>CM040125.1:61844046-62444046 GCA_022559845.1 Amorphophallus konjac
AACGTAAGGACTCATGACACTCTAAGTCTTCTCTCGGGCCTTTAATCATCACTCTCAGATCCATCATCGGAATACTCGGAATCTGATGCACTAGAGTTTCCTGGAAAGATTGAAAAAGTAGGGTAATGAACACACTTGCCCAGTAGGTATCTTCGTATCAACATGAAGACAAGTTTAAATAATTAACATTTTTGTTCTAGGATGTAAGATAAATGAAATGCGATAAATCTTATGATAATAAGTCAAAGAAACATCGCAAGTATCAAGACATAAAAGATATGAGAGTTCATGTAGAATGAGAGCAAGATCGAGAACGAATATAACATGAATGTAACTTGGCCTTTCATAAATGAGAATGTACTTTTCATACTCATAAGGGCTATGCACTTAGAAAGTCATGTAACAATAATGTACTAGCAAGCATGTAATTTCACAACATTGCCTCGTGGTTTTCACCCGTTTATAAAAAAATACTCCCGACGCAATGCGACGCCAGTGTTCATCATACCCCATGGTTTATAATAGGTTTCTGACTATCTACCGAGGGGGCTAGCGTCGAGCCCGTGGACACTATCCGTGCCCGCTCTTGCATCTTCAAGTTATAAATCAAGTTACTTCCACGAGATATAAATAAAGTTTCGGCCAATAATGTACAATTCAAATAATAGTTTTATGATGACAATATCAAGGTAAGAATGCACCAATGTGAAATATGAGATCAAGGATGATTTAATGACAAGGTTATGCCACGGAAGGGAATCGGTAGCATAACGGTGCATTCTTTAAATTTTGATAATTCATTAATAACTTACTGAATAAGGTGTTAAGTTCTAGACAATCAATAGACCATCTAGGAACATAGGAAAATCAACCCGTGGGCCAAACCTCGGGTTAAGAACATTGGAAAAGAAGATGGTCTTATCTGGGCCGTTTCTTGAATAGGCGGTCATGTCCTGGCCGCAACCTGAAGGAGGCGGTCACGTCAAGACCATTTCTTGATAGAGTCGACACCAGAGAGAAAAGAAGGGTCGACGTAGTGGAACTCTGGAAAGTGGCGGTCATGGTCGGGCCGCTACCAGATGGTGGCAGTCTCCAAAGGGCCGCTATCTTGTCTAGAATGCAGAAAACACCGGTAAACTTAAGTGCTTTCTAGACAAATGGGCTTTGAGGGTACAACCAGCTTGGCGACCTAGTGGGAATCCCAGGCTCGCGGAGACTTACGGAGGCCTTGAAACATGATCCCCTAGTCCGACAGAAGGAATATCTGACGGAGAGGTTCACAAGTCCAAGAGGTGTTCCTATAATGTGCAAGTGTAACTGATAGTCACATACCGGGGTATGCACTATGTACTTAACCAGAAAGACATGTAGATGAGACTGAAACGTATGAAACCACGTTCAAAACACTCATGAAACAAGCATCATAAATAGATGTTTAAATACAATATTATATGATTTGGTCATGAAATTACCATTATGAAAGTAAATCTTAAAGCATGCAAATCATGAACCTAAATACAACAGAAATCATGAACAACATATAGTATCTTCTAACTACAAGAGAGTGTCAGAGATAATAGGGTTAGGGCATGATTGCTACCATGTATGCTAGGGATTACATATAAATTTAAGTAGGATACAGAAAGCATATAGCGGTCCAAGAACGGCCGCTATCATCAATTAGCGGTCTATCGGACGGCCGCTATCTGCGAATAGCGGTCTCTTGTAGACCGCCTTCTACCTCTCAGACAGAAGGTAAAAATCCATGCATGCAGGTCTATTCTAGGGCAATAAATCACATAAAAACATGCTTGACAGTGAGATAAGACATGATAGACTAAAGATAGCTCATGGAGATGCATGGGTTACATGAATTAAGCCAAAAATATTAACTTTTGTTATTAAGGGATATGGTTCATGCATGCAGAAGTAAGTGATTACACGGTCAATAAAACATAAAATTCGTCATATACAGAGCATGAATCAAGTGGAATTAGAGGACTTTTACTCCTGACATGATGTTCATGAGATAACCTACCTCTGTAATAGGCTCTAGACTTCAAATTTTGGACTGGGAGAACGACCTAGTTTCTATACGTCCTGTGCCAAACCAGCAACTTCTCATCCCTCGTTCTCTTTAACCTCTTGACCTATGTTCACTAAATTTGGAGGGTAGTAAGAAGACATAAAGGAAGAAAAATAACCCTAAAAATCATCCTAAAAATACCTGGTTCATGGCTCCTAAACTCAAAGTCTTCGCTAGACGGTTGCGTCTATTCCTGTGAGATTTGTAGCAAACCAGCAACTTCCCGGCGTTCTAACTCTCCAACGGCTGATCCTCCTAGCATGAGATTTTGAGGAGAGTTAGCCAATACTAAAGGGAACAAAGTATTTTAAAGGACTAACATGAAATAACGTCGTCCTACCATCGAACCTAGTGAGCCAAGACTAGGGTTCGCGCAGGTTGGACCTGGGACCTATTTATAGGGTTTGCTAGGGTTTAAGGGATTTGATCGAACTTAGAGTCCTTACTTGGAGCAAAAATGATCCCCAGAGAGTCCTAGACATGTTTACGTGTCTACACATTTTGATCGATGGAGATTAGGATGCCAAAGATCCAAGTTTTTCCACGCCTCTTGGAGTCACGTTTTCGGAGGGAAATAACGGTCATACCAGGACCGCCTCTTGTAGGTGGCGGTCTTGCGATAGGCCGCCACTTGCTTGAGCAATGGAATTTGAATTTTATCTAAATTCCTACGACATTTATCCCCCAATTAACTTATATAAATGGGGAATTATCCTAAGGACGTTTCTAGAGTGTGGGCTTGGGCGTAAAGGGTTTAAAATTGGGTTGATGGGCTTAATTTAAGTGGGCTAAACCTTTTGGTTAATATAGGGCCTTTAAATTATTTTAGACAACTCGTAATTCCTCAATAGCCCATTTAATGCTACTAAATGGTTTTTAATTTCTAAAATTCTTAGAAATTTTTAGAAAATTCTAGGGTGTTACAAGCTAGAAGCACGATTAGTGCAGTGGGGGTATGCCATAAGCAGGCATAGCATGCAAGAAGTCAACAAACTTCCATAGCACATGCTAGCAATCTTGCAAGATGAATTACCAGCAGGAGCAGTACTTTTTCGATCAAGCTTCTTCAATGGGATATTCATGAGCTTGTTCCAGCACCAAGACAAGGGAAGAAAAGCAGTGCAGATCAAAGGGCAAGAGAGCCGACAAATGGCTAGGATAGGAGTAAAATGCCTGCTATAGTTGACAAATGCCTTCTACCAGTGACAAATAGCTAGCAAGGTAGTCAGATGGCCACTAAAGATAACAAATGAACAAAAGGGCGACGGCTCAAGGCAAGAGGAAAAAAAAAAAGGGCGACGGCTCTTGAGCGCCACGGGTGACAAATGCCCGCCAAGGGTGACAAATGCCGCCTAAGGGTGACAAATAGCCCTTTAAGGGTAACAAATGAGTCACTAAAGCTGAAAAATAGCCAAGCTTAAGCCAATCTCACGTGGGCCACTTTAGTAGGCTTCATGCCTTCGAACCCAATCATTGGCACATGATCCTAGGCCATGTGGCAGCTCTCTAGCAACCTTCCAGAAGATACATTATGGAAAATATTCTCTACTTTTCCAGTTGGACCAATCACAAAATGCTAAAAGGATATTTATTTAGAAATGTCTCCTACCTTGGGAAAGAAGAATAGAAGCTGCTCTTATAAAAAGGACCGAAGGCCCTGAAGAAGTAGAGAGGGAGGCTGGGAAGGTCTTTGGTCGAAAGCTCTCTCTGGCTGGCTCTTCTCTCCGGTGGCTCTGTTCTCCCCTCGCTGGTGCTGTGCAAGCTTCCTAGAGAGTGATCTCAAGAGCCCTATGCTACTGCTCCATTGTGTGAAAGAGAGGGGAAAGAGGTGTGTTGCTTGGGGAGGGAGAGGAGTCAATGCTCCGCCCTCCCCCATCTTTCTTATTCTTCCTCTACCGTGTATTTCATTTTTTTATTGATTACTGCCCAGACGTTATGATCTTGGGGTGCTGTGTATTTTCTGGTAGAAAGAATAAATGCAATGCCTCTTTTCTATGTTCAAGTACACATGTGTCTCTCTTCGTAGAGCCCATCTTGCTGCTATCCTACCGGCTTCCATTAAGAATCCACGTTCCATGCTTCCTTTATCGTATGGACATTACTGCAACTAGAGAGGGACCAAAGTCAGCCTATCCAGCTACAATGGATTGGGTTTGTGGTCTTCTCCCCTCCGATCTTGATGTGACACAACCCCTTGGACCTAAATTAGCAAGCAAGAATGACCCGGTGATTTCACTAAAGAGGACTCACCCGCGTAGCGCTCACCCGGGTCCGTTGGTGGACCGGCGATGGGGATGAGGGTCCGGGGTTGGACCTTGGGGTTCCAGTGGTATGGCTAGCTAGGGGAAGACCCCAATGGGCCAGGGATGCCACATTCACGGGTGGCCGGCACGCCAAGGGCGTGGGATATAAGGTTTCTCTCGCAACTCACCCGCGGAGGTTACTCACAAAATTTGCAATATAGTCCGGGCACTCACTCACTGACCGACGGCACTAAGATTCAATACTAAGCAAGCAAAATTAATCCAGCAGAGAAGTGTGGTCAAGAGCTCACCTGATCGGCGTGAGAACGCCGATCTCGGCTAGAGATGAAGGCGAGCGGGGAAGTGTGGACTACCTGCACGCCGCACCGATGAAGCATCAGCCGAAGACCTGCTAGTACATGCACTGCGCCCTCGCAGAGGGGGTGGACTAGGGGTAGGGATAATCAAATTACAACCAAAACTACCTTGATGCAGGGAGGGGCGGTCAGGCGGGATAGGGAAAAAAGCTAAAGAGGGTGCCGATCGAATACTCCGCCGGTTCTGCCCACTTCTGGAACTGCTGGACAGGTGGTCGTTGTTGACACCGCCATGGGCTCTGTCTGATGTGGCACAGCCCAAAGACCACTAAAGAGGATGATATGACCCTAGGACTTAGACCCGCAAGCATACAAGCACTCAATGATTCTCACAATCGACGATTTTTGCTCACACGGTTCACACGCTCACCCGGTGGGTCCGGGGGATAATGATGAGGGTCCGGGATGGGACCCAATTGTTCTAATGGACTTACAATGCTACGGCTGACTCCAAAGAGTCTAGGATACCCAACTTCGTGGGTGGCTGGCCCGCAAGGCGGGGTTTGGGTGACACTCTCTCACGGTCCGCGGTGGACACTAACAAACTAGCATGCAAATTCGAACTCTCTTCTCACCGCCGACGAGCAATCAAAGCAATACTAAGCTAGCAGGAATAAGGCTACAAAGGGTAGTACCAGAAGCTCACCTGATCGGTGTGAAGACACCGATCCCGTTCGGAGACGAGGGCGCGCCGGGAGGCGAGGGTATGCACCCGATCGCCGCGGCGGTGTAGCTTGACCTGAAAATGTAAAGGGTACAACACTACTCCTCTCGCAGGAGGGGTGATCTTGGGGTGGGGGTTACGCTTAGTACATTCAAAACTACCTCCACGCAGGGAGGGGCCTTCAGCCGGCCAAGCGGGGTGGGGAGAAATGCAAAGGAGATCGAGATTCCGAGCTTCGCCGGTTCTGCCCACCTGCAGGTTTTCTGGACAGTGGATCGGTGTTGTGGCAGCTAAAAATTCCACGAAGCTTGGATTGCGACGAAACCAACGCCAAACGTTTGCCAACTGATAGGGGATGAAGCTTGAATTTTTGGGGAAGCTATGATTCTCAGGGCTGACCGCACCGGTGGCTGGAAGGTGGATGCAGCTCTGGTTGCTGGTCGAGCTCTGTCTGCGACAGCAGGTTGCAGAAGGTACCACGATCGCTCCGGAGCTCCGAACCTGGCACCGCTGGACTCTTTGGAATCGTGGAGGAGTCTTCTTTGCAACAAAACAAACGGGGACGTCTTCTGATGTCGGAGATGAACTGGGTGTCCAGAGAAGTGGACGGAGGTCGGTGCAGACAGTGAGGAGGCAGACCGGCGTGGTTGTGGTAGAAAAATAGTAACTCTGGTTGTCGGATGCCGAACGGGGTTCCGCCTTCTGTTCCTGGACGCTGACAGAGGGAGGAAGAACTTTGTAGAAGACCTTGAAGACTGGTTCCTTCAAGGTTAGCCGTGGGCGAGTCGTCTCTGCAGCTCTGGCTCCGGATCTGAGAGGTTCGGCGCAGTCGGAGAAGAATGGTGATTGCGGACAGCACCGAACTCGGATGCCGACGAAACCACCTCGCCTTGAAAGCTGACTTGCAGATGATTCTGGAAATGTAGGCCTTGCTCCCTGAGTCGTTGATGGGTGACCGTGGCCTCCTCTGCAAGTTGCTGTAATTCTGTTTCCTGAAGCAGGGTAAGAATGTGAAGAAGAAGATGAGGTGGGGAAGGGGGTGGCCAAGAGAGAAGAAGGGGCAAGATGATTCTAATGGCTATGGGAGGGAAGGTTCAAATTCGAAATTGGCCTTGGAAGTGGTGGGATTTGTGTGGGGAAGTGGGGGAATTGTGTTGGGAGGTGGAAGAGTTGCTTTGGGACAAGGAGGGGAAGTAAATGAAGGGCTATGGGGAAGGGGAGAGCCTTAATGGAGGTGGGTGAGGTAGTGGAGGTGGTTGGGGGTTGGAGTAAGTGAGGGGGGAAGAGGAGAGAGAGGGAGGGTCGAACTCCCCTTGGGGAGAGAGAGAATGAGAGAGAGATTGAGAGATATAGTGAGTAAGAGAGAGAGTTGAGAGATAATAAGAGGTGATTTTTTTCAATATTCATCAAGAGTGACTACAAGTGGAGAGATGGGGCCTATTTATAGGCAACCACTCTTTTCATGACCAAAATGTCCTTGACAATGGACAAAAGACCGAGCATATCCTAGACTCAATCCTATGGGCCCATAACTAAGGACATAAGGCCCAGTTTAAGCAAAATAAGGGAAATGGGCTAGAACCACATGACTCAATAAAGGAAAATACATAAGATAGGACTCAATAAAAGGAAAATACATAAATGACACTGGGAAAATGAAGATAACAAGTGGAGACCATGATCAGACCATATCAAGAGTGTGCAGACGACCAAACTAGAGGGAGTGTCGTGAGATGCCCTCATCAAATCCCCCGGGGTGGGGAGAACTCGACCCTGTCGAGTATGGGTCTGCCTGGCTGTCGTACTGCTCCAACATGCCGGGGTCCAGGCGCATCAAATCCTCTCGACTCACCCATGCATCCTCGATCGGGGGACGGTTCTTCCACCTAACCAGATAGCGCTGATACACCCTGTGCCTTGTAATGATACTCTGCTCATCCAGTATTGCCTCTACCTGCTCTTGTCGGTCTCTCAGGCTAGAAAGTGGAGTCCCTCCGGGGGTGTCTCTCATAAGGGGGGGTAAAGGCTCAAGCTCCTGACTGGGTTCCACCGCGGGGCCTTTGTAGGGTACCAGGTCCGCCACGTTGAAGGTAGGGTGTACCCCATAGCTCTCTGGTAAGTCAAGCTCATAGGCATTGCTGCCAAGTCGTCGTAGAACTCGAAAGGGTCCCGACCCTCGTGCCCTCAACTTGGAGGCAGGCCCGGGAAGGAGCCGCTCCGTCCTCACCATCACCGGATCTCCCACTTGGAATTCATAGTGGCGCCGGTGAGCATCGGCCCGTCTTTTGTAAGCCTCATTGTTTTTCCCTATATGCTTGCGGATATCATCATGCAATTCTTTGATATGCTGTGCAAAGGACTCAGCTGAGACTGACACTCTAGCATGTGAGGGGAGGGGAATGAGATCTGAGGGTTTTCTAGGCCTATACCCATGTACTACCTCAAATGGACTCTTGCCTATGGACCTATTGACAGAATCATTGTAGGCAAACTCGGCTTGAGATAAGAGGAGATCCCAATTCCCAGGGTGGTCCCCTACAAGGCATCGGAGTAAGTTCCCAAGGCTTCGGTTGACAACCTCAGTTTGGCCATCGGTTTGAGGATGATAGGCAGTGGAGAATTTGAGGAGGGTCCCCATCAAGTGCCATAGAGTCTTCCAAAAATAACTAGTGAATTTCACATCTCTATCGGACACAATAGTCTTAGGTAACCCATGGAGTCGGACTACCTCATCGAAGAATAACCGGGCGACCTTAGAGGCATCAGAGGTCTTGGAACAGGGGATAAAGTGGGCCATTTTTGAGAACCTGTCAACCACTACAAAGATGGAATCATGTTTGCGCAAGGTCTTTGGTAGGCCAAGAATGAAATCCATACTCAAATCTTCCCATGGTCTATCGGGTATGGGTAGAGGTGTGTAAAGCCCGGTGTTTTGTCTTACTTGCTTGGCGGATGCACATATGCGGCATTGTCCCACAATGTGGGCCGCATCCTTCTTGAGACTGGGCCAGTGGAATTGCCTCTCAACCAACTCTATGGTTTTGTGGACCCCAAAGTGACCAGCTAGGCCGCCACTATGTAACTCCCAAACTAGGAAGTCCCTAAGTGAAGTCCTAGGTATGCAAAGTCTATCCCCTTTGAACAGATATCCATCTTGAAGTATGAACCCCTTATACTCCTTGAGTGGTTGGGTAGAAAGGGTGTTGTAGTGGGTCCCAAAGTCGGGGCAATGTGGGTATTCTCCTTTGATCCTCTCAAATCCGGTTACTTCCACTTGGACAGTGGAGAGTAAGGCTACCCGCCTACTCAGTGCATCGGCGGCGCGATTCTCACTACCCATCTTATACTTGAGGACAAAGGTGTAGGCTTGAATGTATTCTACCCATCGAGCATGGCGGGCATTGAGCTTTTGTTGAGTGTTGAGGTATTTCAAAGCCTCATGGTCCGAGAAGATCACAAATTCTTTGGGTAGGAGATAGTGCCTCCAATGCCGGAGGGATTGAACCACGGCATAAAGCTCTTTGTCATATGTGGAGTATCTCGTCCTAGCCTCACAAAGTTTTTCACTAAAGTAGGCTACCGGGTGACCCTCTTGGCTAAGGATACCTCCAATCCCTACCCCGGAAGCATCACATGTGACCTCAAAGACCTTTGAAAAGTCGGGTAGGCAAAGGACCGGGGCTTGGGTCATTTTCTCTTTAAGCTCTAGGAAGGCTTTGGAGGCTGCCCTAGTCCAAACAAATGTGCCTTTCTTGAGGCAATCCGTGATAGGAGTGGTGATAGTGCTAAACCCCCGGATGAATCTCCTATAGAAGGTGGCTAGCCCATGGAAGCTTCGGGCGTCATGAATGGTTTTGGGCTCGGGCCACTCAAGAATAGCTTGGACCTTTTCGGGGTCCATGGATACTCCTTGGGATGAGACAATAAATCCTAGGAAGGCTAGTTGATTGGTCAAGAAATGACACTTCCCGGGATTGGCAAAGAGACTCTCTTTCCTAAGGATGGTGCACACTTGTTTGAGGTGATCGAGGTGGGCTTCCTTGGATTGGCTATATATGAGGATGTCATCAAAGTAGACAACTAGAAAGATGCCAATGAAGGGCCGGAGGACCTCGGTCATGAGACGCATGAAGGTACTTGGTGCATTAGAAAGGCCGAAAGGCATAACAAGCCATTCATAGAGACCGTCTTTAGTTTTAAAGGCGGTTTTCCACTCGTCCCCGGGCCTAATGCGGACTTGGTGGTAGCCACTTTTGAGATCAATTTTGGAGAAGATGGTGGCTCCCGCTAGCATGTCTAGCATGTCATCAAGCCGAGGGATGGGGAACCTATATTTGACCGTTATCTTGTTGACGGCTCGGCTATCTACACACATGCGCCAAGTCCCATCCTTTTTGGGTGTAAGAAGAGCCGGGACGGCACAAGGGCTTTTGCTAATTCGGAGGAAGCCCTTCTTGATGAGTTCTTCAATCTGCCTCCGAAGCTCGGCATGCTCGGTGGGGTTGAGTCGGTAGTGTGGGAGGTTGGGCAAGGTAGCCCCGGGCACGAGGTCGATGGCATGTTGCACATCTCTCATAGGTGGTAGTTTGTCCGGAAGCTCCTCGGGAAATACATCATGGAAGTCCTTAAGGAGTTGATGAATTTCTAGGGGGTGTGGGTCGGTTGGGGTGGATTCCCCTAGACAAATGACAATGGCACATACTTGATCCCCTTGGTTGACTTCTTCCTCAAACTCTTTCCTAGTGACAAGGTGTAGGCTCCTAGGAGGCTCTTTGATGTTACTAGGACTAGGACTTGATGGGGTGGGGTTTGTTGGTGTTGGGATGGGGGGAAGGGTAGTGGGTCCCTCAAGGGAGGGAGAGGCCTTCTTAGGTAGAGTGCGGGGTGGAGATGGGTTGAGTTGGATCTTCTTCCCCTCATGAATGAAGATGCAAGCGTTGGTTCTTCCTAAGAAGGTGGCATCTACATCGTAGATCCAAGGCCGTCCTAAAAGGATACTCCCAACTTCCATTGGAAGGATATCACACCACACTTGGCCTTGATAGGATTGGAATGTAATTGGGACAAGGCAACGGGCACTAACGGGTATGGAGGTGGTATCAATCCATGCTACCCTATATGGGTGGGGATGTGGGGAGGTGGTAAGGCCCAAAAGTTTGACGGTGTCGGGTGACACCACATTCACACTACTTCCATTATCCAAGATGACCTTCCTAACATGGCTCCCCATCCTTATGTAGGTATAGAATATGGTGTTTCTCCTCCAATCATGCTCTTGGTTTTGGGTGAGGGTGCATCTAACCACTCCTAGGTGGGAGTCGGTGGGTGGAGGAGGTTGTTCTTGGTTGCTTTCCATGTAGTGGTTCTCATACTCCTCCTCCCATTCAAGAGAGGGTTCATATACCTCAATCTCTCCTTCAAATTCAGCTTGGGGTTGGGGGTTGGTCTCCTCTATGAGTAAGTTTGATGCTCCCTTGGTGGGGCATTGATTGGCAAAGTGTCCATACCCATAACACCT
This sequence comes from Amorphophallus konjac, assembly GCA_022559845.1. NCBI lineage: Eukaryota > Viridiplantae > Streptophyta > Magnoliopsida > Alismatales > Araceae > Amorphophallus > Amorphophallus konjac. The sequence continues at coordinate 61,854,935 of CM040125.1, forward strand.
AAAGCATTGCTGCCCACTTTGATGGTTTGGGGTCACCTTAGTGTGAGGGAGAGTGGGTGTCGAATTGGGCCTATTGGGAGTTGTGTTTAGGGGCCCACTTGCGGGGCGGAATGGTGGATTGGCATTAGGAGGGGTGACCCGTGTGGGAGGAGTTCCCATGGGTGTAGGAAGGAGACCTCTTTGGGGTGGTGGAGGGTTGGCCCGAGGTGCCATGGCTCTAGGGTCCATTCCCCGAGGGGGAACCATTCGCGTGTACCGAGAGAATTTCTCGGCATCCCGAGCTACTTGGTAGGCTTGCTCTAAAGTTGTTACTTGACGCATGAATAGTTCCTTTTTGATATGGAATTGAAGCCCATTCCTAAAGCGGGAGAGTGTGACGGAGGGGTCCTCTTGGACTCCACATTTGAGGAGGTAGTAGTCAAACTTTTCAATGTATTCCATAACGGTCTTTCCTTCTTGAGTCAAGGCTTGCCATTCATCTAAGAGGTTTTGATGGTAGGAGGGTGGGACATATTTGAGTTTGAGTTGGTCTTTCATGGCCCCCCATGTGGTGATTGGAACTTCCCTCCTAACTATCCTTAAGGCTTCAACATTCATCCAATGAGTCTTGGCAAGTTTGGTTAATTGCATCTTTGCAAGTCGGACTTTCCTATCCTCGGTCATTGGGTACCAATCAAAATATTGATCCATGGCTGCCTCCCAATCTAAGTAGATGCTCGGATGATGAGATCCATCAAAAGTGGGAGCATCGACTTTCACAAGTCTCATTAGTTGGTCATCCGGGTTGTCCCGGGGAGGCCTCTCATTCCTTCTAGGGGGTGGGTCCCTTTCCGGTTCGGGAGGGGGGTCAAGGTTGAGTCCTCCTATGGCTGGCTCCACATGTGGAGGGGGATCTCTCCTATCTCCTTCCCTTGGAATAGGTCTATTTTCCTCAAGTTGTTCAAGCCGGGCCGTAATACCGTCAAGCCTTCCCATAATTTCGGTCATGTAGTCCACAAGAAACCTCATTTGGTCGGGAAGCTCATGCTCATTGTGAGGGGGATTTCCTTGGGGATTGGGATTCATGGTGTTATTGGAAGAAGATGGATTGCCTTGATAATGAGTTCCACTACGGGTGGTCATGCAAGGTTGGGTGGGCTATGCAAGGGTGTGCGAATGCACCTAAGAAAGACTTAGTGTGACCCAAGACTAGACTTGTAAGGACAAGCCTATGACCGCTCTGATACCACTTGATGTGGCACAGCCCAAAGACCACTAAAGAGGATGATATGACCCTAGGACTTAGACCCGCAAGCATACAAGCACTCAATGATTCTCACAATCGACGATTTTTGCTCACACGGTTCACACGCTCACCCGGTGGGTCCGGGGGATAATGATGAGGGTCCGGGATGGGACCCAATTGTTCTAATGGACTTACAATGCTACGGCTGACTCCAAAGAGTCTAGGATACCCAACTTCGTGGGTGGCTGGCCCGCAAGGCGGGGTTTGGGTGACACTCTCTCACGGTCCGCGGTGGACACTAACAAACTAGCATGCAAATTCGAACTCTCTTCTCACCGCCGACGAGCAATCAAAGCAATACTAAGCTAGCAGGAATAAGGCTACAAAGGGTAGTACCAGAAGCTCACCTGATCGGTGTGAAGACACCGATCCCGTTCGGAGACGAGGGCGCGCCGGGAGGCGAGGGTATGCACCCGATCGCCGCGGCGGTGTAGCTTGACCTGAAAATGTAAAGGGTACAACACTACTCCTCTCGCAGGAGGGGTGATCTTGGGGTGGGGGTTACGCTTAGTACATTCAAAACTACCTCCACGCAGGGAGGGGCCTTCAGCCGGCCAAGCGGGGTGGGGAGAAATGCAAAGGAGATCGAGATTCCGAGCTTCGCCGGTTCTGCCCACCTGCAGGTTTTCTGGACAGTGGATCGGTGTTGTGGCAGCTAAAAATTCCACGAAGCTTGGATTGCGACGAAACCAACGCCAAACGTTTGCCAACTGATAGGGGATGAAGCTTGAATTTTTGGGGAAGCTATGATTCTCAGGGCTGACCGCACCGGTGGCTGGAAGGTGGATGCAGCTCTGGTTGCTGGTCGAGCTCTGTCTGCGACAGCAGGTTGCAGAAGGTACCACGATCGCTCCGGAGCTCCGAACCTGGCACCGCTGGACTCTTTGGAATCGTGGAGGAGTCTTCTTTGCAACAAAACAAACGGGGACGTCTTCTGATGTCGGAGATGAACTGGGTGTCCAGAGAAGTGGACGGAGGTCGGTGCAGACAGTGAGGAGGCAGACCGGCGTGGTTGTGGTAGAAAAATAGTAACTCTGGTTGTCGGATGCCGAACGGGGTTCCGCCTTCTGTTCCTGGACGCTGACAGAGGGAGGAAGAACTTTGTAGAAGACCTTGAAGACTGGTTCCTTCAAGGTTAGCCGTGGGCGAGTCGTCTCTGCAGCTCTGGCTCCGGATCTGAGAGGTTCGGCGCAGTCGGAGAAGAATGGTGATTGCGGACAGCACCGAACTCGGATGCCGACGAAACCACCTCGCCTTGAAAGCTGACTTGCAGATGATTCTGGAAATGTAGGCCTTGCTCCCTGAGTCGTTGATGGGTGACCGTGGCCTCCTCTGCAAGTTGCTGTAATTCTGTTTCCTGAAGCAGGGTAAGAATGTGAAGAAGAAGATGAGGTGGGGAAGGGGGTGGCCAAGAGAGAAGAAGGGGCAAGATGATTCTAATGGCTATGGGAGGGAAGGTTCAAATTCGAAATTGGCCTTGGAAGTGGTGGGATTTGTGTGGGGAAGTGGGGGAATTGTGTTGGGAGGTGGAAGAGTTGCTTTGGGACAAGGAGGGGAAGTAAATGAAGGGCTATGGGGAAGGGGAGAGCCTTAATGGAGGTGGGTGAGGTAGTGGAGGTGGTTGGGGGTTGGAGTAAGTGAGGGGGGAAGAGGAGAGAGAGGGAGGGTCGAACTCCCCTTGGGGAGAGAGAGAATGAGAGAGAGATTGAGAGATATAGTGAGTAAGAGAGAGAGTTGAGAGATAATAAGAGGTGATTTTTTTCAATATTCATCAAGAGTGACTACAAGTGGAGAGATGGGGGCCTATTTATAGGCAACCACTCTTTTCATGACCAAAATGTCCTTGACAATGGACAAAAGACCGAGCATATCCTAGACTCAATCCTATGGGCCCATAACTAAGGACATAAGGCCCAGTTTAAGCAAAATAAGGGAAATGGGCTAGAACCACATGACTCAATAAAGGAAAATACATAAGATAGGACTCAATAAAAGGAAAATACATAAATGACACTGGGAAAATGAAGATAACAAGTGGAGACCATGATCAGACCATATCAAGAGTGTGCAGACGACCAAACTAGAGGGAGTGTCGTGAGATGCCCTCATCACTGTCGGACTTGGAAGTCACCGAAACTAGTGCCAAATCGTCACTGATTGACCCAGGAGGGCTCCTAAATTTTTTTGGAATTTCCAGACGTCGTCGTAGGCCGGGGCAGGGTCTGGAACTGGACAACTCCGTTCTGGCTCTGACTAATCCCAGAATGCTATTGTAGGAAGACAGGGTAACCACGAATGCTCCCAGTGTCCGAATGAGGCGGGACTGGAACGGATGTGATCATGGTCGGATCCTCTTCGATCAACAACCAACGGGGTCAAAAATGGAGGTCGGGGCTGACCGTAAGGATGAGAACAGTCGGAAGCTATCTGATCGGATTCAGGAGAGCTGACCTGGCGCACCTTGGGGAAATAATTTGGAACAGGGAGCTCCAAACTCTGAACGATGCTCCGGTTGTTGCATTGGATAGAGGACTGTTAGTGCTTTTCTCCAGCCAAATGGTGAACCCATATCCTCACCGATATGGTCGTTAGAGCTGCTGCAAGTCATCTCTGGCTATCTACCAGAGACAGTCGGCGCAGTCTGGCGAGGACTGCTCCACCGAACAGCACGGACGTCGAATGGAGGCGGGACCACCTTGCTTGCGAAGATGACTTGACGATATTTCGACCGGTATAAGATATGCTACCAGGAGATTCGCGATGATGAAGTGGCAGCCTCTGGAACTCCAGGGTACTCTGCTGCTGCAAACCTGTTTTAGGTGTAGGGTGGATAAGGGGTGCTAATAGGGAGAAGTGAGAAGGGGGACTTGGTGGAAATGGGGCTGGGGTGCTGCTTGGGGGGAGAGGGCCAGGGAAGGTCGAACCAGGGTGTTGGAGGTGGGTGTGGGGCTGCTGGGGTCGTAGCTAGGGAAGCTGGAGTTAGGCTGCGGCCTGGGTAGAGAGGGGGAGTTGGTGGAGGGCGCAAATGGCCTTTGGGTAGGGAGGGAGATGGAGTTTGAATTTGGCTTAATGGAGGGTGATTAATGCTGGTCTTGGGAAGGGGAAGGGGTGTGTTGGGAGATGGAGAGGTGTGTTGGGGAAGGGAAGGGGTGGCTTAGGAAAAGGAATGGTTGTGTTGGGAAGTGAAGGGTTGTATGGGGAGTGTCAAGGGTTGTCTTGGGACGGGAGGGAGTAATGGTGGGATTAAATGAGGTATGGGGAGGGGAGAGGGGTCTTAATGGGAGTTGAATGGGGAGGAGAGAGAGAGGATTTTGAAAATTGGGGGAGGGGAGGAGAGAGAGGGGGGGTCACCCCCTAAAGAGAGAAGGAGAGGGGAGAGAGAAAGGGTATCTCACCCTAGGAGGAGAAGTCACACAATTTCCTGTGGAAACTCAAATTCAAAATATCATTCAATAGTTCTCAAGTGGGGGAATGGGGTCCTATTTATAGGAATCTCACATTTAAACATAAGTCCCTGACTTTTGGAATAATAAAAAGAAACTAAGGAAAGGGGGGCGCCCATGGGCCTAGCCCATTGAATTGGGACCATTAGCCTACTTAATTGACCCTACGACTCAAGACTTAGGTAAATGATCCTTATACCTAGCTACTAGACTCAAATAAAAAGAACATTACATGATAAGAAAATGAAAAATACATCATATGACTCGAAATAAAGTGGCGAACAAGATGTAGCACTGCTGGTGATCATCGGGAACCTCAAAAAAATGTGGAGTGGTCTGAGATGTCCCCATCATACCCCCGGTGTGCGGAGAACTCGACTCCGTCGAGTATGGGTCCACCGTGGAAGTGGTACACCCAAGTAGCTCCAAGCGAACCACGATCTCTTGACTCGACCTCTCGTCCTAGCTGGGGGACGACGCCTTAGCTTCTCAAGGTGGCTCGGACACACCCTCTTGTTGACGATGATACCTTGCTTGCCAAGTATTACCTACGTGTGCTCACGTCGGGCTCTCAAGCTGATTTCTGGTGGCTCTCCGGTGGTGTCCCTCTCAAAGGAAGGTAGCACTCACTAGGATCCACCACGGTGCCCATATAGGGTGCTGGATCTGCCACGTGGGAAATGGGGTGAATCCCCAAACCCATTAGTAAGTCTAACCCGTAAGCCGGGTTGCCAAAGTCACTCAGAACTTGGCATGGTCCAAGTCCTCGTGCCCTCACTTTGGATGTGACCCAAAGGTAGAGCCACTCGAATATCATCATCACTAGACTGCCTACTAGGAAATCCAAGTGGCGCTCACAAGTTTTTGCCCGCCTTTCATAAACCTCACCGCTCGTTACTTGGTGCTTGCTTAGACGCTCATGCCATGCACTAAGATGCACTGTGAGGGTGAAATATATGGTATGCAAGGGTGGACCAGGACAACCATATGTAGACCAATCATGCTTTGATGCCATGAAGACTTTGATGGAATTGGGAGGGCCGGGCATCCGTAGGTGAGCCTAGTGTGCATGGACGTAGCCAATGTCGGGGGTCCTGGACATCCGTGAAGTCCCCTAACATGCATATGACCAATGATGAACGTGGGAGGACCTTTATACCCGAATATGGACCACTCATGCTTTCTACTTGACATGTGGGTGATATGAATGAATGAACCCAACATACTAATCATGCCAAGTGGTGTGGTATGTCAAGGCACATGCATTCCTATCCCAGAGATGACTTCCACGTGCGTGGGTGTGGAGTGGCCCTTGAGCTTCTATTTGTATGGATCAAAGGGATCTAAGAAGGGGGTCATCATGGAGTGGGGCAATTCCTCAACTCCTAGTTGTATGTTGCTTAAGGTCAATGCTCCCATGGTGTAACCCGATTCTAGGAAGGGAGGAGTTTGGCCCAACATGGTGGGTGGGGGTAGGGTAAGGTGGGTGGTGAGTAAGGTGGGTGGGTCACATGGGGAACTAGACTCCCATAGGAAGGGATCATGGTAGGGGTTACCAAGGGAGAGGAGCTCTATGTCCTCATGGTCCTCAAATGGTGGTGATTCCTCCTCCTCTAATGAAACAGTTGGGCCGAAGTCTTTGGTAAGTGGATCGGCCAGGAGAGGATGGCTTGGCTTTCTACCCGATATGAGGAACTCCAATTTGAGGACAAGGTCGGGCTCATCGGGTGTGGGGAGGAACAGAAGGAGGTCGCTAGTGTAGCAACCAACGGTGCAAATCGTGGTGATAGACCCGACACACAGGTGTAGGAGGTTAAGGCTCCTAGGTTGGTTGGCCACTGTGGTCAACATGCCGGTCAACTTCATTTGCCATGCTTAGCCCTTAAAAAGATCCCCTAATGTCTCCACTTGGTAAGATGATTGGATGGTGGTGTGATAGGAGAGGGGCACTATAGGGAGGTTTTGCTCCATAGGAGGGCAAACATGGATCATGATCTCTCTAATTGGGTTCTCCTTTAGCCAACTAAAAAGGGGTTCTCCTAAGATGAGCTCGGCCCCAACTAGGGAGGGTGGTAAAGGGTGAAGACAACCGTGCGAGGTTTCTTCTTCAACTTGGACATGTGTTTCCCCCACGATTGGGATAGTTACCATGGTGTTCTCCTCTTCTAGGTGGTCGAGTGTGTGAGCCACGATGCTTTCTACACATGGGATGGGAAGGTTCTTGGTGGGTGGGGTGGTGGTAGCCGACGAATGGTGCACTCGGGGAGGTGAGCAAGGTCGGATGTGGGTTGGAATTGGGAGTGGAAGTAGTGGAGTCCTAAGTTGGGGTAGGATTGGGGTTGGTAGTGGAAGATGGGTGGGTTGAGGAGGATTGAGTTAGTTGGTCTTGGGAGGTGTGTCCCTTATGGGGGAAGATGGCGGGGCGGAGGCGGGGGCCAAAGGGGCTTGAGTAGTGTAGATTGGAGAAGGGGGTTTAGGTTGGAGTGTGGTGGCTATCTTGGGCCTCGGTGGAGGGGTGGACACGGGGTCCACTTGGGTTTGTATGGTGAGGGTTGGGCGAGTGACTTTGGGTTGGGGGTTGGTCACCCTCATGGTGGAAATCGGGTCGGTCAGGGGTCTTTTGCCCTTGGGATCGGCCGGTTGTGGAGGAGTGAGGGTAGGGGCCGATTTGGTTTGAATGGTGGTGGTTGGGTAGCAATGTGTAGAGGTGTTGATTGGGGTTGGAATTATTGGTGGTGGAATTTGGGCCCTAAGGGAGGTCTTGGGTTGGCTGGGAGAGAAAGGAGGAGTGGTAGTGCTCCTCGGGCTTTGGCTAGCAGGGTGGGAAGGGGAGGGTTGGGGAGCGTAGGCTTACCTAAGATTGGTCTTCATTTCTTCCCAAGTGGCTAATGGGGCTTGCCCGCGGAGCCTCCTTACACATTCAATAGTTAACCAATGATCACTGGCTGGCTCGGTTAGATGATTTTTGGCTAGGTTCACTTTCTCCTCCTCGGTCATGGTGTACCATTGAAAGAATTGGCCCACCGAAGCTTCCCACTCTAGATAACGGTTTAGACCGTGGCATCCGTCAAAGGCGGGGGTTTTGAGTTTTAAGAGCTTCAAAAGCAGACTATCCACGTGTTCTAGGCCACTCTCATTCACTCTTGGTGCGGGCCTACTTTCCTCAAGTTTATCGAGTCGAGCGGTGATATCATCAATCTGCCCAAGAATTTTGGGCATGGCCTCCATGAGGGAGTTGATGCGATTAACTTTGTTGGCAGCGGGGCTTCCTAGGAGTTTGGGATCCATTGGGAGAGGTGAAAGCGGTGGGTGTGATTGGTAAGAGGTAGTCATAGGAATGGGGAAGTGATGATGCTGGGGGGGGGGTGGATGCAATGGCCCTAGGACAAGACTTAGTAGAGACAAGTCTAGAACTTGCTCTGATACCAATTTGATGTGACATAACCCCTTGCACCTAAATTAGCAAGCAAGAACGATCCGGTGATTTCATTCAAGAGGACTCACCCACGTAGCGCACACCCGGGTCTGTAGGTGGACCGGCGATGGGGATGAGGGTCCGGGGTTGGACCTTGGGGTTCCAGTGGTATGGCTAGCTAGGGGAGGACCGCAATGGGCCAGGGATGCCCAATTCACGGGTGGCCGACACGCCAAGGGCGTGGGATATAAGGTTTCTCTCGCAACTCGCCCGCGAAGGTTACTCACCAAATTTGCAATATAGTCCGGGCACTCACTCACTGACTGATGGCACTAAGATTCAATACTAAGCAAGCAAAATTAATCCAGCAGAGAAGTGTGGTCAAGAGCTCACCTGATCGGCGTGAGAACGCCGATCCCGACTGGAGACGAGGGCGAGCGGGGACGCGTGGACTACCCTTACGCCTCGCCGATGAAGCTTCAGCCGAAGACCTGCTAGTACATGCACTACGCCCTCGTAGAGGGGGTGGACTAGGGGTAGGGATCATCAAATTACAACCAAAACTATCCCCACGCAGGGAGGGGCGGTCAGCCGGACAGGCGGGATAGGGAGGAAAGCTAAAGAGGGTGCCGATTGAATACTCTTCCGGTTCTGCCCACTTCTGGAACTGCTGGACATGTGGTCACTGTTGACACCGCCACGGGCTCTGCCGGACTTGGAAGTCACTGAAACCAGTGCCAAATCTTCTCTGATTGACCCGGGAGGGCTCTTGAATTTTTGTGGAATTTCTAGACTGTTCTGGCTCTGACTGATCCCAGAATGCTGTTGCAGGAAGACAGGGTCACCACGAATGCTCCCAGTGTCCGAATGAGGCAGGACTAGAACATATACGATCATGGTCGGATCCTCTTCAAGAAACAACCGAAGGGGTCAAAAATGGAGGTTGGGGCTGATCGAAAGGATGAGAACAGTGGGAAGCTGTCTGACCGGATTCCGGAGAGCTGACCTGGCGCACCTTGGGGAAATAATTTTGAACGGGGAGCTCCAAACTCCGAACGATGCTCCGCTTTCTGTGTTGGATAGAGGACTGGTAGTGCTTTGCTCCAGCCAAATGGCGCACCAAGATCCTCACCAATCTGGTCGTGAGAGCTACTACAAGTTGTCTCTGGCTGTCTGCCAGAGACAGTCGGCGCAGTCTGGCGAGGACGGCTCCACCGAACAGCACGGACGTCGAATGGAGGCGAGACCACCTCGCCTGTGAAGCTGACTTGACGATCTTTCCACCGGTATAGGATTTGTTACAAGGATATTTGCGATGACAAAGTGGCATCCTCTGGAACTCTGGGGTACTCTGCTGCTACAAACCTGTTTTAGGTGTGGGGTGGATAGGGGGTGCTAATAGAAGGAAGTGAGAAGGGGGACTTGGTGGAAATGGGGCTGGGGTGCTGCATGGGGGGAGAGGGGCCAGGGAAGGTCGAACCAGGGTGTTGGAGGTGGGTGTGGGGCTGCTGGGGTCGCAGCTAGGGAAGCTGGAGTTAGGCTGCGGCCTGGGTAGAGAGGGGGAGTTGGTGGAGGGTGCAAATGGCCTTGGGGTAGGGAGGGAGATGGAGTTTGAATTTGGCTTAATAGAGGGTAATTAATGCTGGTCTTGGGATGGGGAAGGGGTGTGTTGGGAGATGGAGAGGTGTGTTGGGGAAGGGAAGGGGTGGCTTGGGAAAAAGGAATGGTTGTGTTGGGAAGTGAAGGGTTGTCTTGGGACGGGAGGGAGTAATGGTGAGATTAAATGGGGTATGGGGAGGGGAGAGGGGTCTTAATGGGAGTTGAATGGGGAGGAGAGAGAGAGGATTTCAAAAATTGGGGGAGGGGAGGAGAGAGAGAGGGGGTCGCCCCCTAAAGAGAGAAGGAGAGGGGAGAGAGAAAGGGTATCTCACCCTAGGAGGAGAAGTCACACAATTTTTTGTGGAAACTCAAATTCAAAATATCATTCAATAGTTCTCAAGTGGGGGAATGGGGTCCTATTTATAGGAATTCCACATTTAAACATAAGTCCCTGACTTTTGGACTAATAACAAGAAACCAAGGGAAGGGGGCGCCCATGGGCCTAGCCCATTGAATTGGGCCCATTAGCCTACTTATTGACCCTATGACTCAAGACTTAGGTAAATGATCCTTATACCTAGGTACTCGACTCAAATAAAAGAAAAATCACATGATAAGAAAATGAAAAATATATCATATGACTCAAAATAAAGTGGCGAACAAGATGTAGCACCGCTGGTGATCATCAGGAACCTCAAAAAAATGTGGAGTGGTCGGAGATGTCCCCATCAGATCTGCTGTTCTTAAGATGATTTTCAGTGCGCCTCTCTGTCCCTATGGCAGATCCACGCCCTTTGGGCAACATTAACTCTATAGTCCCTTTCCCCGATATCCTAGGTTGGGTTCAGATCCCCCATGTGTCTGGTATCCATGGACGTATGCTATTTTGTTTCCGCTTGCTAAAACGCTACTGGAGGAGTAGCCATATGCCTTCTCACTCACGCTATGAGTTGTTGAGGCCTTGGCTCAATCCCAAAATTGCGGAAACTTATTTCATTGTTTTCCCTATCGCATAAACCCAGCCCCTCAAGAGGTTGCAATCTGTTGTTGAGCATCACTTGAGCTTCTAAGCCAATCACACACGAACACTCCTCTCGTTCGCTTAAATGCCCAATGGGGCAATGCCCCCCCCCCCCAAATGTGATGTGGCACGGCTAAGTTTCATGGGGTTTGACTCGACGCACCTAAGACCTAGACCGCAAGCAATGCAACGGAGCGTCTGACTCATTCGGGTGAGCTTACTAGCGTGGCGCACACTATTTCCAAGAGGCAAACCGGCAATAGTAGAGAGGGTCCGGGGCGGGACATGGATGCTCCTCGGCAAGGCTTCAATTTGGCTGGACCCCAAAGGGGTCGGGATGCCCAATTCCGTGGGCGGCCAGCACGCCGAGGGTGTGGGTTATGAGGTCTCTCTCATAACTCGCTCCGCGGTGGGCACTTTATGTTGAGAGAATATGGGGCCAGGCACTCGACCCACCGTCCGATGGAGCTAAAATCGAGACTAAACCAAAAAAGTAAAACCAGCAAAGGAAGGGGTCCGATGCTCACATGATCGGTGTGAAGACACCGATCCCGACCGGAGACGAGGGCGAGAGGGGTAGTGGGGGTACGCGCACGCATGCTGCGTCGGTATCGCTTTGACTTGAAAATTAATTGAATACACCACTACACCTCTCGCAGGAGGGTGATCGTTGGGTGGGGAACTTAATTTTACACTCAAACACTACCTCCACGGAGGGAGGGGCTTTCAGCTGGCTAGGTGAAGGGCGGGGGAAATTGGGAAAGCCGAACTGCCCGCGCTGGTTCTGTAGGGACAGCAAGCTAAAGACGAGGTCGCCACGGATGCCTCCAGGTACTGGAAAGGGCGGGGTTGATGCTGAATTGTCCAGGGGTGAAGTGGCAGGTCACAGTAGAGGCCGCGGGCCATCTAGAGGTCCGGCAGGAGCGCTGCGAAGTTGACGACACGCATTGCTCCAGATCTGCCCGACTGGAATATGTCTGATAGGGTGTCGATGTCGGGGCATTCTCGAACTCCTCCGGTCGCTGTTGGGGATGGAACTAGGGTCAAATTGGTCGTAGGTGGACCTAGATCACGTTGTATGGATGGCAGACCGATCGGAGGCCGAATGGGGCCATTACAGCTCCGAGACAAGGACTGTTTGTGGTTGAATCTATCTGTCCCAGAATTGCAGCAGCCTGAAGAAAGGTGCACCATGAGCTCCTCCGTGCTCCGATGACTGCGGGGCTAGCGTCGACGCGATCGTGGGAGAGTCTTATTGACACAAAAACCAACAGGACTCCGAGAAGAGGTTGGAGTAGAGTGCAGGAAAGAGAAAGGTAATAGGGGTCTGACCTGGTACTGGTGAAGTCGATCTGCATAGGTCGGGAAAAATTGCTGGATCGTGGTGCTCCAGGGCTCAAACGGCTTCCTTCTTCTTGGGGTTAGTAGAGGACATGCAGAAGTCATCCTCCTCTGAAGGTCACGCCATGAACCTTGCCGAGCTGGTAGTGGGAGCCTCTACACTCGGCCTCAGGTTGTCTGCCGAAGTCAGGATGCATAGTCTGCCGAGATCGGCTCCACAGGACAGCTTTGAGGTTGGATGATGGCGGGATCACCTTCGTTGCGAATCTGGCTCGACGATGAATCAACCAGTATAATCTATGAAGCCTAAAGCTTCGTGGTGATGACGTGACCTACTCTACAACAGGGTAGTACTCTACTGCCTGTGAACTACCCTGGATCTGATGCGGGCTGATGGTGATCGGAGTGTGGGAGGGTGAAGATACAGCAAGGGGGTGGGTGCTAATGGCTGTGGGAGATGGAGGAGGTGGTTGGGAGATGGAGTGGGGCAGAGCTAGGCAGATGGGAGGCCTGGTGTGGCCAGGTGTGGAGGGGAGAGAGGGTGGAGGGCGCAGGTTGGCAAGGTGGGAGGGAAGGGGATTTGAATTTGTCTTAATGGTAGGTGTTTAATGTTGGCCTAGGGGAAGGGACGGGGAGTCTTGGGAGTGTGAAGGGATGCTTGGGGAGTGGTGGTCCACCTTGGGAGAAGGAGGAGACCCTTGGGGAGTGGGGTGAATTAATGGGGGAGTAATAGTAGTGGGTGGGATTTAAAGAGTCACTGGTGAGGTGGCTAGTGATGTGGCAAGGGGTGGTGATGTGGCAAGAGAATGGTGGCTGAGGTGGAGATGAGGTGGAGGAAAGAGGAGAGAGGAGGGGGGTGAACCTGGGATGAGGGTAGGGGAGAGAAAGGGGGCGGCCCCCTTAGTGAGTGAGTGAGTGAGAGAGAGAGAGAGAGAGTAGAATCCACTCCTAGAGAGAGAGAGAAAATGGAGAATCCACTCATCAGGAAAAATAACAGGAAATTCAAAATTTTAATTCATCAAAAGTTTTTACAAATGAGGGTGAGGGGAGACCTATTTATAGGAACATACTTTTTTCTAAGACCAAACTAACCCTGAACAACTAGATAAATGACCAACCACATCCTAAAGGGGGGCGCCCATGTGCTAGCCCATCTAATTGAGCCAATTAGCTAACCAAACCAGCCTAATGACCCATTAACTTAGCTAATTGACTCAAATAAAAAAAGATTACATAGATAAGACTCAAAATAAAATAAAATTACATAATATTGCTCGAAAAAGATGGGAGATTGCGCGATGTCCCCATCATACCCCCGGGGTGGGGAGAACTCGACCCCGTCGAGTGTGGGTCCATCGGGGTAGCCGTACACCAAAGTAGATCCAGGCGAACCACGTCCCCCCAGGTCAACCCTACGTCCTTACCCAAGGGATGGCTCTTCCACTTCCCAGGATAGCGTGGCCACACCCTCCTCCTGGCGATGGTACCTTGCTTGTCCAGTATCGCCTCCATGTGCTCACGTCGGGCTCTCAGGCTGATATGTGGAGGCTCTCCGATGGTGTCGCTCATAAAGATCGGTGTAGGCTAGAGGTGTTCACTAGATCCACCATGCGAAAAGTCATGTGTATCCCAAAATCCTTTGGTAAGTTCAGCCCATAAGCATGTTTGCCAATGCCACTCGAAACTCGAGAAGGTCCAAGTCCTCGTGCCCTCGGTTTGGAGATATCCCTAGGGTAGAGCCACTCCGATATCACCATCACCGCATTGTCTACTTGGCACTCTAAGTGACGCTCGTGAGTTTTTGCTCACCCTTTGTGAAACTTGCCACTCGTTGCTAATTACTTGCTTAAGTGCGCATGCCCTGCATTATGCGGTCTAGGTGTGAAAACTATAGTGAGCAAGGGTGGACCGGGATCGTCACGCCTCGAGATTATGCAGTGGAAAGAATCGAGAACGTGAACAGTCGGCTAGTACGTCTCAAGCAAGTAATATAATCAGAGCTCTAACACATTCACACATAAGAAATGAATGCATAATATTTGAAAAAAAGCTTAGCTTTATTTAAATAACAATCAAAAGTACATAAGGTTGACTCTTGACTCTTTGACTAACTAGACTCAATAAAATGAAAAATTACATAGTGACTCTTGACTATCAACTAATGACAATCTAAGGCTTCGTTCCTTCTTTCATCACTCTCGGACCCATCACTTGAATAGTCTTAATCCGATCCGCTAGAATTTTCTGAAAAGGATTGAAAAAGTAGGGAATGAGCACACATACCCAGTAGGTATCTTCGTATCAACATGAAGGCAATGTTTAAGTAATTAACATTTTTAGCTCTAGAGTATAAGATAAGTCATGAAAATATGATGAAACACGTGAATAAACCAAAGTAACACAAATAACAAGATATGATCAAGGTGAGATACGAGAATTCATGAATGAAATTATGATCAAGCAAGAATATAATATGAATGTAATTTTACCTTTCATGAACAAGAATGTACTTGTTTATAACCATAAAGGGTATACACTAGAAAGTTATGTAACGAGAATGTACTACCAAGCAGGTAATTTCACAAGATTATCTCGTAAGAATTCATGGATTTCACACATTTATAAAAAAGGTACTATTGGCGCAATGCGACGCCAATGTTCATCATACCCCATGGTTTATAGTATGTTTCTGCCTATCTGCCGAGGGGACTAGATTGGAGCCCTTGGACATTGTATGTGCCCGCTCTTGCATCTTCAAGTTATAAATCAAGCTTCTTCCATGAGAAATATCAATAATGTAGGCTAATAATGAACAAGTTCAGACTATAGTTTCTAGATAACAATTATCAAGGTAAGAATGCACCAATAAAGAATATGAGAGTTCAAAGATTGATTTAGAACAAGGTTATGCCAGGGAGAAAATTCGGCAGCATAACGGCACATTATTTAATTTCCATAATTCATTAAGTAGCTTTGGAACAAAATGGGAGGTTTCTAGATAATCATAGACCATCTAGGATCATAGAAAAATCAACCCTTGGGTCAAACCCCGAGTTAATCAATACTTAGACAACAAACGGTCATATCGGGGCCGTTTCGGGAAATAGCAGTCATTTACTAGACCGTTTAACAACAGGTTGATGGAATGAATGAACTGTAACCATGCGGTCAAGGCAGGGCCGCTAGGCGTCCTTGGCGGTCAGGTAAATGGCCGCTACAAGACTTTGGCGATCGTCCATAGGGCCGCGAAGGTCCAGAACACATAAAACATCGGTAAAGTGTTTGCTAGACAATTGGGTTTTGAGGGTACAACCAGCTTGCCGTCCTAGTGGGAATCCCAGGCTCGCGGAGTCTTATGGATGCCTTGAAATAAGATCACCTAGTCCGGTGGAAGGAATATCCAACGGAGAGGATCACAAGTCCAAGATTGTGTGCTTAAGTGTAAAGTGTATCTAATGACATCGTGCCGGAATACATGCCATTTACTTAAGAAAGGACTCTAGATGAGAAAGGATCATGATAAAATAGCAATCAAATCAAAACTAGACAAGTCCATGCGAACCATATGAAATTTAAGATAAATACAAGAGTATATGATTTTGGCATGAAATTAACATAAGTTTAAAATAAGTCCAAAGTGTATAAAGAACCTGAAATCTACTAGAACGAACAATTAACATAACAAAGTTTATGAATACAGTACTTAAAATAGGAGTAAGACCTAATTAGCAGGGCTTATCATATGATAAATAAGACTATTCTACATTATGTTTCGGGTTAACAATAATACAAAACTCAGAAGACTAAAGTGGTCTCGGGAGGACTGTTTTATGGGCTTTAGTTGTCTATCGTAGGGCTGCTAAAGGGACTCTGGCGGTCTGAGGAAGACCGTTTCTTCCTATCTACAGCAAATAGTAATAAAACTGAGATATATGCTAATCTAGGGAAGATAGATGTATGGTAAAACATGCATACAGGTAAATATGGCCTGATAAAACCATATTAAAACATGGTTTGAGTAAAGTATGCCAAAATTATCAATTTCTTATTAAGGGCAAGGTTCATGCATGCTATGTTAACCATATATGCACAGTCATAATAAAGCATCAAATTCATCAAGTACAATCTATGAAAATAGGAGGAAACAGAGGGCTTTTGTTCCTAACACATTAATTTACCATTTACATGCGATAAGCTACCTTTGATTCGATCCGTAGATGTTGGATTTTTGACTGGAAGTAGACCCTAGTTCTTGCACATCCTGTGCCAAACCTGGAACTTTTCATCCTTCTATTGCCTGATCCTCTTGACCTAAATCCATAAAAATTGGAGGATAGATAGAAGATACGAAAGGGAATAGAATGTTCTAAAGGCTAATTGCTAAATACCTTGATTAGGGCTTCTATCTTCCTGATCTTCACTGGACCATCGCACTGGTTCCTGTGTAGTCTGTTACGAACCAGCGACTTGCGAAGACTCCAACTCTCCAACGACTGGGGCTTCTAGCACGAAAATTGGAGGTGTGTTAGATAACACTAAGAAGAACAATTTCTTCTAAAGGACCAACCTGAGTAGATGTCACCTTACCTTCGAAATACGTGAGCCAACATTAGGGTTCGCATGAGTCGAAGTTAGGATATATTTATATGATTCACCTAGGGTTTAAGGGATTAGATCGAACCTAGAGTCCTAAATTAGAGTAGAGTTTATCCCTAGAGAGTTCTGGAGAGTCTTCCACGCCAGGTAGTTTCGATCTAAAGTGATTTTGTCGTCAAAGATCCAACCTTTTCACGTTTTCTCCCATTCACAGAATCAGGAGGGCTTAGCGGTCATGGGAGGACCGCTAGGGTGGATCTGGCGGGCACGCGATAGATCGCCAAGCTCCATTAAATCCAAAATTTTTAGATTTTCGTATTATCCCTAATTTATCCCCTAATTGATGTATATATCCCATTTTAAATCTATGATTTTGCTAAATTACGTTTCTATTAATGGGCTTGGGTGTAAAAGTCTTGGAATTGGGTCTTTGGGCCTATTTGAGTTGGGCTTAGCCCTTTAGTTGATATAGGACTTTTAAATGGATTAAATAAATCCTTAAATCTTCTTAAAAGCCTATTAAGCCATTTAAATTGTGTAGTAATTATATTTTAATCCCAAAAATTTTTAGAAAATTCTCGGGTATTACACCCTCCCCCACTTAAAAAGAATTTGGTCCCCCAATTCATCGTAATAAGATTTGCTAAGAAAAGTGTACTTTTTTTATTTTTTTTATTTTTTCTTTCTAAGGAGAGTGTACTTACATTCAAATATCTCCGGAAATCTTTTACGCATGGCCTCTTCGATTTCCCATGTCGCTTCGTGTGGCCAAGATTTGCTCCATTAGACTTTGACTGTGGGAATAGTTTTATTCCGAAGTTGACGTACTTCTCGTTCAATTATTTTGATTGGCTTTTGCTCATACGTCAAATCCTTTTTAATGTCCAGGTTGTCATAAGTTATGACATGGAATGGATCGGGAATGTATCTTTTGAGCATTGAGACGTGAAATACATCATGGACTCTAGCTAATTGAGGGGGCAAAGCTATTCAATATGCGACTTCACCAACCCTTTCGAGAATTTCAAAGTGGCCAATGAATCTCGGAGTGAGCTTACCTTTGACGCCGAATCTTCGAATACCTCAACCTGGAGAAACCTTAAGGAATACGTGGTCTCCTACTTGGAATTTCAGGTCGCACCTTCTATTATCAGCATATGATTTTTTCCTATCTTGAGCCATCTGAAGTCTCTCCCGAATAAGCTTTATCTTCTCGGTAGTATCCCTGATGATGTCGGGGCCAAGAAATTGCCTCTCTCCTACTTCATTCCAACGTATAGGTGAGCGACAGCTTCTTCCATATAGTGCCTCGAATGGTGCCATTTGTATACTAACTTGGTAGCTATTGTTGTAGGAGAATTCCACTAGAGGCAAGTGATCGTGCCAACTCCCTCCAAAATCAATAGCACATGCCCTGAGCATATCCTCCACCACCTGATTTGTCCTTTTAGTTTGACTATCAGTTTGTGGATGGAACGCAGTGCTCAAGTTGAGTCGGGTCCCTAATGAATGTTGTAGACCCTTCCAGAATTGTGATGTGAATCGAGGGACTCGATCAGATATAATAGTGGCAGGGACACCATCTAGTTTGACAATTTCCTTCATGTATAGTGCTGCTAATACATCCACAGACTATCGACTTTTGATTGATAGAAAATGGGCAGATTTAGTCAATCAGTCTATAATCACCCATATACCATCCTGTCCACCTCTCGTCTTAGGTAAACCCATGATAAAATCCATCTCTATACTTTCTGATTTCCACTTGAGAATATCCAAGGGATGTAGTTTCTCGGCGGGATTTAAATGTTCTGCCTTTACTTGCTGATAAGAGAGGCAGCGGGATACAAAGTCCGCTACTTCTCTTTTCATATTGGGCCACCAGAAATTTCTTTTTAAGTCTTGGTAGCTCTAGGGTGAATAGCATACCTTGATTTATGAGCTTCGTCCATGATCAATTTCTTAGTGTCGGCATGATCCGACACACAGATTCGATCTTTGAACAATAGTCTTCCATCAGTTGAAATGGAGAATTTCGACCTTTGATCAATATTAGCCTTGATCTCCATCAATGTGGGGTCATTTTCTATTAATTTGACTAGCTCTTCAATCAATGTAGGCTGTGACCTTATATTAGCAATTATACATCCTTCCTCTTCTTTATCAACATCGAGATTCAAACGAGCAAAATCCTCGATAAGATAAGTTGTACCTTTCTTGAGGCTAGCTAGAGTTGCCATTGATCTTCTGCTAAGAGCGTCAGCTACAACATTTACTTTGCCTGGATGATATTGGATAGTAAAGTCAAAGTCTTTGAGATATTCCAACCATCTGCATTGCCTCATGTTCAATTCCATTTGGGTGAAGAGGTATTTCAGAGTTTTGTGATATGAAAATATAGTGAACTTCTCCCCATAGAGGTAATGTCACCAAATTTTCAAGGCGAATATAACAGTAGCTAGTTCCAGATCATGCAAAGGGTAGTTTTATTCATGACGCGTTAACTGTCTCGATGAATAGCAAATCATCTTACCGTTTTGCATAAGAACGCATCTCAAGCCAATGCCAGATGCATCGGTATAGACTTCAGAGCCACCACCTTCAACAGGTAGTGCCAAGATAGGGGCCGTAGTGAGATCATATTTAAGAGTTAGGAAACTTTCTTCACAATCCTTTGACCATATAAAAGGGTTCTCCTTTCTTGTAAGTCTAGTCAAAGGGATGGAAATTTTAGAGAAATCCTTAATGAATCGCCTATAATAACTAGACAGACCCAGAAAACTTCTAACTTCTGACACGGTAGTAGGCCGGCTCCAATTCTTAACAGCTTCTATCTTAGAAGGATCGACAGCGATACCTTCCTTTGAAATAATATGGCCAAGGAAAAAGAACTCCTTTAGCCAGAACTCACTCTCGCTAAGCTTTGCGTAGAGTTGATGCTCTCTTAGAGTTTGCAAGGCTATTCTTAAGTGTTCTTCATGTTCCTCCTTAGTCTTGGAGTATACAAATATATCATCAATGAAGACGACCACAAATCGGTCGAGATAAGGCATGAAGACATTATTCATAAGTTGTATAAATGCTGCCGGGGCATTAGTTAACCCGAACGACATTACAACAAATTCATAGTGCCCATATCTGCTCTGGAATGCAGTCTTGTATATATCTTCGTCTTTGATCTTGAGCTGATTATAACCCGACCTGAGGTCTATCTTGGAGAAATATTTCGCTCCCGAAATCTGATCAAAGAGTTCATCGATACGCGGCAACAGATATTTGTTCTTAATAGTAAGTTGATTTAGTCCCTGGTAATCGATATATTGCCTGAGAGATCCAACCTTCTTCTTGACAAATAAAACTGGCACACCCCAAGGGGCTGTGCTAGGCCAAATGAAGCCCTTGTCTAATAACCCCTCAAGCCGTTTCTTCAATTCTTTGAGTTCTACTGGGGACATCCTGTAGGAAGCAATTGAAATAGGCATTGCTCCAGGATCGAGTTAGATGGAGAAGTTTACTTCCCTTTCGGGTGGTAAATTAGGTAAATCTAATTGGAACACATCGGAAAACTCATTCACAATGGGGATATCTTCTAAGATGATTTGCTTGGATTCATTGATGATTACGGAGGCAAGAAAAGCTTCACATCCTTGCGAAATGAGTTTGCAAGCATGAAGAGATGAAATAATGGTAGGATGCTTCGTATTCTTGATGCCAAGGAAGGAAAATCGCGGGAGACATGGTTTCCGAAAAGTGATTCTCCTATTGCGACAATTTATGTAGGCATCATGCTCAACAAGCCAATCCACACCTAGGATAGCATTGTAGCCTTCCATGTCAAGGCATACGAGGTTTGCAGGAAGATTATGACCTTCTACTATTACCTCACTATCGGGGTAGCTGGTTGTAAGTTTAGTTCTGGGACCTCTGGGTGTAGTGATAGCTAGGTCCAAAGGTAGAGGAACTGATGAAACGGGCAAGGTTTTTGCGAAAGCAGTAGATATAAAGGAATGAGAAGCACTAACACAAATGAAGGATGAGAATAGATTTGAATGGTACCTTCCATTAGTCCATCATCCTTGGGTGCTTCATCATCATCCAGAATAGCGTTAAGACGAGCATGTCCCTTGCGTCCACCGCTGGAAGATTGATCCTTCATGAGAGGGCAATCCGACATGCGGTGCTCCCGACTTCCATATCTTAAGCAAGCACCGAGATGCTTCCAGCATTCCTCTGTCGCGTGGCCAAATTTCTCGTAGAAAGAGCAAGCCACCATGACTTGCTTATCATCTTCTTTGGCCTTCTTGTTCCTGCGATCATCTTTGTTGTTCCCAGTCCGGGATCTCTTCTTGTTATCCCAAGAGTTGTAAGTGATGCTAAATTTTTCCTCTCTTCTTCCTTGTCAATCAGACTTTCAGCTAGGCTCTTCTCCTTTGCCTTTGAGTTTATCGACCTTCTCCAAGGTCCGTTCACACAAGTGTGCCCGTTGGACCATCTCTGCATAGGTCTGAATATTTTATGGGCCAAGTTGCTGAATGAAGATGGGCCGCAGTCCGCCCATGAAACGATTTGCTTTTAGAAAATCCGTGCTCACTAAATGTTGAGCATAGGGTGCGAGGTGAGAGAATTGTAATTAATACTCTGCCACCGTCATCATGCCTTGACGTAAAGAAGCAAACTCCGACATCTTCCTCTCCTTAACATGTTCGAAGAAGTATTTTGCTCGGAAGAGTGTGAGAAACCCCTCCCATGTGTGTAGTGCGTTTTGAGGCGGTGCCGGAATAGACTTCAACCAAGTACATGCATCCTTGTTGAGTCGGAACGTGGTGAGATGAACCTTCTATTGATCGGCGCATTGCATGACCTTGAATATACGATTCATCTCATCTATCTAGTTTTCAGCTTCGTCTAGGTTGGAAGAACCAGAAAATCGTGGAGGGTTTAGACTCCGAAAGTTGCGGTGCAGATTACCAGCACCATCCCTCGTGCTGACTCGGGCCATATTTTGCAAGGTCTGGGTGAGACCCGCAATAGTTTGTTGCATTCCACCCCAATCGACACGGTGAGCCATCATGAAAATAAGGTCCCTGAGAGGATAGTCAACTAGTTAATTCCCATGGAATTAATAGAATTACTTTAGAGAAAATTTCTAATTTTCAATCTCATCCTGACTCTACAAATTCTCACAGGGTTGAAAATTTCTTCCTGACTCATAGGATTGGGTCCTTAATCCTTGGACTCAGTCTATGACATGACATTTTTCTAGGAATAAGTAAGTCCTGGGACCTACGCTCTGATACCACTTTAACTGTCACGCCCCGAGATTATGCAGCGGAAACAATCGGGAACGTGAATAGTCGACTAGTAGGCCTCAAGCAAGCAATATAATCATAGCGCTAACACATTCACACATAAGAAATGATTGCACAATATTCGGACAAAATCTTAGCTTTATTTAAATAATAATCAAAAGTACATAAGGTTGACTCTTCACTCTTTGACTAACTAGACTCAATAAAATGAAAAATTACATAGCGACTCTTGACTATCAACTAATGACAATCTAAGGCTTTGCTCCTTCTTTAATCACTCTTGGATCCATCACTTGAATAGTCTGAATCTGACCTGCTAGAATTTTTTGAAAAAGATTGGAAAAGTAGGGAATGAGCACACATGCCCAGTAGGTATCTTCGTATCAACATGAAGGCAATGTTTAAATAATTAGTATTTTTAGCTCTAGAGTATAAGATAAGTCATGAAAATACGATGAAACACGTGAATAAAGCAAAGTAACACAAATAACAGGATATGATCAAGATAAGATATGAGAATTCATGTAGACTTGAAATTATGATCAAGCAAGAATATAACATGAATGTAATTTGGCTTTTCATGAACAAGAATGTACTTTTTCATCACCATATAGACTATGTACTAGAAAGTCATCTAACGAGAATGTACTAGTAAGCAGGTAATTTCACAAGATTGCCTCGTGAGAATTCATGGATTTCACCCGTTTATAAAAAAGGTACCCCAGCGTAATGCGACGCCAGTGTTCATCATACCCCATGGTTTATAATATATTTCCGGCTATCTGTCGAGGGAACTAGAGTGGAGCCCTTGGACACTGTCTGTGCCCACTCTTGCATCTTCAAGTTATAAATCATGCTACTTCCACGAGAAATATCAATAATGTAGGCCAATAAGGAACAAGTTCAAACTACAGTTTCATGATAACAATTATCAAGGTAAGAATGCACCAATTAAGAATATGAGAGTTCAAAGATTGATTTAGAACAAGGTTATGCCATGGAGAAAATTCGGCAGCATAATGGCACATTCTTTAATTTTCATAATTCATTAAGTAGCTTTGGAACAAAATGTGAGTTTTCAAGATAATCATAGACCATCTAGGATCATAGAAAAATCAACCCTTGGGTCAAACCCCGAGTTAATCAATACTTAGACATCAAACGGTCGTATCAGGGCTGTTTCGGGAAATAACAGTCGTTTACTGGACCGTTTAACAACAGTTCGATAAAACGAATGAACTGGAACCATGAGGTCAAGGCAGGGCCGCTAGGCGTCCTTGGCGGTCAGGTAAATGGCCGCTACAAGACTTTGGCGGTAGTCCATAGGGCCACTAAGGTCTAGAACACATAAAACACCGGTAAAGTGCTTGCTAGACAATTAGGTTTTGAGGGTACAACCAGCTTGCTGTCCTAGTGGGAATCCCAAGCTCGCGGAGTCTTATGGAGGCTTTGAAATAAGATCACCTAGTCTGGTGAAAAAAATATCCAACAGAGAGGATCACAAGTCCAAGATTGTGCGCTTAAGTGCAAAGTGTATCTAATGATATCGTGCCGAAATACGTGTCATGTACTTAAGAAAAGACTCTAGATGAGAAAGGATCGTGATAAAACAACGATCAAATCAAAACTAGACAAGTCCATGTGAACCATATGAAATTAAAGATAAATACAAGAGTATATGCTTTTGGCATGAAATTAACATAAGCTTAAAATAAGTCCAAAGTGCATAAAGAACCTAAAATCTACTAGAACGAACAGTTAACACAACTAAGTTTATGAATACAATACTTAAAATAGAAGTAAGATCTAATTAGTTAGGCTTATCATATGATAAATAAGACTATTCTGCATTATGTTTCGGGTTAACAATAATACAAAACTCAGAAGACTAAAGCGGTCTCGGGAGGACCGTTTTATGGGCTTTAGCTGTCTATCGTAGGGCCGCTAAAGGGACTCTGGCAGTCCGAGGAAGACCGTTTCTTCTTGTCTACAGCAAACATCAATAAAACTGAGACATGTGCTAATCTTGGGCAGATAGATGTATGGTAAAACATGCCAACATGTAAATATGGCATGATAAAACTATATTAAAACATGGTTTGAGTAAAGTATGCCAAAATTATCAATTTCTTATTAAGGGCAAGGTTCATGCATGCTATGTTAACCCTATATGCGCAGTCATAATAATGCATCAAATTCATCAAGTACAATCAATGAAAATAGAAGGAAATAGAGGGATTTTGTTCCTGACACGTTAATTTAGCATTTTCATGAGATAACCTACCTTTGATTAGTTCCCTAGACTTTGGATTTTTGACTGGAAGTAGACCTTAGTTCCTGCACGTCCTATGCCAAGCCAGCAATTTTTCGTCCTTCTATTTCTTGATCCTCTTGACCTAAATCTATGAAAATTGGAGGATAGATAGAAGTTATGAAGGGGAACAGAATGTTCTAAAGGACCAATTGCTAAATACCTCGATTAGGGCTTCTATTTTCCTGATCTTCACTGGACCGTCGCAGTAGTTCCTGTGCAGTCTGTTGTGAACCAGTGACTTGCAGAGGCTCTAACTCTCCAACGGCTGGGACTTCTAGCACAAAAATTGGAGGTGTGTTAGATAAAACTAAGAAGAATAATTTCTTCTAAAGGATCAACCTGAGTAGACGTCACCTTACCTGTGAAATACGCGAGGTTACATTAGGGTTCACATGAGTCGAAGTTAGGGTCTATTTATAGGATTCACCTAGGGTTTAAGGGATTAGATAAAATCTAGAGTCCTAAATTGGAGTAGAGTTTATCCCTAGAGAGTTCTAGAGAGTCTTCCACGTCAGGTAGCTTCGATCTAAAGTGATTTGGTCGTCAAAGATCCAAGCTTTTCACGTTTTCTCCCATTCACGGAATCAGGAGAGCTTAGCAGTCATGGGAGGACCGCTCGGTCACGCGATAGACCTCCAAGCTCCATTAAATCTGAAATTTTTAGATTTTTATATTATCCCCCATTAATCCCTTAATTGATGTATATATCCCATTTTAAATCCATAAATTATCTAAATTACGTTTCTATTAATGGGCTTGGGTTTAAAAGTCTTGGAATTGGGTCTTTGGGCCTATTTGAGTTGGGCTTAGCCCTTTAGTTGATATAGGGCTTCTAAATGGATTAAATAAATCCTTAAATCATCTTAATAGCCCATTAAGCCTTTTAAATTGCATAGTAATTATATTTTATTCTTGGAAAATTCCTAGAAAATTCTCAGACGTTACAGGGACAACCATATGTGGACCTATTGGGCATGTGGTGACTATCAGGCTTGTTAGACGTGGGATGTCTTGGGCAGCCACAAGTGAACCTATCATGCATATGTGACCAATGTTGGGGGACCAGGACACCCATAAGTATACCCTTTATGCACAAGACCAATTGGGTGAGTAACGACGGATGGCAGAGAGCCGGCACACCCGAATGTGGACCTTTCATGCATCGGACCTAAAGTGTGTGCGGCACAAATGAGATGACCTGACTTACCAACCATGTCGAATGACGTGGTATGACATGACACATGCATTCCTATCCGAGTGATGACTCCTATGGGTGGGGGTATGGGATGGCCTTTGAGCTTCCACTCGTAAGGGTCAAAAGGGTCAAGGAAGGATGGGTTGTTGGGGAAGTGTGCCCCTTGACATATGAATACCCAATCTTCAAGTTCCTCGAGGTGGGTCGGGTCCATGCTAGCTAGCGGATCCAATGAGAAGGTGGAAATCTTGGGGTGGGGCGCTTCCTCATTCCCTAGGTGCATGTCATTCCTTGTCATGGCTTTCCTTATGTGGTCCGGGTCTAGGAAGAGGTGGGTTCGGTCAAACAGTGTGGGTGGGGGTAGGAAGTAGTGGGTGGTGAATAAGGCGAGTGGGCCACTTGGGTACCTGAGCTCCCATGGTAAGGGGTCAAAGGGATCATGGAAAGGGCCACTTAGTGAGAGGAACTCTATGCCTTCTAAGTCCTCAAAAGGTGGTGGGTCATCCCTAAGGGTGACGGGAGACGGGGTGTCAGTTTCGAGGGGATGTCTTGGCTTTCTACCTGAGACAAGTAGCTCCAATTCGTGGATGGAGTCAGGCTCATCGGGTGTGGAGAGATATAAAAGGAGGTTGCTAGTGTAGCAACCAACGGTGCAAACCGAGGTGATAGACCCGACACATAGGTGGAGCAATTCAAGGCCCTGAGGTCGGTCGGTCCCTGGGGTCAACATACCAGTCAGGTTAATTTGCCCTACTAGGCCCTTAAGAAGATCCTCCAAAGTCTCTACTTGGTAGTAGGATTGGATGGTGGTATGATGGGAGATGAGGGGAATTATAGGGAGGGGTCGCTCCATGGGAGGGTAGACATGAGCCGTGATAGTGTGAGTTGGACTCTCCTTTAGCCATCTAACCAGGGGTCCACTTAAGATGAGCTCGATCCCCACTAGGAGGGATGGCGTAGAGTGAAGATCAAAATGCGAGGCTTCTTCCTCGACTTGGGCAAGGGTGTTCTCTAAGGTGGGGATAGGACCCATGGTGTTCATCCCTATGGGGTCGGGTGTGTGGACCACGACTTCCTCAACTATCCGGATGGGAAGGGCTTCGGCGGGAGGGGTGGTGGTGGCCAAATGGGGCACTCGGGGTGGTGGGTTAAGGTAGGATTGGGTTGGGGTAGGAAGTGGGAGTAGAGGGGGTCTATGTTGGGGTCGGGTTGGGGTAGGAAGTGGAAGGTGGGATGGGGGAGGGGGTTTTGGTTGGTTGGTCTTGGAAGGTGTGTTCATCATGGGGGCAGGTGGAGCGGCGAAGGCAGGGGCCAATGGGGTTTGAGTGGTATGGATTGGGTGAGGGAGTTGGGGTTGAGGGTGGGGGCCCTCTTGGGGGTAGCTGGAGAGGCGGAGGCTGGGGCCACTTGGGTTTTAGTGGGGAGGGTTTGGTGGCGAAGTGGAGAGGTGTTGGTCGGGGTAGGAGGTGATGGGCGTTGTGGAGGTTGGGCCTTTATGGTGGCCTTAAACTGGCCGGGAGAGAAAGCGGGAGTGGTAGTGCTCCTCGGGCTATGGCTCTCCGAGTAGGAGGGGGAGGTTCGGGGAACGTAGATCTTTCTAAGTTCAGTTTTCATGTCTTCCCAAGTGTCAATGGGCTTGTTGGGTCCCGTAGTTCAGGAACACGGATCTAGAGGGGGGGGTGAATAGATCCTTCTACTAAAAACTATGTCCAATTAAAAACACAACTAGCACACAGCGGAATATACAAGATCGAGTAATTTAATCTAAACAGGTTTAAACTAGATTCAGTTAATCTCACCGAGCTCACACGATTGCATAAACAGATAGGATAGAGAACACACAATCACAAGAATCAAATCATAAGACACGGGGATTTTTAAGGTGGTTCAGGACCACGACGGGCTCCCTACGTCCACCCCTCACCAAACCGGTGAGGCTTCACTACACGCTACAAAATGTAGCAACACGGGGATGAACCCCAACACACACACGCTGCTTCCGCAGCAATCCACACATGAGGCGTTGCCTCAAACT
The DNA here is from genome assembly GCA_022559845.1 of Amorphophallus konjac. Classification (NCBI taxonomy): domain Eukaryota; kingdom Viridiplantae; phylum Streptophyta; class Magnoliopsida; order Alismatales; family Araceae; genus Amorphophallus; species Amorphophallus konjac. The sequence goes on from CM040125.1 coordinate 61,882,488, forward strand.
ACTGCCACAGTAGCACACACACACACACACACACACACACACACACACACACACACACACACACACACACACACACACACCGCTGGGGAACACACCCCGCACTAAATACCTCACGCGGAGACACAACTCCATCCACACACATGTAGGACAATGCCTACACAACCACATGGAATTAAACTCCTAACATCACATGCGGATATACTCCGCACAAATCGACACACATATATCAACACACACACTCGGAGACCCCTTTCTCCGAACACCCACACAAAGCATTATCTCAAATGTATATGAATCAAAAACATATATATGTTATGACCCTCCAAACAAATTATAGAGATGAAAACTAGACAGATGTATCAAGTATAAGGCTCCCCCTTCTTTAGCATAATCTGATTCTCCTTGCTCGTTGACGGATGATCATAATCTTGACATCATCTTCTTCCTCTCCTCACGACACTCCTCTTTTCTTTCTTCCATTTTCTTCTTCACCTGAAAGAATAGGTAAATGGAATAATAAGCCCAAACTTTAAGCTAATCTCTAACAAGAATATGAAAATGAATGGTTTAGAGATCCCCCTCTTCTTCACCTATACGAAAGAATATATGAGCATTAGAAATGTTGTATCACAAAAATCGTAGTTCACATATAGATGCAAGAGAGATTGAACAAAGATCATGTAAACCAATTTCAAGGAGATGATGTTTATAGCAAATATATAAAACAGAACTAAGAGCAACTGGAGAACTAAAATCAAATGGATTTTTAGTGGATAGAGTTCCCCCTTTTTTTGTCTCATCAAATAGGCTTAAGCTTTTCTGCAGATGAAGAACATTCTTGAAGGAAGATGATCGATTCTTGCAAAAATGAAGTTGTAACTTGATTTCCCACGCAGCTTCCAGTAGGGGATCGATTGGAGACTTGAATCCATCTTCTTTCCTTCACATACAAGCCCAGAAGAACGTGGGAGAAGCCATAGAGCTGCTACCTTCGACCTGCACTCACAAGAGTTAGAAAACACCCGAATTTCAGATCTAGCTTCTTGTTCCTTAGGGTTTGCAACCCAAGAGATGTATATATGTGTTTGGATGGTCAAGAGATAGCCCTGTGACAAGATCCACAAGTCATGGAGTGATTTGTGGAAGTTGGACTCAGATTGGAAGACTTTAGGAGCAAGAAAACGACGGTCAAAAATCACGGCTGGAGGTCGAATCGGAAAGGGTCGACCCCAGGGTCGACTCTCGGGCAAACAGAAGCCAAAACAGAACATGATATATGGTTCTGGGTTACAGGGGTAGGCCCTTGGGGTCGACCCCAGGTTCGACCCTCGTGTTTCCAGAACCCAAAATAGAACCACTTTTGGTTCTGGGTTACAGGGGTCGACCCTTTCAGGCATGGTTCATAAAAATGGTTCTGTTTTGAACAGAACCTGAGAGGGTCGACCCCATGGGTCGATCCCTTCTTGTTTGGGCCTGAAAAACAACTAAAACCACCATCAAATCAATGAGAAATAATTGATTAAATGTTACCATAATCCCATGAAGATCAACCATGATTTTTCATCCTGAAAAACATGATAAGGCAAGAGGTTAGTTAAAAATCAAGATCTTTACATCAAGTATTAACACTATGAGCATGTTCACAATAAAATACATCATTGAACATATTCCAAGAGTGAAGGAGGAACGAGATATCCATTTAACTCCTTATAGCAACACTTACTTCATTGTTTTACTTGAGTTCACATTTCTTGTTGATTGGTTGAATCATTCATACACAGAGTCTTGAAATTCCAAATATCATTCACCATTGCATGATAGTATAAATTTAGAATTCAAAGAGTAAGAGCCAAGCCACATAAAATAATATTGAGTCACATTCAATTTGATCATCATCCAAACTCTCATCAATCCACACATCATTACCTTGGGGGCTAGCAATGGTATTTGCATCTCAATCAATCATTTAGCATTACCATGCATGACATGAGGCTCAATATGACATTTATCCAAGCATGTTTTCCACGATACAATGTGCTAGCATCAAAGCACATATGAGCCTTATAGAGTCACAAATGCATCGACATGATATCCCAATAAAAGTAGTTTGTGAGCATTTCCACAACCATTTTGTTTGTGATCATTTCCGCAGCCATTTCCACAACCATTTCAAATTTCATACACAGGAAGACATGAATAACCATTCACATACAAGGCCAAGAAACAAAGACATTTTGTAATCATCAAAATCACATTCACAACAATCTCCCCCATTTTGATGATGATAAAATATTATGCTATAATGCTCTCTCCCCCTTTGACATAATCAGAAATGGGGAGCAAGACGGGGAATCCAGAATGGCAAGAACCTATGGACACTGGGATTATGAAGAGAACCAATATGCATAATATGCATGAACTAGTTGCAAAACTGTTTGATACCAATTGTTGAAATTGGAAATGTAAATGTGGATAATATGGTCATGTAGAATGCAAGATGACAAAACGATATGCAAATACTCACGAGTTGCAGCAATTTGAAATGGTATATGGCATGACAATAATGAGCAAGCAAACAAGCACTCAAACACCCATAGAAAGGTATTGACTCATGCAAGTCCTGATGAGTTAAGCATATAAGATCACATGCAAAGCTCCCCCTTAGACATTGACACATTAGATGATTGGCTTTGATTTTCAAATTTTTAGATTTTTAGTTTTCTTGTGAAATGCATGAAACATGATGTATGAAAATGATGAGTCATGAAATGCATACAATGTAATCAAGCAGATATCTATAGATACATGCAACATAACTCCTTCACAAGAAGTGATACCAATTGATTTACAGTGAGGGGATAGGTGTAGGAAAAATACAAGTGAGTCATTATGCTCATGATTACACTTAGAGGATTATGCAGATAAATAGGAGAAGACGTAAAGCAGGTCAAGCAATTAATCAAAATTTTAAAATACATATCAAATCAAATTATCATGTGCAAGTGAGTAACATGAGAATGAAGTTTAGCCATATGGATAACCAGATTTTTAATTAAACATAAAAGTAACGGCACAGACTGCATTTCAATCTAGAGAATAGCGTATTGGAGGCTTCGCTCTTCCTCATCAAATTATCATCAGTAATTTTCACACTGACAATCTGAATTTTTCTCAGAAAGATCAGGTTCAAATAATTCCTTTTTATGCGAGGAGACACATGGAGCTCATGCCAGAATCTCCGGTTACTCAGAATACTGAATCTTGTCACCTCATTTGAACAGAGATACTTTAGTCAACACTTTTCAGAAATGAACCATATCACGTCTCAGGTGACATGTGCCCAGTTTACTCAGTAAGACTTAGCATTACTCTGCCTTTCATTTCAACCATTTTTTTTGTATGTGGAGGCAGGTAGCTTTTTCTTCAACTGTCTCTTATCATTCATGCAGCAAGTTGAATTACTTTAGAGTGTTGAAATGAAATTCCTATATCCTTATGAATAACACTCAATTTCACATTAAAGTGCATGAAGTGTACGAATTTGATTTAACATGTATGGAGAAAATTTAACTTAGAACAGGATAGTGTAGCTCCCCCTATGTAAATGCAATAAGCATGAAATGCTCCCACTGAGAGTTTGATATGAAGCACACTTGTTAAGACTGAGATGCAACATTATTTAACAATGGAGTGTTTGGTCTTAGAAGATTCAAAGGAACGGGTTGAATAGCATATAATAACATGCAAGCATACAGTGGAGATATGCATATGCAATGTAAAATGAAAAGATATGCAATTTCAGTTCTTGAATTGTTGGCCCCAAAGATATGAGACCAATTGTTGGAAGTATTCATTTTGGTATTTATGCAACATGAAATGTTCAAAATGATGCATTTCAAAATATGCACTATATGTATGCTGAAAATGCCAACTATGCAACAAGACACACGATGAGCTTCATCTTCCAAAAGTACTATGTGAATGATATGCAGAGAATGATATGCAAATATGCAATGTGATGCAAGATTTCAGATTTCACATGACACTCTATATGCACCTGATGCAACTAATACATGACACGCATTACCAAGGACACAATTTTATTCTGAAAAGAGAATTCAGAAAATTCATTCAAAGCATCAAAATCATCACATGTGAACTTTTCTTAAAAACAGTAGTGCTTTTATCCAGAAAGATGAGTGACACATTGGTAAAGACCATAGAACATTGATCAACTTCAGTCTCAAGATGTTCAGCCACAAAAATAATATCATCATGCTGAGAGAATAGAAAAACATCATTTTCAAAATTTTCAGCATGCAAAACTCCCCCATAATCAATGCATGATTTCATAGAATTTATATAAGTTGGATGCCATATGCATAGATGATTCATGGTACCGGGCGGACGCATATTCTCACGCATGGTGATAGCTTTCAGACAGGCTTGACCTGCCCTTCCACATGTCACCATTTTATATACCATGTAATCATTGAAATAGTGATCGGAAACACATGTATTCTCATTTGACATCGGGGGTTTAGCAAAAGGCATTCAATGGCTACACTCTCATATATACTGCTCAGATGTTTCAATACCATTCAGCCAAGCATTCATTATCCACATTGTCAAAAGCAACCAAGGGGTATTCAAAACTTCAAAATCAATGTCTGCCAAGTTATGGCATTAACATCAAGACCAAAGAGCTTCAAACAAACACTTTATTTTCTCACCTTTGTCTTGAGTTACCTTTATTAACATCCTCAAATTCTTCGCTTTATTTCGCTTGTTGTCATCTTCATCAACAAGCTCCTTTATTTCTCTCCTGCAAGAAATAGAATGATATTAGCCAGAAGAAATGGAAGTAGATCAAATCTGGCATTGAAGTCCTCTTGAGCTCCTTTCTTTCTCTCCAAGTACCCCATGCCAAAACCCTTTCAAAACTCCTCTAGGATAAGAAGAGAAACCCTAAGGGTAATGGGGTAAAAGTTCAAACCAATCGATCCTCAAGATGGGCATTTCGACACCAACTGAGGAACAAGTAAAACTGCCTAAGACAGTTAATCTGAGTCCAGAAATGCCAAACATGAATTAAACTCAATCTAGGCACATGGTGATACATTCAAACGTTTGAATTCTTACCATGATTTCAAGGGTTGATGGTCATAATTAAACCTGCACTGTAAAGAGCTCAATTCATGTCAATATTAAGCCAATGCATATTGAAGAAACTAACTTCAAGGCTTTTCATCACATATGACTCTCTCTCTCTCAACAAGATAATCTCCTATGAGCTGCAAGAATGAATGATGAGTTTCAACTTTCAATACAAGTGATTCACTTAAGCTAACATGAGTTCAAAGTTCACTTCAGAGATTACAAGTTTAGCCCAACAGTGTAAAGAGTCCAGACTAAACACATGAAGAACCAAGTCTAAGCACATGTGTAGACAAGGTTGATGCACATAAAACACACAAGACTGCCTCTTCACACCTGCATATTAGAGACTTTAAATTCCAGCAGTATGAACTGAGAATTCACACAATCAATATGCACAAACATGAACAACCAACTTACAAATCAGTGTGAAATCAAGGACAAGCCTATGTTAACCAAGGCATCACACCCGAACTGGCCAAGTCGACTTAAGGCCTTCCTCTTGGCCTCAAGGCAATCCTGCAACAAAGTTCTCATTTGGTTGGTTTGGGTACCCAAACCTTCTTGGGTCCCGGATGGTTAGTTGCACCTCTAGTGGGTGCCTTCCACAGTTTTTGGGCATGCATATCATCAAAATGTATTAAGGAGCAATCATGCATGGTATGTCCAAACTCACCACAATAATGACAATGACCAAAAGACTTCAGATTTTTCTTGTAAGAATGAGCATAGAATTTTTGTGGGTTTGAAGAGATGTTCTCATTTTTCAAACTAGAGCAATTGTTCATCCTGTGACCGAACCTTCCACAATGAAAATAGTTCAATGGAGCAAATCTTTCAAATGGTCTTCTTGCATGAACATAAGAGTTATCAAAAGTTCTTTTTGTGTTCAAAAACTTTCTTGGCTTTCTGAAGCCATTCATTTTCTTGCATGCTTCTAGATCTTCAGATTTCATCAAAAAGTAATCATGCATCATATGACCAAGTTCATCACAATAAAAATATGAGATTTTCTTTGTGGTTGTATGTTTGTGTGCAACATGATTTTTCATGGCATTCATCGTGACACCATCAACATTTTTAGCCTTTTGATGCAAGTTTTGTTTCCTTTTCAGACTTTCATTTGATCTCTTCGTTGTTTGAGGAGCAGATTGATTTGGAGGTCCATTTGATCTGATGGCTATGTTTGTATGGACAAATGATGTATAGACTTTGTTTTCAAAATTCTTTTTGTTCACAGGATTATAGCTCAGCCCGTCTCTTTAGAAATTCACCTTAGCCCCCAATATCTTGTTCAGATTTTCTTCCCCATTCATAAACTTAGACAAAGAAGCATTCAGATCAAGAATTTCCTTTTCAAGTGATAAAATATGCAATTCATAGGAAATGATCTCATTATCACAAGAAATCACTTTTTCATTCAATTGGGCATTGATGGCGTTGTAGCTCTCCATCATTTGTTCTAGCACATATATCTTTTCACAATCATCAACAACCAAACTTTTCCCTTTTTCAAAAGTAAGTAATTTTTTAGACATGGTTGTGTTTAGATGTTTCAATTTTTTATTTTCAGATTTTAACAAAATATTTTCTTTTTCAAGAAACTTCATGCTACCTTCAACCAGAGATGTATGAATCAATATAGCACTGTTTTCCTTTTTAAGTTCTTCATTTTCATTTGCAAGTTTATCATTCATAATCAATTCATTGCAAATATCCTGATCAATTGAGTTTGATTCCATTTTATTTCTTAGATCTTTTTCAGTTTTCTCCAATTGATCAATTATGTTCTTGAGGGCAACATTTTCATTTCTCAAACAAGTAATAGTTTCTTTGTGACAATCAACATCATGCTCTAAAAGTTCATTGAAGTTAACAAGCTCAGAACATTTATCACAAGAACCATTTTCATGGATCAAGTTTTCAGATTTCTTTTTCAATTTTCTATTTTTTTGACTTGACTTTCTTATATTGTTTTTCCAACTCATCATAAGCTTCAACAAGATCATCAAGAGTAAATTCTTCAGAATCAGAATCTACCACTTCTGCATTTTCGTCACTTTGTTGATCAGCATCATCCGCCATGAGACATTTCAACCTGTCCTTCTCTTGAGCTTTAATCAACTGGTCCATAAGCTCCTTCGTCGTCCTACAAGAAGATACAAATGGATACTTGTTAGTACTTACAGAAGCTTTCAATAAACTCAAGACAGTAACATTATCATGGTGCATCATTTTATCCTGATTAGACCACTTGGTCTCATCTAGAGGTAATATGTGTGGACCATGATAAATTAATTTCCAAAGAATATGATTAATAGAATTGATCACCATACAGAGTTTGCCTAGCCATGAATCAAAATTCGAACCAGTGAAGATTATCAAACACTTCATTGAGACATGTTCAACAGAAAAATTCATGATTGTAGAATGCACTGGGATCACTCTGTAGATCGTAAGATCTAGGGACAACAGAGCCTTGCTCTGATACCAATTGTTGGGTCCCGTAGTGCAGGAACACAGATCTAGAGGGGGGGTGAATAGATCCTTCTACTAAAAACTATGTCCAATTAAAAATACAACTAGCACACAGCGAAATATACAAGATCGAGTAATTTAATCTAAACAGGTTTAAACTAAATTCACTCAATCTCACCGAGCTCACACGATTGCACAAACATATAGGATAGAGAACACACAATCACAAGAATCAAACCACAAGACACGGGGATTTTTAAGGTGGTTCAGGACCACGACGGGCTCTCTACGTCCACCCCTCACCAAACCGGTGAGGCTTCACTACACGCTACAAAATGTAGCAACACGGGGACGAACCCCAACACACACACGCTGCTTCCGCAGTAATCCACACACGAGGCGTTGCCTCAAACTGCTGCCACAGCAGCACTCTCATTCACACACACACACACCGCTGGGGAAGACACCCCGCACTAAATACCTCACACGGAGACACAACTCCATCCACACACATGTAGGACAATGCCTACACAACTACATGGAACTAAACTCCTAACATCACACGCGGATATACTCTGCACAAATCGACACACATATATCAACACACACACTCGGAGACCCCTTTCTCCGAACACCCACACAAAGCATTATCTCAAATGTATATGAATCAAAAACACATATATGCTATGACCCTCCAAACAAATTATAGAGATGAAAACTAGAAAGATGCATCAAGTATAAGGCTCCCCCTTCTTCAACATAATCTGATTCTCTTGCTCGTTGAAGGATGATCATAATCTTGACATCATCTTCTTCCTCTCCTCACGGCACTCCTCTTTTCTTTCTTCCATTTTCTTCTTCACCTGAAAGAATAGGTAAACGGAATAATAAGCCCAATCTTTAAGCTAATCTCTAACAAGAATATGAAAATGAATAGTTTAGAGATCCCCCTCTTCTTCACCTATACGAAAGAATATATGAGCATTGGAAATGTTGTGTCACAAAAATCGTAGTTCACATATAGATGCAAGAGAGAGTGAACAAAGATCATGTAAAACAATTTCAAGGAGATGATGTTTATAGCAAATATCTAAAACAGAACTAAGACCAACTGGAGAACTAAAATCAAATGGATTTTTAGTGGATAGAGTTCCCCCTTTTTTTTGTCTCATCAAATAGGCTTAAGCTTTTCTGCAGGATGAAGAACGTTCTTGAAGGAAGATGATTGATTCTTGCGAAAATGAAGTTGTAACTTGATTTCCCACGCAACTTCCAGTAGGGGATCGATTGGAGACTTGAATCCACCTTCTTCCCTTCACATACAAGCTCAGAAGAACGTGGGAGAAGCCATGGAGCTGCTACCTTCGACATGCACTCACAAGGGTTAGAAAACACCCGAATTTCAGATCTAGCTTCTTGTTCCTTAGGGTTTGCAACCCAAGAGATGTATATATGTGTTTGGATGGTCAAGAGACAGCCCTAGGACAAGATCCACAAGTCATGGAATGATTTGTAAAAGTTGGACTCGGATTGGAAGACTTTAGGAGCAAGAAAACGGCGGTCAAAAATCACGGCTGGAGGTCGAATCGGAAAGGGTTGACCCCAGGGTCGACCCTCGGGCAAACAGAAGCCAAAACAGAACATGATATATGGTTTTGGGTTACAGGGGTCGCCCTTCCATGGGTCGACCCCAGGGTCGACCCTCGTGTTTCCAGAACCCAAAACAGAACCACTTTTGGTTCTAGGTTACAGGGGTCGACCCCAGGGGTCGACCCTTTCAGGCATGGTTCATAAAAATGGCTCTGTTTTGAACAGAACCTGAGAGGGTCGACCCCATGGGTCGACCCCTTCTTGTTTGGACCTGAAAAATAACTAAAACCACCATCAAATCAATGGGAAACAATTGATTAAATATTACCATAATCCCATGAAGATCAACCATGATTTTTCATCCTGAAAAACATGATAAGGCAAGAGGTTAGTTGAAAATCAAGATCTTTACATCAAGTATTAACACTATGAGCATGTTCACAATAAAATACATCATTGAACATATTCCAAGAGTGAAGGAGGAACGAGATATCCATTTAACTCCTTATAGCAACACTTACTTCATTATTTTACTTGAGTTCACATTTCTTGTTGATTGGTTGAATCATTCATACACAGAGTCATGAAATTCTAAATATCATTCACCATTGCATGATAGTATAAATTTGGAATTCAAAGAGTAAAGAGCCAAGCCACATAAAATAATATTGAGTCACATTCAATTTGATCATCATCCAAACTCTCATCAATCCACACATCATTACCTTGGGGGCTAGCAATGGTATTTACATCCTAATCAATCATTTAGCATTACCATGCATGACATGAGGCTCAATATGACATTTATCCAAGCATGTTTTCCACAATGCAATGTGCTAGCATCACAGCACATATGAGCCTTATAGAGTCACAAATGCATCGACATGATATCCCAATAAAAGTAGTTTGTGAGCATTTCCACAACCATTTAGTTTGTGATCATTTCCACAGCCATTTCCACAACCATTTCAAACTTCATACACAGGAAGACATGAATAACCATTCACGTACAAGGCCAAGCAACAAAGGCATTTTGTAATCATCAAAATCACATTCACAACATAGCTCTTGCCTTCTAATCCCTCTTAAGCCTTCAATGTCCCGCCACTTATCCCGGCTTCATGCAAAAGCCGATGCTTGGCAAAATGGACTCTCGTGGGTCCATATATCATAGCCCTCTCAAAGTGTTTTTCCTTGGTACTCTCCCACTTTAGATAGGCAATAGGGCATGATCCATCAAAGAGGAGATCCTCGAATGGGATTATGTCCAAGGGCGGGTCGATCGGACCATTGTGGAGGGCCGAGTGGGATGGATATGACCAATGAGAGGTAGCCATGCAAGTGGGCACGGTTGATGCACCGGGTGATGAATGCAAATGCGCCTAGGACCGACTTGTAGAGACAAGTCATGAACTTGCTCTGATACCAACAGATGTGGCATGGCCAAGTATGCCACGGGGTTTGACTTGACGCACCTAAGACCTAGACTGCAAGCAATGCAATGGAGAGACGGACTCACTCGGGCGAGCTTACTCGCGTGGCGCACACTATTTCCCGGAGGCAAACCGGCGATGGTAGAGAGGGTCCGGGGCGGGACCTTGACGTTCTGGGGCTTGGCTTCGCTTTGGCTAAACCCCTAAGGGGCCGGGATGCCCAATTCCGCGGACGGCCAGCACGCCAAGGGCGTGGGTTATGGGGTCTTTCTCATAATTGGCTCTGCGGTGGACACTCGATGTTGAGGGAATATGGGGCCTGGCACTCGACTCACCGTCTGACAGAGCTAAAAGTGATACTAAACCAGCAAAGTAAAACTAGCAAAGGAAGGGGCCCGATGCTCACCTGATCAGTATGAAGACACCGATCCTGGCCGGAGATGAGGGCGAGCAAGGTAGCGCGGGTACGCGCCCTCACGCTGCGTCGATGTCGCTTTCAATTGAAAATTAAATGAATACACCACTACGCCTCACGCAGGAGGGTGATCGTGGGGTGGGGAACTTAATTTTACACTCAAACACTACATCCAGGCTGGGAGGGGCTTTCAACCGACCAGGTGAAGGGTGGGAGAAATTGGGAAAGCCGAACTGCCTGCGCTGGTCCTGCAGGGACAGCAAGCTGAAGACGGGGTCGCCACGGACGCCTCCGGGTACTGGAAAGGGCGGGGCAGATGCTGAATTGTCTGGGGGTGAAGTGGCAGGTCACAGTAGAGGCCGCGGGCCATCTGGAGGTCCGGCTGGAGTGCTCCGAAGCCGACGACACACACTACTCTAGATCTGCCCAACTAGAATCTGTCTGACAGGGTGTCGATGTCGGGGCATTCTCGAACTCCTCCAGTCACTGTTGGAGATGGAACCAATGCCAAATTGTCCGTAGGTGGACCTGGATCACGCCGTATGGATGGCAGACCGATCGGAGGCCGAATGGGGCCGCTACAGCTCCCAGACTCAGACTATTTGTGGTTGACTCTGTCTGTTCCAGAATTATAGCAGCTGAAGAAAGGGGCACCACGAGCTCCTCCGTGCTCCATGAGGGCGGGGCTGGCGTCGTCGCAATCATGGGACAGCCTTATTCACACAAGAATTGATGGGACTCCGAGAAGAGGTCGGAGTAGAGCGCAGGAAAGAGAAAGGTAACAGGGGTCTGACCTGGTACTGATGAAGTCAATCTGCGCACGTCGGGGAAAACTGCTGGAACGTGGTGCTCCGGGGCTTAAACGGCTTCTTGCTTCTTGGGGCTGGTAGAGGACATGCAGAAGTCGTCCTCCTATGAAGGTTGCACCTAGAACCTTGCCGAGCTAGTCGTGGGAGCTTCTGCACTCGGCCTCAGGTTGTTTGCCGGAGTCAGGATGTGCAGTATGCCAAGATCGGCTCCACCGGACAGCTCCGAGGTCGGATGAAGATGGGATCACCTTCGTTGCGAAGCCGGCTCAACGATGATTCCACCAGTATAAGCTATGAAGCATGAAGCTTCGTGGTGACGATGTGACCTGCTCTGCAACCGGGTACTACTCTGTTGCCTGTGAACTACCCTGGATCTGATGCGGGCTGATGGTGATCGGAGTGTGGGAGGGCGAAGATACAGCAAGGGGGTGGGTGCTAATGGATGTGGGAGATGAGGAGGGTGCTAGGGGTCGGAGGAGGTGGTTGGAAGATGGAGTGGGGCGGAGCTAGGCTGATCGATGCCTGGTGTGGCCAGGTGTGGAGGGGAGAGAGGGTGGAGGGCACAGGTTGACAAGGTGGGAGGGAAGGGGATTTGAATTTGTCTTAATGGTAGGTGTTTAATGTTGGCCTAGGGGAAGGGAAGGGGTGTCATGGGAGTGTGAAGGGATGCTTGGGGAGTGGTGGTCCACCTTGGTAGAAGGAGGAGACCCTTGGGGAGTGGGGTGAATTAATGTGGGAGTAATAGTAGTGGGTGAGATTTGCAGAGTCACTGGTAAGGTGGCTAGTGATGTGGCAAGGGGTGGTGATGTGGCAAGAGAATGGTGGCTGAGGTGGAGATGAGGTGGAGGAGAGAGGAGAGAGGAGAGAGGAGGGGGTGAACCTGGGATGAGGGGAGGGGAGAGAAAGCGGGTGACCCCCTTAGTGAGAGAGAGAGAGAGATAGGAGAATCCACTCCTAGAGAGAGAAAATAGAGAATCCACTCATGAGGAAAAATAACAGAAAATTCCAAATTTTAATTGATCAAAAGTTATTACTAATGAGGGAGAGGGGAGGCCTATTTATAGGAACAGACTTTTTCTAAGACCAAACTAACCCTGAACAACTAGATAAATGACCAACCACATCCTAAAAGGGGGCGCCCTAGGGCTAGCCCATCTAATTGAGCCCATTAGCTAACCAAACTAGCCTAATGACCCATTAGCTTAGCTAATTGACTCAAATAAAAAAAGAATACATGGATAAGACATAAAATAAAATAAAAATTACATAATATGGCTCGAAAAAGATGGAAGATCACGCGATGTCCCCATCATACCCCCGGGGTGGGGAGAACTCGACCCCGTCGAGTGTGGGTCCACCGGTGTCACACCCCGAGATTATGCAGCGGAAACAATCGAGAACGTGAACAGCCGGCTAGTATGTCTCTAGTGAGCAATTTAATCAGAGCGCTAACACTTTCATACATCAGAAATGAATGCGTAATATTTGGACAAAATCTTTACTTTATTTAAATGATAATCAATAGTACATATGGTTGACTCTTGACTCTTTGACTAACTAGACTCAATAAAATGAAAAATTACATAGCGACTCTTGACCTTCAACTAATGACAATCTAAGGCTTCGCTCCTTCTTTAATCACTCTCGGATCCATCACTTGAATATTCTGACTCCGACCCGCTAGAATTTCTTGAAAAAGATTAGAAAAGTAGAGAATGAGCACACATGTCCAGTAGGTATCTTCGTATCAACATGAAGGCAATGTTTAAGAAATTAACATTTTGGCTCTAGAGTATAAGATAAGTAATAAAATACGATGAAACACATGAATAAACCAAAGTAACACAAATAACAAGATATGATCAAGGTGAGATATGAGAATTCATGTAGACTTGAAATATGATCAAGCAAGAATATAACATGAATGTAATTTGGCCTTTTATGAATAAGAATGTAACTTTTCATAACCATAAAGGCTATGCACTAGAAAGTCATGTAACCAGAATATACTAGCAAGCATGTAATTTCACAAGATGGCCTCGTGAGAATTCGTGGATTTCACCTATTTATAAAAAAAGTACTCCCGACGCAATGTGACGCTAGTGTTCATTGATAAGTGTCCATTTTCTATTGTAATTCATCGCATGTACACCATTTTATGTGCATATACTTAGGTAATTATGCCTATTTCATAGTTAACATCAACTCTGCATTTAAATTGAAAGTTTCATGTAAATTGATTAATTTGGTGATATTATTTTATAAATTGAAGTTGATGGTCATGGGCATTAATTCTCCGTTGCATAACTATGAGCATTTGAGATTTATGTGCACATTATAGTAATTTTTATAGACTAGATTGTAATTATGTGTGTGCAGGACACCGAAGATAATTGTAAAAGAAGCCGGGGGCAAAACTGTCATCACCACTTTGACCAAGTCAAATAAAGAATTCAAAATATTTTACTTGAAGGGAAAAGAAAGTTCAAAATTTTGAATTCAAAGTTTGAAAAGGAGGTATTCAAAGTTTAAGTTTGAAAAGCAGGAAAAGGACATTCAAAGTTTGAAATAAAGGAGAGACATGATGAGCATTGGGAAATGGGGTGCCCAAAGTCCAAGAAAGGGGCTGGCCACCTCCTTTTCTTTTTTCCCATACATCATCTTCTACTTAAATCCCAGCCATCCATCTCCTTTTGATATAATCTCCACCCTCTATTGACCCAACTTTTCTTATAAATAGCCCATGACAAGGAGGAGAAGGGGAGTTCTTCTTTTGGCAATCTCTTTCTCTCTCTCCCTCTCCCACCTTCATCTTAGGCCGCCGGTTTCTCCCCCTTCTGCTCCTATTCTCCTCATGTGTTCTACATGAAAGTTCTTTATTTTTAAATGCTCTACAATTGTTTTTTCTTAGTCATCTTCTAATTACCTCTAGTTTTTAAGTTATTTCTTATTTTTCACTATGCTATCTGTTCATCTATGAATCAATGTTCCTCTCTGTTCTTCCCATTATTTCTTCCCCTTCCTTCCATTTTCCGCTCCTTCTACCTTCATTAAAGTTTTTTATTTTTAAATGTTCTATAACTTCTTCTTCTGCTTCATCTTCTAATTCTTTCAGGTTTTTTAGTTATTCCCCATTTTTCACATTGTTGTCCTGTGAGGTTACTGTTCATCCGAAGTGCTAGAATCTGTTATTTTTTCATTATGAGACTTTGTTTATCTTCTTTTCTCTCTGAGTTCTTCATAAAAGTTCTTCCTCTCTTCCTCCTCTTAAACTTCTTCTTCTTGGGTATCCCCTAATTCATCTTGGTTTCAAAGTTATTTACCCTCCAAAGGCGGCTTCAACGACAAAGGTGACTTCCTCCCGACGTAGACGATATCTTCCGCAAGGTGGTTCGTGATCCAAGGCCAAGAGAGGACGGCGCCGTCATCACTATTGCTACTACCATCTTCACATCTCAGGCTCCTCTTGTTGCTATTACTTTTGTGTTATTTTACTTCATTGTAATCTTGTCACCTCTTTGTTGTAAGCTTGTCTTGCACTTCATGTACTCTTTCTTTTAAGTTAATGAAGAGAGTTATTCTTTTGATCTAGTTCTTGATCTTCTTCCCTCTCTACCTCCTTCTTCTATCTCTTCTTTTCACTTCATGCAATTAATTTCTATAGCATAGGCACATAATCATAGGTGTTTTTAATTAAGTGTTTGGTTTGTTCTTCATTTCACGATTTTCTTTACGCAAAGCAAAATCACAAGTATTTTCTAAAGGACTCCAAAAATTTTAAGTCTAAAAATCTCTTCTTCTCTGTGAATTTGACCCTTCTCGCCACCTTATTACGTCTTACTTTCATCTAGTGCGAGTTGGAAATTTTAAGATTGATATGCGTGTAGTAACGACATACATATCCGCGTTGTCAATTTTTGACGCCGTTGCTGGGGAAGAATGATGATTTTTGACTTAAGAACTTTGCTTTCCTTGTGTTTATAGTGTACTAATAAAGTTCTCTTTTCTTTTTTTTTTGTAGAAAAAAATGGAGAAAAAGCAACTTGAAAACTCAAAAAAAAAAATCAGAGGTAAGTTTACCTTTCTTTCTTTCATCTTTGTGATTTAGTCATTCATTTAAAAAAAAGAACGAGGGAACGCTTTTCAAGTAAGTATCCAAACTTTTTCTCCTTCATTTTAATTTCATTTCTCTACATTTAATATCTTATGGTTAGATAGGTTCACTAAATAAGAACAAAAAAATCATCACTTAAACTTCAATAAAAATCTTCGTTGCAAGAGTAGAACCCACACGTCCTTGTTTTAGGTCATGCATCATTTAGGATAGAATTTATTTTTCTTTGTTGTTTAATTATTGTTAATTGCATTATTGAAGATTGTGGGAGGCAAGGTGAGTACTCTAATTTTTTTCAAAAGCATGCTCATGCATTTTTATGCTTGCATAGAACCCTTTGTTTGAACTTGGTTTGTTGCATACCATTTCTAAAATATTCTAAGTGCAACACCCATAAGCAAGATAAGGTGGGGATTTCATCACACTTTCTTAACCCACAAATCACAATTCCCATGCATCTTTGCATCACCTAGACCTTAAATAAAATCCAGTAGACATTGGCCCTAGGTTCACAATATGGTTCTTGTGTTATTTGGGCTTACCCTCTTATGAAAACCGGTGTCTAAGGCAAGACGGTCGGACGGTAAACGCCTTAAGCGGACTAGTGGTTTGGTATAATTAGGTCCCTACGAAAGTAGGGGGAACCTCCCACTGCCCCACCCCTTACCTGACCGGTGAAAATATTGAGGGTGAACTTAAGTTTCACTTTAGTCATTTTGTGAAACTCAATTTGTAGGTCTAGGTCACATCTAGGGCATTAAGTAATTTATGTGACAACTTGTTTGTGTTTGCATAAAAAAAATTAAAATAAAATAAAAAATAAAAATAAAAATAAAAAATAATCTCATCTTCTCTCTCTTCGTCCTAATTTGAGTCAAAATAAAAAAAATAAATAATATCATAAAAAAAATTTCTCACAACTCTCATCTTTAACCTTGGTTTATGCAAGGGAGAAGATCTCAACATCTTGACTTAGTTGAGCCCATTAGTGAGATTGAGCGATTCATTTTTAATCAGGCTCAAAATCAAATCCAACCTATGGCTGAACAACACCAACTAGGGGTGTCCAAACAGATGAAGGAATATTTTATTTCTTCGAATTATCAGCCATCCACTTGTATCCAACTGCCTAATGTCCCTGCTTTGCATTATGAGATCAAATCTAGCACCATTCAGATGCTCACATCCTTTTATGGGAAGACCAATGAAGATCCCTATAAACATCTGGATGAATTTCTAGAAATTTGTTCCACTGTGAAAATTTAAAATTTCACAGATGATACCCTCCACCTGACCTTATTCCCTTTCTCACTTAAGGACAAAGTCAAATACTGGTTAGGGACCTTAAGGAAAGCTATTGGCACATGGGCAGATATGTAGCATGAGTTCCTTAAGAAGTTTTACCCCATCGGTAGAACAAACACCATGAGACGTGCAATCACAGGATTCGCGCAACTCCCAAATGAACAAATACATGAATCATGGGAGAGATTAAAGGAACTCCTCAGAAAATGTCCACATCATGGGCTTTCCAAATGGCAAATAGTGCAAGCTTTCTATGAGGGCTTAGATGATCAAGTTAGGCAGATTGTGGATGCATCATGCGGTGGGGTCTTTATGAGCAAGAGTGAGGATGAGGCCTATGCCTTATTTGAAATGTTGAGCGAGAATTCAATCAACCATGCTTCCTTATCCTCATATGAGAGAACCATTGGGCCCTCTAAACGGGCCGGGATGTATCGGGTGGAACCTGAAGCTAGAGTGGATGTGAATTTCATCGATCAAAAATTGGACATGGTGGACATCATGGCCCAAAAGCTAGAACAGGTTGATATGCTAGCCCACATGTTAGACCAGCGCCTGGCCCAAAATAAACAAGAAACCACCATCTCAACTATGTCCAACCCATACCCGGACCCAACACACCATGAGGTGTGTGCTTTATGTGCTAGCTCAGACCATCATGTGTCTGATTGCCCAACAGTAGCCCAGTTACCATCTTTTATACAGGAGCAAGTCCAAGCAGCCTAGGGGTTCTCTAAGCCCAACTATGACCCATTTTCTAACACCTATAATCCGGGCTGGAGGAACTACCCCGATTTTAATTGGAGAAATCAACAAGGTCCCAATCATCCCACCATCCCCTCCGCATCTCAATCTTACAAATCACCCATCCAACACCAATTCCAAACTCAGCCACCATTTCAAGGAAATATTTATGGTCGAGGACCGTAAGCCCAGCAACCACTTCCTCGATTCAACCAGGGTCAGGCCCCATACCAACCTCATCAGCCCAATTACGAGCAGTCTTCTAATTCTCACCAAACCTATCACCCTCCTCTGCAACATTACCAGGACTCCCAAACTGATAATAGATTCCATCAATTACAACAACTAATTTTGGCCCAAAATCAATCCTTCCAACAAACTATTCAAGTCCAAAGTCAATCTTTCCAACAGACCCTCCAAGCCCACCAACAAACCATCTCTAAGTTGGAGACCCAATTGGGCCAATTGACTGAAGCCACCATGAGAAGGGAAGTGGGCCAATTGCCAAGTCAGCCCATTACCAACCCATGAAATAATCCTCCAGGCTTCCCACAACCAAACTTCCCCATTAACGAACTAATTCCTCCTCTCCTCTAGCACCCATCAGGTCAAATACCACAAAAAGGCCCACAACTCAAAAATGCAAAAGCAATTTCGACTTTAAGAAGTGGTAAAATCCTCAAAGATCCCTAGGGGTCCACTCCTAGTCCATCAGTCCAAGCCCCTGACATATCTTCTGATAGTGAGGAGGAGTCCAGCCAGGAAGAGGATGTCAAGGGAAAGAGGAAAGTAGAGGAAGGGCCTAGCACGTACCAACCTACAGTGCCATTTCCCAATGCCTTAAAGCTCAAAAAGAAACATCCATCCCATAATGAGGAGATGATGGAGATCTTCAAACAAGTACACATCAACATCCCTCTCCTCGATGCCATCAAACATGTCCCGGTCTATGCTAGATTCTTAAAAAAATGTGCACTCCTAGGCGGGAGCCACGAGTGACCGGAAAAGGTTCGACTCCCTGAGAACGTTAGTGATGTGGTCCTCAACCAACTTCCAAGGAAGTTAAAAGACCCTGGAGCACCCCTTATCTCTAGAAATATTGGGGGTGTGACATTTGATAAGTCTCTCCTTGATTTAGGAGCTAGTGTGAATTTACTCCCTACCTCCATCTATGAGCAGTTTGACATCGGTGAGCTCAAGCCTACTCCCATTATTCTCCAGCTCACCGATAGATCAATCAAGACTCCAAAGGGCCTTATTGAGGATGTCATTGTTAAAGTGAATGAGTGTTACTTCCCAGCCGACTTTCTTATTTTGGACATGGTTTCTCCCCAAGAAATCAAACATAGTCCTATCATTTTGGGTAGACCATTTTTAGCCACGGCTAGGGCTAATATAGACTGTGCGTTAGGAATTATAGACATTTCTTTTGGGCACAAGAAAGTCAGCATCAACATTTTCAAGGCATCTAAATTTAATGATCAAAAAGGAGATTGCTATGCTATTGACACCATTGAGGAATTATTGGAGATTAAAGGGGACAGTAGGACCGGAATGAGAGAGGAAGTTGACATCTTGTCAACTCAACTTAGGATGTGGCCCACAATTGAACCCTTGCTTCAGCTTAAATCTAAACCAGCTCTGCCCTTTTTGTAATCCCCTCCTCAGGTTGAACTAAAACCATCGTCGACCTCCCTTAATTATGCATTCCTAGGGCTAGACCAAACCTTGCCAGTCATCATAGCAAGTGACCTTGAACCTAACCATGAGGAGAAACTAGTTGAGGTCCTTAAATCTCATAAAGGGGCTATAGGCTGGTCTGTCGCTGATCTTAAAGGGATTAGTCCATCCATTTGTCAGCACCACATTTTTATGTAGGAGAATGCAAAATCGAGCAGAGACATGCAGAGGAGATTAAATCCACACATGAAGGAGGTGGTAAAAAATGAGGTGGTCAAGTGGTTAGATGCATGAATCATCTACCCAATTTCTAATAGCCAGTGGGTCAATCCAACCCAAATAGTCCCAAAGAAATCAGGACTGACTGTGATCACCAATGATCAAGAGGAGTTGATACCTACTAAGTTGACCACGGGATGGAGGGTCTGTATTGATTATAGAAAACTCAACTCCATGACAAAGAAGGACCATTTTTCCTCCCATTCATTGACCAGATTTTGGAAAAATCAGCAGGGCAAAAATACTTCTGTTTTCTAGATGGGTATTCTGGGTACAATCATGTGGCTATCTACCCAGAGGATCAGGAAAAAACCACATTTACATGTCTCTACGGAACTTTTACTTTTCAGAGAAAGCCCTTTGGACTATGTAATACGCCCTGAAGGGGCGTGATCTCGCGCTGGTCCTGAGCTGGGAGGATGATCACTGGATAGTGAACTGCAGAGAAAGGGAAACGAATCAGGCGGCCCAGGGATGGTTGTAATGCCCCAGATTTTTCAGATCCTTGTTCGTGGGTCCCGGATCTGGTTTTTCGGAGTGTCTGACTCCGTTGTGTCCGAAATTTCAGTTCGGACATCTTTCGTGTTCGGATCGGCGCGATCCGGAGTTGTTTCGGAGGCCCGGAAGCGTTCCGCGGCTTTTCCGCGTGTGTTCTCCGATTCTCGGTGTGTGTTTCGGTAATTCCTTCGGAATCTCGTTACGGGTGAACCGGGCTGTTCACCAGGGCGCGAGTGGTACCGTTACGATCGGTGCGTTCCGAGGATCGTGAAATGTGATTTTCTATTTTTTGGTATTTTTGAAAATTTCCAGATTTTCTATATAATAACCTGCTTTTTCTCTCTCCCCTCTCATTTCTCTCTTCCCTCCCTCTCTCTTCTCTCACGCTCCCTTTCTCCCCTCTCTTCTCCGGCGGTCGACAGAGCGGGACGGGGGCGAGCTAGTGGCGGCGCGGGCGAGGATGCGGGCGGGAACGGGATGAGGATCGAGCGGTGGAGGCGTGGTGGAGGCGGTTCGTGGGATCGTGAACCGGTGAGGGTTTAAACGGCGTTTCTTCGTGGATCGGCGTCCACGTTGCGTCGAATCTTCGGTGGAGGTAGGGAGATGGATCCTCAACCCGCGTACTTCATTTCCCGCGAGTTTTGTAGGCCGTGGTGAGCCGAGCGGGCTAAACGGGGCAATTTGGAGAAAATGCATGTTTTTGGGGAGTGAGCCGAATCTTGTGTTTTGATCGTGTTTTTGGGGTTTAAATGGGTCCCTTCAGTGCTAGGGAGGTTGGGGAATGTTTCCCCCTTTGTTTCCCCATCACCCGGGGGTGATCGGGGCGTGGAATGATTTTTCCCGCGGTTTCCAGCGTTTTCGGGCGCGGACTGAGAACGCGCTATGCTCCAGTAGCGCGTTCTTGATGGTCGCGCTGCCCCGACGGGGCGCGTTCATCGGAGAAGATGAATAGTAAGGTGGTTCTTATCGCGCTATGGGGTCCTAGCGCATTCTGCGTTGTCGCGCTAGGGGGCCCTAGCGTGAGCTACCTTGTCACGCTAGGGGTTCCTAGCGCGATCATCCTTGTCGCGCTAGGGGTCCCTAGCGCGACCTGTCTGGTCGCGCTAGGAGAGCCTAGCGCGTTCCGTCTTGTCGCGCTAGGTGATCCTAGCGTGATCTTCCCTGTTGTCTCGTGCTCCCCTTGGGCCGTGTGTGTCCCGGACACCCCGTAGAGTTCCGTGACCGTGTCTTTGGGTGTCCGGGGGTTCCGTTTACCTTGATTTGCGCGCTTGTGAGTGTAAGGGTCCGGGGGATTTGCTAGTGTTCCGATTGGGTTGTGTTGGTCTCCGGTCGACCCGGTTGTGACCCAGTGGTCGACCTTTGGCCTTGTGAGTGTCCCGGACAACCCGTGGGTTTCGTTACCGTATTTTTGGGTGTCTAGAGGTACCATGTTACCTCGATAAGCTTGCCTATGGGCTTGGTGGGTCCGGGTGACCCCAGGTGTTCCGGGCTTCTGGGTTTTGCTAGATCAAGTCACCGTGTATCGGTGTGAGTGTGGCAAGGTTTCCCCGCACGTCATGGTTTCTCCGGGAGTTGGTTTTGAGTGGGCCATGTGTGTGGCCTTGGTCTGCGAGTCCAGTTGCCCAGCCTGGTGCTGGAGGGTTCTCACTTTTCCCAGGGTTGGGAAATCGGTGTGGCAGATCGCGGGCTGCCTTGGGAATCGTGCTTCTGTGGTTTCCGCGTAGGCCGTGCCTATGGCCTGTGAACCGTGAGTCCATGTCCTAACTTGGGACTGGAGGTCTCCTTAGTTCCCAGGTGGGGGAATGGTCTCGGTGATTGCGATTCGCCTCGTGAGTCATCGCATTGTGGTTTTGGACCTAGGGATTAGGCCAGATTGACAGCTCAGTGCTGTCGTGTGCAACGGTCTTGACCCCGAGTCTTGTGACTCAAAGGCCGTTGGGTTTCGTAGGTCTAGTGGACCATCTGTAGTCTGGTGGCGTCGTGCCACCTGTTACTCCGTGTTACTCGCAATGGGTGCGTGCGTGGTTTTCTGTGTCCACATTCTGTGACACGTCCACTAGTCGTAGCTTCCCACGGCACGCGTGTGCTGGCTCGCCTAGGAGTGGCTGAGCGGCGTACCCGAGAGAGGCGGTGAGTAGGCTGGTTACCGCAGGGCCCCCGCGTACTTCCGAGTCCGGGTTTAGGGGGAAATACCAGCTAGAGGACAGGCCTAGGGCGTATGGTCTGAGTGTGCACACGAGGTTGGGGGCGTCGGACGGCGCCGGCAGGCGCGACCCCAACTAGTCCTTGTTTTGTGGTACTGGTTACTGTGTGTGTCTGAGTCTCACGCCCGGGGCATCGTAGCTAGACACTTGTGACGCGGTGTAAGACGTCAGGGGACGCATCCAATCGTTCTTCTAGTGGGTGGTGCTCCTGTCACGCGACGTGAGGTGTTGTGTACCGGGTTCTATTTTCGTCCGCGAGACGGGACTCCGTGAGTGATCTCGGGAGTGTTCCCGGAGTCGAGGTCTGGGGTTTCCGGTGAGCTTCACCGAGGGCCTTTCCCCAGACAGTGTTGTGTTCATGACGGTGAGGTCGTGACCGTGTTCCCTGACTGTGTGGTTTTGGCTTGGGCCCTTTTGGTGAGGGCAGGCCTCCGCTACGGAGGTATCGTGACGTTTTCCTAGTAGCGTGGCTAGGGCGGCTCGTGTTTAGTGGTCCCCGATCGTGGAATCGGGTGGTCGGGGGCGTGGCTTGGTTGTCCCCCGACGGGAGACTGGGTCGTGTTTTCTGGTACAATAGGAGTAGCTGTAGAGCCGAGTTTTGACCGGCCACCGGTTTGCTGTTCCTACTGTAGTTGTAGCTCTCCTTTCCGCTACCGCCATTGTTTCCGGTTGGGGTTCCGCGGGATCCCTACTGAGTCTCGGTTTTGGAGACTCATTCCCTGCGTTTCAGGTGCGGCGGTTCTGCCTCGAGGTTCGAGGGTGCTGTGCGGAGGTTCTTAGTTGCCAGCTTGCCGGGCCGAGTGTACACTTGGCATGTGGTACGTTTTACTGCTTTAGACTATACTTTTTGTTGGACTGGACTCTGTTGTAGTTGTTTATTCTTTTCTGTTAATTGTTGGTTGTCCTGCTCTATTTCCTATTTCTTTGTGCCTCCACACTCCTTTTAGCCCTTCCGAGCCCTCCCGGCTCGTGGGCAGCGGTTCGAGTCTCGGGTCATCGGGCCTTCCCGGTGACCGGATTCTCGGGTCGTCACAGCTGGTATCAGAGCGTGGTTATGGACGTACATAGGAATTTGAAATGTTGCAGTGATCAGAGTCCATAAGGTCCAGTATAGTCGACAGCTGGCTTAGGGTTTCGTGCTTGTTTTCCGCTTTGTTTCTCGCTTGAGAGCTTGAGTGCGCTGTGCGACGCTGTGAAGGTGGTTGCTGTCTGCGGCTTTTGTGCCAGCGTGGGGTCTAAGGATCGAGGTCGAGAGCCTTCTCCCTCATCGGTGGTGACCCTGGTCGTGCTGCGTTGGGCAGAGGTTGCCGGCAAGTGTAAGCTCGCGGTGCTGCGTTCGAGGAACCTGCAGCATGGTCAGGTGGCTGGAGAGGATTTTTCGTGGTTAAGTGGCCGTGAGCGTGCTCTGAGGGAGCTGTTGTCGGTTTTGGCCACTCCAGCTTGAGGTTTGTCCAGCCCCTGAGGTTTTCAGGTCGTGGTTTAAGGTGGCAGAGCGGGTGTTCTGATCGAGAAGTGTGCTCCGGTGAGCGGAATGTCTTCTCGGTGAGCTGCTGATTTGTCGAGCCTGATGTCCTTGTCGTGCTCTGTGGCGTCAGAAATGATGTGTCGGTCCCGGTTGTTTTGTAGATTTCGAGGTAGGATTGGGTTGTGGTGTCCCAGTAAGTCTTGCTCCTGCGCTCTTGTGTGCGAATCGGTTGTGTTTGCCCTGGAGTTGGCTTGAGATGTAAAGGCTCTGCGGTGCGTTCGGGACTCGAGGATGAGCGTCGGCGATTGTTGTTAGGGCTCGTGTTGCGGCTCTTGACATGTCGTGTTGTAGTTCGAGGAATTGCAGCGGTGGTGCATCGAGAGATGTTGTGATCATGGTCCAACGGGACACTTGGTAGGTGTTGTCGGAGGCGCTGACCTGATGGAAGCGATGGTTTTCCTTGGTGCTGGATGGTGCTGTTTCCAGCGTGCGCGAGGTTTGAGGTCAGGTCGAATGTGGAGTTTTCATTCCGTTGGTCGGAGGTGTGATTGGGTTCTCCTTTGGTTGGAGAGAATCGTGTTTGGCTAAGGTTCGTCGTCTTGCATTGCGCGTCCGGATTGGTTGGCCTTTGTGCACCGTGAAGTCTGTGCGAGACGTGTTCCATGTTTTGGTAAGGTGGTTGCATGTGAGAAGCGTTGCCCGTTCCCTGGAGTGTAAGGGTGTTGGCGCTATTCCGGAAGGACGGGTGTGAGCTGGGCGGTGTTCGCGAGAATTGCGGTTGGTGTTGTGGTTTCTGATGTGCGGAGGATCAGAGTCTGCGGGGTTGCAGATGGTTGTCGAGATGGTGGATCTTCAGTTGGCATTGTGGTGGCAGTGCGCGTGGATCAGAGTGCATGGATCGTAGCGTTGGTTGCTGCGGGTGGATTTCTGAGGAAGTGCAGAGCAGCGGAGGATTGGTTCATCGGTGTGTGTTGTCTCCGGCGGCATGAGATGTGTTGTTGCCGTGCCTTTGCGTGAGATATGGTGGTTTATGGCATTGGCAGGTGTCCATTTGGATTGATCGAAGGATTTGATGAGACCAGATGGAAGAGTGACGCCTGTGGGCGGAGGCCTTTTTCGTGAGATTGACATCGGAGAGTGGTCTCTGATGAGACGTTGACGTGGGATATTGATCCTCAGTCTGTGGCCAGCAAGGGAGGATTCCCCGTAAGTCTGAGTCGAGTGACGTGAGAACCGTGTGGAGATGGAGTCATGTGGTTTCGCCGTGCTCCCCTGAGAGGGTAGAGTTGGCGTGAGGTTCGAGATTGGTGGTGGTGGTGGTGGTCTGTGAGAGTGTCAGCGGAAGGCCTGTCGTGTGTTAGATCGTGCCTGCTGGGCCGGTGGCGGTTTCCCGTTGGCGAATGTCTGGTGACCAGTGGATGGTCTTTTACAGACAGAAGATGATGGTGGTTGTGCATCGAGAACGGCGAGAGCCGTGTGCATATGAGACCGTTGGTGGCCGTTTCTGAGGTGTGAGCTGGTGGAAGCTCAGTGATTGGTTGCCCCTGGTGCAGGGTGTGAGACCGGTCAGCGGGTTGTGAAGCTGGCGTTTGGTTGGTCCGCCGAGCATGGGCGTTGACCAGTGGATTGGTTTTGTGGCGAGGGTTGCATTCCCTCGGCGAGCGAGAGGGTGGCAGCGTTGCCGTGAGTGGTTTCCGTTGTGTCTGAGGTGATGCCAGACTTGTGCCCTTGTGTTATGCCTGCTCTGGTGGCCGGTGTGTGCGCGGTGTGCGGAGCGTGGCATTGTTCGTGATTATGGTCTGGCCGTATCCCTCATGATTGGCACTTTTGCGAGAATCGAGGTTTTTCTATGCTGGGGTTCTGACGGCATTGTCAGTGGGTTACGGCGTTCTTCCCCTGTGACTTGGTGCTAGTCCTGAATTTCGAGGATGAAATTTCTTTAAGGGGGAGGGCTGTAATGCCCCGGATTTTTTGGATCCTTGTTCGTGGGTCTCGGATCTGGTTTTTCGGAGTGTCTGACTCCGTTGTGTCCGAAATTTCATTTCGGACATCTTTCGTGTTCGGATCAGCGCGATTCGGAGTTGTTTCGGAGGCACGGAAGCGTCCCGCGGCTTTTCCGCATGTGTTCTCCGATTCCCGGTGTGTGTTTCGGTAATTCCTTCGGAACCTCGTTATGGGTGAACCGGGCTGTTCACCAGGGCGCGAGTGGTACCGTTGCGATCGGTGCGTTCTGAGGATCGTGGAAATGTGATTTTCTATTTTTCGGTATTTTCAGAAATTTCCAGATTTTCTATATAATAACCTCCTTTTTCTCTCTCCCCTCTCATTTCTCTCTTCCCTCCCTCTCTCTTCTCTCACGCTCCCTTTCTCCACTCTCTTCTCCGGCGGCCGACGGAGCGGGATGGGGGCGAGCTAGTGGCGGCGCGGGTGAGGATGCGGGCGGGGACGGGACGAGGATCGAGCGGTGGAGGCGTGGTGGAGGCGGTTCGTGGGATCGTGAACCGGCGAGGGTTTAAACGGCGTTTCTTCGTGGATCGGCGTCCACGTTGCGTCGAATCTTCAGTGGAGGTAGGGAGATGGATCCTCAACCCGCGTACTTCATTTCCCGCGAGTTTTGTAGGCCGTGGTGAGCCGAGCGGGCTAAACGGGGCAATTTGGAGAAAATGCATGTTTTTAGGGAGTGAGCCAAATCTTGTGTTTTGATCGTGTTTTTGGGGTTTAAATGGGTCCCTTCAGTGCTAGGGAGGTTGGGGAATGTTTCCCCCTTTGTTTCCCCATCACCCGGGGGTGATCGGGGCGTGGAATGGTTTTTCCCGCGGTTTCCACCGTTTTCGGGCACGGACTGAGAACGCGCTATGCTCCAGTAGCGCGTTCTTGATGGTCACGCTGCCCCGACGGGGCGCGTTCATCGGAGAAGATGAACAGTAAGGTGGTTCTTGTCGCGCTATGGGGTCCTAGCGCGTTCTGCGTTGTCGCGCTAGGGGGCCCTAGCGCGATCTGCCTTGTCGCGCTAGGGGTTCCTAGCGCGATCATCCTTGTCACGCTAGGGGTCCCTAGCGCGACCTGTCTGGTCGCGCTAGGAGAGCCTAGCGCGTTCCGTCTTATCGCGCTAGGTGATCCTAGCGTGATCTTCCCTGTTGTCTCGTGCTCCCCTTGGGCCGTGTGTGTCCCAGACACCCCGTAGAGTTCCGTGACCGTGTCTTTGGGTGTCTGGGGGTTCCGTTTACCTTGATTTATGCGCTTGTGAGTGTAAGGGTCCGGGGGATTTGCTAGTGTTCCGATTGGGTTGTGTTGGTCTCCGGTCGACCCGGTTGTGACCCAGTGGTCGACCTTTGGCCTTGTGAGTGTCCCGGACACCCCTTGGGTTTCGTTACCATATTTTTGGGTGTCTGGAGGTACCGTGTTACCTCGATAAGCGTGCATGTGGGCTTGGTGGGTGATGGTGACCCCAGGTGTTCCGGGCTTCCGGGTTCTTGCTAGATCGAGTCACCGTGTATCGGTGTGAGTGCGGCGAGATTTCCCCGCACGTCGTGGTTTCTCCGGGAGTTGGTTTTGAGTGGGCCATGTGTGTGGCCTTGGTCTGCGAGTCCAGTTGCCCAGCCTGGTGCTGGAGGGTTCTCGCTTATCCCAGGGTTGGGAAATCGGTGTGGCAGCTCACGGGTTGCCTTGGGAATCGTGCTTCTGTGGTTTCCGCAGAGGCCGTGCCTATGGCCTGTGAACCGTGAGTCCTTGTCCTAACTTGGGACTGGAGGTCTCCTGAGTTCCCAGGTGGGGGAATGGTCTCAGCGATTGCGATTCACCTCGTGAGTCATCGCATTGTGGTTTTGGACCTAGGGATTAGGCCAGATTGACGGCTCAGTGCTGTCGTGTGCAACGGTCTTGACCCCGAGTCTTGTGACTCAAAGGCCGTTGGGTTTCGTAGGTCTAGTGGACCATCTGTAGTCTGGTGGCGTCGTGCCACCTGTTACTCCGTGTTACTCGCAGTGGGTGCGTGCGTGGTTTTCTGTGTCCACGTTCTGTGACACGTCCACTAGTCGTAGCTTCCCACGGCACGCGTGTGCTGGCTCACCTGGGAGTGGCTGAGCGGCGTACCCGAGAGAGGCGGTGAGTAGGCTGGTTACCGCAGGGCCCCCGCGTACTTCCGAGTCCGAGTTTAGGGGGAAATACCAGCTAGAGGACAGGCCTAGGGCGTATGGTCTGAGTGTGCACACGAGGTTGGGGGCGTCGGACGGCGCCGGCAGGCGTGACCCCATCTAGTCCTTGTTTTGTGGTACTGGTTACTGTGTGTGTCTGAGTCTCACGCCCGGGGCGTCGTAGCTAGACACTTGTGACGCGGTGTAAGACGTCAGGGGACGCATCCGGTCGTTCTTCTAGTGGGTGGTGCTCCTGTCACGCGACGTGAGGTGTTGTGTACCGGGTTCTATTTCCGTCCGCGAGACGGGACTCCGTGAGTGGTTTCGGGAGTGTTCCCGGAGTCGAGGTCTGGGGTTTCCGGTGAGCTTCACCGAGGGCCTTTCCTCAGACAGTGTTGTGTTCACGACGGTGAGGTCGTGATCGTGTTCCCTGACCGTGTGGTTTTGGCTTGGGCCCTTTTGGTGAGGGCAGGCCTCCGCTACGGAGGTATCGTGACGTTTTCCTAGTAGCGTGGCTAGGGCGGCTCGTGTTTAGTGGTCTCCGATCGTGGAATCGGGTGGTCGGGTGCGTGGCTTGGTTGTCCCCCGACAGGAGACTGGGTCATGTTTTCTGGTACAGTAGGAGTAGCTGTAGAGCCGAGTTTTGACCGGCCACCGGTTTGCTGTTCCTGCTGTAGTTGTAGCTCTCCTTTCCGCTACCGCCATTGTTTCTGGTTGGGGTTCCGCGGGATCCCTACTGAGTCTCTATTTTGGAGACTCATTCCCTGCGTTTCAGGTTCGGCGGTTCTGCCTCTAGGTTCGAGGGTGCTGTGCGGAGGTTCTTAGTTGCCAGCTTGCCGGGCCGAGTGTACACTTGGCATGTGGTATGTTTTACTGCTTTAGACTGTACTTTCTGTTGGACTGGACTCTATTGTAGTTGTTTATTCTTTTCTGTTAATTGTTGGTTGTCCTGCTCTATTTCCTATTTCTTTGTGCCTCCACACTCCTTTTAGCCTTTTCGAGCCCTCCCAGCTAGTGGGCGGCGGTTCGAGTCTCGGGTCATCGGGCCTTCCCGGTGACCGGATTCTCGGGTCGTCACAATGGTTCCCTGGGAAAAATCCTTCGATGCCTAAGTCAGTAGAGCGTTGGTGGAAGGTATTCAGGGAGGTAGAAAGAAATGCGCGAGACCCCCCAACACCAGGATGGTGAAGTGGTTCCTGCTCAGGGAGTGTTAGGCATGTATAAGCCATACCTGTCGTCGGAGGGAGTCCCTAGTTTATATAGCGAGCCCCCCGGATGAGTCCCATAAGCTGAGGGGTTTCAGGCGGGAGTTACGTCCTCATCATGGGATCGTTATGTCCTCGTCGTGGGCTCTTCATGACCTTGGGGGATCGTGGCTCCCTTATCCCCCTGAACTCCTCCTCATAAAGGACTTTCAACGGCTGCATGGATAAACACTTGTTAGTCGATCCAAGCATGAGAAGTGCCAGCCTTGTCCGGGTGATAGGCATAGCTCAGACGCAGTCAGATAAGAGTGCGCGCGGATCGCTCGCCCTTATCCCGCTGGAGGGATGGCTCGGGCGTGGGTCTTCCTCTGTCCTGATGTTCGGGCCTTCCGAGCCTAAGGGCCGCCGAGGAGGGATGGGATCTCGAGTTATCTTTATTGGGCTTTTTTGTCGAAGTGGGCCCTAGAGGGTTGTCACTTGGATGAGCTGAGCCTCGTTCGGTCCTGATAGGCCTAGTTTGGCTGCTCTTAATTGGGCTACATAAATCCCCCTCTCCACTTGTCCCCCTCCAACTCCTGAGCTTTAGTAAGCTCGGACGAGTAGCTGTTTGGGGTTTCGGACTGGCATGGCTCAGGTGGGTGGAGATCTGGCGGTGTTAGGAAGCCACGTGTCGTGGTCACCTGTGCCCGTGTTAATGATGATCCTGACGGATTTGAACTGAAGCGGCCCCCTTTCCTCGGAGGTCGGAACGACGCGCCGCCTTCCGCATGGGTTTATAGGCATTGGGCACTTGTTGTCATTCCAGACTCCCTCTGTCTTTTAGGTTTTTGGCTCTCCTTCGTTCTTATTTTTGGGGCTCTTCGATGCGCCGTGAGGACATGACGGAGGAGCAGAGGCTTGCGGCGGCATTTGAGGAGTTGGCGGCGATAACCGCGAAGGCCGTCCGGCGTCTTCCTCCTCTCCTGGAATCTTCGAGGTCTCGGGGCCGCCTTCCCTCAGAGTCTTCTTCTGACTCCATGGCGGGCCTGCGCCCAGAGGTCGAGGAGTGGGTGGACGAGCCGGTGGCGAGGGCGCCGATCCCCAACTGTAGTGAACTGGGGGAGGCGGATGTGAGGAGGCTGGAGCACCAGTATCGCCTGCCCCACAAGTATAGTTTTGCCGCTGCTACTCTATATGAGACGAGCCTAGACTCTCGTACAGGCCACATCTGTATGTTTCTTCTTTCGTGGAAGGGTGGATTCTTCCTTCCTTTCGAACCTTTCATCCTTCAGCTTCTTGATTTTTTTCGGTTGGCACCCATTCAGTTGGTAGCCACCTCTTATCTCCTCCTTTCCGCCTTCTGTATTCTCTACCGTTAGTGCGGAGTTCCTCCTTCCATGTGTTGGGAGCAGAGGATCGTCAAGCTAGAGGGGGAGGGGGTGAATAGATTGACCACTTAAAAATTTTAAGCAGAATAAGACAATTGCACTCTCTGTGATAGCACAGACAAAAATCCGGTTCGTAAATCTCTAAAGAGCTAGCGCAATATCTAAGCGATCTAACGAGACAATAGTCACAAGAACAACCCACAAGTACAAGCCACAAGAGATCAGAGTTTTGAAGGTGGTTCAGTCTCTATCTCGAGACCTACATCCACCCCCTCACCAAACCGGTGGGGATCACCGCTGAGCTTTACAGCTTAGCTAACACCAGAGAAGAATCCTTCTCTGACCTGCAGATCCAATCTGCAGAAGACTGCTATACCCTGTATTAGAACCGCTGTCGAACAGCTTGTAGACACAAAGTCTATACACCCTCTGATCTCAGAACACACTCTGGATCAGAACACACCTGTCCACTAAATCCCAGTGGAACAGTAATCCGAGAATAGAATTGTATAAGAAAACAAAAATACAAGGTAAGGAATAAACTCAGAATACGCTGATCAATGGATCTTCAGACTTCTTGCGCAGCAGAAGAGAGTAGAGCCCGAAGAGATGAACAGTATGATCTGAGTATGATCTTCCCTTCAGTTGAGACTAGATCAGTCTGATGCCTTCATGGTTCTTCAGCTTCTGATCTTCTTCACCAGGAGAATGAGCCTATCCTTCAATCCACGCACTGGACCTTCTTCACGATGCTAGGCTCTCCACCTTCTTCTCTCTGTACGAGTGCTTCTCAGTCTCTTCTATCCTTTTTTTTTACTCATCCCCCATCGATCCACTTCTACATTCCTTTTTCATTTTTCCCGCGCAAGATTGGGCCCCCATGAGATTCCCAATCATTTGCCCACGTGTGGAGAAGCTTCTGGACCAAAGGAGGAAGAGTGTCCTTTGTTTGCAGACGTGGATGGCCCACTTTATCCAGTCCTTCTGCCCGAGCGCTTGTCTGGGACTGGGTGCGTCGACGCCAGCATTTGAATGCGTAGACGCTGTGTGAAGACAGCTTCTGATCTTCCTTCGATGTACGGCTTCAGGCTATCGCTGCGTTGACGCTGATAACTGGTGGCGTCAACGCTATGTGAAGATAGCTTCTTAATCTTCAGGCACCCGCTACGTCGATGCTGGTAGCTGGTAGCGTCAACGCTGTGTGAAGATATCTTCTGGAGGCATGCGAGTCGACGCTGCATCCGAGTGGCGTTGACGCAGTTAGCATGCGCATGACTCAAACATCTTGAGATCTAGTCACAGCGTCGACGTTCTCTTGCTTGAGGCGTAGACGCAGTCTAGATGAAGTATGCTTCAACTTGGAGGAGCTGAAGGCTGCGTCGACCCTTTGATCTTGTGGCGTCGACGCTGACTATTGCCTGCATTAGAGTTCAACAGAAATTCTTGCCACATACCAGATTGTCAGATAATAATACACCCTGTCATATCATGGTGATCATCATCAAAATCAGGAGGATAATAATCTCCCCCTTTTTGATGATGGCAACCATGATGGAATTTTGGTATTTTAATGAACATGCAATTCAATAACCAAGTAAGCAGAGGCAAGCACAACCATAGCAATCAAACACAGGTATCACTTCAACTCATTCACCATTCACTTACGCACATAGTCAATTTTAACTATAAATCAAAACGAAGTGCATTCACAAGATAGTCTCCCCCTTTGACATCAGCAAGAAGGGGAGGTCAGAAGACAAGTAAGTATAAGAAAATATCCAGACCATTACTTAGGGAAAATACTGAGAATGTCTCCTAGACGAGTGACTAGAGGACTGGCCCGGTGGAGGTGGAGGATGATGAGATGAGAAGGTCTGCTGGGCATGCAGAGCATGAATTGCCTGAGAAAGCTCGCCCAACTGAAATAAAAGAGTGCTTTTAAGACCTCCCAGCTCGGAGCGGACATCGTCAGATCCTCGTGTCAACAACTCAAGCGTACCGCACATAGTTGCCATAGAGGATGAAAGACTAGACAGCTTGTCAAACACGGCTTGAAAACCTGTGGGAATCGAGGTTACTTGAGACTGCAGAGTAACCATAGCAATTTGAATATCATAACACATGGATTGCATCTTGGCCATGGTCTGAAGAGAAGACATCTGTGTAGAGTGCATATTGGAAACTAACTCTGCAATCTTGTTGACAATCTTTGCAACACTCTGCAGGACCTTCCTCATAGCTTTGTCAATTTTCTGCTTGGCCTTCATATAGTCTCTCCAGGTGACCATTATAGAGATTTCAGATAAGACAATTCTTTTATACAGTCGTTCCAGCTGAAAGTCAGTATACAGAATAAAAGAGTTAAGTTTGTCCCCTTGATGCTGCATCATTCGGATGAGGTGAACCAGTAAATCCTTTTCTGTTGCACCAGGAGGAGCCTAGAAATAATCATCCTGAGGTTGTTGGCTAGTGGACCCAAGTTCTCTATTACAATTATGTGAGCTGGACTCACCTTGTTCCCACTGAGTCTTGGGTTCCCCTCTAATGTCAAACCATTCAGGCTCATCATCTTGAAAAGGGGGTACTGCAGATTGAAATCCTTTCTCATTAGCATCATTGGGAGACTCCACCACATACGAAGGAAAAACCTGCTCACTATCAACAGTATGAGCAGGCCTATCCTGAGTGTCAAAAGGTGGAGGTGACCTGGCTGGAGCTTGTGTTGCACCTTGGACCTCAATGTCAACATCTCTTTCCTGACCCTCCCAATGTGGAGGAGAAGCAACAGGTTCAGGAGATATCCTGACTGACTCTGGTTCGAGCTCAGGAGGAGTAGCAGCTGCCCTGACAGAAGATTGTTGACTTGGCAGCACTCTGACTGGCTTGCCATCTACAATTTTTACACCCATAAAATTCTGAACAAACGACATGGAGTACACATTGC
Organism: Amorphophallus konjac; assembly: GCA_022559845.1. NCBI lineage: Eukaryota > Viridiplantae > Streptophyta > Magnoliopsida > Alismatales > Araceae > Amorphophallus > Amorphophallus konjac. The sequence continues at coordinate 61,916,308 of CM040125.1, forward strand.
CTCTAGGAACAACACACTTTTTTTCATTGCCAAACTAAATTCCAACCTTTCTGAACAAGGCTGTGAGATGTGCTGCGTAGGGCAGAGTCCTAGAGTTGTCCAGGCAAGTCCCCATTGTCTGAATAATAACATCAATCAAAGACACATTGATTTCTTTCAACATGCAGTATAGTAAAAATCTCTGCATGATTGTAACCCTTTCACGTCCACTGCTCTGTGGGGTAAAGATGGAAGTGCATATATGGTGCAGAAGTCGAACATGAGGTGAAAACTGGTTAGCTTTGAAGCTTGACAAATGAGTCTGCTTAATGTCTGAAGGGTCCTCTGGCTGGCCGGTCAAAACAGCAAACGCTTCATGTTCATTCAAAGGAAATGAGTGAAGTTCGGCCCCCTTCATAGGAATCTTCCATACTTTGGCGAGCAGACTAGCAGTAAGTTCAAACTTAACACCCTGAATAGAGCTGATCAGTCTTCCACGTTCGGGTTGATGGCATAGATTGCGGTAAAACTCCCTGACAAGAGTAGGATAATAGACGGAGTACTTGGTGGCAAAACCCCACCAACCTTGAAACTCCAAAGTGGGTCTAATCTCAGGGAAGACAGCATGAAAGGCTTCGTCCGATTCAAGGATATATCGAGGAATTAAAACCTTCAGGGGTTCATCTGTACCAGAAGAAGGAGCGGATACGGAAACCCCAGACTTGGATTTTATGGAGAAGACTTTCTTCTGAGGAGATGAAGGCTTGGAGGACGATCGGACCTTCTTCTTCTTGGAAGGAGGGGAGGGGCTGCGTGGACGCTTCCCCTTGTCTTTGCGTTTATGCGAAGAAGAAGATGTAGGAGGAGGAGCCGCCGCAGGTGATTCAAGAGCTTGGGCTTCAGCAGCAATGGCAGGAGCTGGAGGAGCCGAAGATGGTTCCTCAGCAGGCTTCTTACCCTTCCTAGAGTAGGCGAGAGCCATCTTCATGGATAGAGGAGAAGAAGAACAGTCAAGAGGTGTTTCAGAGGGAGGAGAGGGACCGTCGTGCCTCAGAAGGATGAATGAAAAGTAGCCGACTGTTCCCTCGGTTGAGGGTTTTAAAAGGGTGACACGCGAAACCCCCAATCCTGTTATTGGGTAACCGGGTAACGGATCCAAATCATAACCGAAAGAACCTAGATAGAGTGGATGCATCGACGCGAGGAAATCAATGCGTCGACGCTATGATCACTTATGCACAAAAGTGTATTGGAAAAGCACAGAGGCGTCGACCTTAAGAGCAAGGATGCGTCGACGCTATAATGTGAATACACGCTGCCAGACAAGGATTTTTGAAAGATAGAAGATGTAGCTAAAAGAGCAGACATTGGGAAATGTCATTAGAATCCAGGTTTCATAAGGTAATACACTCAAACTCAGGGATTTTTAATAGCTTCAGTTCAAATTCCCATGAAAATAAAATTTACTCAGATTAGCTTCGAACCATTTAGTGACATAAAATGTTGATATTCTGCGAAGTTTGAAGCACAGAAATGAACAGTAATAGTGCAGAATTGGAGTAATTTCTAAACTAGCTTCATACTCGGGATCTTCTCATAACTTTATCCTTCGTTACTCAATTTTGAAAGAATCTTTGAAGAAAGAAATTTAAGAAGCATTGAGGATAAGTTCATTAGATCTTTTGAGCCTTTGATTTCATACCATCACACATGTGTCTTAATATTTATTTTATTTATTCCATCCATTAGCAGTCAAATATAGCTAGCCTTGTGACACGAGTACACATGCTTATCAGGCACCAGAGTCCCCGGTTACTCAGCATAGCTAATCATTATGCTTAGAATCAGAGGTAGTGATCAACCTCATGATATGCCTTCCAACACTTCATTGGTGAGGAAGGTAGTTTCTCGGTTGAGAATCATCATTGCTCTAACATGGATACATTTCATTAAAGGACAGAGATAGTAGTCCACCTCATGACTTGCTCTTTAACACTTCTTTGGTGCCTAGAGCAAGTTTCTCAGTGAAAATCTACCATTGCTCTGCAAGGAACAGATACACTGTGTGTTTCACTTTTTCTTGAAGCTCTTTTTAGACCTAAGCAGACTTTAGCAACAATACCAATTAAATTTCCATATATTGAAAGATCCTTCTACTTTTGATCAATTGGGAAAAAGAGATGATAGGAACCAAGTCACATTAACTTGTTTAGTTCTTATTCCAGATTCAACCACTTTTAGGTTCAAGTTCTGGTGAGTTCAAACATTGAAGGACACACATTTTATATCATTAAGTAGTGTGAAGTTATTCTAAGAGAAACTTGTTTTCATTAGAAATTATTCCCTTAGCTCCCCCTGAATGTAAGGCATTCACTTTTCACCAGGACATTTGAGACAATTCCCTTATTCAGGAATAGAAGGAGAGTACATCAAGAAATCATGGGATTAAGAAGGTGAATAAGATAGAGAATAAGCAAGATTGAGTGCAAAGGTGATTCTTGAAGAAGAACAAGTCTAGCAAGAAGGATGAACGAGAGAATCCTATGAACTAGACGAGAGGTCATAATCACCATCACACCACACTGTTACTTGTATAGCGTCAACGCAGAATACCTGAAGCGTCGACGCACTTTGCCATACTGCACGGATTTTTTAACATTTAAACAGAGGCAATCCATCGCAGCGTGGACGCATACTAAAGGGTGCGTTACCGCATAAAACCTTACTCCCCCTTAACTCAACCATGATAGAAGAAATTAAAACAGATGAAATTGTAAACATGCTGAGGTTTTATTTCAGATGAACAAAATACCAAGACATACTAACAAAAAATCATACTCCCCCTAAGTGTATGACTTATTCAAACATGGACAATTTGACCATAGCAGGACTTCAAATGATCATCACAAAAGCAATCAAGCAGCATTCAGATATTCGGCCATGCAGTCAATTCAAGATTCAGAATGTAAATTGCAGAGTTCAAGCTCTCTCCTAAGATATGAAAAACGCTCATTGTTGAGAGGCTTGGTAAAAATATCAGCTAGTTGACGTTCAGATTCTACAAAAACAAGCTTGAAACTCCCTTTACTGACCTCATCTCTTAAGAAGTGATGTCTGATTTCAATATGCTTGGTCCTAGAGTGCTGGATGGGGTTCTTGGCCAGGTTTATAGCACTTGTGTTATCACACAATATTGGGACACATCCAAGATCATTTTGGTAATCTTGGAGCTGATGCTAGATCCACAACACTTGAGTGCCACAGCTCGCTGCAGCGACATATTCTGCCTCTGCAGTGAACAGTGCCACTGAGTGTTGTTTCTTGGAAGCCCAAGAGATCAAGCACCCACCCAAAAATTGGCAGTAGCCACTAGTGCTTTTTCTGTCCAATTTACATCCAGCATAGTCTGCATCCGAATATGATACCAAGTCAAAGGTGCATGATGCAGGATACCAAATCCCTAGGTCTTGAGTTCCAGCAAGGTATCTAAAAATACGCTTCACAGAACTTAGGTGGGATTCTCTAGGATCAGCTTGAAAACGTGCACACATGCAAACACAAAATTGAATATCAAGCCTTGATGCAGTAAGGTATAGAAGTGACCCTATCATACCTCGATAGGTCTTGGCATCAACTTGTGTACCTTTCAAATCTGCATCCAAGGTTGTGTTTGTACCCATGGGAGTGCTGATTACTTTCAGATTTTCCATTTTATACTTCTTCAGTAGCTCCTTGATGTACTTTGTCTGACTAATAGAGCATCCGTCTCTGCTTTGGGTGATCTGCAAACCTAGAAAAAATTGAAGTTCACCCATGAGACTCATTTCAAATTCTGTTGTCATTAAGTTAGCAAACTCCTTACACGTACTAGGTTTAGTGGAACCGAAGACAATGTCATCAACATATATTTGAACTAAAATGATATCTGAATTCCTGACCTTTGTAAACAATGTCAGGTCCACTTTACCTCTTGAATAACCCTTTTCAGTGAGAAAGGAGCTGAGCCGGTCGTACCAGGCTCGAGGTGCCTGCTTGAGTCCATACAGTGCTTTGTCCAATCTGTATACGTGGTTAGGATTTTCTGCACATTCAAATCCAGGGGATTGTTCCACATATACTTCTTCTTTTATTATTCCATTTAGGAAAGCACTTTTTACATCCATTTGTTGTAATTTTATTCCATGACTTACAGCATATGCAAGCAACAAACGAATGGCTTCTAATCTGGCTACTGGTGCAAAGGACTCTTCGAAGTCAATACCGAACTCTTGATTGTAACCCTGTGCAACCAGTCTAGCCTTATTCCTAACAATAACACCATTTTCATTTTGTTTGTTTTTATAGACCCATTTAGTTCCTATTATAGATTGATCCTTGGGTCTGGGCACTAGATGCCACACATTATTTCTTGTGAATTGGTTGAGTTCTTCATGCATTGCATTTATCCAGTTGGGATCTTTTAAGGCTTCCATAACATTCTTGGGTTCAGTTTGAGACACAAGTGCCATGTTATCCATTTCTTGTATTTGAGAGCGTGTCCTAACAGGTTCATGCAAGTTGCCTATTATGCTAGATGAGGGGTGATCCCTTAACAACCTAATGTTAATTAGAGGGTTACCTCCATTAATATCTGCATTAACCTGATTACTAGACTCTGGCTCATCTTCTTTTGGTCTTGAATCTCCTTCCAAAGTTTCTTTCTCCTCAGGCTTGTCAAGGAAGTCTTCATCACCATTGTTCCTGCATGAGGATTCAACTTGTGAATTTTCAATTAGCTCATCAAAAATGATGTGAGGTGATTCCTCAATAGTTTGAGTTTTCAGATTTAGGACCCTATAAGCCCTAGAGTGACTGGAGTATCCTAAGAATATGGCGGGTTCACTCTTGGGTTCAAACTTATCTAGGGCTCGTTTATCATTATTCTGAACAAAGCATTTTGAACCAAAAACTTTAAAATGAGCAACAGAGGGCTTCTTACCTTTCAGCATTTCATATGGAGTCTTTTTGGACTGAGGTCTTACCATTGCCCGATTTACAATGTAGCATGCAGTGTTCACAGCCTCTGCCCAATACTTCCTTGGGAGTTGCCCTTCAATCAGCATGGTTCTGCCCATCTCCACAAGGGTTCGGTTTCTTCTCTCCACGACTCCATTTTGTTCAGGTGTTCTTGGGGAAGAAAACCTGTGATTTAGCCCTGTTGCTCTGCAGAAATCTCCAAATTCAGAATTGTCAAATTCTCCACCATGATCTGATATAATGGAAGAAATGACAAACTTACCCTCCTGCTGTGTTTTCTTAAAGAATGCCTGAAATTCCTCAAATGCCTCATTCTTATGAGTTAGAAAGAATACCCAGGTAAATCTAGAAAAATCATCCACTAGAACAAATCCATATCTATTACCACTAATGCTTGCTGTTCTAGTGGGTCCAAATAAGTCCAAATGAATGAGTTCAAAAGGTTTAGTGGACTGACTCTTTATCTTGGACTTAAATGACTTCCTAGTCTGTTTACCTTGGGTGCATGCATTACAGATTTTATCATTTTTCTTGAATGAAGCATCAGGCAGGCCATTCACCATGCTGTGTTTGGCTAACTTATGCAATACACTATAGCTAGCATGTCCTAGCCTACCGTGCCACAACCAAACTAGTTCAGTTTTATTTACATCAAGGCAAAGATTATTATGTGCAGGATCATCTAAATCTACCATGTACATGTTGTTTATTCTTTTTCCAACAAATTTATTTTTTTCTGATTTTTCTTCTAAGATGGTGCATGTGTTTGCATCAAACACTACTTTATTATTTCTATCACACAACTGACTTATATTGAGTAAGTTATACTCTAGACCGTCTACTAAAAGAACATCATCAATGGAGGTAGAAGGGTTTTTGCCAACTGTACCTTTGCCAACTATTTTGCCTTTATTGTTTCCACCAAAGGTAACAAATCCTCCATCCTTCTCAACCAGGAGACAAAACTTGGCCTTGTCCCCTGTCATATACCTTGAGCAGCCGCTGTCAAGATACCATCTGTTGTGCATGGCTGCAAGGCATTCCTGCAAGAATCATCAAACAAGAGATTTTGGAACCCAAACACACTTGGGTCCCATTGGATCACTGGAAGACTTCAAGAAATTTAGTCGGTTCTTAGGAATCCACATTTTTCTTTGTTGAGGTTTTTGATGGTTTTTAGTTGAGGAGGCAGCTGGTTTCTGATTTGATTTTAAGGTTGTTTTAGCTGCTTTATTGAACCATCGTTTATTTTGGCTCCAAAGAGCCTCTTGGTGATGTGGGTTGACTGCCCTAAATAAATGTGTTTGTCTTATTGGATATGCATACATGGGACGCGTCGACCTTCCTGAATGAATGCGTGGACTCACCCACCCATAGTTGCTCCTATGTGTATGATAGAATGTAGGGTGCGTGGACGCATTGTGATGTGTGCGTTGACCCATCCACCCAGATTGATTGAAGTGTTGGCCATGGTGGTATGGGTGCGTGGACGCATATCCCTGCATGCGTCGACCCATGTGGTCGTTCCTATTCTTATGGACTCTTTGGTATTCGGCCCGAGTCGACGCCACATGCCCGTAGCGTTGACGCATCTGAGTTGAGTGCCTAGACCTATATGCAGAAGGCCTATTATTGTATGAAGGTTGCGTTGACACATTACTGGCCTTGCGTGGACGCATCTGACTCTTGCCAGATTTGGTATTTTCAATCTTTCTGGTGCTATGTTGGTGAACGAAGGGTCTGGAGATGGAGGCCTTAGGTGGTGATGAAATGACAGGCTTGCAGCTGGTTAAATTCTTTGCAAATACTGTCTTAGGAGATTCATTCATCTTCTCTTTTCCTTTCTCCTTTGTCACTTCATTTTTCTGAATCTGTTTCCCTTTGTCTCTTTCAACATTTTTTACTTCAGCCACCTGTTTCTCCTCAGCTTTCTTTTCTTCTGATATGAAGGTCACCAGTTTAAGTCCAATTTCTTTCTTTGAGCTAGGATTATATCCAAGTCCTTCTTTGCCGACATTGCATTTTGTTCCCATTAAGGCATCAAGATTATGTTTGCCTTGTGTCCTTTTCTCTAGGGAAGTTTGTTTGTCCAATTTTTCTTTTTCAACTTTCTTCAAATCTTCCTGAAGTTTCAAGTTGACACCATTTACCGCTTGATATTTCTCTTCAGCGATTTTGGTGTCCTTTTCCAATTTTTGCATTCTTAACTTCAGTTCATCATGTGTTTTTAGTAAGAAGTCATTTTCTCTTTTTGATTCAATCAATTGAGATATGTATTCATTTTCTTCATTCAGAGTTTTCTTCAGACAAACAAGTTCATCTTCTAGCATTTTAACCTTTTCATTTGACAGATTTTCTTGACTTCCCTGGTTTTTCTTCTTTTTAAGCATTTTATTTTCTTTCTTCACAACATCATATTTATCCATAAGGTCGTTGAAAGCTTCTTCCCAGTCATCACAAGTAAATTCATCAAATGGAGAATTTACCTCAGTAGAGTCCTCTCCCCTGGCCATTAGGCATAGCTTTACTTCTTTTTCTTCCTCTGAGGTGCTATCCTCCTCTTCCTCTTCTTCATCACTCCATGTACTGATCATGGCCTTGGGCTTTTTATTTTTGAACTTGGGATAAGCTTTCTTAGAATTTTCGGGGCACTCTGACTTGATATGTCCCTGTTTCCTGCATTGATAACACACAACTTTGTCAGATTTCTTAGTTTGGTCAGACTTAAATTTAGAATTCATTTTACCTTGATAGCTTCTAAATCGACCAGCTTTACCTTCCCTTCGTAAGAATTTTCAAAATTTCTTTGTGAGCATAGCAATCTCACCTGAATCACTGTCTGAAGAAGAAGTCAGATTCTCATCTGAGCTCTCCTTGCAGCTTGGAGCAGCCTTGAGCGCTAGGGGTTTCTTCTTCTCTATTTCCTCGTCAGATCTTCTCAAATTCAGCTCATAGGCCATAAGGGAACCTATCAACTCGTCAGGAGTGGTCTTGGGAAGATTCCTAGATTCTTCGACCACTGTGGCTTTTGTGTGCCACACGGATGTCAAAGATCTAAGAATTTTTCTCACCAGCTCATAATCTGTATAGGCCTTCCCTAGACCTTTGAGACCATTGACAAGCACGGTTAAACGAGCATACATCTCAGAAATACTTTCTTCAAGTTTCATGTGAAACGACTCATATTCAGAGATTAGCATGTTAGTCTTGGTCTCCCTTACCTCCGAGGTACCCTCGTATATTACCTCGAGTCGATCCCACATTTCTTTCGCACTTGCGCATGAGGAGACGCGCGAGAATTCCTTGGGATGCAGGGAGCATTGCATAATGTTCATTGCCTGCCAGTTGACGGTTGATTTTCTTACTTGCTCCTTCACCCATAATTCTTCGTCGCCTTCAATTATGTAGGGCCCCTTGCTCACAACTTTCCATACTTCATAGTCCTGGGCCCTGAGAAAAACTTGCATGCGATTCTTCCAATAGGAATAGTTAGTGCCATCGAAAAATGGTGGTCTATTCACAGCATAACCTCTGGCATGAATCCTTTGCTCTCCATTACTTCTCTCTAGGCTGTTAAACAGTTCAAGAGAGCCTGGCGCTCTGATACCACTTGTTGGGAGCAGAGGATCGTCAAGCTAGAGGGGGAGGGGGTGAATAGATTGACCACTGAAAAATTTTAAGCAGAATAAGACAATTGCACTCTCTGTGATAGCACAGACAAAAATCCGGTTCGTGAATCTCTAAAGAGCTAGCGCAATATCTAAGCGATCTAACGAGACAATAGTCACAAGAACAACCCACAAGCACAAGCCACAAGAGATCAGAGTTTTTAAGGTGGTTCAGTCTCTATCTCGAGACCTACATCCACCCCCTCACCAAACCGGTGGGGATCACCGCTGAGCTTTACAGCTTAGCTAACACCAGAGAAGAATCCTTCTCTGACCTGCAGATCCAATCTGCAGAAGACAGCTATACCCTGTCTTAGAACCGCTGTCGAACAGCTTGTAGACACAAAGTCTATACACCCCCTGATCTCAGAACACACTCTGGATCAGAACACACCTGTCCACTAAATCCCAGTGGAACAGTAATCCGAGAATAGAATTGTATAAGAAAACAAAAATACAAGGTAAGGAATAAACTCAGAATACGCTGATCAATGGATCTTCAGACTTCTTGCGCAGCAGAAGAGAGTAGAGCCCGAAGAGATGAACAGTATGATCTGAGTATGATCTTCCCTTCAGTTGAGACTAGATCAGTCTGATGCCTTCATGGTTCTTCAGCTTCTGATCTTCTTCACCAGGAGAATGAGCCTATCCTTCAATCCACGCACTGGACCTTCTTCACGATGCTAGGCTCTCCACCTTCTTCTCTCTGTACGAGTGCTTCTCAGTCTCTTCTATCCTTTTTTTTTACTCATCCCCCATCGATCCACTTCTACATTCCTTTTTCATTTTTCCCGCGCAAGATTTGGCCCCCACGAGATTCCCAATCATTTGCCCACGTGTGGAGAAGCTTCTGGACCAAAGGAGGAAGAGTGTCCTTTGTTTGCAGACGTGGATGGCCCACTTTATCCAGTCCTTCTGCCCGAGCTCTTGTCTGGGACTGGGTGTGTCGACGCCAGCATTTGAATGCATAGACGCTGTGTGAAGACAGCTTCTGATCTTCCTTCGATGTACGGCTTCAGGCTATCGTTGCGTTGACGCTGATAACTGGTGGCGTCGACGCTATGTGAAGATAGCTTCTTAATCTTCAGGCACCCGCTGCGTCGACGCTGGTAGCTGGTAGCGTCAACGCTGTGTGAAGATATCTTCTGGAGGCATGCGAGTCGACGCTGCATCCGAGTGGCGTTGACGCAGTTAGCATGCGCATGACTCAAACATCTTGAGATCTAGTCACGGCGTCGACGTTCTCTTGCTTGAGGCGTAGACGCAGTCTAGATGAAGTATGCTTCAACTTGGAGGAGCTGAAGGCTGCGTCGACCCTTTGATCTTATGGCGTCGATGCTGACTATTGCCTGCATTAGAGTTCAACAGAAATTCTTGCCACATACCAGATTGTCAGATAATAATACACCCTGTCATATCATGGTGATCATCATCAAAATTAGGAGGACAACACCATGGACCTCTTCCACTATTTCTTTGAGTTGAAAGCACATCCTTCGGCTGGGAAGGGCTTATATTTCATCCAGGCGAGGCGGAATAGGAGTTGTATCTCTTTGGCGGCGAAGGATTCTTCACATAAGGGGTGGAAGACCCAATTCTTCTAGGTGAAGATTTGTTAAGTGGAGGAAACCTGGAGGTGCCTGGTAATCCCCAATTTCCATCCTAACATCCCTCCTAGGCAGGATGAGTTCCCCCCTCACGTGGAGAAGTACGCAGCCATCCTGCTGAAACACCGCTAGTCCACCGAGGAACTGGTGACACCGGAGAATATCGAGTGGTGTCTTCTCACGCGGCTGCACCCGTCAGGCTCAGGTGCCACGGCTTAGACTTTCCTTCTGATGTGGGGTTCATCTTTCTTTTCTTGAATTCATCTTCTTCTTCGTTCAGACACCAGGCAGGAGCCTATGAAGGAGGCCGCAGAGGTGATCAAGCTTGGAGATGACTCGGCTGCCGACGAACCGACTGCTCCCGTGGGTCGCTCCCGAACCAAAGATAAGGGCAAGGGAGTGGCCTGGGGTGAATCCTCCGGACCGCGGGGACCCACGCGCAAAGACCCTATGGAGGGTATGGTTCGAGCCGCTACGAGGGCCAGAAAGCGGGCCAGGAAGGCCGGGGCCGCACCCGCAGTCAAAGGTGACCCTACCGCGGCTCACCCCTCTGCCGGGCACAGTGGGGCCGACCCTACCGGGCGGGCTCTCCCACCAGCCGAGCTAGAGGGGGCCGAGGAGGTCGGGGCTGCCCCTGCGGGCGGCGATGATGCGGGCTCGGTTCCTCCCTTGGCCGGGACCGAGGGGGCCGAGGGTGCTCCTATAACCGGTAGCGGGGCCGACCCGGCTCTCCCCTCGACCGGAGCCAAGGGGGCCGTGGCCGAAGTTGGGGATGCTGTTATCACGACCAAGGATAGCGCTCCAGGTGGCGATGCTAGTGCCGAGCCGATCCATGTTGAGAGGCCGGAGGAAAATCCGGCCGGGGCGGGAGGGGCGGCCGAGGCCGGAGCTCGATATGGGCCATACGGTGGGGCGCCGGGCGATGGGGGGTTCTCTATTCCGGAGGCCTTGGAGAGGCTGGGTATCTCGGGCCCCCTGCACCAGGTGTGTCGTGGTATATCCGCGAAGGTGAGGGGGGGAGGTAGGCAGCACTCCCCGTCCACGGCTCTCGCCGGGGTTATGGAGGGCGGCTTGGCCCTGGCCCAGATGGGGGCGGTTCTGGCAGAAGCGTACGCTCGATCGGAGTGGGAGTGAGCGAACCTGGCCTGGACCCTCAGTGGGTCAGACAGGAGGTTGACTCGGCTCGTCGAGGAGCGTGAAGGGCTTCGGCGGGAGCTTTCCTCAATCAGGGAGCTAGTACGATCGGGCCAAGTGGAGACCCAGGCGCTAGCCGAGCAGCTAGCCAAGGCCCGTGAATCACTCGAGAGGAAGAACCGACTTCTCAAAGAGGAGCGCTTAGCACGCGTTGAGCTGGATGGCCGGTGGGAGACCGAGCGTGTCGAGCTAATAGACCGCGTGGAGGAAGCTGAGCATCTTCGGTGGGAGGCCGAGGTTGATTGAGCTGAGGCGGAGAAGTAGGTGGCGGCGACCGAAGGGCGGACTGTTGAGGCTGGTGTTATAGATTTAGAGGGGGGTGAATGAATATATCCTTAAGAATTTTGCCCAATTGAAAAAATTAAACAAACAGAGATGCGGAATTAAAAACCCACGGATGCCTTAATCAGCTTAGATGCACTCTTCGAATGATGGAAGGAAGATCATATAGACTGTACCTCTGATCTACTCCATATAAACTAAAGAGATGACTCAGTTCATCTAATCAACTAGACTCTATCAAGACCAGAATCAAACGCACGGTGTGCAAACCTAACTCTCACTAGATATAAGAAACAGATCGTGCCTATGCATACATCTAGCGAATCGAATAAGGCAATCAAACCACAGTAGACAAGGAGATTTTTAGGTGGTTCGGTCCGCAGAACTACGTCCACCCCACACTCAAACCTAAGTGTGGCTTCCGCTGATACACAGCTTAAACAGCTGGGCCTCACAGCTTGCCTACAACCGTTGAGCAACACAGCTTGCTGTCTGAGGTATCCACCTCGCCCACTGAGCAACACAGCTTGCTGTCCAGAGGAATCCTCTTCTGCAACGCTAAGCAATACAGCTTAGCTCTGCTGACTAACATCTTGAAATAGAGTTTCAAAAGAAAAATAAGAAGAACAAAGGAAACACAGCAACTGAAAGCTGTAAACAATAGGAACAAGTTGGTCTGGATCTGATCCAAGAGCCAACAGATAACAGATCTTCAATGAAGCTTCTCTTCTTCTTCTCCTTAAGCTCTTTCTTCACTCTCTCTCTCTCTCTCGATCTCTCTCGATCTCACGAGCTCTCTCACTTTCACTTCTGCTCTTCTCCGCTGCTACTCTCTTCTCCTCACTGGATCGTGCTGCTTGTTGTGTAGTGGACAGCGGATCTAGAGGGGAGAGGTGAATAGATCTGCCCCTCTTTTCGCAATGCAACCCCCTTTAAAACTAGATGATGAAATAAGCAGCAGAATATAACTAGCTTGACGAAGAACGCAAATGATTTGCTTGGCAAGATGATTACGTAATATAGATATTAAACCTAAGCATGCATCTAACATAAAGTAATCACACAAGCAAACCACAACACACGAGATTTTAAGGTGGTTTGGACTGAATTTCCAGTCCTACGTCCACCCCTCGCCAAATCCGGTGAGGCTCCACTAGTGCCACGCACTGAACCGTAAATCGAAAAGACCACCGATTGCCTTCCTACTAACCACCGGTAGGGATGTCAACATCGCAGATCAGACAACTTCCGATTGCCTTCCTACTAACCACCGGTAGGGACGATCTTCAGTTCCAAATGTTTGAATGAAATGGAAAAGAACAAGATATGAAAACACTCAAACAAGATATGAAATATGCTCAAAGAGAAAGGATCTTGTCTGAGATTTCTGGGGCTTGAATCTTCTTTTGAAGTAGCTTGAATCACTTAGAGATTTGATGAAGAACTTCTTCCCGGAGTACTGTTCACAGCTACAGTACTCGAACTCCTCTCCCTTGAACACACCCTTGCAGCCTTCTTTGATCTCCCTTATTAGCCTTTCTTGCTTCTACTCTTCTTTGGAGGTTGCTGGATTGAGATATGAACTTGAATCACCTTGAGTTGATGGAGAGAGTGTTGGATGTAGCTTTGATCTTCCTTTTGATCCTCTTGAAGTGATGAAGAGGAAGAAGGATGCAGTTTAGATCACCCTTGAGAGTCTTGATTGCTTCTGCTTCCTTGGTGGTTGAGATGACTTCAGATCTGGACTTAAATGCCTTGGAATGGATGAAGAGTTCTTCACGAAGTACTGTTCACGGATATAGTACTCGAAAATGGCCTCCCTTGATCTTCCTTGAAGCCTTTAAGTGATAGGGTTTCCAACCCCTCATGTGTTGGTTTTATAGACCTTGAATGGTCCTTGGACACCCCCTAGACCAGATCCACAAATCATGGGAGATTAGGTGAGTTTTGATTAAACAAATCCATGGAAAGGGGCTGGCCACGAGGTGGATTTCGAAGTCAAACATGGCTGCATCGGGGCTGGCGGTCGACATGTGGCTTCTGGTGGTCGACCGCTACTGAGAAACACTATAGACGGATGGTCACTGGGAATACCGGCCGACCGCTAATGGCTGGTGGTCGACCGCCACTGAAAGACATGCAGACTGGTGGATGCTGGCTGGGGCGGTCGACCGCCCCTGTGCTGGTGGTGGCTGATTCCGGGCTTGCCCGGGTCAGTCCGTTATCCGCTTCAGCTCCATCGTTCAACTCCATTAGCAGCCTGTGCATGTTTGTGGCATCACCCTTGATAGTCTAGAAGGTATCAACTGAGTCTTTAACCTTGGATTCTCTTGGCTATACTTCTTTGTACATTGACCTTGGATGAGTGACGAGCCGAATATGAAATGTCCACTTTTACTTGTAAGAGAGATGAGATTTGCATCCTTGCTTGGGCGCGATCAATGAGCTTTCACTTTGGCCATTGTCACTTGATTCCTTGTCCATTCATTGGCATATCTGTCATGAATAAAAATATCACGTATGTCAATCACATGAGAGTGGAAGATGTCAATGACTAATAGTGTTTAGCCATTATCAAAACCAAGAATATCACAGAACTCATATGACTATAGAATGATGTTGAATGACCCAAGTGACCACAGAATGACTCAAATGACCTCAGGGACACAACATTCACCCCCTTTTTGATAATGGCAACACTGTGAGTCATTATGTGATAGAAATGTCTAAAATGGCACAAGTTATAACAAATGCAACATATGCAGCTCAAGATCCATGATAGTAATAGCATGTGAAGGTAATTATGATATGAATGCTATGTAATTATGCAAACATCATCACATACACATATGAGATGCAAAGTGAACAATGGATTCTCCCCTTGGACTCTCCCCGTACACCATTCACACATCCCCCATGACAACTCACAAAGCACATAAGCTCTCCCCTTTGACAATGCGATAACACATATAGATAAAGGACTCACACAAAGAATTCTCCCCCTTTGCCAACAGCAAAAAAGAGTGATAATAGTAAAATGTCTGTGAGACCAGAGCTGAAAGGAGTTAAGAGCAAGCCATTATATGCAAACCTGAAACAGACCGTGAGCAATATATATGGTTCAAAGCTAATGAAATCCGAATTCATCAACAGAGTTCGAAAAGCAGCTACATCCAAGATGTAATAGAAATGAACCAAAGGTGCATATCATGGCAATGTTTAACCGTCCCTTATCGTATATATCCATATTCAATAACTACAAAGGGATAACACAAAAAAAATGAGTATTGAGGTTAAACTATCATGACTAAAGCATGGAATTTTATGAGTTCAACAAATTTGATTTTCAATATCTTTTGAATTTGAAGGCACATGACTCATATTTTACGAGCAATCAAGTCTAGTACATACCTCCAAGTCGTAAGAATGCACATTGTTTAGACACCAGTATTCCTAGGTATTTGGTAAGACTGACTATGATGCTTCAAAATGAACAGAGATAGCAAAGTCACGTCATGACATATCCAAACTCATTTCATTGATGAGAAGATATGTTTCTCAGCAATTATGCCATTGCTCTACCTAGAGTCCAGATGAATTAAGATAGAGATAACAGAGGCACATCATGACATCATTCGTCACTTGATTTGATGACGTGACATATTTCTCCGTGCAACACTATCATTACTCTGCAAATTGATTTTCAAGAATGCCAGCACATCAAGATGTTTAGAAACAATACTAAGCTCTAGAGTATCACCAAGATTGTCATGAAGTCTGGATTTTAAGATTTCAGGGTAGTCATTCAAGACATAACATGCAATCTTTAGTGAAAGTCTATTAAAATTACAGAACATAGATGATTTCAAATAAGATATATCAGAACTACAAGAAAATCATTAAATCTGAACTATTTTCATTGAATGGACAATCATTAGGGCATATAATAGAAAGCTCTTACACCATATGTGAGTCTGTCTCATGAACTCAAACCAGACTGTAATCCACTGAAGTGCAGTTTGCAAGAGGTTAATAGAATCAACAAGACTCCCCCTAAGGATATGCAATGGATGCGCGAAGGAGTTATGTTTACAATCAAGTGGAAAGATAAAGGAGGTTGACCTAGTCACTCATGAAGGTGGCAGAAATGAAATGTATGACCCAACTCATGGTTGTACACTTATTAAATGTCACAGAATGAATATGAAATATATGCATGAATGCTGCAAAAGGACAACTCCCCCGTACTATATGGCCTATATGCGACATTGACACATGGTACTTGGCGGAGGTGAAACCTCACGCATATTGAGTGCTTCGAGACAAGCATAACCTGCCCTTCCATACATCAACATTTGATATACCATGGCCATGCAAGAATGATGCGACACAAACCATGCAATGCATTGGGAACATAGATTCAACTTGATTATGCAACTATATGCAATGCGACACCATATGCAAAAAGACATATTGACATATAAACAATGCATGAATACCAACGTGCAAAACACACAACTAATTGAACATGATCATCATTTCAAATTCTTATTGGCCTGAGGTCGGCAAAGACCAAGCTCTCTTCTGAGTGTTGAAAACCTGTCATTACACAAGGGCTTGGTGAAAATATCAGCAATTTGATTTAGAGTATCAACAAAATGCAGTTCAAATTTTTTTTTACTGACCTCGTCTCTAATGAAGTGATGCCTAATCTCAATATGCTTAGTCCTAGAGTGCTGGACTGGATTTTTTACAAGGTTGATAGCACTAGTGTTATCACACAGAATCGGGACACAACCAAGATCCACCAAGTAGTCTTGGAGTTGGTGTTTAATCCACAACACTTGGGTGCCACAGCTCCCCGCAGCAACATATTTTGCCTCCGCGGTTGAGAGGGCAACCGAGTGTTATTTCTTGGAGGCCCAAGAAACTAAACACCCGCCTAGAAACTGGAAATAGCCACTAGTACTCTTACGATCCAGCTTGCATCCAGCGTAATCCGCATCAGAATAAGATATAAGAGATAAATCACATGATGACGGATACCACAATCCCAAATCTTGAGTGCTGGCAAGATATCGAAGGATACGTTTGATGGCAGTCAAATGAGATTCTCTAGGACTGGCTTGAAATCTAGCATAAAGAGATACACTAAACTGGATATCTGGTCGGGATGCAGTCAAATAAAGTAAAGAACCAATCATACCTCTATAGACCTTTGCATCCACCAATTTACAATTTTCATCCGAATCCAGTGAAGTTGAGGTGCTCATCGGAGTTGCAATGATTTTGTTGTTTGCCATGTCAAATCTTTTTAGCAGCTCCTTGATGTATTTGACTTGGCTTATGAAGGAACCATCTTCTCCTTGGTTGACCTGCAAACCGAGAAAGAATTGAAGTTCTCCCATTAGGCTCATCTCAAATTCGCTAGTCATAAGGTTAGCAAATTCCTCACACATTTCAGATTTTGTAGAACCAAACACAATGTCATCAACATAAATTTGAACAATCAAGATGTTCTTACCTTGCTTCTTGGTGAAAAGTGTTTGATCTACCTTACCTTGTGTGTACCCTTTTTTAATGAGGAACAAGCTTAGTCTCTCATACCAAGATCTTGGTGCTTGCTTAAGTCCATAAAACGCCCTGTCTAGCTTGTATACAAAATCTGCATTGTTAGAATTCTCAAAGCCAGGGGGCTGCTCAGCATAGACTTCTTCTTTGATCAATCCATTCAAGAAAGCACTTTTGACATCCATTTGATACAGCTTTATTCTAAGGGAGCATGCAAAGGCAAGTAAAATTCGGATGACTTCGAGTCTAGCAAATGGGGCATAAGATTCATCAAAATCTACCCCAAACTCTTGATTATACCCTTGAGCCACCAATCTAGCCTTGTTTCTTATTATCTTGCCATCCTCACTTAGTTTGTTCCTAAAAACCCATTTAGTGCCTATGACAGATTGTGATGAAGGTCTAGGAACAAGATGTCAAACTTTGTTTCTTTCAAACTGGTTTAACTCGTCTTGCATGGAATTTATCCAGTTTTCATCTTTTAATGCTTCATCAATATTTTTGGGTTCAAGCTGAGAGACAAGAGCAAGTTGATCTAATTCTTCCATAATTTTAAAATGTGACATTATTCTAGGTGGGTCATTCAAGCTGCCAATGACATTTTCCAAAGGATGATCCTTAAGAATTCTAATGTTTGTAGAATCGTTACCTTCCCCTGGAGCTTGATCCCTTGCATTGCTTGATTCAGCTAGGTCACCATCTTCTTTTATTTCTTCTTGTGGAGGATCACTCTTGTCCTTCATGTTTAGGAATTTCACATCTTCATCATTTTTCCTGCAAGAGTTATCATTGTTAGAATCATGATATTCATCAAAGGAAACATGGGGTGATTCTTCCACAGTTTGACTTTTGATATTATAAATTCTATAAGCCCTAGATGTATCAGAATATCCAAGGAATATACCTTCATCGCTCTTGGGCTCGAATTTATCCAAGTCTCTTTTGTCATTGTTGTGGATGAAGCATTTTGACCCAAACACTTTCATATGTGAGAGAGAGGGCTTTTTACCTTTCAGCAACTCATAAGGAGTCTTTTTGGTGTGTGGCCTTACCATAGAGCGGTTGATAATGTAACATGCCGAGTTTACCGCTTCGGCCCAAAACCTCCTTGGAAGTTGCCGTTCAGCAAGCATGGTTCTTGCCATCTCTACAAGTGTTCGGTTTCTCCTTTCAACTGCACCGTTTTGCTCTGGGGTTCTTGGTGAAGAAAATCGGTGTGAAATGTCTTCAGCTCTGCAAAGATTATAGAAGTTAGCATTTTCAAATTCACCACCATGATCAGATTGGATCTTGGAAATCTTGAACACACCATCCTGCTTTATCTTCATGTAGAGCGCCTGAAACTCATCAAAAGCATCATTTTTATTTGTGAGAAAGAAAACCCATGTGAACCTAGAGAAGTCATCTACCAAGACATATCCATATTTTCTACCACTTAAACTAGCAGTTCTGGTTGGACCAAACAAGTCCATATGAATTAGCTCGAGTGGTTTGGATGATATATTTTCAGATCTTCCCTTGAAAGATTTTCTTGTTTGTTTACCTAGGGCACATGCATCACACAACTTGTTTTCTTTTTTAAATGATAATTCAGGCAACCCTTTCACCATTGAATACTTTAACAATTTATGTAAGACATTATAGCTAGCATGTCCTAGTCTACGATGCCATAACCAAGCAATTTCAGATTTTGGTGCAGCAAGATAAAGATTTAAATGAGCAGGATCATCTAAGTCAATCATGTAAACATTGTTGACTCTCTTACCAGAAAATTTTACCTTGTCAGATTTTGGTTCAAGAATTCTGCATTCATGAGAGTCAAACCACACTTTATGACCTTTATCACACAATTGACTTATGCTAAGTAGGTTATATTTCAAACCTTCAACTATCAACACATTTCCAATGGAGTTGGAGAGGTTCTTACCTACATTACCTATTCTAATGATTTTTCCTTTGTTATTCCCTCCAAACGTAACGTATCCTCCTTCCTTTTCCTCCAAGAGACAAAATTTTATTTTGTCTCCAGTCATGTGTCTTGAACAGCCGCTATCAAGATACCACCTGTTATGCATGGCTGCAAGACATTCCTGCACAAACAATTAAGTAATTGTATTTGGAACCCAACCAATTTTGGGTCCCATCAAACTCTCAAGATTTTCAAAACATGAAACAATTTCTTTTGGAATCCAAACCTTTCTAACATTCATGTTTTGTTTGCTTAAAGCAGGGATTTGGTTTTTCTTTTCAGCCTTGACATTTCCTTTTTATTTAGAGGCTCTTTGTTGGATTTTGTGAAAGTTTGATGAAGTTGGCTTCTTAACCCATTGTGGCCATTGGTTGTTTTTGGGTTGAAAGTGATTGTTCTGCCACCTAGGAGATTGAAAGTTATAGGATTGATGAACACATGAATCATAATTTCTTCGAAAGTATGGTGGTGTTAGTCTATATGAATAAGCAATCCAGTTTTGGTGATATCTGGAAGATTGAGCATGCAATGGCCAAGGAAGTGTTGACCTATGCTGCGGGGAAGGTCTACCTTTCTTAGGTTTTTGGACATGCTTTTTGGGAATGTTGGTGACTGTCTCTTCAATCTTTTCTTTCCCTTTCTCCTTTTGTTTTTACTGGTTTTGTGTGGGAGTTATGTTTGAGGTGGAAGCTTCGGAAGATGAAATAAATGTGACAGTTTTGAGCCCAATGTGCCTTTTGTTTGTTGGTTCAAAACCCAACCCTTCCTTGTTGAAGTTCATTCTGGTACCTAGCAAAACATCTAGGTTTTCTCTTCCATCCACAAACTTTTCTAAAGATTGTTGTTTATCCTTCAACTCTTTTTGTAGGTTTTCAATATTTTAAAGAAGTTGAATGTTGACTTATTTGACAGCTTCATACTTTTCATTGCTCAATTTACTATCTTTTTCATAGCTTTGCATTTTGAGCTTCATGCTATCAATCTCATTTCTCAAATCCTCATTTTCAGTTTCCAAGTCAGCCATTTCTTTTCTTCCTTCCTCCAAATCCTCAATCATTTTCTTAAGATCTTCAATTTCAGTCTCAAGTAGAGCATTCTTATCATTCATATTATGATCATGCACAAATGAGTTAATTTCTTTTTTAATGATTTATTCTCCTTTTTGTACATTTCATATTTTTCCATGAGTTGTATATATGCATCCTCCCAATCATTAATTGTATAATCTTCAAATGGAGAATTTACCTTAGTTTCTTTATCACCTTTGGCCATAAGGCAGAAATCTTCTTTTTCTTTATCCGAGGAGCTGATTCCGTCATCACTTTCCTCTTCATCGCTCCATGTGGACACCATGGCCTTGTTCTTCTTCTTGCTCTTCCATTTGTCAGCTTTTCTGAATCTGTCGGGACAATCATTCTTGAAATGCCCTGGTTTGTTACAAGAATAACAAATAATCTTGTCAGATTTCTTAGAGTTTTCAGAATTAGATTTGAAATCATTTTTTACCTTTGCCCTTCCTCTCATGAAGCTCTTACCTTCCTTTCTCAGGAATTTTTTGAACTTACGTGTGAGCATGGCTACGTCATCCTCTTCTCGCTCACTTGCCGAATCCTCAGCTTCATCAGAAGTGCCATGACCGCTGAGTCCTACTTTAAGAGCTAGGGACTTCTTCTTAGGTGCCTCAGCCTCTTTGTTCTTGAGGTTGATCTCATAGGTCATCAATGACCCAATGAGTTCATCTACCTTGGTAGTTGCGAGATCTCTCGATTCTTCAACCACGGTAGCCTTTGTGTGCCATGCTGGAGTTAACGATCTGAGAATTTTCCTTACAATTTCTTGCTCTGAATATTTCTTTCCCAAATC
Organism: Amorphophallus konjac; assembly: GCA_022559845.1. Lineage (NCBI taxonomy): Eukaryota > Viridiplantae > Streptophyta > Magnoliopsida > Alismatales > Araceae > Amorphophallus > Amorphophallus konjac. The sequence goes on from CM040125.1 coordinate 61,937,457, forward strand.
AGTTAAACTATTAGTAGGCACAGTCAATCGAGCATACATATCTTGAATTGATTCATCAGGCTTCATGCGGAACATTTCATATTCAGAAACTAAAATGTTGGCTTTTGTTTCTCGTACCTGAGAGGTTCCTTCGTAGATTAGCTCTAGCTTGTCCCACATTAGTTTTGCAGATGCGCAGGTAGCCACTCTTGAGAATTCAATTGGATGGAGTGAGCATTGCATGATGTGTTTGGCACTCCAGTTAACAGTGGATTGCCTTATCTATTCTTTGGTCCACAAGTCCTCATTATCCGTAAGCTCATACGGACCTTTGCTGATCACTCGCCAAAGTTCGTAGTCTTGGGCGCGAATGAACACCTGCATACGATGTTTCCAATAGGGAAAATTAGATTCAGTGAAATAAGGAGGCCTATTCACAGAATGTCCTTCAGGTAAAAAACCCTTAGACGTTGATCCACCATTTCCCTCAAGGTCGTTGGACCCCATAATGAGAGATTAGGCTCTGATACCACTTGTTGTGTAGTGGACAGCGGATCTAGAGGGGAGGGGTGAACAGATCTGCCCCTCTTTTCGCAATGCAACCCTCTTTAAAGCTAGATGATGAAATAAGCAGCGGAATATAACTGGCTTGACGAAGAACACAAATGATTTGCTTGGCAAGATGATTACGCAATATAGATATTGAACCTAAACATGCATCTAACATAAAGCAATCGCACAAGCAAACCACAACACACGAGATTTTAAGGTGGTTCGGACTGAATTTCCAATCCTACGTCCACCCCTCACCAAATCCGGTGAGGCTCCACTAGTGCCACGCGCTGAATCGCAAATCGAAAAGACCACCGATTGCCTTCCTACTAACCACCGGTAGGGACGTCAACACCGCAGATCGGACAACTTCCGATTGCCTTCCTACTAACCACCGGTAGGGACGATCTTCAGTTCCAAATGTTTGAATGAAATGGAAAAGAACAAGATATGAAAACACTCAAACAAGATATGAAATATGCTCAAAGAGAAAGGATCTTGTCTGAGATTGTTGGGGCTTGAATCTTCTTTTGAAGTAGCTTGAATCACTTGGAGATTTGATGAAGAACTTCTTCCCGGAGTACTGTTCACAGCTACAGTACTCGAACTCCTCTCCCTTGAACACACCCTTGTAGCCTTCTTTGATCTCCCTTATTAGCCTTTCTTGCTTCTACTCTTCCTTGGAGGTTACTGAATTGAGATATGAACTTGAATCACCTTGAGTTGATGGAGAGAGTGTTGGATGTAGCTTTGATCTTCCTTTTGATCCTCTTGAATTGATGAAGAGGAAGAAGGATGCAGTTTAGATCACCCTTGAGAGTCTTGATTGCTTCTTCTTCCTTGGAGGATGAGATGGCTTCAGATCTGGACTTGAATGCCTTGGAATGGATGAAGAGTTCTTCACGGAGTACTGTTCACGGCTACAGTACTCGAAAATGGCCTCCCTTGATCTTCCTTGAAGCCTTTAAGTGATAGGGTTTCCAACCCCTCATGTGTTGGTTTTATAGACCTTGAATGGTCCTTGGACACCCCCCAGACCAGATCCACAAATCATGTGAGATTAGGTGAGTTTTGATTAAAAAAATTCATGGAAAGGGGCTGGCCACGAGGTGGATTTCGAAGTCAAACATGGCTGCATCGGGGCTGGCGGTCGACCTGTGGCTTCTGGCGGTCGACCGCTACTGAGAAACACTATAGACGGATGGTCACTGGGAATACCGGTCGACCGCTAATGGCTGGCGGTCGACCGCTACTGAAAGACATGCAGACTGGCGGATGCTGGGTGGGGCGGTCGACCGCCCCTGTGCTGGCGGTCGACCGCCAGTTGGGCTGATTCCGGGCTTGCCCGGGTCGGTCCGTTATCCGCTTCAACTCCGTCGTTCAACTCCATTAGCAGCCCGTGCATGTTTGTGGCATCACCCTTGATAGTCTAGAAGGTATCAACTGAGCCTTTAACCTTGGATTCTCTTGGCTATACTTCTTTGTGCATTGCCCTTGGATGAGTGACGAGCCGAATATGAAATGTCGACTTTTACTTGTAAGAGAGATGAGATTTGCATCCTTGCTTGGGCGCGATCAATGAGCTTTCACTTTGGCCATTGCCACTTGATTCCTTGTCCATTCATTGGCATATCTGTCATGAATAAAAACATCACGTATGTCAATCACATGAGCGTGGAAGATATCAATGACTAATAGTGTTTAGCCATTATCAAAATCAAGAATACCACAGAACTCATATGACTATAGAATGATGTCAAATGACCCAAGTGACCACAGAATGACTCAAATGACCTCAGGGAAACAACACTGCTGTAGATCTTTCTTCTTCTATCTACTTCTGTCACTCTGCACTTCAGGAAGAAGCTTCTTATTTATAGAGCAGTGAGGTAGGGCGTGTGCTTTCCATGATTCCCGCCCAGAGGCCTTAGTCCACGTGGCGGTATCCCAGCACATTGGTTCCACGTGTCACGATCAGGGTTAGACCTCCATCCTTGGATCACGTGCCCTTCTTAAGCTCCTCGAATAGATGTTCTATCAAGTTGAACATATTATCAGTTTGAATCAATCTGAAGGAAAAGAAAAGGATGCATCGAGTTAGTTCAAGATTTGAACTAAGCATGTACAGACTTGATAGCGTGGAATGCAGTATGCATATAGGAAAGTATGCACATTGAAGAGGAATGCTCAGGCATGCCACCGAGATGTGTACATACTTTTGTGTGCAAGCGACAAGACGATGTACAGACTTTTCTGTGCAAGCGATATGACGATGTACAGACTTGCTGTGCCTGCGACAAGACGATGTACAGACTTACTGAAATGATGCACGAACTTAAATGCTAGTATCAACACAGGTTGTACAGACTTTATGTATTTGTGTATGCGTGAGGCAAAGCGATGCACTGACTATGTATATGCATGAAGAACACGGGCTGTACTGACTTGGTCGAGTGAAACAACATAGGTTGTACAGACTAGCCACCAAAGAGTGTAAAGACTTTGGAGTGAAAGATGCACATATGCACTGAGTTAGTCGTGTTCAGCAACAAATGTTGTACAGACTTGAGTTGATGCTGCAACAGGAGTTGCACGGACTTGGTCGAGTGAACCTACGTGGGTTGTACAGACTTGATAGCATGCGGCGATGTATAGACCTGACAGATGCAATGAACACGCATCGACTTTCAATGCGTAAATAAAGTATACACATGCTTTGACTATGCTGGTTATCATGAAAAGCACTTGAATGCATCGACTTCAAGTTATGCATGGACAGACTTGTCGTGAATGCGGAGCTATAAATTGCACCGAATATGTGTATGCGGTATGCATGAACTGCACTGACTTAGTATTGAAGCAACTGATGAATGCACCGATGCAATGTGCAGGAGAACTAACAATGCACCGAGTATGCATGTGTTTCTACAGAGTTAATGCTGGAACACACAACTGGCCGCGTTAACGCAGTGCCAATACTGCGTCAATGATGAATAGTGCTTCCAGAATGGGTATCAATCCAGAAATGCTAGACTGAGTCGACGCAGCCACTACAGTGCGTCGACGCACTCTATATACCAGAACCTATATAACTCTTCATGCTTGCATGGAAGTGCACTAGCCTTTATGCAATGAGATGAATATGCACACAACCTGTTCGATGGAATGACATGTAAATAAGATGCTCAGTCCCTCATTCATATGCAGACACATGGTGATCAATCATTCATACTCATAGTGCTTGCTGACATCAAAACCACAGAGGCACAATAATCTCCCCCTTTTTTATGATGGCAACACTATGAGTCACACAGACCCAAACTATTCTCCCCCTTTGACTTCAGCAAAAAGAAAATAGTTGGAGAAAGAAATAAAAGTGTGCATGATATGATTGAATCAAAATCTCCCCGAGACAAAAGGCACAATATACTCCCCCTTTAACAACAGCAAAGAGAAAGGGACATGAAGGATGCTGACAAGATCTCCCTCTTTAATATGCAGCATGATTCATAGACAAGGAAACTCCCCCTGAATAGATGCTTCTTTGTAGCTTCAGAGCAGATGGATTCTCTCCTTAAGAATAATGAATGCAATACATGGAGAACCTGATGCTTACATGATGCAGACGAGGCAAGAACCAATCAATCTATCCTCCTCCTTTGACAAGACGAACAAATCTCCCCCTTTTAAAAGGCAATAAGTGCAGTCTAGACAAGACCTTAACAATTTAATGCTCCCTGATCTGAATGAAGCAAGGCTTTCAAGGGTGTAAGGAGAGGGATATGTCCAGAAGACATTCAGGAAGGATGACATGGCAGCATGCAGAATACATGATCTTTCAAGGAAATAGAAGATTTTCAATAAGATACTTATTTCATAAATCTGAATAAACGGATGGTTCAGACTCTTCCATTATAGGGGCTTATGAACTTTTATTTGAACATCATGGTTTAAATATGATGTATGCACAGTTTGTCAATAAAATTCTGTACTCATATCTGAACATCAATGTTTAATAAAAGTTAATCAAGCCCTCATATTTATATCTTGACTAACCTCCTTTCATCTTACTCAGTCAATTTCAATGACTTCTTTAGAAATTATAATCATTAGTATTGAGGTTAAACAACATGATGGAATTCAAATTTGGTTCCTGAGGATCAGCCATACTTCTTCAAAAAGTTTCAGATTTTTCTTTATGCACAGTACAAGATTTCATAGCAAGTTTACCAGGTGCAATTAAGTTCAGTACACACCTTGTGTCTAGAGGATACACATTGTTTGGACGCCAGTATCCTTAAGCACTTAGTATGACTAACTGTCATGCTTCAGAGAGAGTATTGACACTTCATGACATATTTCACCTTATTTCATTGATAAGTGAAGTATATTTTTCAGTATTCAAGCCATTGCACTGCCCAGATTTTCAATGAATTTTATTTAGTAGAGTTAATTATGGCACTTCATGACACAATCCTCTAGACTTCTTGGTCAATGGACATGGTTTCTCAATGACCAAAAATATTGCTCTGATAGAATTTACCCTTAGGAACGTTTCAGATTCATCATTTGTTTAAAAACAATACTGATTTCATATAATTTAACCAAATAAGGTCATGATTTTAACATTTTCAGATTTTAGAAGATTTTACAAGATTCAACATGAAATAGTTGGTTAAAGTTTATTAAAGTTTACTCAGATACTTTCAAGATATTCATATCCAAGCTCAATGAATACATTGGACTTAAACCAATCTGATCTTTTAGCTATTCATAAATCTTTATAATAGAAGATTCTTTAATGAATTGATTTTCAGATTTATGATAAAGGTATACGAATTGAACTCTTCTCAATTTTCTGAATTTTCAATGAGATTCAGCAGCATTCAAGTTGTGAACTGCACAAGAGTTTCAAGCATGTAACAAAGATGAGTACAACAATGAAGGTGTCGACAGTTGACAAAGCAATTCTAAGATGATGTCTACTCACTATGTCAACACTTTCAATCAGGACAATTAATAGGTGCATCAAAGAATATATCATAGTGAATTATAGATATTCAGAGGTCCATCAGACAGATTTTCTCAAGAAAGACCAGCTCACAAGATTCAAAATCAAATCAGAGTTAAGTTCAGATACGTGAAATGGATGATCTCAACATAAGGATGGGAGCGTTAGTTGACTGACTGAAATAATAAAAACCTAGATGAATAGCCAGCAGAACACAATCTTGTTATATACTCCCCCTTAATGAATGCAATCTTTTTGGTAATTTCAATGTAATGAAATGCAATGCAATTAGCTATATGTATGCAAAAATATGCAAAGACTCAACAAACTCCCCCTGAATGCATGCAATATATATGAAGATTCTAAAAAGCACCATGTGCAATGACATCCTACAGGGGATTAAACAGATTTTTCACAAGTGGATTCAGACTACCTCTGAAGTGCAATGCAACATGCAGTCCTATCAGATTTTTAGTGAATGTGAAATGCAAATTCAAGCATTAGATCAAAAGCATAACGTTCACAATTTTCAGACTCAGACAGAAACTGATGTTATTTAGCAATTCTATATAGATGAACATTTATTTTAACAAGATATACAATGAATCCAAGAGCATGAAGTGCAGAGAATTTACCTGAAAAGTTCAGAAAGGGGTTTTCTTTTGAGTGCCTTGGCTTATTTACCCCTCTTTATTCCTCTCCAAGGCACGCCTACAACAAACACATCATTTTGATGCAATAGGTACCCAAGATGTCTTGGGTCCTGAATTAACAGTGACACCTTTAGTAGGTATGCTAATCAATTTTTGTGCATGAAGGTCATCAATTCTCATTAAATAGCAATTATTCATTGAATGACCTATTTGTCCACAGTAATGGCATGATACACCAGATTTTAGATTTGATTTATGCACATTCTTATTAGCATGAATTCTATGTGCATATGCATGAAGATTTTTGTTAACAGAATTAACAGTATGTTTACCAAAAACAGTCTGGCTTTGATATCCTGCCAGCCAACAGGTTGTAGCCCTGTGACCTGGCTTTCCACATTCAAAACATAGAGAAAATTTTCTTTTATTAATAGCTTTATTTTACCAGCAGCATTGGGAGCAAGAAATTTTACAGATTTAGAATTAAATCTACTTCCTTGAGCATGCCAACAGTCTTTGACTGTATGGCCATGCCTTCCACATTCGAAGCACCTTAGGTGCTTACCTTTGGATCCAGATTTATCCCAATATGACCCTGACCATCACTCAGCAGCCTTGTGACCGGGCTTGTTGCAATTGAAGTAGATAATGTGCTGGTTAAACACAGGTTTGTTTCTTCTATACCCGTGATGATTTGTAGAAACTCTAGCATGCATTCTATCATCGAATTTCATAGCAAAGTACTCATTCATTAAATGACCATGCCTTCCACAGTAGTAACATGAAGCATCAGATTTCCTAGTGGCATAGTTTCTACCAAATGAATTCTTAGAATGCATTGCTTCACCAGCATGCTCATCTTCAAGCAACAATAACCAATCATCCATTACATGCCCTATCTTGCCACAATAATGACATGAGCCATTCTTTTTATTTGCATAAGTAAACGATCCATTAGTAAGCATAGAGCTATCAAATTCAACAGAGCTAGTAGATTTCATGACTCGAGTGGGGACCTTTTTGACTCCATTCTTGTTCAAATGTTTAGTCTTGTTCACAATTTTTGTTCGTTTTTCATTTTTCTAAGCCTTAAATTGAAAGACAGATGATGAAGAAGTTTTCATATCTTTATTTTGCGTTGGGGGCTGCCTTGTGACACCGGCTGCCTCAGAACTTTGCACAAAGGTAGTGTATAGCTGGTTTCTCACACTTTCCTTAACATCAGTACTATAGCTTACCCCTTCCTTTGAGTCCTCATCCTCACTTTTCATGATGGCTTTCATTTTTCTCTTGTCTTCAATAAACTCGGATGTTGATTTTTCCAGATCATGAATTTTATTTTCCAAAGAAGCAATGTGAAGTTCATAACTGGCTATCTCCTGTTCACTGCAATTAACGCATTTGCTTAGAACTTTGTTTGCAGTTTTATACTTCTCAATTTATTGATCTAGATTGCTCAAGATTTTTGATTCTTCATCACAAATAGATTTTCCTTTTTTTAGGGTGAGAATTTTTTCAGACATGCCAGTGTTCAACCATTTTACTTTTTCAATTTCAGCTTTCAGTTCAATGTTTTCGTTGGTCAGCTTCTTAATTTCTTCACCACTTGATACAGATTCGAGTCTTTCAATCAATTTTTCTTCTCTTTCTTCAGCTTTAATTTTCTCAATTAATAATTCTTTGTTTTCTTCTCTTAGGGATTCGATCAATCTTCTCTGCCCCTCATTTTCATCATACAGATCTTCATTGCGTTCTGTTAAAGCTAAGCACTTGTGGCAGATCGATTTTAGAGAGGAGCCCTGAACACTTTCCTTGTTAGCTCTCTCTATTTCACCTTTAAGGTTTTTGTTATTCCTTTGAATTTCTTCATTTTCAAGTCTCAGTTTATCCAATTCAGAACTAACCTTATTCAACTCTTACAGACTCATTAGATGTTCATCATTCTTCTCATTCAGCTCTTTCTCTAGTTCGGATGTTTTGTTTAAACATGTTTGATTCTTATTTTTCAAAGACATAACTTGTTCCTTACAGTTATGAACATCTAGCAAATATGCATCATAAGATTGTTTCATATTTGAACAGTTTTCACAAGAGAATTCAGATTTATGCTTTTCAATCTTTTTCTTCAATCTTTTATTTTCATATTTTATGTTCCTTGATAACTCTAATAATTCTTCATACATAACTACCAAATCATCAAATGAGGGTTCTTCTGATCCGGAGCTTACCTGAGACGCAGTTTCCTCATCGTCATCTCTCCGGTTGGCCATCAAGCACATCCGTTCTTGCTCCTGATGAATGGTAGTTATCTTATCCATGATCTCCTTTCCAGATGCACACCTGAGAGCAAAGGGGAATTTGTCAGCGTTAACTGCATTTCTCAAAATATTAAGAACTGTGATATTATCACGGTTCTTTGATCGGTCCTCACTAGACCACTTGGTCTAATTGTGAGGTAACTTATATGGACCACTTGATACTAGATTCCATAGATTAGGATTGATGGAATTCAGGTAAACACAGAGGCCGCCTAGCCAGTTGCTGAAGTTAGATCCATCGTAGATTGAAGGATGATCCATGAATGCAGATCGAGAAGGAATTTCAAAACAAGATGCACAAAACAGTGATGCACTGAATGCAAGATAGTAGAAACAATAATGCACCGAATACAGTAGGATCCTCTGCAGATCGTTAGATCTGAATGCACAGAGATCCGCTCTGATACCAATTGTTGAGGCTGGAGCGATAGATTCAGAGGGGGGTGAATGAATATATCCTTAAGAATTTTGCCCAATTGAAAAAATTAAACAAACAGAGATGCGGAATTAAAAACCCACGGATGCCTTAATCAGCTTAGATGCACTCTTTGAATGATGGAAGGAAGATCAGATAGAATGTACCTCTGATCTACTCCATATAAACTAAAGAGATGACTTAGTTCATCTAATCAACTAGACTCTATCAAGACCAGAATCAAACGCACGATGTGCAAACCTATCTCTCACTAGATATAAGAAACAGATCGTGCCTATGCATACATCTAGTGAATCGAATAAGATAATCGAACCACAATAGACAAGGGGATTTTTAGGTGGTTCGGTCCGCAAACCTACGTCCACCCCACACTCAAACCCGAGTGTGGCTTCCGCTAATACACAGCTTAAACAGCTGGGCCTCACAGCTTGCCTACAACCGCTGAGCAACACAGCTTGCCGTCCGAGGTATCCACCTCACCCGCTGAGCAACACAGCTTGCTGTCCAGAGGAATCCTCCTCTGCAACGCTGAGCAATACAGCTTAGCTCTGCTGACTAACAGCTTGAAATAGAGTTTCAAAAGAAAAACAAGAAGAACAAAAGAAACACAGCAACTGAAAGCTGTAAACGATAGGAACAAGTTGGTCTGGATCTGATCCAAGAGCCAACAGATAACAGATCTTCAATGAAGCTTCTCTTTTTCTTCTCCTCAAGCTCTTTCTTCACTCTCTCTCTCTCTCTCGATCTCTCTCGATCTCACGAGCTCTCTCACTTTCACTTCTGCTCTTCTCTGCTGCTACTCTCTTCTCCTCACTGGATAGTGCTGCTATAGATCTTTCTTCTTCTATCTACTTCTGTCACTCTGCTCTTTAGGAAGAAGCTTCTTATTTATAGAGGAGTGAGGTAGGGCGTGTGCTTTCCAAGATTCCCGCCCAGAGGCCTTAGTCCACGTGGCGGTATCCCAGTACAATGGTTCCACGTGTCATGATCAGGGTTAGACCTCCATCCTTGGATCACGTGCCCTTCTTAAGCTCCTCGAACAGATGTTCTGTCAGGTTGAACATATTATCAGTTTGAATCAATCTGAAGGAAAAGAAAAGGATGCATCGAGTTAGTTCGAGATTTGAACTAAGCATGTACAGACTTGATAGCGTGGAATGTAGTATGCATATAGAAAAGTATGCACATTGAAGAGGAATGCTCAGGAATGCCACCGAGATGTGTACAGACTTTTGTGTGCAAGCGATAAGACGATGTACAGACCTGCTGAAATGATGCACGAACTTAAATGCTAGTATCAACATAGGCTGTACAGACTTTGTGTATTTGTGTATGCGTGAGGTAAAGCGATGCACTGACTATGTATATGCATGAAGAACACGGGCTGTACTGACTTGGTCGAGTGAAACAACGGAGGTTGTACAGACTAGCCACCAAAGAGTGTACAGACTTTGAAGTGAAAGATGCACATATGCACTGAGTTAGTCGCGTGCAGCAACAAATGTTGTACAGACTTGAGTTGATGCGGCAACAAGAGTTGCACGGACTTGGTCGAGTGAACCTACGTGGGTTGTACATACTTGATAGCATGCGACGATGTATAGACCTGACAGATGCAATGAACACGCATCGACTTTCAATGCGTAAATAAAGTATACACAGGCTTTGACTATGCTGGTTATCATGAAAATCACTTGGAGATTTGATGAAGAACTTCTTCCCGGAGTACTGTTCACAGCTATAGTACTCGAACTCCTCTCCCTTGAACACACCCTTGTAGCCTTCTTTGATCTCCCTTATTAGCCTTTCTTGCTTCTACTCTTCCTTGGAGGTTACTGAATTGAGATATGAACTTGAATCACCTTGAGTTGATGGAGAGAGTGTTGGATGTAGCTTTGATCTTCCTTTTGATCCTCTTGAATTGATGAAGAGGAAGAAGGATGCAGTTTAGATCACCCTTGAGAGTCTTGATTGCTTCTTCTTCCTTGGAGGATGAGATGGCTTCAGATCTGGACTTGAATGCCTTGGAATGGATGAAGAGTTCTTCACGGAGTACTGTTCACGGCTACAGTACTCAAAAATGGCCTCCCTTGATCTTCCTTGAAGCCTTTAAGTGATAGGGTTTCCAACCCCTCATGTGTTGGTTTTATAGACCTTGAATGGTCCTTGGACACCCCCCAGACCAGATCCACAAATCATGTGAGATTAGGTGAGTTTTGATTAAAAAAATTCATGGAAAGGGGCTGGCCACGAGGTGGATTTAGAAGTCAAACATGGCTGCATCGGGGCTGGCGGTCGACCTGTGGCTTCTGGCGGTCGACCGCTACTGAGAAACGCTATAGACGGATGGTCACTGGGAATACCGGTCGACCGCTAATGGCTGGCGGTCGACCGCTACTGAAAGACATGCAGACTGGCGGATGCTGGCTGGGGCGGTCGACCGCCCCTGTGCTGGCGGTCGACCGCCAGTTGGGCTGATTCCGGGCTTGCCCGGGTCTGTCCGTTATCCGCTTCAACTCCGTCGTTCAACTCCATTAGCAGCCCGTGCATGTTTGTGGCATCACCCTTGATAGTCTAGAAGGTATCAACTGAGCCTTTAACCTTGGATTCTCTTGGCTATACTTCTTTGTGCATTGACCTTGGATGAGTGACGAGCCGAATATGAAATGTCGACTTTTGCTTGTAAGAGAGATGAGATTTGCATCCTTGCTTGGGCGCGATCAATGAGCTTTCACTTTGGCCATTGCCACTTGATTCCTTGTCCATTCATTGGCATATCTGTCATGAATAAAAACATCACGTATGTCAATCACATGAGCGTGGAAGATATCAATGACTAATAGTGTTTAGCCATTATCAAAACCAAGAATACCACAGAACTCATATGACTATAGAATGATGTCGAATGACCCAAGTGACCACAGAATGACTCAAATGACCTCAGGGAAACAACACTGCTGTAGATCTTTCTTCTTCTATCTACTTCTGTCACTCTGCACTTCAGGAAGAAGCTTCTTATTTATAGAGCAATGAGGTAGGGCGTGTGCTTTCCATGATTCCCGCCCAGAGGCCTTAGTCCACGTGGCGGTATCCCAGCACATTGGTTCCACGTGTCATGATCAGGGTTAGACCTCCATCCTTGGATCACGTGCCCTTCTTAAGCTCCTCGAATAGATGTTCTGTCAGGTTGAACATATTATCAGTTTGAATCAATCTGAAGGAAAAGAAAAGGATGCATCGAGTTAGTTCAAGATTTGAACTAAGCATGTACAGACTTGATAGCGTGGAATGCAGTATGCATATAGGAAAGTATGCACATTGAAGAGGAATGCTCAGGCATGCCACCGAGATGTGTACATACTTTTGTGTGCAAGCGACAAGACGATGTACAGACTTTTCTGTGCAAGCGACAAGACGATGTACAGACTTGCTGTGCCTGCGACAAGACGATGTACAGACTTACTGAAATGATGCACGAACTTAAATGCTAGTATCAACACAGGTTGTACAGACTTTGTGTATTTGTGTATGCGTGAGGCAAAGCGATGCACTGACTATGTATATGCATGAAGAACACGGGCTGTACTGACTTGGTCGAGTGAAACAACAGAGGTTGTACAGACTAGCCACCAAAGAGTGTAAAGACTTTGAAGTGAAAGATGCACATATGCACTGAGTTAGTCGCGTGCAGCAACAAATGTTGTACAGACTTGAGTTGATGCTGCAACAGGAGTTGCACGGACTTGGTCGAGTGAACCTACGTGGGTTGTACAGACTTGATAGCATGCGGCGATGTATAGACCTGACAGATGCAATGAACACGCATCGACTTTCAATGCGTAAATAAAGTATACACATGCTTTGACAATGCTGGTTATCATGAAAAGCACTTGAATGCATCGACTTCAAGTTATGCATGGACAGACTTGTCGTGAATGCGGAGCTATAAATTGCACCGAATATGTGTATGTGGTATGCATGAACTGCACTGACTTAGTATTGAAGCAACTGATGAATGCACCGATGCAATGTGCAAGAGAACTAACAATGCACCGAGTATGCATGTGTTTCTACAGAGTTAATGCTGGAACACACAACTGGCCGCGTTAACGCAGTGCCCATACTGCGTCAACGATGAATAGTGATTCCAGAATGGGTATCCTTCCAGAAATGCTAGACTGAGTCGACGCAGCCACTACAGTGCGTCGACGCACTCTATATACCAGAACCCATATAACTCTTTACGCATGTATGGAAGTGCACTAGCCTTTATGCAATGACATGAATATGCACACAACCTATTCGATGGAATGACATGCAAATAAGATGCTCAATCCATCATTCATATGCAGACACATGGTGATCAATCATTCATACTCATAGTGCTTGCTGACATCAAAACCACAAGGGCACAACACGAACTGCTCAGGTCAAGCGGAAGGCAGCCGAGGCGGAGCAGAGGGAGGCCGAGCTCGCCGGTAGGGTAGGATCGGGCGGGGCGGAGGCTCTCGAGCAATACAAGAGCTCAGAGGCTTACCGGTTCGACCTTGAGAAGGCTGCCCTCCCCTACTACGAGCTAGGACTCCGCCGGGGCATCCGCAAGGGTTTCCAGCAGGGCTACAACCAGACCATTTCTTACGCCGAGGAGCAGGCATCCGGAGTGGTTGACTTCCCGTCCGGTCAATGTTATGACTCAGACTCGTCATCCTCTAGTTCCTCTGTTTCGGCGTAGGATGAAGAGGATCCCAAGGGCTCATCACCCGAGGGGTCGCCAACTCCGGATGCCTCGAGAGGGCACGCAACCGAGGCAGTTCCCACGCCGGTGGGGTCGGTGCCAGGGTCAGACGTCGCCGAGGCTACCGGGGGCAGACCGCTCGAGCCCTCTACTTCCGGTCTTCAAGGTGGGCCAGAGGCTTGATGTATCTGTTTCGCTTATTCTTTTTGCATACCTTTTCCCTTTTTGAAGAAAAAGACTCCCTTTTTTGTGTAGAGATAAATAAGGCAGTATCATTGTGATGAAGACTTATCTGTTCCATATCGCCATTGCCGTGTTATGTTCAGCGTATCTGCAGTGGTTGGAAAGATCCGATATTTTTTGTGTGAATCTCGCAAATTGGTTGGGTGAGCGTCTGACAGGGTGTCTTTCCGTTTTCTCACGCTTTAAATGCCGGGCCGCTTCGTGTGTCCCGTTGGGGTGGAAGACGAGAAGTTTGAGGTGACCGTTCGTAGGGAGAAATCCTTCTGGCGTGTTTTTGAGAGGAGGGAAATCATTTAAGGCAAGTAGCCTCCCTTCGCCTATAAAAAGGACTGAAGGGCATCCCTTCCTCTCCACCGCTTAGGGTTTTCCCTGACAATCTTTCCTCATTCCTTCTTCACGTAGCGTTGTGTCGTTGTATTCGGAGCATGGAGGAAGCTCCGAAAGAGGAGGCTACCGACGACGGGGGGCAGAGAGTTCCTGCTGCTCTGGACTTGAAGAGGATTCGGCGGCCGACGGGCGGACTTGAAAAGGGTTCGACGTGCGGTGGCACTCCGTTTTCCATTTATCAGTTCCGGTGGCGCTTGCCAGGGGACGAGATGGAGGGTGGATGGGGGCATCAGACTTCCCTACTGCCCGTTCCTTCCTGCTCGCTTCACGGATGGGAGGAGGAAGCCAACTAAGCTCCATCCCTTCCGGGCCTTCCCCTGCCTCCTCATCCAGCTCTGCTGGTTTCTTTTTCTTTCTGGCAGCCTCTTTTTCCCTTTTCTGCTCTGGTCCTCCTTTCTTTCACTCTTCGGAGGGTGCCTGCGCTCTCTTCCTTCCAAGGAGTTGGTAGTTTGGCGGGGAAGATGCTTTCATATGCATTCCCTCTCCTCCTTCTCTTCCAACTTCAACTTTGAAGGTAGCCTTCTCTTTCTTAATCCCTCTGTCACCTTTGTCTCGAGCTGCCAGAGCCAACGGGGTCAACTATCCTTTGTCCGAGCCAGTTTCCACACTAGCAGAGTCAGTGGCTGGATGCAGGAAGGTCATCCGAGTCAGTCGAGCGATGGGCTCATACGACGGCGCTAGATGGATCTTTTGTTTTTTTGACATGTATTCTATTGTCTTCGGCCTTCCTGATGTACAAATGGGTTGTTTGAATAAAAAGAAAGGAGCCTTTTGTTTTATCTCATGTCGTTTGCACAATACTCAATACTCAGAAGTAGAACTTGCGTAATGTAGTTGTGTTCCAGGTCCGAGGGATGGCCTCTCCTTCCATCGTGGATAGACGGTATGCTCCTTTTCTGAGCGTCTCGACCACTCGGTAGGGGCCTTCCCAGTTAGGGGATAACTTGCCCGCCGCCTCAAGTGGTCGAGAGGCTTCGGCTTTCCTGAGGATGAAGTCTCCCGGCTGGAAGTGTATGTCTCGGACTTTGGCGTTGTAGTATCGAGTGAGGCGGCATTGGTACTCTGTTGCTCTGATGCTGGCAATCTCCCGGATTTCATCTGCTAAGTCGAGATTTTTGAGCAGTTTCTGGTCGTTTGTCTCGAATGGGAAGTAGATGACTCGGAGAGAGGGGTTGCCAATCTCCAACGGGATCACGGCCTCGGTACCTGTTGACACCCGTTTTATGACCAATAAGTTGGGTCATCTCCTTGTTTATCCATATGATGCTCCGAGTTGTTCACTCTTCATCGAGTCTCCTTGATTAGTTTGAAGCCTGTTTCTTGGGTCTTCTATCTTTGGTTGAGTGTGGTTCCTTGTTGGATGAAGCTTAGCAAGCTCCTATCTCATTTTTCAATCCTTGTTATTTCTAACGGTCCACACCATGGGCGTTACTTTCCTTATAACGCATGTGCCCATGGCCGTTATATCTTGAAGAGTCCTACAACTTAAGGGCTTTGTTCCAATCCTTATCTTGCTTATCCGTTGAGTATAACGGTCTGTCATGCAGCCGTTACTTCCCTCTAACGCGTCCAGCCTTGGCCGTTACTTTCCTTCGAGAGTCCAACTTGTTTGATCTTCTTCCTGTTGATCTTATCTCTTTTGAGATAAGGTTACATGTAACGGACGTTCCCTGGCGCGTTATTTTCATGTGGCGGTCTATCGAGTAGCCATTACATACAACAGAGAGTCCTGGCAGTTCAGGCCTTTTCTCTGCTACTCCGTGGTCGAGATGAGAGTTTGAATTGTTGATTTCTCTTCCAAATCTGATCCTCAGAACCTTCTGTTTGTTTCTATGGACTCTTGGTGATATTATCTTCAAGGACTTGCGAAGATTTATCCTTTTATCTTGCTGGATTATCCTCTGCTCGACCGGAGAGTTTGAGGGCCTATAAATAGCACCCTTAACTTCATGGCCCGAGAGAGGAAAGATCTGGAGTTCGCGTCGAAGTGTTGCCGCATTCTGGAGTCACATCTGACCAAGGAGAATTGTCTTTCACGTTCATCTGCTTCACGGTGAAGGGAGCATTCGTTCCATTGGTTTTCAAAGTTCATCATTACATATTGTGTTCTCTTCCTCATCTCCCATTCATCAAAAGCATTGTCCTTTTTCTTTTCTCCACGTTCTCCCTGGTTTTTCATCATCTAAACATCCTCCTATCTTTTTAAAACGCCCAGAGGGGTTAAAAAAACCAAAACCTTCACGGTACTTTTCTTTCCTTTTGCATGCTATTGAGTTTATTGAAGAATTGATGCTATATTGTTTAAAGGGCTAATTTGGGTCTATTTTCGTGTGTTTTCACTTTCTTTGGTAGATTTACAGGTTCACCATACGAGGCCCAAGTCTTCTGGCCTGTTGGAAGAGTTGGAGTTAAAAGAATTCACAAACTATTACTGCAGGTTATTTGACGGTCTTGTGGAGGCGCGTCAGATTCATATAGCGGTTCATCGAGCGACCGTCACTTCTAAGTGACGCGTGGACTTTCGGCCGTTACATTCTGTTGATCTGCAGATTTTCCTGATTTTCTCTCTCCCGTGGGCGGGTGCTTCATCCACCTCTTTCCAAGGTATTTTCAAGCCTTTGGCTTGTTTCTACTTTGGTGGCGATCACGTTCTTTCTTGGTATTGGGCATTAACTTTCTCTTTCTCTCTCATATCTCTTATTCTCTTTCCTTGCTCCACCCTTGCGGTGTGTTTTTATTTGCTTTTGCTCCACGCCTGGCGTGTGTTTTTCTTTATTTTCTTAGTTTAGTTTGATGATTGAGATAGCATGCCCATGCTAGAGCTTGTTCTGGTTGCCTAGGTTCATGGTTCGCATGTCCTTGGGTTGATTGAGATCTTTCATTTTTGCTTATCATCTTTATTGCACATAAAACAAAAGGAAGAAGAGAAGCAAAATAAATCAACAGATAATTTTTTGGCGATCACTGTGGGACAGCTTGTGCCAATCGTGTCTTGATCCCTGTTTAAACCTGCCATCAGTCCCTTGTTTGATTGTCCTCGGATCTCCCTCTTACTTCATCTTATTTCTGGTTTTCTGGGTTTTCTGACGGCCCTCTGTCCCTGCGTTACTCCACTCTAACGCAGGGGTATTGGACCGTTATACTCCTGATCCTGTGTGCAGGCTTTTCACGGATTTCCCTTTTATTTCTGGTTGTTTTTGGCTCTCTGGCTCATCCAACGGTCCTGGTGCTCTGCGTTATCTTACTTCTGGCGGTCTGGTCCGCGACCGTTATTATCTTCTGACGCAGGGTCTATAGACCGTTATACTCCAGACATGTACTCATCCCGAGGTGCATTACTTTCCGCAGTTTCTGCTGTGATTTCCTTGCTTGGGTGATATCTGACTTCCTCCCTGATTGTTCTACATATTTACATCATTGTGTGCATAGTTCTTTGCTAGATTCTAGGCTAGATTTTGCATGCACTCCGGTGCACATAGGTTCATTCATACTTTCATACATTAGATTGCATTTTCCTACCTTGGTGTGCGGACCTCTCGTCTCCATATTCCTTGGGGCCGACTAGGAAATCTCACCAGGGACCTCCATAAGTCCCCGCGAGCCGTGGATTCCCACACGGACGTCGGGCCGGTTGTACCTTTTCCACCCCGTGTCTAGGGTTGCATAAGTGAAGGAGTGGTCACACTTAGAGTCAAACCAAGCTTTACATCCATCTCCCGTCAGGAACCTATTGTTGAGAGCTCATATTAGTCCATCCACTAAAGTTCCAAAGGAGAAATCATAAGAATCTTGAAGCATCATATTAAACAACTTTGTTGACTTTGAGTGTCTTCGTCTCTTGCTACTTATATCTTTGTAATAAATCATCTAAGTTTGGTTGCTCATTGCGTGTTGGTGTTGTGTTGTTTGCATCTTGTTAAGGTTGTTCGTTGCATGTGGAGTTGTTTTCGTCAGTTGGAAGCACCTCCTAGGGTCAGCTCATTCTCCAAGTTCTACTCAAATCCGCTCTTCGAATCTACCATGGCTTCTTTCAATCCTCCTCGTTCCCAGGAGGATTCTCTTCCTCAAGGGCTTCTCGAAAACCCTGCTAGGGTTACCTCGTTCTCTTCTGGAGAGGGGACGGCCCCCCTTCCGTCCTCTACCTCCATGGAAGGTGGTCAGGCTACCCCTTCCTTCTCTACTCCTTCTGCGGGCTCCATTCTCCAGATGATGGCCCAATTGGATCCGGCCCAACTCCAAACTGTCTATCAAGCCATGCAAGGATCCAATATCTCCCCTCCCACGATTATGCAGGGTCAATCCAATCCTCTCATTCAGCCCACTCCAATTAATCTCACTCCGGTCCAACCCCGGACCATCACATTCACGGGCATGGAGACGGGCCAATCTTCCGCTTCGGCCCAGCAATCTTTTGACCAAGGGAAAGCTCCTATCCCTTCTTTCACACAGATGGATCATCACTTGTCTAGCCCACTTGTTCCACAAGTCCTGCTGCGTCCCTCCGATTTTCTGCACCCTCAGTCAGGGGTGGTCTAAGCCCACTCCAATCTGGGTCAATCTCAGACCCAATATCCTTCTTATGGACCCCCTATGTCGGCCGCTTATCCTTCGGCTCCTTCTTATGGGCTCCCACCTCCTACTATAATTCACCCTTCTGCTCTTCAACTTCAAGCATCATCTCTTGCTACCCCTGCTCCATCCCGAGAGTAGGAATTACTTGATAAATGGGCCACCATGCAACAACAACTCGACTTCCTCCAGAAACGGGTTGGCCCACAATCCTTGGCCGATGTTCCTGTTCCCAGTTTCCAGAACATCCGGTTCCCTCCCCAGTCTGAGCTCCCCAATTATAGAAAATATGACGGGAACTGTAATCCCTTTATTCACGTAAGGGATTTCTTATATGAATCGGCCCAATTCCAATATGATGATCGTCTTATGGCGTATTTATTCCGCCGATCATTGGACGGTGTTGCACTGGAATGGTTTTATTCGCTGCCATTGGAAGAAGCGGAGAGCTTTAAGGTAGTAAAAGACAAGTTTATTCAGCGGTTTCAAGATCGGGTCGGCCCAGAATATTCTTTCACGGATCTGGTGGCCGAAAAGATGAAAACAGATGAGGAGTTTTCCACTTATGTAGATAGGTGGAGGCAGATGGCCGCTAGAGTACCCGGCCATATTCCGGAGGAAGAGAAGGTCAAGCTACTTATTTGAAATGCTACTCCAACCTTCCGAAACATCCTGGCCATGAACGACATAGCCAACATGCACCAACTATATAGCCGGGAGCGCTTTATTCAGACTCAGTTCAAGGACTCCCCTATCCATTCTCTGTTCGAGAACCAAAAGCCCAAGTACCATAAAAAGCCACAAGGGCCGATTACAGAAGGGGTCCAAACGAATGAGCAGGTTCAAGCCGTTGCTTTTCCATTCCAAAACACACCTTTCCGCTTCCCTCAAAACCCCCGCACTCCACAAAATCCCGCTCCACAGAACTTCTAAATCACTCCGCAAAACCCTCCGCCCACCTTCACCATTCCACAAAACACCTTGGCCGCACCACAGCAACCACCACAACCCCCACAATACCACAACGTCCCTCCACCCAACGGCTATAACAACAACCCAAATAACAAATGCCTGGCTCCCGAAAGGGCACAATATCCTCCACTGCCAGAAACCCTCACGGATATTTCTCGGCTCTTATGTCGGTTAATGCTATACAGCTTCCTCTGGAATGGCCCAACTGGAATCTGGCCGTTGATCAGACGAAGTATTGTATGTTCCACAGGCAACCGGGACATACCATTGAAGGATGTTTTCAATTCCGGGACCGAGTATATGATCTTCATGAAGGACAGAGGATAGATTGGGCCGAAATGCACAGGGCCATTGTTGAGATTAAAGAAAAGAGAAGGCAGCCGCAGAGGCAGCAAGTGCAGCAGCATCAAGCACCGCAGCCGCAGCAGTCGCCGCAACAGCAGCAACCACAGCAGGTTCAGGATCTGGGGATCCATCAAAATCTGATGCCAAACCATCCACCCGCTCCACAACCTCAGCCGCCGGTGCCGGCGCAAGTCAATGTAGTCCAACCCCCGGCTCCTAACACCGAGTGGTCTTTTGATGATGATGGTACCGCACCACAAGTAATGGCCCTCCACCATAACCACCGCAACCCCCTCACTCCTTCATTTATCCTCCCTACACACCCAACACCCTCTCCGCTTGTCCTTCCATTCACACCCGCACCAGCAAATCCACCACCACCCACAGCGCCATCATACCCACCATTAGTTACCCCCGCTACGATCATAACCACCCCCTCATCCAATCCTCCGCACGTCGCCCTACCTACACTCATCCTCCCACCATCCGCACCATCCCCCATCATCACCCCACCTTCCGCTCATCCCACGCCACTCATCCAGCCACCATCTCTTGTTAACCCCAACATTACCTACCACCAAATCACCTCTCCTACGCAGTCTATTCCACTCATCCACCCTACCGGGCCAATAATATCATCTCCCGACGCCGCGGCAAATTGCGCCTTAAGAAGCGGGAAGTTGTTCCATCGGAATTACCCCACTACCTCCAATCCCCAGTCCTCTCAGCCAACAGCCGAGCAAGAAGAGGCCGAACCTCTACCAGGAACTCAATATGACTTGCTACATCATCTGGACCGAGTGCCTGCCAAAATATCAGTTCTGGAACTTATCAAGAGGTCCACCCTTCATCAAGATGCTCTCAAGGATTTCTTACAGAAGGTGATGGTCAGCGAGGACATGGCAGTTGACAGTTTACCAACAGCACTAGCAACTATTTCTAAAGGGCCGGCAATTACGTTCTCAGAAACCAAGCTAGCACCTCCAGAGGCTCGGCAGATGCCGCTCTGCATTACAATTATTCTGAATAAGGTCAGCATTGAGGCAGCACTGGTTGACACAGGGGCTTCAATTAATGTATGCCTGCTCAGTCCCCTCCGAGCTTGCAATATATCTGAAAGGCTACTGCGACCTACCCCCACCACTATAGCAGCATATGACAACTCGAGGAGAGCATGCCACGGGGTAGTCACTATTCAAGCGGAGCTCGGGCCCCTCACTATGCCCGTGGAGTTCTATGTGCTGGACATTGACCCCATGTTTAAGGCGATCTTGGGTCGTCCATGGATTGATACACTCGGTGCCGTACCCTCCACCGCACATCAGTGCGTCAAATTCCCTTTCCAAGGGAGGGTCGTCAAAGTCAAGAGCTTGTCCACGGTTCAATCTGTTAAGGCCATTTCAGAACAGATTCTTCCTACACTTTGGCCAAGCGGCCGACCCGTCATATCAGTGCTGGATTTGAACATTCCTTGGGCTTATACACCTCCTAGGCCCATCACTACTCCAGTTAACATCAAGATGAAGCCCCAGATCCGAGACTCAAAAGGCTGGAACATTATACTGAAACTGGGCTACCAACCGGGGAGAGGTCTTGGTGCACAATTACAAGGAATGACCAAGCCCATAACCAAGGGGAGAAAGATGCGAAGGAGAGGTCTTGGCTATCGAGAAACCACATAATCTATGATGGGTGATTCTGGGCCACTCACTTGGGACTACCGTCAACACTTTGTCCGAGGGCCACTCCAGCCCGGCACATTAGCTCTGCAGCCAGCTCCGTCAGAGAGAAATACAGTATGTCCGATTGCCAGTCCACCGCTAGCACTAAAAAGGCCAGAAGATGATATGCTTGATTATGGTCAAGCCCTTCAGGGGTTGTTTCATGAAGAAGACTACCAGAAGAAGCAAGAGGTTCGGCTCATGCAATGGAGACCGAAGAAGCGGCCAGTCGATGATCCATGGGAGGAGGGGAGCTCGCCGATTGTCTTTTCTTGGTCTCCCTCCCGCTTTCAATCTCTCCTCCAGCAATGGGAGTTCTTACCCCGTCTTCCTCCTATCATGGTAAATCCATCCTTCGTTGATCCGCCCGAGATTCTATTTGTTCCTTGCGCTTGCGGGCACTGCCCGCCCATTGATCTACCCACTCTATTCACTCCTCCTCCTCCCAACGCCCAACTCGACGAGATGTGGTTCTCATCTTCCGATCCCTTCTTTAACTGCATCTTCCCCGAGCTATTCCCTATGCAGCTCCCGCCTCCTCCATCTTGCTGTATAGTCTCTGCTGATCTACAAAAAAAAATGTCAAATTCAAAACGGAGATTTCAGTGGAAGATTATGCTACCCTGTCTCCACCCTCATCCCAAGGTCACGAGTCCCCTGCTCCTTCCCTTCCACTAGGTCTCCTTTCTCCTAGGTTAGGATTAGGGTCTATCGAGTCTAGGGAAGTAGAATTAGTTAGATCTAAAGAAGTGGGGTCTTGTTCTAGGTCATCCAACCCTTCCTCCTCTGAGTCGCGCCCGCTTGCGCGTCCTCCCAAATCTTTTCCTGATAGGCTCTTGCAAGACCTAGCTCAGCGTTGTCATGCCCTTTTAAAATGTCCGGAATTTGTTGCTACAGCAATTATGATTGAGGATGGAGAAGAAATAGAAGGGGCATGGGGCGATGACGGACTCGGCGTCTATGAAATCATGGATGAAAAAAATCCGGTTAATGAGGACAGCGACGTAGATGATACTGCTGATCTGTATGCGCAAGGACTTTAGAAATTCGATGAGCCGTCGTCAGCAGTGGATGAACCTACGAAAGAAATCAATCTGGGAATCGAAGAAGACCCCAGGCCCATCATTATTGCTGCTAATCTCCCTCCACAATTAGAAGAAGATTTGATCAAGGTTCTAAGGGAGTATAGCGATTCCTTCGCCTGGTCTTATGAGGACATGCCAGGTCTTGACCCCTCTTTAGTAGAACATCGGCTCGTGCTTAAACCAGGGGCAACACCGGTGAAACAACGGTCAAGAAGATTTCACCCCCACATGGCCTTAAGGATTAAAGAAGAAGTTGACAAGTTATATAAGGCCAGATTCATTAGAGTTATCCTATATCCTCAGTGGGTGGCAAACGTAGTCCCTGTCATCAAGAAGGATGGAAAGGTGCATATTTGCATCGATTTCAGGGATCTCAATAAAGCATGTCCCAAAGATGATTTCCCACTGCCTCACATTGATGTCTTGGTCAATAGTACCACCGGGTACGAATCGTTGTCATTTATGGATGGTTACTCAGGATATAATCAAATTCGTCTCGCTCTAGAAGATCAAGAGAAAACCTCCTTCACCACGCCCTGGGGCACATATTGTTATGTGGTTATGCCGTTCGGTCTGAAGAATGTAGGTGCCACCTATCAAAGGGCGATGATGGCCATCTTCCACGACATGATGCATATCTATATGGAAGCTTACGTGGATGACATTTTGGTGAAGTCAAGAACCAAAGAAGAACACCCCTCTATCCTGGCTAAGGTGCTGCAAAGAGCCAGGGAGTACAAGCTTAAGATGAATCCGAAGAAGTGTGTGTTCGGAGTCTCTTCAGGGAAGCTGTTAGGTTTCATAGTGAGCAAACGGGGGATCCAGATTGATCCTAACAAAGCACAGGCAGTCATGGACATGCCTCCGCCTAAGAATATTACGGAACTTCGAGGATTGATCGGTCGATTGCAATTCATTAGAAGATTCATATCCCAACATTCTCAAAGGTGCCGTCCATTTTATGAATTGCTTAAGGTAGGAGTTAAGTTTGAATGGAATGAAGATTGTCAAAAGGCCTACGAGGACTTAAAGGAATATCTATTCAATCCCCCGATTTTGCAACCTCCTGTCCCTGGGAAACCCCTAATCCTATACATCTCGGTTATCGAAGACTCCCTAGGGGCGGTATTAGCACAAGTAGATGATGAAGGGAAAGAGCGGGCTGCGTATTACCTCTCTCGGTTATTCAACCCAGCTGAGTCCAGATACACCGCTATGGAGAAGATTTATGCCGCCTTAGTGTGGGTAGCTAAGAAGCTTAAACACTATTTTTTTGCCCACCCAGTTAGGTTGATCTCTAGAATGGACCCGATTCGCTATCTCTTAGAAAAGCTCGTCCTTTCTAGTAGGTTAGCTCGCTGGCAGAGTTTCCTATCACAATTTGAGATCACATTCGTCATTCAGAAGGCGGTCAAAGGATACGCCATCGTTGAGCATCTTGCACATCTTCCTATTCCTCACTCTGATTTCATTCAGGACGATTTCCCGAATGAGCATCTCTCAGTTCTCTCTCACCATCCCTTCTGGTCTCTGCACTTCGATGGTGCACTCAATTCTCAAGGCCGAGGGATCGGCACTGTTCTGCTTACTCCTGAAGGAGTAACTATTCCCTTTGCTTACCAACTTCGATTTCCTACTACCAACAACATCGCTGAGTACGAAGCTCTCCTGGCTGGACTGAAGCACGCCTATCTCCTAGGTGCGCTTTATTTAAACATCATCGGAGACTCTCAGCTCGTCTTACAGCAAGTTCTGTCCACTTACTGTACTCCTGACCCTAAACTCAAGCCCTATCAAGATTTGGTCACGCTTCTTGCTAGGCAATTCCGTAAGCTAATCTATATCCATACTCCTCGTTCTCAGAATATCCTAGCTGACGCTCTAGCATCTCTTGCTTCCTCTCTATCTTTTCCTCTCAGTCGGAACACTGAGACTATCGTCGTTCAGAGATTGGACGCACCCTCTCCTCAGGACCCCTAGTTCATCAACCTTAGGAAGGCTGTAGAGGCGAGGGCTGAGAAGGAAGATCTCAAGGAGGTATCTCTAATGGAGTTAGAAGAGATTCTGGATGAAGAGGAGCTGCCTTGGTATCATGAAATCGAGTTGTTTTGCAAAGAAGGATCATTCCCAGAAGGGGCAAACGACGAGCGGCGCAAGTCAATAAGGAGAGCCGCCGCAAGGTACACTATTGTTACAGGAGAACTATACAGGCGCGCTACCAATGGAATGCTCATGAGATGCTTGGATGATAATGAGGCTTGGAAAGTGGCTGAAGCAGGCCATTCTAGTGAGTGTGGAGGTCATGTCAATGGCCAGGCTCTAGCGAAGAAAATCCTTAGGCAGGGCTATTACTGGCTCACTCTAGAGGAAGATTGCTCCCTCTATGTCCGGAGGTGTCTTAAGTGCCAACTCCATGCTGATAAAATCCATGCTCCAGCTTCATCTCTCCACCCTCTCTCTGCTCCCTAGCCATTTTCTATGTGGGCTTTCGACGTTGTCAGCCCGCTCGGTGATCCTAATTCTCAGACCAAGCAGAAATCTTTTATCCTTACCGCCACTGAGTACTTCACCAAATGGGCCAAAGCCGAGGCGTACGCAGAGATCAAAGCTTCAACGGTGTGCTGCTTTATCATGAAGAATATCATCTCGCGGTACGGAGTGCCAAGTAGCATCATCACCGACAACGGGCCCCAATTTGTATCTCAAGAGCTCAAGGACCTATGTAAGAAGTTCAATATTACATTGCATCATTCATCTCCATATTATCCTCAAGGCAACGGTCAAGCCGAGGCCACTAATAAAACCCTGCTTAAAATCATCAAGAAAACATGCGAATCTCATAAGTTTTTCGATTGGCCAGAAAAATTAGTGGAAGCTCTGTGGGCTTACCGCACCTCCGTCCGTACTCCCACAGGACAGACTCCCTATGCTCTTACCTACGGGATGGAGGCGGTGCTCCCATATGAGATCCTGATCCCTTCCCTTAGAGTGCAGCTCGATAAGGAACTTAATCTCGATGAATGTCGAGAAGCGTTGCTGGTCCAGTTGGAACTCTTAGATGAGAAGAGGATGAATGCAGCCGATCACGTATCCGTTTATCAAAAGAGAGTTTCGCGTTATTTTCAAAAGAAGGTGGTTGAACGTAAATTTCAAACAGATGATATGGTTTTGAAACGCAAATTCATTCGATCTGCAGGTCCTAGGTCTAAATTGCAACCTAACTGGGAAGGGCCGTTTGTCGTGAAAGAAGCTTATCCAGGGAATGCTTATCGTTTAGTGAACACGGAAGGTGAGGAGCTCTCTCACCCGTGGAATGGGTTGTACCTTAAGCGGTTCTTTCCTTAGAGTCTAATCAGTGTCACCCCGGGCAACAAGATGTTTCTCCTATTTCTCTAAAAAGGGTCCCGAGTAAAGGCAATCACACACTACACGACATCCCTGGTCAGGTTTTCCCGCTTTAAAAGACACCGTTCCTCCTTAGCCATGCTTTGGGGGAAAGTTGAAGTCCATGTCCGTTTCTTCCTTCGGCTGAATCCAGGGGCAAGAAGTAAATAAGGAGGCGGCAACTAATCCAGGCACCTTGACGAGAGGAGGTCTCAAATAGGGGCAGTCCGTTATGACCTGACGCCACGAGAAACAAGAAAAGAAAGCAAAGGATTAATCTCTACGACAAAAATCAAAAGTATCATCTCGAAGGTCTATTGAGTATAAACTCCAAAAGCTACAAAAAAAAAGCAAGAAAGAAAAAGAAATCTAAGTATGACAAGAGTGGCAGTACAGTTCCCCGCGGGACAAATGAGCCCGGTCGCATGCATGCCTAGAGTGGACTAAGGTTCGATGACGGATGCAAAGCCCCGGCGCAACAGACCAAATTTCTAATGGATTGTCTGGAGAGGAACTCAAGTCCTTGAAACTTCTAAGTCTGGCCTAAGCTTACCCCCGTGTTCCATTTTCCTTTTTCAGGATTGAAACTAGTACCCTGGGTATGGCCCTGGAAGAAACACCGTCATGAAAAATCTGGGCCTTGGTCAGGGGTGTCACCTCATTGCACGCCAACCTCGGGATTCTCAATACAATACGGAGGGCCCACGTTGCTAGGGAAAGCACTGGTTTTCAAAATCCAAAAACATCATATATTCCAAAATCCAAAAACATCATATATTCCAAAATCCAAAAACAACGTATTTCAAAAATCCAAAAACAACATATATTTCAAAAACCCAAAAACAACATATTTCAAAAATCCAAAAAAAACATCAAATATTTCCAAAACTCACAAAAATTCAAATATATTTTCCAAAATCTAAAAATACCATCATATGCGTCGCATGCATCGCATTATCTCTATTATGTTTTTTTTCTCGCCTATTTAATAAGGCTCCACCCCTTGACCAAATATCGAGAAACGATCATTATCTAACTCGCTTCGAGGCAAGGGGTTGAGTCTAAGAACAGATCTAACTTGCTACATGTTTAAGTATGTGCAGAACGCAGGACCAAGAACAAAGCTAAAATCTCACAACCATGCAGGTTCAAGTCTGTGACGCGCCAGACACAGGCCGTCACATTCATTTAACGGTCCATGCTAGCCCGTTACATCTCTTCAGGCCTTCACTTTGACTCTCTCAGCAGCTCTCTCTCTAACGGCCTGGGGCACGGCCGTTACTACTCCTAACGGTCCATCGTTGGACCGTTATTTCCTCCAGAGGATTTAGTTCTCAGAGCGTACACTATAACGGTCTGTAGCCTCACCGTTATCTCCTTGTAACGGCCCTTCTCGGATCCGTTACCTTCTCCAGAAGCTCTATTCTGCTGGTCATGCTAGCCGATCAATCCATGAAATGCACATCCGTTCAACTGAGGCAATCCCATCTTATTCAAGTGAACTTAATGAAACATGAAATTGATAAGAGTTCCAACTCTGATTGTCAAATCACATCATTCATAAAAAGAAAATCAAACTACATTCAGCCTCTTATCCACAAAAGGGCGGATCTTCCTCAACTCTTTCAGGTAGCCACGGCGTGCTTCGTCGTTCTCTTCTACTTCTTCTTGCCACGGGCTCACCTTGCTGATCTCCCACATGGTCAGCGCGTTCCGTACTGCTCTCTCGTCGTCCTCGGTCCCCATCTTCCTAGGTAGAAGGGGAGGGTAGTGTGATATTGCAGAAACTTTGGTTCGAGGAAGCCCGATCTGAAGATGGCACCAGTGTGGGTTGTAGATCGCCATGGTGGTGTTTCCCACTAGCTGGAGGTCCAGGCCTTGATGCCACGGTATTCTAAGGAGAGCGCTCCGAAGGATCCTTGGTCGCATGATGAATTTGTCCATTGGAAGGGTGTTGAAGAAGAGGCGCCATTCATCCCGAGTTTTCTTGTCCGCCGTCCTACATTCAACCTGTGAAGAAAATCCAGATGCCCCTCCAATGAAGAAGAGAGGGTGGCTCCCGAAGATCCGGCTAGCAGAACTAATATCTTCCTTTGGTTGGAATTTGATTCTCACTCCCATCCAACACTCAAAGAGTATCATGGAGCCGAGCAAAGGCCCTCCTAAGCAAGCCGAGCTGAGTCCTTCATAGAGGTACGAGAGGATCGCTTGAGAGATGGACATTCCCCGCCACAAGCCACTAATAATGCTGAGATTTTGGGTATCTAAAAGGTGGTCGGTTGTAATGAAAAGGAAGACCCCGCATAAGCAAACCGCCACCGCCTTGGCTATTGCTTCGTGTCTCTCCCACTTGTTTTTACAATGGGACACTATCCACTGTGCTAAGGGTATCAAGTGAATGTGCCGTGGGCTGATCATGGTCCTCACGTCCTTTGGATTATGGATGAAATCGCTCAAAATTAAGGACGGGTCGATAGGCTCAATCGTGTAGCAAACTTGGTCTTCATCCCCCACCTTAGTCTTAGGAAGGGCTAGGTAGGTTTCTACCTCCTCCAATAGGACTGTTGCTTCGAAGGAAGGGAAGATGAAGGTGTGTGTTTGTGGATGCCATAATTCTGTGAGGGCTAAAATGCTAGGCCAATCTAATGTCAATTTATGGAAGTTCTTGCCTAAAACCAAGAGAGGTTGGAGGTGCCATACTTTGAGAATTGATGTGACCTCTAAAGGGAGTGCCTTTACCATGGGAGCCACCCACTTCAGATTAGAATAGCATCTTGGACCGGGGAGGGGCTAAGAAAAGAAGAAGATCATGAGAAAGAAGATGAAGTGCAGGAAATTCTGAACTTGGTTAGGCCATGGAAGCTTACCACTCTTTGAGTATTGGAGCTTAGGTGCTTGGGAATTGAGGTCAGCCTTTGTAGCTCTCCGTACTTCTTTCTTGTAGCTTTGGGTCCGGTGTAGACTTTCTCCTCCATAGCCATCACCTCGAAGCTTCTCTTCATCTTGTTTCCTGCCCTTAAGAGAGGTTTTTTAGCCCTTCTAGCAGAGAATTCAGAAAGATACGATTTTGGCTAAGTTTCCAAGTTTTAAAGGTTTGGTTTCAGCTTTAAAGAGATAAGATTCGTATTGGAAGGCTTTATCTTAAGTCTAGGAGGAGTCTAGAACGGATTTGAGGCTTCCTATCTCGGGTTTTGCCCCTTACGGCTCAATCCGTCTCGGAGTACAATTCATTATCTAACGGTCTGTCGCTAGACCGTCAATTTCCTCTGACGCGCCAAATCTGGGCCGTCACATTTTCTGTGGGTTTAATTTGATCAAACCTGTTCTGTCAAGCTTAACGGTCTAGCATTAGACCGTTATATCCTTGTGACGCATTCTCTCTGAGCCGTTACATTCTATGCTAATCAGTTTTGGCCTCTGCTTGGTCAATCATTTTCAACGGTCTTGCTCATGGCCGTTATCTGCCTCTGACGCACTGCGCCTGAACCGTCACATTTCCTGCACCTTTGGTTAAGTCTGTACATCCCCTTCATCCTCCCAGTCTGCATTCATTTATCATATTGAAGTCTGTACATTCGTTTAAATCCATGCACTTTTGAAGTCCATACACCGTTAATGAAGTCTGTACGTTCGTTGAAGTCTGTACATCAGCTTCAAGTCCATACATCAGCTTCAAGTCTGCACATCAGCTTCAAGTCCATACATCAGCCTCAACTCTGTACATCAGCTTCAAGTTCACCATCATTTTCGAAGTCTATACATTCTTCACCATCGTTGCCAAGTCTATACATTCCACATCTTCACCCAAGTCTATACATCTCCCATTCTTTGAATTCTATACATCCCCCATTCTTTGAAGTCTATACATCCTATTCGTTGAAGTCTATACATCACGTTCTTTGAAGTCTATACATCCCATTTGTTGAAGTCTATACATCCCATTCACTTTGAAGTCCATACATCAGGTGCAAGTCTACACATTCGTTGAAGTCCATACATTTGTTGAAGTCTATACATTCCCCTACCTTCCCCCAAGTCTGTACAGCCTTCGTTCAAAGTCTACACGTCCCTCAAGTCTGTACATTCTTCATCCAAGTGTGTACATTTTCCAAGTCTGTACATCCTTCATCTAAGTGTGTACGTTCCCCAAGTCTACACATTCCATGTCTCCCCAAGTCTGTACAGTCTTCATTCAAAGTCTACACGTCGTTCAAGTCTGTACAGTCTTCATTCAAAGACCATACATTCTCCAAGTCTGTATAGTCTTCATCCCAAGTCTATACGTCCACACCGCTTCAAGTCTGTACATTCTTGATTCAAGTCTATACATTGCCCAACGTGAGCACAAGCCCCAAGTCTGTACATCCTTTGTCCAAGTCCATACATCCTTGCTGCCGTGTGCATGAAGTCTACACATCATCTGGACGTCTGGACTCGAAGTCTACACATCGCTTGGGCAAGGTCTTCATAGTTCAACATTGCTCTGCCATCTCTAACGGTCAAGCATTTGGCCGTTACTTGTATATAACGCACCATCTCTGAGCCGTTACTCTTCCTACTGCTCAGTTCTGCAAGGTTGGGCTCTGTGCTTTCTAACGGCCTCCACCCGATGCGTTACTTGGTCTTGACGGTCTGGACATAGACCGTTACATTGTCTGCTGCTGTGACTTGAGCTATTTCTATCTGCCTCTGACTAGACCTAGCGGTCTGACATGTTTTTCATCTTTCTGCCCATCCACACATTATCTCATCCCCATCGTTCACATTTCATCCGCTCTTTAAACCCGTTCTTTAGCGCATCCACATACATTTCCTGCATTACCAATCACACATTCTCACATTCATTCTTGCTTTCATTTACGCATCCATTCATCCACGCATTCACAAACAAAAAAAAAACAAAAAAAACTTTTCATTTCCATTTTCATTTCATATAAGTCATGTACAAGTAAAAAAAGAAAAAAGAAACAAACAAAAGAAAAATGCATCACTCGGTTCCCAGGCCGCCATCACTATCCCCTGTGCCCTCCGGCTGTCTGGCTGATGGTCCCATGGCACTGTGCTCTCCCTCCTGCTGGCGTCTCTGGTCCGCCTCCTCATTCCTCCGATGGCCGGAAGAACTAGTGAAGTACCCTTGAAACCCGCTACTAGGGGCCGCGCTCTGGCTCCGACTGCTCGTCCCCGACTTCTTCCCTAGGAGACGGAGTGCATCCTTCAAGGCCCCGATCGCGCCCTTCATCTCGAAAGTCTGCACTCGGAGTTGGTCTCGTTCACCCCTTAGGCGCACATCATCAGCCTTAAGTCGCTTCACCTCTGCATCATATGGGCGTCGCGGGGTCTCCGCTCTCAATCGGGCCATCTCTGCCCGCACAAGCTCTGTCTCTGCTCGGGCTCGTTCAGTCTCAGCCCGACTCCTCTCTATCTCTGCCTGGAGACGCTCTGCCTCCGTTCGAGCCAGCCTTGCCTCGGCCACTGCTACGGCCAGCTCTCTCGCTTGTAGTTCGCATTTCACTTAGTTAGTCGCACAAAGCATCTAAATTGCATAAAAGCATAAGTATTTGAGTATAGCATTTGGCATCTTACCCGCTCCGCGAGGGTGGCCTCCGCCTCCTCGGCCCGAACAACTGCTCGAGCGAAGTCGGCATCCCGCTCAGCCCTGACTCCGGCAGGCTGTGAGGATGATGATAGGGCATCCGGTCCCGCTCTTTGGGCTCCCTCGGCCCACTGCATTCAGAAGTCATGGTCAGTCAATCGCATTTTGCATCATTAGCATCATAAAGCATAATCATTTTAAATCCAAGGTTTTGGGAATCTTACCAGGAGCTCCAAGGCAGTCCGGTACTCGTCCCGTTGCTGGACGGTGGCATGGAGTAGCCCCTCGAGCTCGGCTATCCTTCCCTCAGGGTCTAGCTGCATTTTTAGAAGCATGTGAGCCAGTGCATATAGGATACAATTTTTATAAAAAGCATTTCAGAGTTTTGAGTTTAGAATTGCATACCGGTCGTCGGGTACCTCGGTACACCCGGTCCCCGTACAGTCGAGCGAAGGCCTTCAAATATGCCTCATCGCTCTCGTCCCGCTCCTTTACTGCTCTGCCCCGCTTGTTCCAGTCATGGACGTACTTTGCTTTCCGGGCACACCAGTCTATGTCGCCGCTAATTCCTTTCGCTGACTTCCCTGGGCGGTCGTCGTTGTGGCGTGGAAAGGTCACCTCAGGCTAATGTAGTCCCCGAGTCCTCAGAATCAGCAGATAATGAAGAGGCTTGATGATATGGATGCAATGCAACCATATGTCCCGTCCCCGGTACGAGAGGGCTGCCTCCACCCATGGCTGTCCCTCGTAACTCTCGCCTCTGTACGGGGTCCACCTCACCTAGAAGCATGATAGTCCATTCATCAGCATATAAGTTCATCATTTAGAAGCATATAAAAGCATTTTAATCATTTAGAAAGCATTTTGAGTTCGGGCTTACCGCCGTGTGCGGGAAGGAATCCAAATCATCCTGGATCGCCCGGGTCAATCTGATGATCGACCCCGGGTCCCTCGCAACCACCCATCGCCTGGCGATCGGGATGTGATCGGCATGGAGTAGTGTGCCCCGTCCGATGCCCGGGAGGTACATGTAGCTCCAGAACTACATTTAGAAGTTAAATCAGTCAACAACATAAACATTTACATAATCATAGTGGAAAGCATTTAAATTGCATTTACCTGTAGAAAAGGCGAGAAGCCGCCCAACATCGTCTGTCGGTCCGTCGTGCTGAGGGACTTGAACAGGAAGGCTAGCACTGCCGCTCCCCAGGCGTACTTTCCAACTCTGCCCAAATCCTCGATCATCGGCAGCAGCTTGCAGCTGATCACATCTGCTCAAGTCGCGAACAGGAGCTTCCCGAACAGTAGCATCAGGAAGCGCCTCAGGGTGCGATCTCCCTCTGGTCCAGCCTCTGCCACCACTCGTGGGCGCACCTGGTCTATCACTCTACCCAGATGCTCCTCTGGTAACTCGCCCACAGCTATCGCTGCTCCTCTCAGTCCTAAGCTCTCCTGCAGTACTGATCTCGAGAGCTGGGATGACGTCTGCCCTGGTCTGATCAAATCTAGCCCCAGCAGCTCCTGGGCCATCTCTCGGTAGTCTCTGTACGTCCACTCGGTCACTGCGGCTCCATGGACTCGCAGCCCGGCAATCCTCGCCATGTCTTCTAGTGTGGGGATCATACGACCCCACGAGATGATGAATGCTCTGCTAATCGAATCCCACCTCTCGTGCAAGGCATACAGCAGAGGCGTGTCCATTCTGGTCACCTCGATGCTCAGCACCTCGGCGAACTCCATCCCGGCTAATCTCTCTCTTTGGTAATCGGGCAGTGCCTGGTACACCGCCCGGATCTGGAGCCAGAAGATCCTCGTCCGTCTTTTTCCCTGCATCCATTTAGATCATTAATTAGTCAAATGCATCATAAAATCATTGCATAGCATTTATAAAATGAAAACAAAACAAAAAACTGAATAATTGAAAACCTAAAAAATAGTTCTAGCCTCTGGTGGATGTAGCGGCCCTGGAGTGGGGCATCACATGTCTCTAATGCACCAGGGGTGGCGCGTTAGGTGTGTGACGGTCACTGGAAGGACCGTCACATTCCCTGCTAGAGGGCGTTTTTCCTTTGCATTCAATGGCTCTCCCACTTGGGCCAAAATCGCCTACAATCAATCCTAATGGGTTCGTAGACCCATTTTCTACCCCCATTCCCACATGCATACATGTAAAAAAACTATAAAAATTAAAAATTGGAAGATTAGGGTGGGCGGCCTACCTCTCGGTCTTGGCCCCTCTTCCTCTTCTTTTCTTGTTCCTTGGGCTCTCCCTCGTCCATGGGGACTTCCCCTTGGTCCTCCTTGTTGTGCCCCTTGTGCTTTGTTGATGATGTGGTGTTTTAATGATAGCAAAATGAATGAGTCACCACATTGTCTTGAATATGTCTGACCTTTTCTGTGGGAGATTGCATAAGTGTGCCATGTCTGAATTGTGAAGAACGCATGTGTATGCTTGAGTCATGCTGTGATATATTGGCCTGTGCTTGATTTCTGTTCTGTGCATTGCTTCTCTGCTGATATGTTCATGCATTGTCTTAGGCTAAGTCTGTACAGCCTACGTCTCTTGCAGCGTCAACGCTATGAGCATTCTCAAGTCTGCAGTGTCAACGCTGTGTGTATGCACTTTGTTTCAGGTTCTTCAAGTCTATACAGACTTTAGCGTCTCATTTAGCGTCTAAGGCAAAGTCTACACATTGGCTAAGTGTGTACATCGCTTACATTTTTTTGAGACCAAGTCCATACATCGTGAAAGTCTTTACACTCCTCTTGGCCTTAGCATCTGTTTTGAAGTCCATACATTGGTCTTCAGTTCAAGTATGTACAGCGTTACGTTCTCTTTGGAAAGTCTGTACAGCGTCAAGTCTGCACATTGGGGTTTTACGAGAAGTCTACTCATTGGTCTCCACCTGAAATCTATACATTGGCTAAGGGTCTTCAAGTCCATACACAGTTGTCTGATGCATATTGTTTGAAGTCTGTACAACATGCCTAGTTGTTCACAACTTTCTTGTTTGTGACTTCCCTAGTGTTTTGATGATGAGCATCACTATGTTAAGTATTCTCATTTTAATCAGATATCTTGCGTAATGTTATGCATTTGAAATTTCCATGATTAACAGGAAAACTGCTATGAGGTAGTACCTTGTATGTCCGTACTATTCCTTTCATACTTCGTGTTGTTTGTGTTTACTACACTTCATGTTGTCCTTTTGTACGTCGTGTTGTTCCAACTATGTTTGTTGATTGTCTTCGTGTTGTTTACTGAAGCAGCTCGAATTGTTCTGATGAACTTCGAGTCAATTTCCTGTGAACCTCGTGTCGTTTCCTCAGTATTTAGTTGCTCATCTCGAGTCATCCTTTTGTTTGCTCTTGTGTTTTCGTGTCACTTACTGTTGTTCCTCGAGTCGTTTTTCCTTGGTTTCACTGCTTCATCACGTTTCGTGATAGCCGTGTCTGTTTTCTATCTTCGTGTTGATTTTACTTCGTGCATTCTTCTCTAAATTCAAGCTTTAAGTGTCTCAAGTCGAGTCTGACTGTGTTGTCTCCATGTCGTCCTTAGTTCGAGTCGTTTCTTTGTTATTTCTGTCTTCGTGTTACTTTTCCTAGACCTCGTGTCTTTCTTGTTTTGTAACCACACTTCGTGTCAGTTTCTATTTTCATCTTCGAGTTGTTGTCAGCCCGTGTCGTCCTCGTCTTCGAGTCGCTCGTACGTTCGAGCAACTTAGTACTCGAGTTGTTTTCGTGTGTATTCAAGTCTTTTTAGTAAAGTGTCGTTTCACCTCGTGCCGTTCTCTTTGCTGTTTGTTATGTCGTGTTGTTTTTGTATTCGTGTCTTCGTGTTGCTTTTGTATTCGTGTCTTCGTGTTATTCTTGTGTTTATGTCCTCGTGTTATTTCTTTCTATCTTCGTCCAAGGTTCCTTTGATCGCGTGTTTCTATCATTTTTACTCCGTGTTATTTCCTTCTCCGTACCTCGTGTCATTCTCAGTATAGTGCACCTATTGTTGTTCCTACACAGCTCGTGCAGTTTTAGTTTTTGTGGCCTTGAGTTTTAATCGTTTTAATTCTTTGCAGGAGAAGAAGAAAAACAAAAAAAAGAAGGTGGTCCGAGGAAGAATATTCCTCAGTGACTGGGAGGCACGTGATCCGAGGCTGGAAGGGCAGACAGGATTGTGACACGTGTGCTGAAGCTGGCTGAGAGACTGACACGTGGCCACAAGTTCTGGGCGGGAAATGAGGAAGCCACACGCGCCCAGTGCTGCCCTCCTGCTGGTTGCTGCTTATACAAGGAAGCCTTCATCCAATTGATGAAGGGGGATCGAAGAAGAAGCCTGGAGAGCAGAAAGCCCTTCGATCCAGAAAAAGAAAAGAGGAAGAAAAAGTGAAGAAGAGAGAATAGCAGAGAGCGTGAGCCGAAGAGAATAGAGGAAAAGAGATCGAGAGAGTGAAAGAGCAGAAGAAGAAAAGAAAGAGAAGAAGAGCAGAAGGAAAAGAAGAGAAAGTGAGAGTTAGAGAGCTCGTGAGGGTTAAGAGAAAAAGAAAGTGAGAGAGAAGAGAAGAGGAAGAGAAGCTTACCTGAAGATCTGTCTACTGGACCGTGGATCAAATCCAGGCCAGTCAGCTCCATGCGAGCCACATCTGTGTTATCTTTCTTTACAGCTTTCTGATCGCTGTGTATTTTCCCCTTCTTATTTTTCCTTTTTCATTTGGTTAGCTTTGTACTTCCGATCCTCTGGATTGAGGTCGAGTCCCTCCTGGTTTGGAGGAAGAGAGGTCTGCGACCTCTAGTTTGCAAGTGACAGGAAGTCACTTGTGTGTTTCCCTTCGGTTTGGAGGAAGGGAGATCTGATCTCCGGTTCTGGGCTTGTGGATTGCAAGTCCAAGTGTCCCTCCTGGTCTGGAGGAAGAGAGGTCTTCGACCTCTGGTTTGCTGGTGACTGGGAGTCACTGGTGTGTTCCCTCCGGTTGGGAGGAAGAGGGGAGTTTGTTCCCCTGGTCAAGCTGTGTGTTAGCACCTGTTGCAGACTGAGTCTGCTTGGTTCTAGCATTTGCTAGTGAAGCCTCACTCCGGTTGGGAGTGAGGGGTGGATGTAGGTCTGGAGGACCGAACCACCTAAAAATCTCTTGTGCAGTGATCGGATTGTTTGCTTTGCTTCCGCTAAGATGCTTGAATAGGCGCGCTCCAAGTGTTTGTATTTGAGTTGAGTCGAATTGGTTCTATTCTGTGTCCATCTATAGCATCCAAGTTTTTATTTGGCTATTATACATAGAAGGATACATTCACCCCCCTCTGTATCCGAGCCTAGCACCCTAACAGTTGGTATCAGAGCGGTGTCTGCATACAAGGTCCAGTGACCTGCAGATTCGATCTTGCAGTCTTAGGTGCTAATTTGTTTTTAGTGCATCGATACTCCTGTTGCATTAATCTGATTTGTTTTCAATGGCTCATCCACCGATTTTCAGTGGTACGCATTTTAATGCATGGTTCGCTAGTCTGAAGAATTATGTTAAATCTGTTAATCCAGACCTGTGGAAAGTAATTTCACAAGGTCCTCATGAACTACCAAAGAAAAAGTCCAAATGGACTGACAGTCACAAGTCTAAGCCTGAAGAAAATCAGATAGCTATAAATCTGATGAAGGCAGCTACTGATAGAGCTTTCCATTCATATTTCTTTGATTGCAGTTCGGCTAAAGATATTTTGGTTACACTGAAGCGAATTCAGGAGATAGATGTGGACAGCTGCATGATGGTCAACAGAAGCAATCAAAGTGGCAGCGATCAAGGCAGCAATCAAAATGAAGAAGATGATGATGATGAGGTAAATGTCTTCGAGAATTTTTCTCTAGAAGATTGGGAGAATGCATATGCTGAATTATTTGAATCTCATGAACTGTTAAGAAAACAATACAAAAAATTGAAGAAAAGTAGTAGGTCAGACAATTTAAATGTTGATTGTAGAAATTGTGTTGAATTGAAAAATGCGCTTGATGCTAATATGTCTGATACTCAAATGCTGAAAGAAGTTGAATGTGTTAAATCTGATCTAAACAAGCTGAAATCAGAAAATGATTCTCTTAGAGGGTTCTCCAAAGAAAATGAAGAAAAATCAGAGAAACTTAAACAGGAGAACAAATTGCTGATTGAAAAACTTAATGCCATAAAGTCTGTAAACATAGAATTACAGAAAGATATTGATAAACAGCAAAAAGATATAAAGGAAATTGAAAATGGAAGAAAATATGAAGTCAATTCAGAAGATCAGCTTCTAATAAATGAATTGGTTCAAAATGATAAGCTTAAAGAAGAAATTGAAAAATTGAATCTATTAAACAGTGGCATGTTGGAAAGACTTCTTACTTTGGAAAGAGGAAAAACTGTTTGCATTGAAGATTCTGATAAACTGAGCAATCTGGAAAATGAAATTGAAAAATATAAAACTGCTAACAAGGTGTCAACTGAATGTGTGAATTGCAGTGAACAAGAGATTGCCAGTTATGAGCTACATATTTCCTCTTTGGAAGATGAAATTCAGGATTTGAAAGTCTCTTTGTCTAAATTTGTTGATGGGCAGAAAAACCTAGACAAGCTACTAGGTATAAAAATCAACTCTAGGAAGGAAGGGCTGGGCTACAATAAGATAAACAAGGAGGAACTTCAGAACAAGGTTATGACATCTTTTGTAAGTGGTTCAGATGTAGCCACCACCTCTAAAGACAAACAGCCCATTGCTCAGAAACTGGTGGGAGCAAAGGATAATTTTAAGAAAGAGGGACTGGGCTATAGTCCAGTCATGAGGAAGGTCGATAGATCCAATTTGAAAACTATTTTTGTTAAATCTTCTGAACAGGAAAAGCCTTCTACTTCATCTTCACCTCATTATAAGGCTAAGAAAATAGAAAAACATGATAAAAATCAAAAAATGATTGGAAAACAGAAAATAAATAAAAAGGGTCCATCAGTGTTTGCTGATCACAGTCCTCACACACACTCACATGCATCTAAAAAGAAGATTATCTGTCATTACTGTCATAAAGTTGGACATCTGATGCATGAGTGTAAGTTGATGGAGAAGGATGATAAGAATGCTAGGAGATCTCATGATAAAAATCCTTCACCTCAGAAAAGAAGTATCACATGTTCTAATTGTGGCAAATTAGGACACTCAATTGCTCATTGCTGGTTTGCTAGTGGTAAGAAAACCTTTTATTCATATCATGCTAAATTCCCTGCAAACCAACATGTTTTTAATAAAAACAAATCTGTTTCAATGAACCAGCATATCATCTGTTTTAACTGCAACAAAATGGGTCACAGGGCCTCTGAATGCTGGTCAGGCTCTTTTAAAAGAAATTCTATTTCATGCTTTGA
Organism: Amorphophallus konjac; assembly: GCA_022559845.1. Classification (NCBI taxonomy): domain Eukaryota; kingdom Viridiplantae; phylum Streptophyta; class Magnoliopsida; order Alismatales; family Araceae; genus Amorphophallus; species Amorphophallus konjac. Next base: position 61,976,810 of record CM040125.1, read on the forward strand.
ATGTGGAAAGGATGGCCACAGGGCCATTGATTGTTGGCATGCCCAAGGAGGCTATGGCAATAATGAACTCAATTTTAAAAAGAATGCCTCTTATTGCTCTCACTGTAGAAAGCATGGCCATACAGTCAAGGATTGTTGGCATATTCAGGGTAAAAATGTGAATCTCAAACATGCTAAATTCCTTGTAAGACAATTTGCAAAACCTTCATGTTATAACTGTGGAAAGCCAGGCCACAGAGCTGGAAATTGTTGGCATGTTCAAAATAACCCTGCTAAACTCCATGTTGCGAAATTTACATGTCATCATTGTGGGAAGCCAGGTCACAGGGCTGCAACCTGTTGGCTGGCAGGATATCAAAACCAAACTGGTTTTGGTAAACAGAATTTTTATTCTGTGAATAAAAAATCTCATGCATATACACATGGATTTCATGCTAACAAGAATGTGCATAGATTAAATCTGAAATCTGGTGCATCTTACTATCATTATAGTAAACAGAACTCTCTCTCTGTCAATAAACTTCATGACAACAGTAATGTGCATAAGAAGAATTTGAAATCTGATAATTCATGTCATTACTGTGGTCAAATTGGTCATTCAATGAATAATTACTACTTGACGAAATATGATGACCATGTTGCTAGAAATGTGCTGAGAAAACTTGCTAGAAATAATACTGTCATATCAGGACCCAAGATTTCTTGGGTGCCTGTTTGTGCAAAATAAATTTTACCTTGCAGGTGTGCCTTGGAATGGAATAAAAAGGGGTATTAATCCAAGGCACTCAAGAATGAAAAAAACCCCTTCTTAACTGTTCAGGTAAATTCTCTGAATGTTCCATTTTTGAAACTCATTGCATATCTGGTTTGATGCATTCTTGCATATGCTGTTCTTAGTTTCATCTAGTGCATGCATATTAAATCTGTTCTTGCATATTCATTCATCATCTTCCAGTTGCATTATGTTCTAATCATGCACTCTGAAATTTCTGAAAATCTGAACTGAATGTGAATATTGTTTGAAATTTGTGTGTTGCAATAGCTCACTGAACATTCTGAATTGGATATAGGACTGCATGTTGAATTATCATGCATGACCTCATCAGTGTCTCATGACAAACATTGTATGTTGTCAGGGGGAGTCAATGCATTGCATATACGTTGTCAAATGCATACTCATGTGAAAATTCATTGCATATCCTTTCATTGATTCTCTTTGACCAAACCTTGAGCATATTTTTGAAATCATTAAGCTTCAAAATCTCTCCTATCAATTGATAACAATTGGTATCATTTGGTATCAGAATTTCTATCAGTCATTCATGAAGATTTCAATGGGACTATCTCGATCATAAATCTGAAAATTCTTGAACTAGAAATCTTTTATTATACATTTTTATGAATGTCTGAAATAACTCATGTGGTTTAAGCTTAATGTATTCATGGAGTTTAACTTTAAAATCTCTTGACATATCAGAAGCATGTTTAATAAACCTTAACCATCTGGCTCATGTTGAGTCTTGTGAAAACTTCTGAAATCTGCACTCTTGAATACATGACTTCAACTGATTAAGTACATGAAATTATTATTGACTTGAAGCAATGAATTTTTCTGAAAAGTCTAAAGGGTAATATCTGTCAGAGCAATGACCTTGGTCACTGAGAAACACATGTCCAAAGGACTGTGTCATGAGGTACCATAGTTAACTCTGATTAAGAATTCATTGAAATTCAGGCAGAGCAATGGCATGCACACTGAGAAATACAATTCACTCATCAAGAAATAATTTGCAGTGTGTCATGATGTGTATATGCTATCTCTGTTCATATAAAGCATGACAGTTAGTCACACTAAGTGCTTAGGGATATTGGCCTCTGATCAAGGTATATCCTCTAGTTACAAGGTGTGCACTGAACTAGAGTGCTCGTAAAATTTGTAGCATGAAAATTGTTGAACGAATTGAAATATCTGAATATTGATGCAAAAATCAAAATTGCTACAACCCTAGACAAAATCATATGACTTCATAATTGCTTGATTTCAATACTGATGCATGTAATTCTGAAAGAAGTCAATAAATTTGATTGTGTAAGACAAAGGGAGGATAATCAAGATAAATATGAGGGCTTGGTTCATTTTTATTAAAACATGGTTTTAGATATCAATACAGAATTTTATTGATAAAATCTGCATACATCATGTTTAAACCATGCTGTTCAAAAAGCTCATTCATAAGCCCCTATAATGGAAGACTTTGAAAACTTATGTTTTAGATTTATGAGAATGACATTTCCTTGAAAATCTGACTGAAATTCTTGTAGTTGAAGCCTCTTTAGAAATCTGCTAATTGAACCTGTTCTTGGCTCATTGACCTGGACTTCTCCTTATTTGCCCCGGTGGTCTCCTCTCATCTATCTCATAAGATTCCACTTATTGCGGGGGAGCTTCCATGTCATGCATCACTTGCATATCAATTGGCATCTATTCAGGGGGAGCATTCCTTGTCACACTGAATCATGTTCATATCATTTGTGACCTTGCATTCAAATCCCTCATGATCAGATTTATGCATGATCAACAAAAACTGTATAGTCAACTCCTTTCTTATCAGTTGACTGATTCCATCTGCATTTTTCTGACCATACAAATGTGAGGTGCCACTCTCATTATTACCTTGCTCACTTGCAGCCTTCTGAACCTCAGAATCTTTATGATGATGGATTTCAGATTGATTCCTGAGATGTATTTCTCTCCACACTGTTGGAATCTTCCATCTTGTTCTGCAATAAGCTCTGATTCTGTGGTATCTTCACCAGAATTCAGATTCTTTGTAATGGCTGAATTCAGATTGATTTATTGGATAACCAGAGTCCATTCCTGTTCTTCAGGGGGAGTTATGGTTTATTGTCATCTAAGGGGAGAGTAGTCAATCATGCATGTTGATAGAGGGAGAACTGTTTCATTGTCATAAGGGAGATCTTCATTTTAAAGAACCTTGACTCATTCTCTGCATTGTTGTGCTGCATTTGACTATCAAACCATTTCCCTTCTTTTTGATTATGTCAAAGGGGGAGAATAGTTTGATGAGTCAGTATGACTCATTATGTTGCCATCATCAAAAAGGGGGAGATTGTTGTGCCCCTTGTGCTTTGTTGATGATGTGGTGTTTTAATGATAGCAACATGAATGAGTCACCACATTGTCTTAAATATGTCTGACCTTTTCTGTGGGAGATTGTATAAGTGTGCCATGTCTGAATTGTGAAGAACGCATGTGTATGCTTGAGTCATGCTGTGATATATTGGCTTGTGCTTGATTTCTGTTCTGTGCATTACTTCTCTGCTGATATGTTCATGCATTGTCTTAGGCTAAGTCTGTACAGCCTACGTCTCTTGCAGCGTCAACGCTGTGAGCATTCTCAAGTCTACAGCGTCAACGCTGTGTGTATGCACTTTGTTTCAGGTTCTTCAAGTCTATATAGACTTTAGCGTCTCATTTAGCGTTTAAGGCAAAGTCTACACATTGGCTAAGTGTGTACATCGCTTACATTTTTTTGAGACCAAGTCCATACATCGTGAAAGTCTATACACTCCTCTTGGCCTTAGCATCTGTTTTGAAGTCCATACATTGGTCTTCAGTTCAAGTCTGTACAGCGTTACGTTCTCTTTGGAAAGTCTGTACAGCGTCAAGTCTGCACATTGGGGTTTTACGAGAAGTCTACTCATTGGTCTCCACCTGAAGTCTATACATTGGCTAAGGGTCTTCAAGTCCATACACAGTTGTCTGATGCATATTGTTTGAAGTCTGTACAACATGCCTTGTTGTTCACAACTTTCTTGTTTGTGACTTCCCTAGTGTTTTGATGATGAGCATCACTATGTTAAGTATTCTCATTTTAATCAGATATCTTGCGTAATGTTATGCATTTGAAATTTCCATGATTAACAGGAAAACTGCTATGAGGTAGTACCTTGTATGTCCATACTATTCCTTTCATACTTCGTGTTGTTTGTGTTTACTACACTTCGTGTTGTCCTTTTGTACGTCGTGTTGTTCCAACTATGTTTGTTGATTATCTTCGTGTTGTTTACTGAAGCAGCTCGAATTGTTCTGATGAACTTCGAGTCAATTTCCTGTGAACCTCGTGTCGTTTCCTCAGTATTTAGTTGCTCATCTCGAGTCATCCTTTATGTTTGCTCTTGTGTTTTCGTGTCACTTACTGTTGTTCCTCGAGTCATTTTTTCTTGGTTTCACTGCTTCATCACCTGTCGTGATAGCCGTGTCTGTTTTCTGTCTTCGTGTTGATTTTACTTCGTGCATTCTTCTCTAAATTCAAGCTTTAAGTGTCTCAAGTCGAGTCTGACTGTGTTGTCTCCATGTCGTCCTTAGTTCGAGTCGTTTCTTTATTATTTCTGTCTTCGTGTTGCTTTTCCTAGACCTCGTGTCTTTCTTGTTTTGTAACCACACTTCGTGTCGATTTCTGTTTTCATCTTCGAGTTGTTGTCAGCCCGTGTCGTCCTCGTCTTCGAGTCGTTCGTACGTTCGAGCAACTTAGTACTCGAGTTATTTTCGTGTGTATTCAAGTCTTTTTAGTAAAGTGTCATTTCACCTCGTGCCGTTCTCTTTGTTGTTTGTTATGTCGTGTTGTTTTTGTATTCGTGTCTTCGTGTTGCTTTTGTATTCGTGTCTTCGTGTTATTCTTGTGTTTATGTCCTCGTGTTGTTTCTTTCTATCTTCGTCCAAGGTTCCTTTGATCGCGTGTTTCTATCGTTTTTACTCCGTGTTATTTCCTTCTCCGTACCTCGTGTCGTTCTCAGTATAGTGCACCTATTGTTGTTCCTACACACCTCGTACAGTTTTAGTTTTTGTGGCCCTGAGTTTTAATCGTTTTAATTCTTTGCAGGAGAAGAAGAAAAACAAAAAGAAGAAGGTGGTCCGAGGAAGAATATTCCTCAGTGACTGGGAGGCACGTGATCCGAGGCTGGAAGGGCAGACAGGATTGTGACACGTGTGCTGAAGCTGGCTGAGAGATTGACACATGGCCACAAGTTCTGGGCGGGAAATGAGGAAGCCACACGCCCCAGTGCTGCCCTCCTGTTGGCTGCTGCTTATAAAAGGAAGCCTTCATCCAACTGATGAAGGGGGATCGAAGAAGAAGCATGGAGAGCAGAAAGCCCTTCGATCCAGAAAAAGAAAAGAGGAAGAAAAAGAGAAGAAGAGAGAATAGCAGAGAGCGTGAGCCGAAGAGAATAGAGGAAAAGAGATCGAGAGAGTGAAAGAGCAGAAGAAGAAAAGAAAGAGAAGAAGAGCAGAAGAAAAAGAAGAGAAAGAGAGAGTTAGAGAGCTCGTGAGGGTTAAGAGAAAAAGAAAGTGAGAGAGAAGAGAAGAGGAAGAGAAACTTACCTGAAGATCTGTCTACTGGACCGTGGATCAAATCCAGGCCAGTCAGCTCCATGCGAGCCACATCTGTGTTATCTTTCTTTACAGCTTTCTGATCGCTGTGTATTTTCCCCTTCTTATTTTTCCTTTTTCATTTGGTTAGCTTTGTACTTCCGATCCTCTGGATTGAGGTCGGGTCCCTCCTGGTCTGGAGGAAGAGAGGTCTACGACCTCTAGTTTGCAAGTGACAGGAAGTCACTTGTGTGTTTCCCTCCGGTTTGGAGGAAGGGAGATCTGATCTCCGGTTCTGGGCTTGTGGATTGCAAGTCCAAGTGTCCCTCCTGGTCTGGAGGAAGAGAGGTCTTCGACCTCTGGTTTGCTGGTGACTGGGAGTCACTGGTGTGTTCCCTCCAGTTGGGAGGAAGAGGGGAGTTTGTTCCCCTGGTCAAGCTGTGTGTCAGCACCTGTTGCAGACTGAGTCTGCTTGGTTCTAGCATTTGCTAGTGAAGCCTCACTCCGGTTGGGAGTGAGGGGTGGATGTAGGTCTGGAGGACCAAACCACCTAAAAATCTCTTGTGCAGTGATCTGATTGTTTGCTTTGCTTCCGCTAAGATGCTTGAATAGGCGCGCTCCAAGTGTTTGTATTTGAGTTGAGTCGAATTGGTTCTATTCTGTGTCCATCTATAGCATCCAAGTTTTTATTTGGCTATTATACATAGAAGGATGCATTCACCCCCCTCTGTATCCAGGCCTAGCACCCTAACACTCCTCGGTCGTGGGAACCTCTCTTTCCTCCGTTGTTGGCCCCCTCGCCCTAGTTTCTTCTTCCACGGGCCTTGGCACCTCCTCTCGTTCTATTCGGCGGTGGAGGCGTCAGATGGCCTTCTTCTTCCCTCTCTCCCTCTTCTTCAACGGCGGTGGAGGCTCGTCGCCGGCCATTTCGTCGGTGGTCGTGGGTGGTCGCCGGTGGTCTTCTCGGGTTGGGGTGTGTGGGCGTTTGAGGGCGATTGAGTGTTGAATGCTTGAATGAGGCCATGGGCTATTCGGTTTGTTTTTTTTGAACGCTCAGGAAATGTGACGGTCTGTCATCTGACCGTTACACTCTCTGACGCGTACTATTCGGACCGTTACATGGATTTGAACTGTTTCATTAGAGAATGTGAACCGCTTAGTTTATAACGGCCCATGGCTGGTCCGTTACTTTATGTGACGCCCTCTAAGTAGACCGTTACAAACTTGCAAGTTTCTTGATGAATGAAATAGTCTATTTGATGTTTAAATGATTGCATTTTCTGCCATGGCACATATTATTAATACTTCTAACACGTATGAATGGTTATGCCTTATTTTATACTCATATCAATTATTGGCTAACCTCTTTCTTGTGAATGAAGTTATGAATAACAACACGCTTCGCCGTTCGTCAGGCAGGTAAGTCAGGTATTGTATCTCTTTCCCTTAATCCATTAATGCATTACTATATGTTATCTATGATATATTATCTCGAGAACCGGCTGGTCATTCGTGTGTTCTGGGAACTGATGTTCCCCTTAAACAAAAATGATGATGATCTAAGTTCGCATGTTTAATCGTTGGATAGGCCATTAGGTTGGAAAATTTTGGGGACGATGGTTCTATCTTGCACGCCGTCGTTGCAGATGGTGTCCTGACCCTAGTTGCTCCAGCTTAGCAATATTATTCTCGAGTATCTTGATATTTTATCTTTCTTTGCATTCGTTTTAAAGATTTCTTTTTCTTTAGCCCAGCATGCATCATACGCATCTTTTGAGCATTCAGGTGCTTCATCTGTCCAAGGTATCTCGATGTTGGTGAAGAGCTGTATTCTTGATCTCGAATGAGGAGAATTATTCCACTCTGAGTTAAAAGGTTTCCTTTGATCTCGTCGCTCGATTTGGTTGGCTGAAGATTCATATCTGGAGTTTAGTCGGTTCTCTTTCCTTTCCATTGCTTCCAGCGGCTAGCCGTGTTTTCTTTCCTTAGTTGTTAGTTCCTCCAGACATGCGTCCTTTGGTTGGCTATTTCCTTGTGATCGGTTCGAAGTTTTCCAGAAAGTTCCTATCGCTTGTTGGTAAAAGAACGGGTGTCGTTTTACCTTAATGCCCACTTTTTCGTTTCACTCCGCTTCACTTCCGCTTCTTCTCCATGTTCCATTTCGCTTTCGCTTCACCTCCGCTCGCTCCCCTACAAAGAGGGCGTTAAGGAGGGGCATCTGTTGACACCCGTTTTATGACCAATAAGTTGGGTCATCTCCTTGTTTATCCATATGATGCTCCGAGTTGTTCACTCTTCATCGAGTCTCCTTGATTAGTTTGAAGCCTATTTCTTGGGTCTTCTCTCTTTGGTTGAGTGTGGTTCCTTGTTGGATGAAGCTTAGCAAGCTCCTATCTCATTTTTCAATCCTTGTTATTTCTAACGGTCCACACCATGGGCGTTACTTTTCTTATAACGCATGTGCCCATGGCCGTTATATCTTGAAGAGTCCTACGACTTAAGGACTTTATTCTAATCCTTATCTTGCTTATCCGTTGAGTATAACGGTCTGTCGTGCAGCCGTTACTTCCCTCTAACGCGTCCAGCCTTGGCCGTTACTTTCCTTCGAGAGTCCAACTTGTTTGATCTTCTTCCTGTTGATCTTATCTCTTTTGAGATAAGGTTACATGTAACGGACGTTCCCTGGCGCGTTATTTTCATGTGGCGGTCTGTCGAGTAGCCGTTACATACAACAGAGAGTCCTGGCAGTTCAGGCCTTTTCTCTGCTACTCCGTGGTCGAGATGAGAGTTTGAATTGTTGATTTCTCTTCCAAATCTGATCCTCAGAACCTTCTATTTGTTTCTATGGACTCTTGGTGATATTATCTTCAAGGATTTGTGAAGATTTATCCTTTTATCTTGCTAGATTATCCTCTGCTCGATCGGAGAGTTTGAGGGCCTATAAATAGCACCCTTAACTTCATGACCCGAGAGAGGGAAGATCTGGAGTTCACGTCGAAGTGCTGCCGCATTCTGGAGTCACATCTGACCAAGGAGAATTGTCTTTCACATTCATCTGCTTCACGGTGAAGGGAGCATTCGTTCCATTGGTTTTCAAAGTTCATCATTCCATATTGTGTTCTCTTCCTCATCTCCCTTTCATCAAAAGCATTGTCCTTTTTCTTTTCTCCACGTTCTCCCTGGTTTTTCATCATCTAAACATCCTCCTATCTTTTTAAAACACCCAGAGGGTTAAAAAAACCAAAACCTTCCCGGTACTTTTCTTTCCTTTTGCATGCTATTGAGTTTATTGAAGAATTGATGATATATTGTTTAAAGGGCTAATTTGGGTCTGTTTTCGTGTGTTTTCACGTTCTTTGGCAGGTTTACAGGTTCACTATACGAGGCCCAAGTCTTCTGGCAGGATGGAAGAGTTGGAGTTAAAAGAATTCACAAACTATTACTGCAGGTTATTTGACGGTCTTGTGGAGGCGCGTCAGATTCATATAGCGGTTCATCGAGCGACCGTCACTTCTAAGTGACGCATGGACTTTCGGCCGTTACATTCTGTTGATCTGCAGATTTCCCTGATTTTCTCTCTCCCGTGGGCGGGTGCTTCATCCACCTATTTCCAAGGTATTTTCAAGCCTTTGGCTTGTTTCTACTTTGGTGGCGATCACGTTCTTTCTTGGTATTGGGCATTAACTTTCTCTTTCTCTCTCATATCTCTTATTCTCTTTCCTTGCTCCACCCTTGCGGTGTGTTTTTATTTGCTTTTGCTCCATGCCTGGCGTGTGTTTTTCTTTATTTTCTTAGTTTAGTTTGATGATTAAGATAGCATGCCCATGCTAGAGCATGTTCTGGTTGCCTAGGTTCATGGTTCGCATGTCCTTGGGTTGATTGAGATCTTTGATTTTTGCTTATCATCTTTATTGCACATAAAACAAAAGGAAGAAGAGAAGCAAAATAAATCAACAGTACCATATACCAGCTGAAAAGGGCTTTCACCAGTTGCCGTTCTGGGAGTCGTTCTGTGCGACCAGAGTACGTTCGGCAATTCCTCGAGCCAGCTGCATTTGGCTTTGTCGAGCCTAGTCTTGACGCCTTTTAAGATAGTCTTGTTGGCATTTTCGACCAGCCCGTTAGCCTGAGGGTGGGAGAACGAAGTGAAGTGATTGCGAATATAGAGGTCGGCGCATCTATCTCAGAAATACCGAGAATCAAATTGCCGACCATTATCGCTCACTATCACCCGGGGGATGCCGTAGCGACAGATGATCGACTTCCAGACGAAATTCCAGACGACTGTCTCGGTGATCCTTGCAGTGGCTTCGGCCTCGATCCACTTAGTAAAGTAGTCGATGGTGACGATAATGAACTTCTTCTGGGCCTGGGCCGTAGGGAATTGCCCGAGGATGTCGATTCCCCAGCGAGTGAAAGGATAAGGCTCGGCTAGGGTGATAAGCTCCGTTGCTGGCTGATGGACCAAGTGGTCGAATCGCTGGCAACGGTCACAACGTTGTGTGTAGGCTGAGCAGTCACGCTATAGGGTGGGCCACCAATAACCTCACCGCAGCAAGATCCTGGAGAGCGATCTTTTCCCCAAATGCGCTCCGCACAGACCTTTGTGAACTTCTTCCATCGCTCGGTTGGCTTCGTCGGCACCGAGGCACTTCAAAAGAGGGCCAGAGAAGGATCTCCGGTAAAGTGTGCCATCCAGAGTGACGAATCGCCGAGCTTGGTATTTCAACCTTCGGGCTTCCCGAGGGTCGGGAGGCTCCTGGGAGTCTTGGAGCCACGATAGGTAGGGGGTACGCCAGTTGCTTGGGGAGGCTGAGTCAATAGCTAGGAGCTCCGAATCAATGCTCGGGCACTCTAGCTCTTCGAGAAGGACCGATCGAGTACCCTCGGGGTCAAGAGAGGAGGCCAGCCGAGAGAGGGCGTCCGCTCGGGAGTTTTCCTCCCGAGCTATTCAGACTACCTCAAAACTCTCGAACTGTTATGCCACAGTCTTGACTAGTTGGAGGTATTTGATCATCGGTGCCTCCCGAGCTTCATAATCACCGTTGACCTGGCTAGCGACCAGTTGGGAGTCGGTATGAATTCTGACTCGCTCAGCCCCTAACTGCCGGGCCATGCGGGCTCCCGATATGAGGGCCTCATACTCGGAAGCATTGTTGGATGCTTGGAAGTTGAACTTCAGGGCGTACTGTAGCTCTGCTCCTTCGGGGGACTTCAGGAGGATGCCGGCACCGCTTCCAGCTGAATTGGAAGATCCGTCGATGAACAGTTCCCAGGTCGGCCCGGGTGCGGACGGAGATCTTTCTTCAGTCGGGATGGTGCTCTCGGTGATGAAGTCGGCGAGCGTCTGGCCTTTGATAGCCGAGCGAAGCTGATACGATATATCGTAGGCCCCGAGCATGATGGCCCACTTGACGAGGCGTCCCGAGGCTTCAGGGTGAGTGAGGATTTTCTTCAATGGTTCGCCGGTCAGCATGGTGATGGAGTGCCCTTGGAAATAGGGTCGGAGGCGCTTGGCCGAAATAACCAACGCTAGCACGAGTTTCTCGATTACGGGGTACCTTTTCTCAGCATCACCGAGCACCTTGCTTGTGTAGTAGACCGGTCTCTCGATTCCCGAGTCATTTTTGACTAGGACCGAGCTAACTGTGGATGGAGTTGCCGAGAGATAGAGATACAAGGCTTCCCCTGGGACGGGCTTGGAAAGCACTGGGGGCGAAGCCAGGAACTCCTTAAGCTCGGCGAACGCTCTTTGGCATTCCTCATCCCACGCGAATGTGGCAGATGCCATTTTGGGCCCTCTCAACAGTTTGAAGAAGGGTAGGCATAAATCAGTCGCGCGGGACAGGAATCTGCTGAGCGCAACAACGCGCCCGGTAAGGCGTTGAACGTCTTTGATGTAGGTGGGTGGGCGCATGTCCAGGATGGCCTGGACCTTGTCGGGGTTGGCCTCGATCCCACGCTGAGTGACTAAGAAGCCCAAGAATTTCCCGGACTTTACTCCGAAGGCGCACTTGGCAGGGTTGAGCTTCATGTTGTACTTTAGGAGGGTGTCGAAAGTTTCTGCTAGGTCGGCGAAGTGGTCCTCGGCCTTGGGGGTCTTCACGAGCATGTCATCAATATAGGCCTTGAAGTTCCGACCGAGCTGTCCCTCGAACATATGGTTGACTAGCCTTTGGTACGTGGCTCAGTCATTCTTCAACCCGAAAGGCATCCGGGTGTAATAGTGTACGCCGAAGTCGGTGATAAAGGTGGTCATCTCGATGTCTTCGGGGTGCATTCTGATCTAGTGGTAACCTGAGTAGGCATCCAGGAAGCTGAGTATCTCATTGCCAGAGGTTGAATCAACCAGTTGGTCGATGCTCCGTATGGGATAGCAATCCTTTGGAGTAGCCTTGTTCAGGTCGGTGAAGTCCACGCACATCCGCCATTTTCCTGAAGCTTTCGGCACCAGGACGACGTTATCTAGCCACGTCGGGTACAGGACAAGTCTAAAAAGGCCAGTCTTCTACCCCTTGGTGACCTGCTCCTTGATAATCGTCTGCTTCTCTGGCGCATGCTTCCTTTTGCGTTGTTGCACGGGCTTCATGGTTGGGTCGAGGTTGAGCTTATGCATCACCGTCTCTTCCGGTATCCCGGGGAGTTGATCATCAGACCATGCAAAGACCCAGATGTACGCGGAAGGGAACTCTTTGTATTGCTGTTGAACTTCAGATGTTAGGTCAGCTCCGATCTTTACTCCTAGGGTCGGGTCATCGTTTAGGAAAACCGCTAGCAATTTGCCTCCAGGTTCGGCGGTTGCGGATTTTTCCTCGACTTCCCAGGGGCCCTTGTTTTTCCCGTCCGGCCTTGTGGCTTCAACCGAGATATTGTAGCACCTTTGGGCCATTACCTGGTTACCTCAGACTTTCCCCAATCCATTTTTGGTGGGGAACTTCATCTTTTGGTGATAGGTAGATGGTGCGGACACCCGAGCAGTTGATCGGCACGATACGTCGAGCCACCGGTACCGCACACGGAGCACGACACGAGCCACCTCAGCGTCCATCTGGCTCGGAGACAGCCTGGAGACTCTGCCTTGAGCCTCCCCATTTATTATATTTAGTTTTACTTTATGTGTGTTTCATTTGTATTTATTTCGTTGCATTCGGTTTGCCATTTTGATTGTAATAGGGGCTTATGTGTAATTCGGACCCCGTGGGCCCCACGGGCCCCCCAGGCCCCACCCCATTGGGCCACCTCAGCATAGGGTCCCACGTGGGGTCAGTCAACATGCCACATGGTTGTATCTAGAAGTTTGAATGCTAAATGGACACATGGGAGACAATGGACTAGAAAAGTCCACATGGGAGGCCACCCACCCCCACCTACCAAGTCCACCCTCCCTCCTTGGTCCAAGGGCCGCCCCCCCCCCCCTTAAATTTGTTTAATATTTTATTGTGTTTTGGTCACACTCCATCCCAACCCTCCATTCCCATCCCCTAGATCCAATGGTTGTGGATGGATGTGAGATGTAACCTATTTAAGCTTGTATTTTCCATTTTAGTGGAATTAATGCCATTTGATTCAAAGAAATTCAAGAGCAAGGGCTGGTGCCCCCCCCTCCTCTCTCCTCCCTCTCCCCCTTGAAGCTGTGAAGGCTTCCATTCTGAGGTGTGACGCCTCGTGTATCAGTTCCGACGATCGCCGCCGCCGCCACGAGCCGCCACCGCCATCAACGAAGTTCTGTCCGCGCAGTACCACATCAACTTCCACGAAATTCCCATCTCATCCAGGAGCTCAGATCGACCTGGGGATTTTATTGAGTATTCCAGAGGTGTCAAGGACGTCCCAAAAAAAATGGTTTGTCTTTCACATCCCGTTTCCTATTTTTAGATTTTCGTCCACCCTTCCATTTCAGTTCTGCTAGCAGTCTGTCCAAGTTCATCTCCGCCCGGAGTTTTAGGTCTTAGGTCCACTTTTTGATTTTTTTTAGTCCCCCAAATTTTACTGGAGTTTCCTTCCATCCACCCCTTCATCCACCATTTTTCTTAATTTATAGTTCGTCCATTTCATATTTTCTAAAAATCGTTCTCAGTCCCAGCTACAGTTCTGTCCCCCTGTTCCCAGATCCGACCCCCAGTTACCCCAAAACTCATAGTAAATCACCACCAATCCAAATCCAATTCCAAAAATAGTCCCAGTTCCATGGTTTGATCCCCTACAACTTTGAAGAAGAGCTTAAAAGCTGACTCGGAGGTTTACTAGGCGGTCAACGGTGGTTATCAGACAAGTACCCTGTAAATCTGAGGTTTCGGTTACTGTACAACAGGGAATTGTAAATTCATTAAAGTTCTTATCCGGCCAGATCCAGCAGATCTCTCTGGGTTTAGATTGAAGCATTTGAAGAGAGCTTTCCAATGATAGCTCATGCGATCCAATCTGACGTCGGGATTGGTCGCAGAGGCCGTTTTCGCCGGAGCGCGCGCCTGAAAACAGCAACTAAAAAATCCGTGGGCAGCATTCCAAAAGCTTGGAGATCGGAGTTGTTCGGCCACCGGTCGGTGTTCCCGGCCGACAGCCGTCCATGGAGGCATGCCACCAGGGGTCCCCATCACAGTGGGTCCCACCCCCGCAGATCCAGAGGACAGCGCCGTCCGTGGGCCCCGCGGGCCCGTAGAAGCCGCCGTTCAGAAAGCACGAAAACGCGGAGTTCGGCACCGCCGGCGACATCAAGATGCTGCCCGTCAACCCGAGTTGCGTGATTCCCAGACCCCACATGTGACCTTTTACCTCCCTGCGTGGAGTGGGTCGACTTAGTGTATTGCTGTAATCATTGTTAACCGGGAGTCCGTGATTCGGCCGGGGTTGTCTATGCCATGCCGGGTGCGTGGAGGTAATGGTCCGAACCTCTTGGCGTTCATTTGCTTAGCTAGTATACGGTCTTTTGCCGCTGCCGAGAGTGTAGGTACTAGCCCGTGTGTCCATGCCACCACTGTGACAGTGAGTGTGACCTGTCCCGTGACTCGATCCGAGTCCGGAAGTTGAGTCGGACTACCCTTGACCTCCGCCGGTCCTTAACCGCGCACGGTCCGCGCTTTCCCTCGCTTGGGACGACGAGTGAGCTTCCACTTCTGTTAGCGACGTTTTGCCACTCGGAGCTCGTAGTGTCGGGCTTAGTGTCTCCCTGGTGTGTGCTGCTGGTCGCGTCTTCATCTAGAGTCCGAGGGTGGCACCTAATAGTGTCGTCTCCCGTGTCCGTCCCGCATCAGTTTGGTATCAGAGCGAGTCGAGTCTAGGGTAGTCGTTGCATGAGTCTTGCATAGTCTAAGGTTACCCCACACACACCTTCACTCGGTATATCAAAAGGTGTTGTCCGATCGTTAGGTTACGCCTATCGGGAAGATCGCACACTTGTGCGAGTGACCTTCGGGTCGATTATCTCCGCCGCGTACCGAGTCTTGGTCGTGTCTAGGGTGTAGTCGAGTCTCATTCTTTTCAAGATAAAAAAAAATGTTTTTTAAATTGCATTATTTTCAAAACAAAAAAAGGGTGTGTTTTCAAATTACATTTAGGTCTAGGTGCATTAGTCGGTGTTTGCATTAGTTAGTGCATTCCAACCTTGCATAGCCGGTCTAGTGTAGTGTCCAGGTGTCGGCATGTCCAACATATAGTTCCCCCCCCCAATTTCCCATGGATTCCCAATCACCCGGGCAATATGGTCGTTGGTCCACCAATGGGCTTGGCAACCACCCACTCCACTTCCGTAGGCCCGAAGCCTCGGATTTTTATGGCTCCAATGGCCCGGGCGACTACCTCAAGTGGGAGGCCGCCATGGACACATACTTTGATTGTTATACTATGTCCGGGGCAATGCAATTCTCTTTCTCCAAAGAGCGGCTTCTTCATGAGGCTGCCGAAAAGTGGGATTACATCGAAAGAATGAGAGAGGTTAGGGGGCAATGGCCCATCGAGTCATGGTGGGACATGAAGAGAGAGCTTAGGAAGGTCTACGTGCCCCAACCGGTCACCTCCAACCGGCCCCACCAAATCACTTCCAACCAAGTGAGTCCTAGTCGGAGGCAAAGAGCCCCACAAGTAGATGAGCCAAGACCCACTCCTAGGACGGTTGACTACGGGCGAGTCCACCATGATATCCCTATTTCAACCCACTCCGTTGCCGAACTTATGCAAATGATTTTGGACCGGTTGGATGGGATGGATAGGACACGTACTCCTAGTGATGTACTCCAACCCGAGCCTAAGGAGGTCATCGCCGGTAGTCTTAACCCGGCCCCATCAACGGAGTCCCCAAGCCCTCTCCCCATCATAGTGGATCCTCTTCTCCCACCCACGAGAGCCTCATTGCCTACACCCCCTGTTTGTCAGGAGGATAAGGGTAGGGACCCACTTATCAAGGAGCGTAGAGGATCACGACAACAGTGTTATCGCTGCCAGGGGTTTGGCCACTTTGCCGGACAGTGTCCCACTCGGACATCTCTAGCCCTAGGGGATAAAGGGGTTGGAGAAACCTCACCTTCCGATCTTATTTCGGAGCCCTCTCATTTGGAGCCGCCAAAGCCCGAGCCACCCGTGTTTCTAACGGGTACACTTTTCATAGCCGAACCACTTCTTAGATGGCTCAAGAACGGCTTGGCCCCATCTCTCCTCCCATCCATGGACCCTACCCTACCATTAGTGCCGGTCAACTCATTCCATACCGCCTTCCGGTCTAGTCACCATGTGGATACATTAGATGATCTTCTTAAAGGATTAGATCGGCAGTTGACATTTACGCACTTGTTGGCCCCACGCTTCGACCGACCTACAGGTCGTAGCTTCACACATCCATCCCTAGGGTCCATCACCTCCGTGTACACTGTGGGTCATGTTATCACGGAGGTTCTTCTACTCCTCCCTTTGCCGGCCGAGTCTAACTTCATTCCCCTTTGCCCAATGGAGGAATCTTACTTTCTACCTATGACTGTCGTCCCATCTCTCGCAATGAATGAAGGTGATCATTTACACCTCCAAGATTTCCAAATGTGGGACAGTGATTTGTGGAAGCCTAGTCCGAGGGGTCATACCTTCTTTGATCCCTTCGACCCATTCTCTTATGGACTCCGTGACCCACCATATTTACACCACCTTTTCGAGAGAGTCCACCATCATACCCCCACCGTCTCATCTCCCTTCACGGATGAAGGTGACCATCAACACTTTCTAGAATTCCACACATGGGACCTTGAAATGAGGGAATCCATATCGAGGGGTCACACATTCTTTGATCCCTTCGATCCCTTTCTTCATGGGCCCTTTGGCCCACAACCTCCATTCCACCTCTTTAAGGAAGTCCACTATCACACCCCTCCTACTCGGGCCTGGCAACCTTCACATGGCAATATGTCCGAACCGTCATTTGGGGGTAATGAAGACTTTGATTTCCCCGGCCCACCTCAACCACCCAAGCCTCCCGGACTTCCCACATCCAAACCCCATGTCCATGGTTGGTGCATCGTAGGATGTCTAGGAGTCCACCATGACATTAACCTCCGGTTATGTCAAATGCATGCATGGCATACATTCGGATGTCCTGGACCACCTTGCATATGATTGGGTTTTACTAACTGTAGGGTTGTTTAGGGTCGTGTGTGCATCCGTGTGTTTCTTTTCTTTTGCTAAGCATGTTAGGTCGTGTGTGCATCCTGTGTTTCTTTTCTTTTGCTAATCATGTTAGGAGTCTGCATGACGATGTCCGTCGTCACAGTTGAGGCCAGCAATGCACGGTACAAGGAGTTAGCCGATGTCCATCGACACCACCGAGAGTTCCAAGAGGGTGAATGTGTCATGATCAGGGTAAGACCTGAACAGTTTCCCTCTGGAACCGTTAAGAAGTTGCAAGCTCGCGGAGCCGGTCCCTTTAGAGTGTTGAAACGCGTTGGATCCAATGCGTATGTTGTGGACCTACCCGAGGAATATGGTATAAGCTCTACCTTCAATGTTTCGGATCTAGTTGCATATAGGGACCCAACGGTGATCCCTAGTGAGCCTTTCGAGCCATCTCCTCCCCTTGAGAGTGATCCCACACCTGAGTGTCCACCTCCAGCCCCGTTGTTACGGCAGCGTGAGCATATAGATCATATACTGGATGAGCAGGTGACAGTTACCAGGAGTGGATCCTACCCGCGCTACCTAGTGCGATGGAGAGGACGGCCCGCTACTGAGGACACATGGATCACACATGGCGAGTTGCAGCGGATTGATCCAGACCTTTTGGAGCGATACAGGAGCGATGCAGACCCTTACTCGACAGGGTCGAGTTTCTCCCACCTGGGGAGAATTGGTGCGGACACCCGAGCAGTTGATCGGCACGATACGCCGAGCCACCGGTACCGCACATGGAGCACGACACGAGCCACCTCAACGTCCATCTGGCTCGGAGACAGCCTGGAGACTCTGCCTTGAGCCTCCCCATTTATTATATTTAGTTAGACTTTATGTGTGTTTCATTTGTATTTATTTCGTTGCATTCGGTTTGCCATTTTGATTGTAATAGGGGCTTATGTGTAATTCGGACCCCGTGGGCTCCACGGGCCCCCCAGGCCCCACCCCATTGGGCCACCTCAGCCTAGGGTCCCACGTGGGGTCAGTCAACATGCCACATGGGGGTATCTAGAAGTTTGAATGCTAAATGGACACATGGGAGACAATGGACTAGAAAAGTCCACATGGGAGGCCACCCACCCCCACCTACCAAGTCCACCCTCCCTCCTTGGTCCAAGGGCCGCCACCCCCCTTAAATTTGTTTAATATTTTATTGTGTTTTGGTCACACTCCATCCCAACCCTCCATTCCCATCCCCTAGATCCAATGGTTGTGGATGGATGTGAGATGTAACCTATTTAAGCTTGTATTTTCCATTTTAGTGGAATTAATGCCATTTGATTCAAAGAAATTCAAGAGCAAGGGCTGGTGCCCCCCCCTCCTCTCTCCTCCCTCTCCCCCTTGAAGCTGTGAAGGCTTCCATTCTGAGGTGTGACGCCTCGTGTATCAGTTCCGACGATCGCCGCCGCCGCCACTAGCCGCCACCGCCATCAACGAAGTTCTGTCCGCGCAGTACCACAGCAGCTTCCACGAAATTCCCATCTCAGCCAGGAGCTCAGATCGACCTGGGGATTTTATTGAGTATTCCAGAGGTGTCTAGGACGTCCCAAAAAAAATGGTTTGTCATTCAGATCCCGTTTCCTATTTTTAGATTTTCGTCCACCCTTCCATTTCAGTTCTGCCAGCAGTCTGTCCAAGTTCATCTCCGCCCTGAGTTTTAGGTCTTAGGTCCACGTTTTGATTTTTTTTAGCCCACAAATTTTACTGGAGTTTCCTTCCATCCACCCCTTCATCCACAATTTTTCTTAATTTCTAGTTCGTCCATTTCATATTTTCTAAAAATCATTCTCAGTCCCAGCTACAGTTCTATCCCCCTGTTCCCAGATCCGACCACCAGCTACCCCAAAACTCATACTAAATCACCACCAGCTCCAAATCCAATTCCAAAAATTGTCCCAGTTCCGTGGTTTGATCCCCTACAACTTTGAAGAAGAGCTCAAGAGCTGACTCGGAAGTTTACTAGGCGTTCAACGGTGGTTATCAGACAAGTACCCTGTAAATCTGAGGTTTCGGTTACTGTACAATAGGGAATTGTAAATTCATTAAAGTTCTGATCCAGCTATATCCGGCAGACCTCTCTGGGTTTAGATTGAAGCATTTGAAGAGATCTTTCCAACGATAGCTCATGCGATCCGATCCGACGTCGGGATTGGTCGCAGAGGCCGTTTTCGCCGGAGCGCGCGCCTGAAAATAGCAACTAAAAAATCCGTGGGTAGCATTCCAAAAGCTTGGAGATCGGAGTTGTTCGGCCACCGGTCGCTGTTCCCGGCCGACCGCCGTCCATGGAGGCGTGCCACCAGGGGTCCCCATCACAGTGGGTCCCACCCCCGCAGATCCGGAGGACAGCGCCGTCCGTGGGCCCCGCGGGCCCGTAGAAGCCGCCGTTTGGAAAGCACGAAAACGCGGAGTTCGGCACCGCCGGCGACATCAAGATGCTGCCCGTCAACCCGAGTTGCGTGATTCCCGGACCCCACATGTGACCTTTTACCTCCCTGCGTGGAGTGGGTCGACTTAGTGTATTGCTGTAATCATTGTTAACCGGGAGTCCGTGATTCGGCCGGGGTTATCTTTGCCACACCGGGTGCGTGGAGGTAATGGTCCGAACCTCTTGGCGTTCATTTGCTTAGCTAGTATACGGTCTTTTGCCGCTGCCGAGAGTGTAGGTACTAGCCTGTGTGTCCATGTCACCGCTGTGAGAGTGAGTGTGACCTGTCCCGTGACTCGATCCGAGTCCGGAAGTTGAGTCGGACTACCCTTGACCTCCGCCGGTTCCTTAACCGCGCACGGTCCGCGCTTTCCCTCGCTTGGGACGACGAGTGAGCTTCCACTTCTGTTAGCGACGTTTTGCCACTCGGAGCTCGTAGTGTCGGGCTTAGTGTCTCCCTGGTGTGTGCTGCTGGTCGCGTCTTCATCTAGAGTCTGAGGGTGGCACCTAATAGTGTCGTCTCCCGTGTCCGTCCCGCATCAGTAGAAGGCACCGCTTTCGTTCGGCTGAGGATTCCTCGGCCGAAGATTACGTTGTATGCTATCATACCTTTGATCACTATAAAGTCCATCATGACCGTAACAATTTTGGGTGGGGTGCCAAGAGTAACCGGCAGGCTTAGGGCTCCCTCGGGGTAGGTGGCCTGGCCATTGAACCCGCACAGGGGGGTCCGGATCGGGTGGAGTTTAGACGGATCCTCCCCCATCTTAAGGAAACATTCATAGGATAATACATCAGGGGCACTTCTATTGTCAGCCAGAATCCTGTCTACGTTACAATGGTTTATTGTGGCCGATATCACTAGGGCGTCGTCGTGCGGGGTGCTCAGCCCCTCCAGGTCTTGGTCGGAGAAGATTATGACCTGGGGTTCGCTTGACGGAGCCCTGGGAGGCTCGATGGCTCGGCTCACCCGCTTAGCATGACGCTTCCTTCCCCGGCCACTGTCTCCTCCTGATGCAGCTCCTACGGCGATGACGTTGATGTGGACCCCTCGGGGGGCATTATCGATCTCCTCTGGGGCGCCTCGATCTTCCTAGTGCCCGGCCACAAACCGGGAGAGGTGCCCCTGACGAATGAGACACTCGATTTCATCCTGGAGCTGGTGGCAGTCGCCGGTATGATGCCCGTGGTCGCTGTGGAACAGGCAATGCTTGCTGTGACTGCGGTTCTTTGACTTCATTAGCTCGGGTTGGCGGAGGAGGCCTGAGCCTTTGATGTCTTCATAAATCTCGTATACTAGAGCGGTTAGGTGAGTGTACCACTCGTACCTCCGTGACGGTTCCTTGCGTTCCCCGTATCGGTTCCACCTTTTTCCTGGGCCCGAGCTTGGCTCGGGTGCCCGCTTCCTGTCCCCCTCCCGACCCGAGATGGTTGCGTCTCGGCATGCACTGAGCACTTCCTCGCACTCGGCGTGGCGCAATGCCAGAGTCACTAGCATAGCAAGGGTCGAGGGAGGGTGGAGGACAAGCTCACGGCGGAGGTTCTCGTCGTGGGTGCCCCCGGTCAGTGCGGTTATGGATGAGGCGACGTCCAGGCGGGGGATCCGCAGGGCTTCCGATTTGAATCGGAGGATGTAGGCCCGAAGTTTTTCCCCTTGCGCCTGTTTGAGGGCCAAAAGCCCCGCTACCGACCTAGGGGGGCCGCTACCGGCGAAACTCTCCTTGAATACTCGCCCGAACTACATGAAGTCTCAGATGGATCCGGGGGCGAGGGCCCGGAACCATGCTTGGGTGCCTTGGACCAGGGTGGTCATGAAGGCTCGGCACTTGATGGCGTCGGATGCTCCGTGAAGGGTCATCAGAGCGTCAAAGTTGTCGAAGTGGTCGGCTAGGTCGCCCTGGCCGTCGTAGGGCTTGAAGGTCGAGATGGAGGTTCGGGGAGATACCTCTGCCTTCAAGATATAGTCAGAGAACATAGATCTGTCCTCATCCTCTGGTGGAGAGGTCTTCTGCAGGGCTCGCAGGGCATGCTCATGCTCTGAGAAACGCCTCTCGAATTCTCGTAGTCGGAGGGATAGCTCCGGCTATCGCTGCACCGTAGGGCTGAGGGGGCGTGAAGGCAAGCTGTCCTGGCGCACCCTGGGGACTTCGATCTCCAGGAGGGGATGGCTTGCCCCATGCCTGCCCCGCTTCGGCATGGAGGAAGCCTCTTGCTCTGGAGGGGGGGCTTGCGAGGGTCCTCCTACTTTGTTGCGGATGAGCTGTTGTCCTCGGAGGGTGAAGCGGCCTCCGGTGGTGTGCTGGGACACGTTCTCACGGGGAGGGCTCTCCGGAGGGGAGCGTGACCTTCCATCCCTGGCCGCCTGGACCCTCATGAGTTCCACGAGGACGTCCAGTTTCGCGTTGAGAGCTTGGAAGGCGTCGGTGCCGCCGTTGAGTGGCAGCCCTACCGCTGTGGGAGGAGGGGGCGGCAGCCCGGCCGCAGGCGGAGGGGGCAGTCCTTTGGCGGGAGTGATGGCACCGGAGGGGGGGTTTTGGGAGGCTTGTGAGGGGCCTTCCCCCACCGCCGCCGTGGCCTTTCCCCTGTCGCCGGCGGACCTCTTCCCTGAACTTCTTCTCTACATACTGGCTCTTTGGTCGTTTCCCACAGACGGTGCCAGATGAAGGAGCATGATCTCGCGCTGGTCCTGAGCTGGGAGGATGATCTCCGGATAGTGAACTACAGAGAAAGGGAAATGAATCAGGAGGCCCAGGGATGGTTCCCTGGGGAAAATACTCTAATGCCTAAGTCAGTAGAGCGTTGGTGGAAGGTATTGAGAGAGGTAGAAAGAAATGCGCGAGACCCCCCAACACCAAGATGGTGAAGTGGTTCCTACTCAAGGAGTGTTAGGCCTGTATCAGCCTTACCTGCCGCCGGAGGGAGTCCCTGGTTTATATAGCAAGCTCCCCAAATGAGTCCCATAAGCTGAGGAGTTTCAGGCGGGAGTTACGTCCTCATCATGGGATCGTTACGTCCTCATCATGGGATCGTTACGTCCTCGTTGTGGGCTCTTCATGACCTTGGGAGATCGTGGCTCCCTTATCCCCCTGAACTTCTGCTCATAAGGACTTTCAACGGCTGCATGGATAAACACTTGTCAGTCGATCCAAGCATGAGAAGTGCCATCCCTGTCCGGGCGATAGGCATAGCTCGGATGCAATCAGATCGGAGTGGACGCGGAGCGCTCGCCCTTATCCCGCTGGAGGGATGGCTCGGGCGTGGGTCTTCCTCCGTCCTGACGTTCAGGCCTTCCGAGCCTAAGGGCCGCCGAGGAAGGATGGGATCCCGAGTGATCTTTATTGGGCTTTTTTGCCGAAGTGGGCCCTAGAGGGCTGTCACTTGGATGAGCTGAGCCTCGTTCGGTCCTGATGGGCCTAGTTTGGCTGCTCTTAATTGGGCTACAGAAATCCCCCTCTCCACGCCCGTCACATTTCAAAGATGCATGTTAGCCATTTTTTCTGACATGGTGGGTAATTTTTTAGAAGTTTTCATGGATAATTTCTCTATTTTTGGGGACACATTTGATTCCTGTCTAGATCACTTAGCCAAAGTCATGAAGAGATGCATAGATACTAATCTTGTCCTCAGTTGGAAAAAGAGTCATTTCATGGTTAAAGAGGGCATTGTCTTAGGGCATATGGTGTCAGCAAGAGGAATCGAGGTGGATAAAGCTAAGGTTGAGCTCATTTCCAAACTACCACCACCCACCTCAGTAAAACAAATCCGTTCCTTTCTGGGTCATGTCGGCTTCTATCGCCGGTTTATTCAAGATTTCTCCAAAGTTGCTAGACCTCTCACTAATCTGTTGGCTGAGGAAGTCTCATTCCATCTTGACCAATCATGTCTTGAGGCTTTTGAATCATTGAAAATGGCATTGACCAATGCCCCAATTTTGCAAACTCCTAATTGGTCATTACCTTTTAAAATTATGTGTGATGACTCGGATTATGCTTTAGGTGCTGTTTTGGGGCAAAGGGTAGACAAAAAGTCTGTGATAATTTACTATGCGAGTCACACACTCACTGATGCCCAACTTAGGTACACCACAATAGAAAAGGAGTTACTTGCTGTTGTCTTTGACCTTGAAAAGTTTCGATCCTATCTGCTAGGGGCCAAAGTCATTGTATTTTCTGACCACTCAGCCCTTAGACACCTGATGTCTAAAAAAGATGCCAAACCAAGGTTGATTAGATGGATCCTTTTTCTACAGAAGTTCGATTTAGAAATTCGGGATGAAAAAGGAAGTAAAAATATTGTTGCAGATCACTTGTCCCCAATTATAACATCGGACACCACACTCTTACAGACTCATTTCCAGATGAGCACCTTCTTAGTGTATCCCACATTTCACACCCATAGTATGCACACATTGTCAATCACTTGGCCGTGGGAAAAATTCCTGAAGGTTGGTCCAAACAAGAAAAAGATCACTTCTTTGCTAAGCTCAAGTACTTCTTTTGGGAAGACACTGAGCTATTCCATTTAGGACCAGACTAAATCATTCGGAGGTGTGTCCCTGAAGGTGAGCAACAATGCATTCTGACATTTTTTCACACCTTAGCTTGTAGGGGGCATTTTTCAGGTAAGAAAATGGCAGCCAAGGTTTTACAGAGTGGGTTCTACTGGCCCACAGTATTCAAAGATGCATTCGAATTTTGTAAATCTTGTGAACGCTGTCAGGCTATGGGAAACATGTCACGCAGGGACATGATGCCTTTAAACCCCATCATGGTTGTAGAAATTTTTGATGTATGGGGAATTGACTTCATGGGACTGTTTCCACCATCTTTTGGTCATGAGTACATTTTGGTGGCGGTGGATTACGTGTCTAAGTGGATAAAAGCTATAGCCACAAGGACTAATGATCACAAAATTATCATGAAATTTGTTCGTAAGAACATTTTCTCTCGGTTTGGGTGTCCTAGGGCTATCATTAGTGATGGGGGTTCACATTTCATCCATTCTCAAATCTGGGCTTTACTTAGGAAGTATGGGATAACACATAAGATTGCTACCCCCTACCATCCCCAGACTAGTGGCCAGGTGGAGGTTTCTAATAGGGAGATCAAGAACATTTTGCAAAAGTCTGTTAGGCCCGATAGGAAAGATTTGTCAGAAAGATTAAATGATGCTTTATGGGCCTATCGGACTGTCTACAAAACTCCCATTGGCATCTCCCCTTATAGGCTCATTTTTGAAAAGCCATGTCATTTGCTAGTCGAATTGGAACATAGGGCCTATTGGGCAATCAAACAATTCAATCTTAATTCAGCACAGGCTAGTTCCCATAGAGCCCTTCAACTGAATGAGTTAGAGGAACTTCGCAATGAGGCCTATGAGAACTCTAGGATTTATAAAGCCCAGACTAAAGCATTCCATGATAAATACATTTCATGAAAAACTTTTCAAATCAACCAAAATGTCTGGCTTTTTAACTCTAGGCTGCGATTGTTCCCCGGTAAATTGAAATCTCGATGGGATGGACCATATGTGGTAATTAAAATATTTGACCATGGTGCAATAACAATTCTTGATCCTAAAATTGGTCAAACTTTCACTGTCAATGGTCAACGTTTGAAACCTTACATTGAAAATCTTCCAATGCTGTAGGAGGACTCTCTCAGGCTGAGTGACCCATTGTGAGCTCTATTACGTCTGGCGGAAGACGTAAAACTTCGCACTTATTGGGAGGCAACCTAATTACTCTTTATCATTTTCAAAAAAAAACATTTTTTATTCTCTTAGGATCCTGGAGCCACATTATTCTGACGACGGCATCTCCCTCTCAGGTCGTATCTATCCTTCCCCCTACTTTTTATGGCTTTATTTCATTTTTATATTTTGTTCATGCCATTGGGGACAATGTCACCTAAGTTGGGGGGTAGCTTGAGCTCTAATTTTCTCAAAATAATTATAACCTTTCATCACACCTCTAACAAATATTTCATGTTCATATTTCATGATGAGAAACTTTTCTTAGAATGATAGGACATAGAGTCTTACTCGTGAAAGTTGCAAGTTAAAGGGATGAATTAATTGGTTATGTCTTTAACCGTTTCCTCAGAATACACCTGAAAATTCTATTGAACTTGCACACAATTGCACAATAATAAGATTGGTGGATGACAAACATTAGGATGATGAGAATTTTGCTTGACACTTAGGTGATGATAGATATTATGCCCATTCGTTGAAAGTAATCGTGAGGAAAAAACTACCTACAAAAAAAAACACTGGAAAATGCCCCTGAACTTAGTAACCGGGCCTGCATCTCCTAAGGCAAGAGTTGAGGTTCGCGTCAAACGGTAAAAGGATGTGCATCACCGTGTGTCAAAAAAAGAGAGAGAAAAAAAAAGAATAAACAGGCAGAGTGAAGCTACCTATAATTCGAGAAGCTTAATTCAAGATGTGGGCAGAATTAAAAATCATCTTTAAGTGAAAGGTAAAAGACTCATTCATCTAGTCAAGTTATATCACTCATACACAAAGAGATATTTAATTTTGAGTGTATCCCGAGGAAAGGTCTAAACACATTGACTGATGAAATTTGTATCGAATACATTCTACTTGAACTTGTAATACTCCAAAGTCTAAATCATTATGCATAATGTTCTTACCATGAACTGTGACACATGAGTGTTTGCTAGTCCTAATTTTATAATTATTTACATTGCTAAGGGACTAGCAATGTTCAAGTTAGAAGGTGTGATAAGTGTCCATTTTCTATAGTAATTGATCGCATGTACACCATTTTATGTGCATATAATTAAGCAATTATGCCTATTTCATAGTTAACCTCAACTCCGCATTTAAATTGAAACTTTCACGTAAATTGATTAATTTAGTGATATTATTTAATAAATTTAAGTTGAGGGTCATGGACATTAATTCTCCATTGCATAACTATGAGCATTTGAGATTTATGTGCACATTATGATAATTTTTATGGACTAGATTGTAATTATGTGTGTGCAGAACACCGAAGGTAATTGCAAAAGAAGCCGGGGGTAAAACTGTCATCACCACTTTGACCAAGTCAAATAAAGAAATCAAAATATTTTGGTTGGAGGGAAAAGAAAGTTCAAAATTTTGAATTCAAAGTTTGAAAATGAGGAATTCAAAGTTTAAGTTTGAAAAAGAGGAAAAGGACATTCAAAGTTTGAAATAAAGGAGAGACATGATGAGCCTTGAGAAATGGGGTGCCCAAAGTCCAAGAAAGGGGCTGCCCACCTCCCTTTCCTTTTCCCCATACATCATCTTCTACCTAAATCCCAGCCATCCATCTCCTTTTGATATAATCTCCACCCCCTATTGACCCAACTTTTCCTATAAATAGCCCATGACAAGGAGGAGAAGGGGAGTTCTTCTTTTGGCAATCTCTTTCTCTCTCTCCCTCTCCCACCTTCACCTTAGGCCGCCAATTTCTCCCCCTTCTGCTCCTATTCTCCTCATATGTTCTTCATGAACGTTCTTCATTTTTAAATGCCCTATAATTTCTTCTTCGTCATCATCTTCTAATTTACTTTAGTTTTTAAGTTGTTTCTTATTTTTCACTATGCCATCCTGTTCATCTACGAATCAATGTTTCTCTCAGTTCTTCCCATTATTTCTTCCCCTTCCTTCCATTTTCCGCTCCTACTATCTTCATGAAAGTTCTTTATTTTTAAATGTTCTACAACTTCTTCTTCTGCTTCATCTTCTAATTCTTTCAGGTGTTTAAGTTATTCCCCATTTTCACATTGCTATCCTGTGAGTTTACTGTTCATCCGAAGTGCTAGAATCTGTTATTCCTTCATTTGGAAGCCTTTCTTATCTTCTTTTCTCTCTGCATTTTTCATAAAAGTTCTTCCTCTCTTTTTCATCTTCAACGCCATCTTCTTGGGCATCCCCTAATTCATCTTAGTTTCAAAATTATTCACCCTCCAAAGGTGGCTTCAACGACGAAGGTGACTTCCTCCCGGCGTAGAGGATATCTTCCGCAAGGTGGTTCGTGATCCAAGGCCAAGAGAGAACGGCGCCATCATCACCATTGCTGCTACCATCTTCACATCTCAGGCTCCTCTTATTGTTATTACTTTTGTGTTATTTGACTTCATTGTAATCTTATCACCTCTTTTTTGTAAGCTTATCTTGCACTTCATGTACTCTTTCTTTTAAGTTAATGAAGAGAGTTGTTCTTTTGATCTAGTTCTTGATCTTCTTCCCTCTCTACCCCCTTCTTCTATCTTTTCTTTTCACTTCATGCAATTAATTTCTATAGCATAGGCGCATAATCATAGGTGTTTTTAATTAAGTGTTTGGTTTGTTCTTCATTTCATTATTTTCTTTAAGCAAAGCAAAATCACAAGTGTTTCCAATAGGACTCCAAAAATTTTAAGTCTAAAAATCTCTTCTTCTCTGTGGATTCGACCCTTCTCGCCACCTTATTACATCTTACTTTCATCTAGTGCGAGTTGGAAATTTTAAGATTGATATGCGTGTAGTAATGATATACATATCCGCCATATCATTCATCATACCCCATGGTTTATAGTATGTTTCCGGTAATCTGCCGAGGGGACTAGAGTGGAGCCCTTGGACATTGTCCGTGCCCGCTCTTACATCTTCAAGTTATGAATCAAGCTACTTCCACGAGAAATATAAATATGGCCAATAATGTAACAAGTTCAAATTATAGTTCCATGATAACAATTATCAAGGTAAGAATGCACCAATTAAGAATATGAGAGTTCAAGATTGATTTAGAACAAGCTTATGTTATGAAGAAAATTCGGCAGCATAACGGCACATTCTTTAATTTTCATAATTCATTAGGTAGCTTTGGAACAAAGTGTGAGGTTCTACATAATCATAGACCATCTAGGATCATAGAAAAATCAACCCTTAGGTCAAACCCCGGGTTAATCAATACTTAGACATCAAACGGTCGTATCGGGGCCGTTTCTAGAAATAGCGGTCGTTTATTGGACCGTATGTGGATCCATGCAGTCATGACTGGACCGTTTAACAACAGTTCATTGAAATGAATGAACTGGAACCATGCGATCAAGGCAGGGCCGCTAGGCGCCCTTGGCGGTCAGGTAAATGGCTGCTACCAGACTTTGGCGGTCGTCCATAGGGCCGCTAAGGTCCAGAACACATAAACTACCGGTAAAGTGCATTCTAGACAATTGGGTTTTGAGGGTACAACCAGCTCGACATCCTAGTGGGAATGTCATGCTCGTGGAGTCTTATAGAAGCCTTGAAAAAAGATCACCTAGTCCGGTGGAAGGAATATCCAACGAAGAGGATCATAAGTCCAAGATTGTGTACTTAAAGTGCAAAGTGCATCTAATGATATCATACCAGAATACGTGACATGTACTTAAGAAATAACTCTAGATGAGAAGGGATCGTGATGAAATCGCGATCAAATCATAACTAGACAAGTCTATGAACCATATGAAATTTAAGATAAATACAAGAGTATATGATTTTGGCATGAAATTAACATAAGTTTAAAATAAGTCCAAAGTGCATAAAGAACATGAAATCTACAAAGATGAACAACTAACATAACCATGTTTATGAATACAGTGCTTAAAACAAGAGTAAGACCTAAGTAGCTAGGCTTATCACATGATAAATAGGACTATTCTGCATTTATGTTTCGGGTTAACAATAATATAGAGCTTAGAAGACTAAAGCGGTCTCGGGAGGACCGTTTTATGGGCCTTAGCGGTCTATCGTAGGGCCGCTAAAGAGACTCTGGCGGGCTGAGGAAGACTGTTTTCCACCTATCTATAGCAAACAGCAATAAAACCGAAATATATGCTAATCTAGAGTAGATAGATGCATGGTAAAATGTGCCAACAAGTAAATATGGCCAGATCGAACCATATTAAAATGTGGTTTGAGTGAAATAGGTCAAAATTATCAATTTCTTATTAAGGGTAAGGTTCATGCATGCTATGTTAACCCTATATGCGCAATCATAATAAAACATCAAATACTCCGTGTGGAAAGCATGAATATCCATGAAATCAAAGGGCTTTTACTCCTGACATGTTATTCTAGCCTTTTCCTGAGATAACCTACCTTTGATTCGTTCCCTAGACTTTGGATTCTTGACTGGAAGTAGACTCTAGTCTTTGCATGTCATGTGCCAAACCAGCAACTTCTCGTCCCTCTATCTCACTATCCTCTTGACCTAACTCCATGAAAATTGAAGGGTAGATAGAAGATACAAAGGGGAACAGAAAGTTCCAAAGGATTAATTTCTAAATACCTCAATTTGGACTTCTATTTTCTTGATCTTCACTGGACCGTCGCACTAGATCCTGTGCAGTCTGTTGCAATCCAGCGACTTGCAGAGGCCTAACTCTCCAACGGCTGGGGATTCTAGCATGAAAATTAGAGGTGTGTTAGATAAAACTAAGAAGAATAATTTCTTCTAAAGAACCAACCTGAGTAGACGTCCCCTTACCTTCAAAATACGCGAGCCAACATTAGGGTTCGCATAAGTCGAAGTTAGGGTCTATTTATAGGATTCACCTAGGGTTTAAGGGATTAGATCGAATCTAGAGTCCTAATTTGGAGTAGAGTTAATCCCTAGAGAGTTCTAGAGAGTCTTCTATGCCAGATAGCTTCGATCTAAGGTGATTAGGTCATCAAAGATCTAAGTTTTTCACGTTTTCTCCCATTCACAGAAATCAAGAGGGCTTAACAGTCATGGGAGGACCGCTAGGGTGGATCTGGAGGTCACGCGATAGATCGCCAAGCTTCATTAAATCCAAAATTTTTAGATTTTCGTATTACCCCCATTTATCCCTTAATTAATGTATATATCCTATTTTAAATCCGTAAATTATCTAAATTACGTTTCTATTAATGGGCTTGGGTCTATAAGTCTTGGAATTGGGTCTTTGGGCCTATTGGAGTTGGGCTTAGCCCTTTAGTTGATATAGGGCTTTTAATTGGATTAAATAAATTCATAATTCTTCTTAATAGTCCATTAACACTTTTAATTTTCTTAGTAATTATATTTTTATCCCAAAAAAATCCTAGAAATTTCTCTGGCGTTACACCTTCCCCCACTTAAAAGAATTTGATCCCTAAATTCATCGTAATAAGATTTTCTAAGGAGAGTGTACTTACATTCAAATAACTCCAGAAATCTTTGGCGCATGGCCTCTTCGGTTTCCCATGTCGCTTCGTGTGGCCAAGATTTGCTCCATTGGACTTTGACCATGAGGATAGTTTTATTCCGAAGTTGACGTACTTCTCGTTCAATTATTTTGATTGGCTTTTGCTCATACGTCAAATCCTTTTTAATCTCCTGGTTGTCATAAGTTATGACATGGAATGGATCGGGGTCGTACCTTTTGAGCATTGAGACGTGAAATACATCATGAACTCCAGCTAATTGAGGGGGTAAAACTATTCGATATGCGACTTCACCAACCCTTTCGAGAATTTCAAAGGGGGCAATAAATCTCAGAGTGAGCTTGCCTTTGATGCCGAATCTTCGAATACCTCGACCCAGAGAAACCTTAAGGAATACGTGGTCTCCTACTTGGAATTCTAGGTCGCGCCTTCTGTTATCAGCATATGATTTTTGCCTGTCTTGAGCCATATGGAGTCTCTCCCGAATAAGCTTTATCTTCTCGGTAGAATCCCTGATGATGTCAGGGCCGAGAAATTACCTCTCTCCTACTTCATTATAGCATATAGGTGAGCGACAGCTTCTTCCATATAGTGCCTCGAACGGTGCCATTTGTATACTAGCTTGGTAGCTATTGTTGTAGGCGAATTCCACTAGAGACAAGTGGTCATGCCAACTCCCTCCAAAATCACTAGCACATTCCCTGAGCATATCTTCCACCACCTGATTTGTCCTTTCAGTTTGACCATCAGTTTATGGATGAAACGTAGTGCTAAAGTTGAGTCGGGTCCCTAATGAATGTTGTAGACCCTTCTAGAATTGGGATGTGAATCGAGAGTCTCGGTCAGATATAATGGTGACAGGGACACCATGTAATTTGACAATTTCCTTCATGTATAGTGCTGTTAATACATCCATAGACCATCAACTTTTGATTGGTAGAAAATGTGTAGATTTAGTCAATCGGTCTATAATCACCCATATACCATCGTGTCCACCTCTTGTCTTAGGTAAACCCATGATGAAATCCATCTCTATACTTTCTCATTTCCACTCGGGAATATCCAAGGGATGTAGTTTCCCGGCATGCTTTAAATGTTCCGCCTTTACTTGCTGACAAGTGAGGCAGCGGGATACAAAGTCCGCTACTTCTCTTTTCATATTGGGCCACCAGAAATTTCTTTTTAAGTCTTGATACATCTTAGTAGCACCAGGGTGAATAGCATATCTTGATTAGCTCTTCCATGATCAACTTCTTAGTGTCGAGATGATCTGACACACAGATTCGATCTTTGAATAATAGTCCTCCATCAGTTGAAATGGAGAATTCTGACCTTTGATCAATATTAGCCTTGATCTCCATTAATGTGGGGTCGTTTTCTTGTAATTTGACTAGATCTTCAATCAATGTAGGTTGTGACCTTATATGGGCAATTATACATCCTTCCTCTTCTTTATCAACATCGAGATTCAAACGAGCAAAATCCCCGATAAGATAAGTCGTACCTTTCCTGAGACTTGCTAGAGTTGCCATTGGTCTTTTGCTCAGAACATCAGCTGCAGCATTTGCTTTGCCTGGATGATATTGGATAGTAAAGTAGAAGTCTTTGGGATACTCCAACCATATGTGTTGCCTCATGTTCAATTCCTTTTGGGTGAAGAGGTATTTCAAATTTTTGTGATCTAAAAATATAGTGAACTTCTCCCCATAGAGGTAGTGTGGCCAGATTTTCAAGGCGAATATAACAACAACTAGTTCTAGATCATGCACAGGGTAGTTTTCTTCATGACGCTTTAACTGTCTCGATGAATAGCAAATCACTTTACCGTTTTGCATAAGAACACATCCCAGGCCAATGCCAGATGCATAGGTATAAACTTCAAAGCCACCACCTTCAACAGGTAGTGCCAAGATAGGGGCCATAGTGAGATGAACTTTAAGAGTTAGGAAACTTTCTTCGCAATCCTTTGACCATATAAAAGGGTTCTCCTTTCTTGTAAGTCTAGTCAAAGGAACGGCGATTTTAGAGAAATCCTTAATGAATCGTCTATAATAATCAGCCAAACCCAGAAAACTTCTAACCGCTGACACGGTCGTCGGCCGGCTCCAATTCTTAACAGCTTCTACCTTAGAAGGATCGACAGTGATACCTTCCTTTGAAATAATATGGCCAAGGAAAGAGACCTCCTTTAGCCAGAACTCGCACTTGCTAAGCTTTGCGTAGAGTTGATGCTCTCTTAGAGTTTGCAAGGCTATTCTTAAGTGTTCTTCATGTTCCTCCTTAGTCTTGGAGTATATAAGTATATCATCAATGAAGACGACCACAAATAGGTCGAGATAAGGCCTGAAGACATTATTCATAAGTTGCATAAATGCTGCCGGGACATTAGTTAACCCAAACGGCATTACCACGAATTCATAGTACCCATATCTGCTCCGGAATGCAGTCTTGTATATATCTTCGTCTTTGATCTTGAGTTAATGATAACCCGACCTGAGGTCTATCTTGGAGAAATATTTCGCTCTAGAAATTTGATCAAAGAGCTCGTCGATACGTAGCAACGGATATTTGTTCTTAATAGTAAGTTGATTTAGTCGCCGGTAATCGATACATAGCCTGAGAGATCCATCCTTCTTCTTGACAAATAAAAGCGGCGCACCCCAAGGGGATGTGCTAGGTAGAATGAAGCCCTTATCAAATAACTCCTGAAGCTGTTTCTTCAATTCTTTGAGTTCTGTCGGGGACATCCTGTAGGGAGCTATTGAAACATGTGCTGCTCCAGGAACGAGTTCAATGGAGAAGTTTACTTCCCTTTCGGGTGGTAAATCGGGTATATCCGATGGGAACACATCGGGAAACTCATTCACAATGGGAATATCCTCTAAGATGATTTCCTTGGACTCGGTAATGATTACGGAACCAAGAAAAGCTTCACATCCTTGTAAAATGTGTTTACAAACATGAAGAGATGAAATAATGGTATGATGCTTCCTGTACTTGATACCAAGGAAAGAAAATCGCGGGAGACTTGGTTTCCAAAAAGAGATTCTCCAATTGCGATAATGTATATATGCGTCATGGTCTACAAGCCAATCTACACCTAGGATAGCATCGTAGTCTTCCTTGTCAAGGCATACGAGGTTTGCAGGAAGATTATGACTTTCTACCATTACCTCGCTATCAGGGTAGTGGGTTGTAAGTTTAGTTCTGGGACCTAAGGGTGTAGTGATAGATAGGTCCAAAGGTAGAGGAACTGATGAAACTAACAAGGTTTTTGCAAAAGTAGTAGATATAAAGTAATGGGAAGCACCAGTATCAAATAACACAAATACATGATGGGAATAGATTTGAATGGTACCTTCCATTCCTTCGACGCTTCATCATCATCCAGAACAACATTAAGACGAGCATGTCGCTTGCGTCTAACGTTGGAAGATTGATCCTTCATGAGGGGGCAATCCGGCATGCAATGCTCCCGGCTGCCACATCGCAAACACGCCCTTAGGTGTTTCTAGCATTCTTCAGCTGAAAGGCCGAACTTCTCGCAGAACGTGCAAGCCGCCATGACATGCTTATCTTCCTCCTTCACCTTTTTGCTCTTATGGTAGCCAATACTACTCTCGTTCCAGGATCTCTTCTTACTATCATGGATTTGTAAGGTTCCGTGATGCTGAACTTCTCCTTCTTTCCACGCCGATCCATCTTTTGGCTAGACTCCTCTCCTTTGTCTATGAGTTTCTCGACCTTTTCCAAGATCCTTTCATATAGATGGGCTCGTTGGACCATCTCTGCATAGGTCTGAATGTTTTACGAGCCAAGTTGTTGAATGAAGATGGGTCGTAGCCCGTCCATGAAACGATTAGCTTTGAGAAGATCCGTGCTTACTAAATGTTGAGCATAAGGTGCTATGCGAGAGTATTGTAATTCATACTCTGTCACCGTCATCATGCCTTGACGTAAGGAAGCAAACTCCGCTGCCTTCCTCTCCTTAACATGGTCAGAGAAATGTTTTGCTCGGAAGAGTGTGAGAAATCCCTCCCAAGTGTGTGGTACGTCTTAAGGCGGTGCTGGAACAGATTTCCACCAAGTACATGCATCCTTGTTGAGTTAGAACGTGGCGAGACGAACCTTCTCTTGGTCGGCACATTGCATGACCTCGAATATACGGTTCATTTCATCTATCCAGTTCTCTGCTTCATCTGGATTGGAAGAACCAGAAAATCACAGAGGGTTTAGACTTCGAAAGTTCTGATGTAAGTCGCTAGCACCAGCCCTTGCGCCAGCTTGGGCCATATTCTGGAGTGCTTGGGTAAGACCTGTAACAGTCTATTGCATCCCGTCCCAATCAACACAGTGAGCCATTGTAAGAATAAGGTACCTGAGAAAAAGGAATGATTTGTTAATTCATACAGAATTAAAGGGAGTTAACTTGGAGATAAGATCTAAATAACTATCTCATCCCGGCTCTACCCACTCTCACAGGGTTGGAAATTTCTTCCTGGCTCATAGGATCGGGTCCTTAATCCTTAGACTTAGTCTATGACATGACATTTTCCAAGGAATAAGTAAGTAAGTCCTGAGACCTACGCTCTGATACCACTTTAACTGTCACGTCCCGAGATTATGCAGCGAAAACAATCGGGAACGTGAACAGTCGGCTAGTACGCATGCAGCGAGTAATTTCATCAGAGTGCTAACACATTCATACATAAGAAATGAATTCATAATATTTAGACAATATCTTTGATTTATTTAAATGATAATCAAAAGTACATAAGGTTGAATCTTGACTCTTTGACTAACTAGACTCAATAAAATGAAAAATTACATAGCAACTCTTGACCTTCAACTAATGACAACATAAGGCTTCGCTCCTTCTTTAATCACTCTCGGATCCATCACTTGAATAGTCTGAATCCGACCTGCTAGAATTTTATGAACAAGATTAGAAAAGTAGGAAATGAGCACACATGTCCAGTAGGTATATTCGTATCAACATGAAGGTAATATTTAAGTAATTAATATTTTAGCTCTAGAATATAAGATAAGTAATGAAAATACGATGAAACACGTGAATAAACCAAAGTAACACAAATAACAAGATATGATCAAGGTGAGATATGAGAATTCATGTAGACTTGAAATATAATCAAGTAAGAATATAACATGAATGTAATTTGACCTTTCATAAATAAGAATGTACTTTTTCATAACCATAAAGGCTATGCACTAGAATGTCATGTAACGAGAATATACTAGCAAGCATGTAATTTCACAAGATGGCCTCGTGAGAAATCGTGGATTTCACCCGTTTATAAAAAAAGTACTCCCGGCGCAATGCGACGTCAGTGTTCATCAAACCCCATGGTTTATAGTATGTTTCCGGCTATCTGCCAAGGGGACTAGAGTGGAGCCCTAGGACACTGTCCGTGCCCGCCCTTACATCTTCAAGTTATAAATCAAGCTACTTCCATGAGAAATATAAATATGGCCAATAATGTAACAAGTTCAAACTATAGTTTTATGATAACAATTATCAAGGTAAGAATGCACCAATTAAGAATATGAGAGTTCAAGATTGATTTAGAACATTGTTATGTTATGAAGAAAATTCGACAGCATAACGGCACATTCTTTAATTTCCATAATTCATTAGGTAGCTTTGGAACAAAGTGTGAGGTTCTACATAATCATAGACCATCTAGGATCATAGAAAAATCAACCCTTAGGTCAAACCCCGGGTTAATCAATACTTAGACATCAAACGGTCGTATCGGGGCCGTTTCTAGAAATAGCGGTCATTTATTGGACCGTATGTGGATCCATGCGGCCATGACTGGACCGTTTAATAACAGTTCGATGAAACGAATGAACTGGAACCATGCAGTCAAGGTAGGGTCGCTAGGCTTCCTTGGCAGTCAGGTAAATGGCCGCTACCAGACTCTGGCGATCGTCTATAGGGCTGCTAAGGTCCAGAACACATAAAACACCAGTAAAGTACTTTTTGGACAATTGGGTTTTGAGGGTACAACCAGCTCGGCGTCCTAGTGAGAATCCCAGGCTCGCGGAGTCTTATGGAGGCCTTGAAACAAGATCACCTAGTCCGATGGAAGTAATATCCAACGGAGTGGATCACAAGTCCAAGATTGTGTACTTATAGTGCAAAGTGTATCTAATGACATCGTACCGGAATACGTGTCATGTACTTAAGAAATAACTCTAGATAAGAAGGGATTGTGATGAAACCACGATCAAATCACAGCTAGACAAGTCCATGAACCATATGAAATTTAAGATAAATATAAGAGTATATGGTTTTGGCATGAAATTAACATAAGTTTAAAATAAGTCCAAAGTGCATAAAGAACATGAAATCTACTAAGATGAACAACTAACATTACCAAGTTTATGAATACAGTACTTAAAACAGGAGTAAGACCTAACTAGCTAGGCTTATCATATGATAAATAAGACTATTCTGCATTTATGTTTCGGGTTAACAATAATACATAACTCAGAAGACTAAAGCGATCTCGGGAGGACTGTTTGATGGGCCTTAGCGGTCTGTCGTCGGGTCGCTAAAGAGACTATGGCGGTCTGAAGAAGACCGTTTTCCACCTATCTACAGCAAACAACAATAAAACTAAAATATATGCTAATCTAGGGTAGATAGATGTATGGTAAAACGTGCCAATAGGTAAATATGGCCAGATAGAACCATATTAAAACATGGTTTGAGTGAAATAAGCCAAAATTATCAATTTCTTATTAAGGGCAATGTTCATGCATGCTATGTTAACCCTATATGCGCAATCATAATAAAACATCAAATACTCCGTGTGGAAAGCATGAAATTCCATGAAATCAAAGGGCTTTTACTCCCGACATGTTATTCTAGCCTTTTAATGAGATAATCTACTTTTGATTCGTTCCCTAGACTTTGGATTTTTGACTGGAATTAGACCCTAGTTCCTGCACGTCCTGTGCCAAACCAGTAACTTCCAGTCCCTCTATCTCACTATCCTCTTAACCTAAATAAATGAAAATTGGAGGGTAGATAGAAGATACAAAGGGGAACAGAAAGTTCTAAAGGACCAATTTGTAAATACCTCGATTTGGACTTCTATTTTCCTAATCTTCACTGGACCGTCGCACTAGTTCCTGTGTAGTCTGTTGCAATCCAGCAACTTGCAGAGGCTCTAACTCTCTAACGGCTGGGACTTCTAGCATGAAAATTGGAGGTGTGTTAGATAAAACTAAGAAGAATAATTTATTCTGAATAACCAACCTGAGTAGACGCCTACTTACCTTCGAAATACGCGAGCCAACATTTGGGTTCGTATGAGTCGAAGTTTGGGTCTATTTATAGGATTCACCTAGGGTTTAAGGGATTAGATCGAACCTAGAGCCCTAATTTAGAGTAGAGTTAATCCTTAGAAAGTTCTAGAGAGTCTTCCATGCCATGTAGCTTCGATATAAGGTGATTAGGTCGTCAAAGATCCAAGTTTTTCACATTTTCTTCCATTCACAGAAATTAAGAGGGCTTAACGGTCATGGGAGGACCGCTAGGGTGGATCTGGCGGTCGCGCGATAGACCGCCAAGCTTCATTAAATTCAAAATTTTTAGATTTTCGTATTATCCCCCATTTATCTCTTAATTGATGTATATATCCCATTTTAAATTCATAAATTACCTAAATTACATTTCTATTAATGGGCTTGGGTCTATAAATCTTGGAATTGGGTCTTTGGGCCAATTGGAGTTGGGCTTAGCCCTTTAGTTGATATAGTGCTTTTAAATGGATTAAATAAATCTATAATTCTTGTTAATAGCCTATTAAGTCTTTTAAATTACTTAGTAATTATATTTTAATCCCAAAAAATTCTTAGAAAATTCTTGGGCGTTACAACCGGGGTAGCGGTACACCAAAGCAGATCCGGGCGAAGCACGTCCTCCCGACCTTATCCACAATATGGAACTTGTTGTCTCGGGTAGGAAGTCGATCCATCCCATTGAGGCTAATGTCCCATCTCCCTTCACACTTAGAGATAACCCCTCACACGATGAGGAACTTGTGATGTGGGAGTTTATGGAGGAAGACCTTACCATCCCATGCCCCACCTTCTTTGATCCCTATGATCCCACCGAGTGGGAACCATGGCACCATCCTAACTCTTTCTACTCCTTCTCCATTATCGGCCATCCATCACCTCCCCTGCCCTCCCCCACATATCCTTTGGGCCCAACACCCATCCTTGGGATTGAACCCTATGCCTCCCTACGCTCGGTCCCAATCGAGGAACCCACTATGTTATTAGTTCTGCCAGTTGACATGAGCCCAACCCACATTAGGGAACTTGTAGACTGGACTCACATTTGTCAAGGGATAGAGGAGACCTACCTCACCAAGAACCTACCCATTTATAATCCCTTTGACCCATCCTATTGGGAACCTCTAAAGCCACCAACCCTAATCCAACCCTTCCAAGAAGCCCATTATGTTACCCCTCCCCAGGTCGGTTACGCAAGGGGCGATCCATTCCTACCTTTACTGGCACCCCTACACATGACTTCACTTAGAAAGAGCCTCGTCCTGTGGATAGAGCTGCGTGCATAACATTGCTCATCATCATATTTAGGTAGCGGAGTTCACGAGTTTGGCTGTCCCAATCCTCCAGTGAGAGTCAAGATTGATAAGGTTCATGATAGAATCACATTTGGATGCCCAGGCCCACCTATGTCTAAAGTCGATAGGGACCAAATGCATGATTGGTTCACATGTGGGTGCCCTGGTCCCCTGACACTTGTCAAGCTCTTACATGATAGGCTCACATGTGGATGTCCTAGCCCCTATATGTCCGTCATACTTGATAGGGGTCCCATGCATGATAGGTCCAAGTTTGGTTGTCCGGGCCAACCCATACATGCCACGTGTCTCAATTCACTAGCATCTCTGCATTCCATACATCGCAAGCACATAGAGCAGGGTAACGAGGCTCACAAAGGGCGGGCTGATGCTCACGGCCGCCACTTGGAATTCAAGTAGGCAACTCTGTGATGGTGAGAACAGAGCGGCTCCTCCCCGGGGCTACCTCCAAGTTGAGGGCATGGAGATTTGGACCTTTCCGACTTCTGAGACAGTGTGGCAACAATGCTTATGAGCTGGAACTACCAGAGGGCTATGGGTTACATCCTACCTTCAGTGTGGCGGATCCAGCACCCTACAAGGGCCCCGCGGTGGACCCTAGTAATAGTCTTCAGCCTACTCCTACCTTTGTGAGAGACACCCCCGTAGAGCATCCACCAAACAGCCTGAGGGACCGACATGAGCATGCAGAGATGATACTAGATGAGCAGAGCCCCACTACTAGGAGCAGGTCTTGTTGTGCCCCTTAGGCACAAGCATGTGCTATGTTGTTTTGATGATAGCAATGATGTTTTATTTTGATGATAGCAACACAGTGAGTGCTTTATGAGATTGTGTTTTGATGATAGCAACATAACTTGTTTTGTAGAGAATGCATGTGTATGACTGATATATTGGTTGTGCTTGATTTCTGCTCTGTGCGTTGCTTTTCTGTCTGCATGTAGTTTGATGACTAGCAAGTCTATACATTGCAGGGTAAAGCATTTCAGAGTCTTTACATCGTTCATGCATGTGCACAGTTCGTGGACAAAGTCTGCACATCACCCTAGATTGCATTAGCAAGTCCATACATCATCAGGGCTCTTCATGCATGTGCATAGTCTATACATTGTGCATCTCATTGTCAAGTCTGCACATTCATGAAGTCTGTACAGCCATCCACTTGAAGCATTTCTCAAAGTCCATACAATGCATCTTCTTAGCATCTCATTTAGACTCTAAGGCATTGTCTATACACTGGACTTAAAGTGTGTACGGCGTCCGTCTCAGCCACCGTCTCATTCAGCGTCTTAGGCTTGCAAAGTCTACACATTGGTCGGAGGAAAATCTATACATTCGTTACAGTGCACACACCGTCTCAACTTGCGTCTCATGCATATAGTAAGTCTATACATTGCTACAGTAACGCAAGTCTATACATCGTCCGTCTCATGCATTTTCTTAGGCTAAGTCTGTACAGCCTACCGTCTCATGTAGCGTCTTATGTTAAGTCTGCACATCGCATGCATCAGTTGAATTAAGTCTGTACAGCGTTGTTCATATGCAAAGTCCAAGTCTGTACAGTGGAGCGTCTCAATTAGCGTCTTACGCATTGAGCAAAGTCTATACAGACTTCAGCGTCTCATGCATGTAGACACGGCATTTTAAGCATTATGCTGAGCAGATCCCGTACTACACTAAGACGCCCCAAAGCGGCTCGTACGGTTAAGTTATTTGAATGATCTCCAATTTTTATCTGATGATCTCGTCTCACGAAAAGAAAATTGTGGTTTCTTAAATAAAAACTCTTGTTAATGGGCTTGGCCCATCCTTTTAATCCTAAAAGAAGAGGGGGGGTCATTGTGTGCTAATGGGCTTGGCCCATTCCTATTCAAAAATAAATAAATAAAATTTTAATTCGCATGGCCCCATCTTTTATTGCCCAACTCATTAACTTCATCCATTTCTCACGGATCTTGCTCCCTCTCTCAACCCCACACACTTAAACCACCCACTCTCTTCCTCTGCCTGGATCTGAACCTCATCTCCCCTGACATCTCACCACCTCCTCCACACACAACCCAGCCGAAGCCACCCTCCCACTTCTCTCACCCTTCCTCTGCTAACACCATGGCAGCCCCCCACAGCTCACTCCGACTCTCCATTCTCTCCCACTCCCCCTGGTCATTCTCTCCCGCTCCTCCCTGATCTCCTTGCGACACCACCCCCTTGCCTGCATACTACCGGAGCACCACCGCCCTCACCTCTCCCTTTGGCGAACCCCCCCGGCAGACCTCCCCCACTCCTCTCCACCACCACCTCACGCTAGCTCCCTCCCTCTCTTTCTCTCTTAACCGCGAGCATCTCCCCGTCGTCACCACGGGTATCTCCCCAGTCCACCACCGCCTTCCCATTCCACCTCCACCATATGCATACGTGCATGCTCCACGGCCCACCTGCACCCACGATCACCGTGCCTGCACCGCCACGCACGCCACCGGATGCCATCGTCCACGCTGTCGACACCCCCCGCCGTCACCATCTTCACCGCTAGCACCTGCAGCATCGTCGTCGTCGTCGAGCTCCCAGCCGCTGTCGCCGGATGCCCACCTCCGGGCATCTCCATGTGACCACGCCGCGAGCCACCCTCCATCAGACGCGGCCCCCAGCCGCTCGCCCCGACGCCGCCCGTAGTGCCCCCGCCTGCTCCGGTCGTCTCCGGCCCCCAGCCGCAGCGCCCTCGCCTCCGGCCGCCTCTGGCCCCCAGCCCGCAGCGCCCTCGCCTCCGGCTTGCTCCGGCCGCCTCCGACCCCCAGCCGCAGCGCCTTCGCCTCCGGTCGCCCCGACGCCGCCGCCTGCGCCCTGCACGCCCGATGCCGCTCCCTGTGCGCCGCCGCCAACGACCCCCTCTCTCTCCCCATCTCTCTCTCCCTCTGTCTCTCTTTCTCTCCCTCTCTCCCTGTCTCGTTCTCTCTCTCTTCCCGCCTCCCTCTCTCTCCCCGTCTCTGTCTCTCCCCCGTCTCATCTCTCCTCTCGCGCCCACCCCGCTCTCTCTTCCTCTTTCTCTCTCTCTCCTCCTCTCCCTCTCGTTCTCTGTCTCTCCCTCCCTCTCACTGTCTCTCTCGGCTCCTCTCTCTCTCTCTCTCTCTCTCTCTCTCTCTCTCTCCCTCTCTCTCTCTCTCTCTCTCGCGGCTTCCGCCGTGATCTCTCTCTCTCTCTCTCTCTCTCTCTCTCTCTCTCTCTCTCTCTCTCTCTCTCTCTCTCTCTCTCTCTTTATTTTATTCTTTTAACTCCCCCCCTTTCTCTCCCTTTCGCTCTCTCCCTCTCTCACCGCACTCTCTCTCTCTCTCTCTCCTCTCCCCCCGCCATCTCTCTCTTCCCCACTCTCCCTCTCTGTTCCCTCACTCTCTCTCTCTCTCTCCTTCTCTCTCTCTCTACCGTCCCCTCCCTCTCTTCCTCTCCATCTCTCTCCCTCTCGATCCCCCCTCTCTCACTCTTTCTTTCCCTTTTTTTTTAATCCACTCTCCCCACCGTCTCTCTCTCCTTCTCTCTGCTTTTCTACCCCCCCTCTCTCTCTCTTTCTGCCCTCTCGATCACTCTCTCTCAATCTCCCTCTCTTATTTCTTTTTTTTTTCTTTTTTTTAATCTCCTCTCCCTTTCGCTCTCTCCCTCTCTCACCCCCCTCTCTCTCTCCGGTCTCACCCGACCTCTCTCGGTTCTCTTTCAGTTTGTTTTTATTTTATTATTATTTTTTTAACTCTCTTCTTTCCCTCTCTCTCTCTGGCCTTCTCTCTCTCACCTCTCTCCTCTCCTTCTCTCTCTCTCTCTCTCCCTCTCGATCTCTCCCTCACTGTCTCTCTCTTTTATTTTATTTTTACTCCTTTCACTCCCTCCCCCTATCACGTTCTCTCTCACTCTCTTATATATATATATAAGAGGTATATATATATATAACATTATATATATATACCTCTTATATAATTCTTATATATTCTCTGCATATATATGAAACTAATATAAAAAAAATCTAAAAAAGGGGGGAAGAGTCGTTCCCTCCCTCTTCCTTTCTCTCTCCAACTCTCTCTCCTCCAATCTATCTTTCGTAAGTATATTCTTACGTGTATATATAGGTATGCATGCATGAGTGTTCTTGCAGATGCGTGTGTGTAAGTGCGTGTATGTGTCCGTATGGAATGAAAGAGATGCTCCGGACTGATCAGTGTTGAAGCCCGTGAAATGAAGAAGGTTGAGTTCCCTGGGTGGTCAAGTGCACTAGGGAAGCTGTTCTGCTGTGCTGCGTGCCTGGTTCATCCTCACCTTGCCGAAGAAGCTCATCCAAAGCCCATCATCCATCTCTGAATAAGTTTTCTCCCCCCTTGTTGTCTGGTTTTCATTCAGTTAGTTACATATGCATGCATTACTTGTCGTTCATATAGTGTCTCTCTTCCTGAGAGACCCCTCTTTGTTCATTCATCATATCATCTACCTACCTTTTCATGTCTAAAAGGGGTTTTTAAATACTACCAACCAGGTTAGTGTTCTCTTATGCTATTCTCAATATCAGCTTCTAAAGAATTGATGCTACACCACCGTCGTCCTTATCTCGTTGTTGTTTCTCTTCATTTGTTTTCCGTGCAGGGTTAACCAGTCGGGGATCCCGCTTCTTCCGTCGACCAAAAGAGTAGGAGGTCATCCCTCCTTTTGAGGTACCCGGCTATTGTCTCTCTCATCTATCCTAGTTCTCTCCTTCATCATTATTATTTGTTGTTAAATTTCCATCTTCATCCTCCTTTACGTTTCGTTTAACAATAAGTCTATCTCCTCTCCCTTATTAGTATTATATATCGTTAAAACTCCATCTCCGTTCTTCTCTGTCTTATCTAAAATAAAATTTTCATCCTGTCTATATTTTCTTAGTATTCTTTTCTTATATCGTACTACCTTATTCTACCATCTATCACCCGATTTCTCTCTTTGCTCTCTCATCTTTCTCTTAAAAAGATATAAGAACATAAAAATAATAAAAGCCACAAAACCCCCAAAAAATATATAATAACAAAAAAGTAAAACAAAAAAAAGGGATAATAAAATCTGGGTAACCAAAGAAGGCCCTCTTCGTCGGCCGGCCGACTAAAGAGGAAGAAAAGACCCGCACTGCTCCCGCTTCGGCGGCGAATGCGATCACGATATTTCCTGTGGGGCTCTCAGCCCCTGGCGATCACATCCCCTTCCCCTTTTCTTTCCTGTCAATTTTCTTTTTTGTTTAAATCCTGCGACGGAAGTCATTCCTCGCGAAGGTGTACGTGACGGAAGTCATTCCTAGCGAAGCCCTTTTTTTTATTCT
This sequence comes from Amorphophallus konjac, assembly GCA_022559845.1. Lineage (NCBI taxonomy): Eukaryota > Viridiplantae > Streptophyta > Magnoliopsida > Alismatales > Araceae > Amorphophallus > Amorphophallus konjac. Next base: position 62,021,425 of record CM040125.1, read on the forward strand.
GTCATTTCATTCCTTTAATTCCTGTCTAAACCCTGCGACGGAAGTCATTCCTCACGAAGCCTTTTTTTATTCTGTCATTTTTTTCCTTTGATTTCTGTCTAAACCCTGCGACGGAAGTAATTCCTCGCGAAGGTGTACGTGACGGAAGTCATTCCTCGCGAAGCCTTTTTTTTATTCTGTCATTTCATTCCTTTAATTCCTGTCTAAACCCTGCGACGGAAGTCATTCCTCGCGAAGGTGTACGTGACGGAAGTCATTCCTCGCGAAGCCTTTTTATTCTGTCATTTTTTTTCCTTTGATTTCTGTCTAAACCCTGCGACGGAAGTAATTCCTCGCGAAGGTGTACGTGACGGAAGTCATTCCTCGCGAAGCCTTTTCATTCTGTCGTTTTATTCCTTTAATTTCTGTCGAAACCCCGCGGAGAGTAATACCTCGCGGTGGTCTTATGTATGTACATATAATATTTATTATTTATGCTGCAATAAAAATCCCGTAAGGCCAATGTCTTGCGGTGGTCTTAATATATACATATACATTCATTATTGCTGATAATATTATATTGCTGTTAGAACCCCACAAAGACCAATGTCCTGTGGTGGTGCGTCTTGGTTCGTATTGTCCTTGTAATTGCCTGGAGAATGATATTCCATTGCGATTTCTGAGTCTTCGTGCCTCCCCATTTCTGTTACTTAGAGTCTCGGATTCTCCGGTATATGAAAAACTGCTCGTGGAACGGTAAGTCACGCTTACCGAAAAGGGGTCATTTTGCGCGAGAGGGTCTTCCGACCCCTATCTCCGTCACGTACCGGAGTCCGTTTCGCATCCTTCTTTCCTTTCTCTCCTTTATGTTCTTTCTCTTCTTGAGCTGATCTCGTCATTTCCATCTCTTAGGACAGACGAGGGTGGACGTCCCTTGCCGTCTCCACCTCTCTGACAATCACCTTTTCATCATTACTTTGCATCATTATTTCTTTCCCCCGAGGGTGGACGACACTCTTTTGCCGTCTACACCTTTTTGGCGATCACGGTGGGATGACTTTTGTTTTCTCTGGTTACCCAAATATTGTCGGCACCCATGTGTGCCCCTCCACTCGGCACCCAAGCGTGCCCCTCCACTCGGCACCCACACGTGCCCCTCCACTTGGCACCCTCGTGTGCCCCTCCACTCGGCACCCACGTGTGCCCCTCCACTCGGCACCCACGTGTGCCCCTCCTGATTGCGCCCGCGTGCGCTACATTCGTGCTCCCAGTAGCACTCTTGCCATCGGCACCCACGTGTGCCCCTCCACTCGGCACCCACACGTGCCCCTCCTGATTGCGCCCGCGTGCGCTATATTTGTGTTCCCGCTATCACTTTGGCATTCCAATTTCATCACTCGTGCACTACGTGCATTACTCCAGAATCCCCTTGAAGTCTGAATAAATTCGTACCATTGCAGAAAAGGAGTGTTGTGATGTTTGTTTAATTTCTTTTATTGCATATATTTGCTGTCTGTTTATATATCTCTTGTTAAATTCAGCTCTGCATTGCATATCATCTCCCTTTTATTTTTATTTCTTTTGTTCCATCTTTTTTTAGGATCACCTTTTCTTGGTGAAGGAAGACTCTCCGTCGGGAATTCCTCTCGACGGACTAGGATCTCCTCCACTGGGACCTCCGTAAGTCCCCGACATCGAAGGATTCCCTCTTCGTTCACTGGGCTGGTTGTACCACTGAAGTTCCCTGGAGATAGTTAACCCATTCGTGGTGAGTCGAGTGTCCTTAGATCACACGGCGAAAATCAATATTGCAACTAAGGTCCCTCCTGTGGTGTGAACATTAGATTAGGAAAAAAAGAAAAAAAAGGGGGGGAAACCAAAAGAAAATAAAAAAGGCGTTAAACATCAACTTGTTTGTTAATCTCTGCTAATGGTTTGAGTGTTTATGTTATTACATTTTAATTAGAAAGAAAAAAAAAGAGGGAAAACATAAAGAAAACACAAAAAGGCGTTAAACATCAACTTGTTTGTTAGTCTTTGTTCTTGGTTTGAGTGTGTATGATATTGCGTTCCGGCAAAATCTCGCGTTCCGAAAAAGATCAAGAAATGTCCGGGAACGGTCAGAATCCGACCCCGAGTCACCAGGGGACACATGTCCCTGCTGAGGACGCAGGTTCCTCCCGTGAGCCCTCATATGAGGTGCGAGCCGCCGTCGGGGAAGCATCCCCGCCACAAGATATTTCCTCCTTGCTAGGTGTTCTCGCGAACACACAGCTCAATTCCGATCAGATCCGAGCCTTTCAGGCCGTCTTAAAAGGGAAATCTGTTGATCTACTCCTCAAAATCCAACACCAGTTGCTCTCTCTATTCAAGAGCCCGCACAGGCAATCCCTCCCTCATTCCCTCTTGTGCAGACAAGTTTGCAGCCTCCCTCTTTCCAATTACCTCCCCAGTCTCAAGTTCCACCAATTCTTCATCCAACATTTCAGTCAGTTCCATTTACTGATATGCCACATCTGCAACCTCCCCCTTTCCAATTACCTCCCCAATCTCAAGTTCCACCAATTCCTCATACGACATTTCAGTCAGTTCCATTTGCTGATATGTCACAACGTCTCTCTCATCCGGAATTCCCTTCTCAGGCTTCTGCGAGGCCTCAGTGGCCACCACAACCTGCTCCTTACAATGAGGTCACTCAATCTCTCCTTCATAGGATGAACAAGATGGATGAACAATTCTGAGATTTCAAAAAGATCGTGGATGTCAAATCCGCGCCTGAGATCTCTTTACCAATCCTTCCAGTATTCCATCTCCCTCCTTCTGAAATGCCAACGTATCGACGGTACACCGGCACAGGCAACCCCCTCATTCATCTGAAGGACTTTATGTATGAGTCCTCGTTTTGGCAGAACGATCAAAGATCCTTGGCATACCTCTTCAGGAGATCATTGGATGGTCCCGCCTTAGAATGGTTCTATTCCCTAGAGCCGAGTGAGGCTGAGAACTTCGACGTAGTGCAACGGAAATTCACACAGAAATATCGGGATAGGATCGGTCCCTCCTTCTCTATTACCGACCTAGTGGCTGAAAAAATGAAGCCGGACGAAGATTTCACCCAATTTGCCGATCGATGGAGATCCTTGGCAGAGAAAGTGAGAGACCCCATTTCAGAATCGGAGCAAGTAAAGATGGTCGTGTCTAATGCCACTCCACAATTTAGACACGTCTGGCAATGAACAAGCTCACCACTATGGAGGAACTGTATGAGAGAGCTCGATATATCCAAACACAGCTGAAAGATTCTCCCCTCATGCATATGTTCGAGCCACCAAAGCCAAAGGTGTTTAGGAAGCCGGGCACGGGTGCCCAAGGTGGGGTAACAGAAGGGGTTGTAACAAATGAACAAGTGGGCGCGGTTGGCTATCCCAACCAGCAAGCTAATCCTAGGCCCCCACAACCCCCACAATTCCCCTTTCATCAGGAGCAACAAGGTCAGCAACCCTATCGTCCTCCCCCACAAAACAATCTCTTCCAGAACAATATGCCTCAACCGCTCCATCTCAACAACAACAACAGCGACCTCCTCAATATAATCAGGTTCCACCACCCGGGGATTATGGCCTCCAACAACAGAGAAGGCCGATCGGCCCTAGGAGAGCTCATTACCCACCTTTGCCGGAGTCATTGCCGGACATCTTTAATGCTCTCATGGCTGCTAATTTCCTCACCTTGCCTAAGGAAAAAGCCATATGGCCCACGAACGTCGACACTTCCAGATATTGTGTCTTCCATAGACAGCCGGGTCATACAGTGGAAAACTGTTTTCATTTCAGAGATTATATCTATGATATGAACGATGAACATCAAATAGATTGGGATGAAATGAGGCGATGCATCACCATGATGAAGGCCAGGAGACCTCCTCTTAGACACAACAACAACAACAACAACAACAACAACAACAACAACAACAGCAACAACAGCCTCAGCAGGCACCACAACAACAGCCAAATATGGGCATCCTCCAGAATCCGTTACCGGCACACCAACAACCTAACCACCAAGTCAACCCCATCTCTTCCTTCCTGGAGGTTGGAAGAGGGCAGGATTGGCATACGGAAAGCGGCTCTGTCCTTGTCACCAATCACGTTCCTATCCAATCCTTACGCCTTATTTGTCCCGCACCTGTCTATCCTCCACCCGGAGCACAACCCGCAGTGATACCTCACTCATTTCCACTGCTATCGCGTCCTCTCATCCGCGTCGCTACTGATGACCTCCCTTCGAGTCTCCAGCAAACACCCTCCACTTCCACCATAACACCGTTACCCTCAAAGTCTCTCATCATTTCTCACGCCTCCACTTCATCATCCACCTTCATTCCGCCTCCACTAAACAAACCCCTCATTGCCCAACACCCTTCCGAGGTGCCCTCCACCTCCACCATAACACCGTTACCCCCAAAACCTCTCATTATCTCTCACGCCTCCACTTCATCATCCGCCTTCATTCTGCCTCCACTAAACAAACCCATTATTGTCCAACACCCTTCCGAGGCACCATCTACCTCCACCACAACCCCTTTACCCTCGAAACCCCTCATTATTCATCACCCATCCGGGACACCATCAACCTCTACTATGCCTCCACATTTTAAACCCCTTATCATTCGCCGTCCATCTGAGGCTTCATCCACTCCCACCATGCCTCCACCTAACAAACCACTCATCAGAGCCCCTACACCTATTATTGCCCCTGCTTCATCAATTGTTCCTCCACCACTACCCCTCGAACCCTTGCTAAACTCCATATCTACCTCTATAAAGGTGCCGCCAAAACCACAAGCCATGGTGCTCCGTAGTGGAAGGATGTTCCATCGGATTTTTCCCCAAAACAGTCAGGTCCCCGAGCAATCTCAGCAGGAGAAAGACACCGAAGAACAGCCAGAGGGGTCTATCCCCGGGACACAATATGACCTGTTGAAACACTTGGATAAAACACCAGCTCGGATCTCCATTCTCGAGCTAATCAAGAGGTCGAAAACCCATCAAGACGCCTTGATGGAGTATCTTCAGAGGGTTATGGTAAATGAGGATCTCCCAGTGGAGAAAATCTCGTCAGTATTGACGCCAACTGACACACAACCGGCTATTATATTTCACCACCATGAGCTTGCCCCCAAGGAGGCTCGAAAATATGCTTTGTGTATTGCAGTCAAGATCAATGGGGTGCCTGTAGACCCATGTTTGGTGGACACTGGTGCGTCTATAAATGTGATCTCTATGATCACCCTCCAATCATGTGGGGTTGACACGGAACAGATAAGGCCTTCATCAATCACGGTTACGGCCTATGATAATAGCAAAAAGCCGCCAATGGGGATGGTCATCTTGAATGTAGAATTGGGCCCTGCATCAGTCTTCACGGAATTCCATATCCTTGATATGGATCCCACATTCAAGGCCATACTGGGCCGCCCTTACATTGAGGTTATGAATGCGGTGCCTTCCACCAATCATCAGTGCTTGAAGTTTCCGTACAAGGCTTGGATTATCAAGGTAAATAGCATGCCCATCTTTTCTACAGTGGACGCTATTAATACCTCATTGCCTTCTGTTTGGCCAACTCACCGGCCAATTCTTTCACTGCTAGATGTGTGTGACCCTCGTCACACCCATTTTACACAAAAGCCACTTCCAACACCAAAGTCATGTCACCCTTCCCATGCTAAGGGATGGGAGATCATGAGAAACATTGGCTACCAACAGGGCAAAGGTTTGGGGGCACAATTACAAGGGAGACTGAAGTTGCCAAAGAAGACAAAGTTAACCCTTAGAGCCGGCCTAGGCTTTGAAGGGCCACTTGAAGCATATGAGGGACCTCTTACATGGACCTTGTACTCTCATTTCGGATAGGGTCCGGTTATACAGTTGGGGGATTACCCGCGACAATCACATGGGAAATTGCATATTGCCTACTTGGCTGAAGGTTGCTCGAGAGCTGCAAAGAAGGGGAAACACGATGACCCGGATTGTGAGTGGAACAAGTGGTTTGATATACAGGATATTTCCATGGCACTACAACAGATGTTCTCGCCTCCAGACTTAGAGGTGCCACTTTTGATCTCTGAGGTACCAAAAGATGTCATTGACATTGCCGAAATTTCAAGTTTTCCTCGCCAAGAGGAAGTTGCCACTGACGGATCGCTTTCCGTCATTCTCTCTGATCATCCTCCTCAGCCGTTGCTGCTGACTCTTTCTTGGACCCGACGTTTATCTGATGATATTCCCAGGTCCCCTTCTCTACTCACATTCTTGCGTGGGTCTTTCAGCCCATGCCAAATTTTCAACCATGATCTGCTCAATGAGCCATGCAACCCCCTAGCTATAGTTCCCTCCTCCCATTCTCTAATTTCTTTCAATTGTTTTGTAATTGAAAATGAAAATGAAAAAAAAAAGTCGATTTTCAAACTCCTCAACAGTGCATCTCCTTTGAGGAGACCTCCTACCTCTCTCACGAGTGTGCCCCGACTTACGGGCCACTCATTCAAGGTCCCTTGAGCGACCTTCTTTACCCCTCTATCGAGGGGTCTCTTCCTGTACATTCTTCAACTTCTTCTTCGTCTGTAGAACAAGTCAGTCAGGTTAGGAATAGCGAGTCAAGGGTAGTGCCTAGAAGAAAATCCAAGGGCAGAGAAATTCCTCGTCGATTCCTTCTAGATCTAGCCAATAGGTGTCAAGCCTTTCTAGCCATTCCTCAATTGCTAGAAAATCCCATCCATCTGCCGGAGTTAGAATGTGAAGAGGATTGCACAATTGATGAGGGATACGGAGTTTATGAGCTCACAGATGAAGAGTACCCTATTGAAGAAGGGGACGAAGAATATGAGAGCGCGGCTGACGCATATGCTAGCGGAATAAGGAGGTTTGACGAACCATCAGCCGCTATAGAAGAACCCACCAAAGAGATCAATCTGGGGACCGAGGAAGACCCTAGGATCATCCTCATAAGCGATAATTTGCCGACATCTGAAGAGGAGGAATTGATCAAGGTTCTAAAGGAGTACAGGGACACGTTCGCATGGAGCTACGAGGATATGCCGGGATTGGATTCCACCCTGGTCGAACATCGCCTAACGTTAAAACCAGGGTCCGTCTCGGTAAAGCAAAGGTTAAGACGTTTCCACCCCCAAATGGCTTTAAAAATGAAGGAAGAGGTCGACAAGCTCCACAAAGCCAGGTTTATTAGAGTCGTCCTATATCCTCAATGGGTGGCAAACATTATCCCGGTCATGAAAAAGGATGGAAAGGTGAGAATCTATATCGATTTTCGGGACCTTAACCGTGCGTGTCCAAAAGATGATTTCCCCTTGCCTCACATTGACGTGTTGGTCGATAATACGGCAGGCTATGAAACTCTCTCGTTTATGGATGGATTTTCGGGGTATAATCAGATCCGTTTGGCGGAAGAGGCTCAGGAGAAAACATCATTCACCACATCTTGGGGAACTTACTACTATTTGGTCATGCCGTTTGGTTTGAAGAATGCTGGAGCTACTTATCAAAGAGCTATGATGGCAATATTCCATGACATGATGCATGTATATTTAGAGGTGTACGTGGATGATTTATTGGTCAAATCTAGGACTAGGGCGAACACCCGAAGTTCTAGCTAAGGTGCTGCAAAGATCAAGAGAGTTCAATTTGAAAATGAATCCAAAAAAGTGCGTATTTGGTGTTTCGTCAGGCAAATTGCTTGGTTTCATTGTGAGTAAGAGGGGTATTGAAATAGATCCCAACAAAGCTAAAGCAATCAGGGAGATGCCACCTCCGAGAAATCTGAGAGAAGTTCGAGGTTTAATTGGAAGGTTGCAGTTCATTCGTCGATTTGTGTCACAGCACTCACAAAGGTGCAAACCTTTCTACGAGTTAACTAAGTCAGGAGTAGAATTCCTTTGGAATTCTAAATGCCAAAAAGCTTTTGAAGGATTGAAAGAGTATCTGGCCAATTCACCCGTTCTAATTCCACCCACGCCAGGCAGACCTTTAATCCTTTATGTCTCAGTCCTAGACGACTCCGTGGGAGCTGTCCTAGCACAAGCCGATGAAGCGGGCAAGGAAAGGGTGACCTATTACTTGTCCAAACTCCTCAACCCCTGTGAGCAGAAGTACACGGCTATGGAGAAAACTTGTGCCGCCCTTGTCTGGGTAGTGCAGAAGTTGAAACACTACTTTCTGGCTCATGAAGTTCATCTGATTGCCCGAATGAACCCTATCAAGTTCCTTCTAGAAAAATCTGTCCTTACGGATAGATTAGCACGCTGGCAAAGTTTTCTCTCTCAGTTTGACATCGTCTACGTCCAGCAAAAGGCGATTAAAGGGTATGCTATAGCTGAGCATCTCGCTCACCATCCTCTTCCGAAATTCGACCCTGTCCAATCAGAGTTTCCAGATGAGGAACTAATGTCCATCAACCAATCAGATGATTGCATGTGGACGTTATATTTTGATGGAGCTCTGAATTCGCAAGGGAAAGGAATCGGCATTGCCCTCCTGTCGCCTAAAGGCCTTACATTCCCACTGGCATATCAGCTCAAATTCCCCGTTACCAACAATATAGCTGAATATGAAGCTCTTCTAGCTGGCCTAGAACTCGCTCATTCCTTTCGCATCACTGAATTGCGAGTCGTAGGTGATAGTCAACTCATTCTTCGCAGGTGCTCACCAAATATCGCACTCGCGATCCCAAGCTCAAGCCATACCAAGAACTCACTGCTGCCTTTGCCAAATTGTTCGCCAAATTGATCTTTGTCCATGTCCCTCGTCATCAGAACATTCTGGCCGATGCCCTCGCCTCATTGGCATCATCTCTAAGGTTCCCTCTAGGAAGATGGTTTGATACCATTCACGTCTACAAGCGTCACGCCCCTGCAATCGATGACGCTTCATACGTAAATATCAAGGACAGGATAGCAAGAAAGGCCCTACAGGAAGAAATCCTTGAGAAGAGGGAAATTATGTTGACAGAATTAGAAGAAGAATTGGCTGATGAGGAGAAGCCATGGTTTTACGAAATTGTCAAGTATTGCAAAGATCAATCCTACCCTGAAGAAGCCACATCGGAAGATAGAAAAGCCATAAGGAGGGTGGCACAGAGGTACGTGCTGGTCGGAGAAGTGCTATACAAGAGAAGTCTTACTGGTGTTCTTCTAAGATGTCTCGACGAAGAGGAAGTCTGGAAATGCGTCGAGGAAGCACACTCTGGTGTGTGCGGTGGCCATGTGAATAGCCAAATGCTTGCCAAGAAAATCCTTCGGCAAGGCTTTTACTGGCCCACCATGGAAGAAGATTGTGCCGTCTATGTCCGCAGGTGTGTCAAGTGTCAACTTCACGCCGATAAAATTCATTCCCCATCTTCTTCACTTCATCCAGTATCCTCCCCATGGCCTTTCTCCATGTGGGCTTTCGATGTCATTGGTCCTCTCGGTAATCCTTACTCCCTCACTAAGCAAAAATCATTCATCCTTACCGCAACGGAGTACTTTACCAAATGGGCCGAAGCCGAAGCTTACGTGGAGGTTAAAGCATCAACAGTCTGCAAATTCATCATGAAGAACATCATCGCCAGGTTCGGCATTCCAAGCACGATCATCACCGACAATGGACCGCAATTCATTTCTCAGGACCTTCAGGACCTCTGCAAAAGGTATAAAATTGCATTGCATCATTCATCACCTTATTATCCACAAGGTAATGGACAAGCAGAGGCCACTAACAAAACATTGATTAAAATCATAAAAAAGACATGTGAGTCTAACAAGTTCTCGGATTGGTCAGAAAAGCTGATTGAAGCTCTATGGGCCTATCGCACTTCAATCCGTACTCCCACTGGGCAAACCTCGTTCGCCCTCACTTATGGGATGGAGGCGGTAGTTCCGTACGAAATTCTGGTCCCCTCTCTGAGAGTACAATTGGATAAGGACCTCCCCCTCGACGAACGTCGTGATTCACTCCTTGCCCAATTGGAACTCTTAGATGAGAAACGGCTGGCCGCTGCCGAGCATGCACGTGTATATCAAAACAGACTCACACGTTTTTATCAAAAGAAGGTCATTGAAAGGAAATTTCAAGTCGGTGAAATGGTAGTGAAAAGAATGTTTGTAAAACCTGGTGGGCCGCGTTCTAAACTCCAACCCAATTGGGAAGGACCGTACGTGATTCAGGCTGTGCATCCTGGCAACGCCTATAGGCTAGTCAATGCTGAGGGGATCGAGTTATCCCACCCTTGGAATGGGCTTTATCTTAAGAAATACTACCCTTAGATAGGTGTACATAGTGTCAAAAAATGATGAAACAACAAAAAAAATAGAAAACAATGAAAATAACAAAAATATGTATATATACAACAACAAAAGACAAAAAAATAGAAGAAAATGAAAAGAAGAAAAAAAATAGAAAATTCAAAATTGCTAATGCCCGGAGATCACCATGTAGTTAAGTCATTGCATTCAACCTCCGTGTTGGGATAGGGCCTATTAAGACTTGGTAGGTTCCGGGTCTTGGTTTGCCAGAACCGTGGGGATCCCTGTCCGACTAGTTCGGCTTATGCCCCCCTCAAAAGGGGCAACATACATGTACACATGTGTTCTATGAAAGATCGGTAGCATCGCTCATGGTGAGGCCTCACCCAGAAGGTCTCCAGAAGGCTTAAATCTTTATTCTCTCTCTCTTCGACCGAATGAGACAGCCGGCGCCCTTAAAACGCTGAGCATGGAAAACACGAACACAACCCCTAGGGCAAGAGTAGGGCCCAATTCTTCGAGCATGGGTCAGAGCACGAGAAGAGGGCAGTGTCCCCGCAGGCATCCAAGAGGGATTCCATAATGTCAAGATACTATGTCCCTCGCAAAAATCTGTCAAGAAAAATCAGAAAAGAAGAACAAAATCAAAGTCAAGTGAAAAGCCTGGTCGTAACCGTGCCTGATCCCACAAATGAACCCCTTTGACTGAAAGTCAAATTCTATACAAGAGGGGCCATGAGATGTAAATGCTCGAGATTTGGTCTGAAGTTGTCCGAAAGGGAGAGTTAAGTGTGCCCCTACTGGCTCGCCGGGTTAACGGTTTTGCCGGTCCTCTCAGGAGGTTTGCCCCTAATACTCTTCCTTCTTCCCCTGAAGATAAAGGCTCAATGGAGTTCCTAAGGGTGAAACTCACCAAAGTCTGCAACCACCTTTCGACACAAATGTATGGTTCTCCATCTTGGAAAGCAGAAGTCATTGTCAGAGTCCCCGTGTTTCTGGCCGGTCAAGACCCTTATCTACCATCTTGATGTCTTCTAAGCCTAACCTCGGGCTTAGACCAATGCAAGCGCGTCACCTATGGGTGCGACGGCGTCTGATTCCGGGTCAGCGTCGCGCGGTTGGTCATTTGGGTTCCAGGGTGTTCCATTACATATTGTCTAGAGTTGTGAGGAAATAGACCCGGGTCGGGCAAATCATTTACCTTGAACACTTTTTAGGTGAATCCCTGTGGTCGGAAGCAACTGGGAGCCTAAGCATGGCATGACGGTATTGTCATCAGGGTAAGTCTTAGCCGGCGGGATTATCATTCGAGGAGTCTAGAGGCCCAAATCAACTTAGACGTGCACTTAGGATGCCTGGGAGGTTAGCAAGAAACCCTCATCCTCATGCAGGTTAGATGTTATATCAAGTGGTCATCATGCATTAGTAAAAACAAAAAAAATAATAACTCAAAAAATAAATAAAAAATAACAAATCCAAAAATCCAAAAAAAAGAAGAGAAGAAAGCAAAAAAATGTACATGCAAAAAAAATGGAAATATAAAAGACCAAAAAAAATAAACAAACAACAAAATATAAAAAAATGAATACACCTACAAAAACAAAGAAAATCACATCTTCGCATGATCGCATTTGTATGCACCATTCATTTTAAATTCTCGTTTGCATCCGTGTGCTTGTCTGTCGCATTCATTATCCTTTATTATTGCCTTTGTTAATAAAGGCTTGCCCCTTGACTCGTTATCAAGAATAACTCAAAATCACGTTTGTTTATTGAGCAAGGGGCAAGTCAGAGCAGAAATGCTAACTTGTTTGCTTAGATGTGTACAGGATTCGGGAGATCAGAAAGAAGCAGAGAACCAAGCACAAAATATTTTATTCCACTCCCACTCAACAAAAACGAACAACAAGAGAGAGCCTACATTAGCTCCCACCCTCCTTCTCTACATTACTCGTCTCGCCGCTTTCTGGACGAGAAACTCTAGAAGGTGCTATCCAACCATGAAAAGCGGTACTTCTACCGCTTTGGGGTCCTCTTTCTATCTCCACTCCCCGATGTCGATCTGCGGGAGCAGCAAAGAAGCTACTAACACGAAAGCCACGCTCTCGTGCTCTTCGGTAGCGTTCCTCGCCGTCCTTCAGCCACTGCTCAGCGAGGCCGAGACTGGTCCTCAATTCAAATAGTTGGGCCTCCAGGGCCCTCCTCTCCTCTTTCTCGACTGATCTTTTGGCCTTCTCTCTTTCCCTGTCATTTTCCCTCTCAGCACGTTCTCTCTCTCTGTCATCCCTTTCCAGCTGAAGGGTGATCCTCAGCTCCATGGCGTCCCGAGAAAAATTGTCATCTGAGCGACGCTGCAATTCCTCCTCCAGCTCCGCTATCCTGGCCTTCCCTTGTGATGCATGAGCAAACATCTCTTGCATCTCTTCGGCCTGCCATATCCGTCATTTCAGGGGTGTGATGAGACATAAATAGAGAAGCTCGGATAAGAGGAACCTTCACCTGCACAGAAAGCATTCCCTCTGCCTCCGCGGCGCGCTGTGTTACACGGGCAAGCTGCTCATGGAGCGAATCTAGTTCCGACGAAGGAATCCATAGACTGGAAGAAGCACCCTCTGCCCCTACTGCTGGTAGGGTTGCGTCGAGCCGAGCGCGCTATGATAGCAAGAAGTGACAGTGAGTGGCTAAACACCAAAACCTAGGGGTATAATTAGGAATATGCATTTGCATACATACTCACCGAGACATGTAAGGCCTCACGGATGTCACCCAACTCTCCCTCCGTGTCCGCCAATCGAGCCCGCAAGTTCGCTATCATGGTATCACGGGCATCCTAAACCCATGTCATAGAGTCAGCATTACATTTAGAAAAATGATATAAAAAAATAGAAAAAAAATGATCAAAAAGTGAGAAAGGAGATATACCTCCACAAGTCCCTCAGGATGGAGTCGCTCTGCATACATCGCCCTATAGAGACGTAGATAATCTTCACTATCCCGGGCGTGCGACTCCACGAGCGTGCCACCCCGCTGCCAATCTTCATATTGTTCGGGGAAGCGCACCCGCCAGTCGACACAGGTTACCGGCCCACGTGTTTTCCTCCCGACGCGGGGTGGTGCGGTCATATCTACCCATTCCTGGGCAAGCCCTAGAGTCCTCATGACCAATCGTAGCCGGAGTGGCTCGATTTCATTCAGGCAGTGGACCCAAAGGTCCCGACCAAATCGAGGGCGACCTGCGATGACCCACGGTTGGTCGACATCGACCAAGCCCGAGTAAGGCCTCCAGATCACCTGCGTTGGCATGCGTGTATCTCCTTAATCACTCAAAAGAACCAAAAAAAAAGAGAGACAAAAGAAAAGACAAAAAAAATGGAGTCCTACCATCTCTGCGGGGAACTCTTGCAGCTCACGCCTTAATACCATCAGCTGGTAAGATAGAGAGGCTGTGCTCATAATGGGTTGCCACCGCCGAGCTAGTGGTGCCACAGCCACACGCCACTGTCGAGCTCGCCCCATTGGGATGTAGTAATAACTCCATACCTGTGTCGTCACATGTCATCAGCATTTCATGAAATAGATTAGTTGCATAAATAAATAAACAAATAATTACCTGGAGAAATGGTATGAAGCCACTCACAGTCACCTCTCGATCTGTCCCTTGGGACAGACTTGCGAACAGATGCGCCAGCACGGCGGCTCCCCAGGCATATTGCCCTACCCTCTCTAGGTCCACCAAAAATTCTAGGAAACGACAATGGATGTCGTCTCCTTTGGAACCCAGCAGTAATTTTCCCAGCAGGAAGAGGAGGAATATCCTCAAGTCCATGTTTGATCTCTCCCAGCTACTGGCATCCACGCAGTACACAGCGCGGGACCCTCTTTCCGCTCTCTCCATGAACTCCTCCAAGGACTCGTTATCACGGTGACGAGTGTCAGTGAGCCCCAGTGCCTCCATGATAGATGCCTTGGCTATTGACCTATTCTTTTGGTCCTTTAATTCCAGACCAAGAAGCTTCTGAGCCACTTCGCGATAATCGGGGTAGGTGACCCCGGTCACCGCCTCACCATCCACTCTAAGGCCGGTGATTCGGGCCACATCTTCGAGACTGGGCACCATGTGCCCCCAGGGCATCAAGAAGGCACGACTCTCTGGGTCCCATCTCTCGCGCAATGCTTGGATGAGGGCGAGGTCGAGCTTAATGGGTTCGATCCGGAGGAATGCACCAAACCCCATCGCATCTAGTCGAGCTTTCTGGAAGTCAGGCAAGCCTCGATAGGCGGCCACCACTAACTCCCATGAGATGTGTGACCTCGTCATACTCTGTGGATTACACAGAAGTGAGAAGCGAGTGCATCATTGAAATAAAATAGAAAGAGATGAGAAAGGAAGAAAGGGATCATGAAGAAATATGGGGAAGAACTGGCTCATTTACAAGCTCCGATTGGGTCCTCTCACTGAGTGGCCTTTCAACATCGGAGAGTCTCCTGGAACTACCACTGGATCTGCTCCTCTTCGAAGGAGCGGGAAGACTCGCCCTCCACCCTGAAACTGGACTCTCCCTCCATCTCAGAGAATGAGAAACTCTTACTCCCTCCTGTCGACTTTTCACTCTTCTAACCAGTCTCCACACCTCCGTGCTTTCAAGTGAAGCAGGCGGGGGGAGTATTTATAGGATTGAAGGGATATGATCCAGATCTGTCTCAGTTCCTCTTGCAATGGGCCTTGTAACAAAGCACCCATCTTTCACTCGAAGTGAACGAGGTCGGGAGCGTAGCGGGTTGATTCACACCCTACACATCTAGGTTCCCTGTGTTCATCATGACTCAAATAAATCTGAAATGAGGTCATCCACATGGAGAAAGGATAATGCAGGTCGACCTCTTCGAATTTGGGAGTGGACTCATCCACAGGAGAAAGGACAATGGAAGTTGATATCTTTGAATCCGGGAGTGGACTCATCCACAGCAGAAAGGACAATGGAAGTCGATATCTTTGAATCCGGGAGCGGACTCATCTACATGGAAAGAGGACAGGAGGGCGGTTGGCATCTTTGAATTCAGTGGTACATCATTAAAATTTGTGATGGATTCTCCCGAAAGGAATGCCCAATGAGTCTGAGACATGATCCGTTATCTCAGGGGAGATCTGTTAAACACGTCACATGAGGACGGCATGGAAAGAAGAGGCGTAGAAGAGAAGGAACGCATGGCGGGCAAACACGTCGCATGAGAGCATGTCGTTCCATTCATACGTCTATATAAACTGTCGTGTTCACCGTGAGAAGAGGGCGGGTGTATGAGCAACTTGCCAAATCTCGCACTACCCCCTTGGTCGTCCCTCTCCTTCCTAAGAGGGAGGTCCCTGGGAGGTCATCTAGAGCTCTGCGACGTTACGATTGTCTCATCATATCGCGCATTCTCACCCTCTCTGGTAGCGCTCGTCGCCCTCCTCTGGCCTCTCTCGCGACCCCGACGGCCGCGAAGCTCTTGAACCCGAGGCTGTTTGCTGAGCCTCCCCCTACTCTGCAATGGAGACTACACCAACCCCAGGAGCTCCTCTACCGTGAGCTCCAACTCTCCTCCAAACGGCAGTGACTCTGAAGGAGTGACATGTCCGAGCGCTGTGTCTTCCGGAGCTTCATCACTTGGGCCTCACGTGCCCTCCTCTCGTCTCGATCCCGATGTCGCTTTATCCATGCCTCTCTTTCCATTCTCTCCCAGTTTACTTCTCTCCTCGCCACCTGAAGAGAAATCCTCAGCTCCATGACATCTCAGGGCTCTCCGCATACTGTAGTTGCCTCAGTCCCCCAGATCCTATTCGGCAACGGCCGACCATCACCCGACGTCCGCCATTCCAGTCACAAAGAAAAGGAGGGGAGAGACTGAAAGGGAGTGCAATGGCATTAAGGCTCTGCATTTATTTTAAGATAACATACATCAGGGTTTGGGCACCTCAGGCCTCAGTTTCCTGAGCTCCATTACATAAGTCTCCCATAGCTCTCGATCCTCACTCACAGATACCGTCACCTTCCTCGGAATGCTTGCCTTCCACGAAGCTTTGATCGCCTTCACATCCTTCGCATCATCCTCCGTGCCCAGCTTTCTCTCTTAATCAGAGGAAGGTTGGATGGCATGGGAAGAGAGTGCCGAGGAAGGCCAATTTGCAGGCAGCACCGGTGCGAGCTGTAAAGAACAAATTTGGTTGCACCGATAAGATGGAGTTCCGCATCAGGAGAAGATCGCGTGAGAAGCCTACGTGAAAGTAAACATGCTGGCACACAAGTGAACATCTCTCGCGCCAAGGAGCTGAAGTGAGTACGCCAGTCACCGCGTGTCTTCAGACAGGGCATGCGATTGGCCACCTTCCCACTAAAGCCCAACACATCGGCCATGTAATGGAGGGGGCTTCGTTCAAAAATCTGGAGGCGGTCTGTACCCCTTCGTAGTGATGAAATTTGAAGTGAAGATCAATCCAGCAGTTGAGGAGAAGCATGCACCCGTGAGGAGGCCTACCCATGCTGGAAGCCGTGAGACCGCTGTAAAGATGCGCGAGGATAGCAGGCCCCACTCTCCTTCCCTCCCAAAGTCCACAAATCGCTCCCAATTGGTCTTCCTCTACGATGTTGTCAGTACAAGGAAAGAGGAGAGCTCCGGCCAAACAAATTGTGAACCCTTTCATAAGCCCTTCTAAATGTTCATCATCTGTCAACCCTTCTAAGGCAGTCACGGTCCAGTCTGCGAGCTTTTGCAAGTTGACTCCGTTCTGAGTCTGAACGCTCTTTATGGTTCCAGATGGCATAAAGCTTCCAAGAACTTCCCGGTAGATACCCTCTTCCGCATCCGCGAAACCTTTATCCTGTCATCCTTCATCGACCTTCTTAAGCCTAGCAGAAGTTCTGTCTCCTCGAGGAGGACCGTTGCCTCAAAAGTAGGGAAGATAAAAGTGTGGGTTTCCGGATGCCAAACCTCCGCCAATGCACCCAGGGCCGCCCAATCCATGGAGATCTTGTCATAATGCTTGGCATGGATCACCAACCCTTGGAGATGCCATTTGAAATAACGGCCCTCATACTGACAGTGATGTTAGACGTAAGCTTCGATAGCCAGGGCAGCTTTGAGAATTTCTCGGGCCCGGAAAAGAGGATACGGCTGAAAGGAAGGAAAAGAAAGAATAAAAAAGCGAGGGAGAACTTATGAAGGAAACTAGGATGAAAGACCAACTTACCGCTCGTGAGAGAATCCTCTCGCTCAGATGGCCTTCAATGTCGGTCAACCTCCTGAATTCGCGGCCGAACTTGCTCCTCTTGGCAGGGCGGGAAGGCCCACCTTCCATCTCAAAAGGGCAGGATTTCTCTCCCATCTCAAAAAGAGCTTGACTCCCCAAACCACCAATGGATGATCTTTTGCTAAAGAGCAAAGGGGTACTTATAGTGAAAAGGGGGGTAAAAAGGTAAATGTAAAGCATTTATGACAAGTTACCGTGGTGAATTTTAACCGAATAAATCTTGTCTGATTTGTGTCGTGTTTTCCCCTACTCTTGTATTGATGTGCGGATGTCCTGTACAGTTGAATGTAATTTTACTTCTTATGAAATAAATCCTTCTTCACTGCTTGCTGTTCGGTGCAGGTTCCAAGAACAAAATAAGAAAGCAAGAGGGCGCCATTGCCCTACCATGTCCCACCATCAGTCACCCCGGTGACTGACCCCACTGTGTCATGCATCCTACTATATGATATCTACGCTATTAGAGCACGTCAAGGACCTTATGCCTTGGTTGAATCTGGAGTTTGAGTTCCCCTCTAACAAAAATAGTGATAACTCCAGAGGAGTTCAGGACGTACGGATAGGCCGTTAGGTTGTGATAGCATGGGAACGATGGTTCCATTCGGTGAATCGATGCGTGGATAAACGGGCCCCGGCTCAGTATCGTCTCATCAAATCGATATCCTGACCCGTCCTAAGCAACTTAACAATATTATCCTTGGCTATTTTCTACTTTTAGTTTGTTTTAATTTTTCCTTTAAACCCAGTATGCATTCATGTAGAACTTTGATATCACTGTGGAAGATCATTCTTTAACTCGATTGTGAGAGTCGATGTGCTTAAATTCTTGACTAATACGGGATGTTCCATTCTGAATCGAGTACTGAGTTTCTGTGAAACCATCTTGGGCTTGTTGGCCGAAAGAGACCTTTGTTTGGATTTATCAGCTACCCTTTTTATTTACTCCATTGGACCCACCTTGGTCGCATCACTTCCACATGGGCTGGTAACCGCTCCCCAAGGTGAAACCTGCGGGTCTACGACTCAGGTACTTCCACGCCGAGAAGTTGGTCCCTCTTTCTGTTAGTCTTTTGTTATGTCCAGCCAAACAGTCGTTGATTTCGGAGGACCCTCTTCAAGGTTGTTTTGCTGAAACTCAGGAAAGATTCCAATCACATAGTGTTAAAAATGTGTCTCATCACGCCTTGGCATCCACTTTTCAGTCCATTCTCCACTCCACTTCATTACACTTCTATTTCATTCCACTCCGTGTCATTCCCCTGCAAAGCAAACGCCAATGCAGGGCAGCTGTAGACACGGCATTTTAAGCATTATGCTGAACAGATCCCGTACTACACTAAGATGCCCCAAAGCGGCTCGTACAGTTAAGTTATTTGAATGATCTCCAATTTTTATCTGATGATCTCGTCTCACGAAAAGAAAATTGTGGTTTCTTAAATAAAAACTCTTGTTAATGGGCTTGGCCCATCCTTTTAATCCTAAAAGAAGAGGGGGGGTCATTGTGTGCTAATGGGCTTGGCCCATTCCTATTCAAAAATAAATAAATAAAATTTTAATTCACATGGCCCCATCTTTTATTGCCCAACTCATTAACTTCATCCATTTCTCACGGATCTTGCTCCCTCTCTCAACCCCACACACTTAAACCACCCACTCTCTTCCTCTGCCTGGATCTGAACCTCATCTCCCCTGACATCTCACCACCTCCTCCACACACAACCCAACCGAAGCCACCCTCCCACTTCTCTCACCCTTCCTCTGCTAACACCATGGCAGCCCCCCACAGCTCACTCCGACTCTCCATTCTCTCCCACTCCCCCTGGTCATTCTCTCCCGCTCCTCCCTGATCTCCTTGCGACACCACCCCCTTGCCTGCATACTACCGGAGCACCACCGCCCTCACCTCTCCCTTTGGCGAACCCCCCCGGCAGACCTCCCCCACTCCTCTCCACCACCACCTCACGCTATCTCCCTCCCTCTCTTTCTCTCTTAACCGCGAGCATCTCCCCGTCGTCACCACGGGTATCTCCCCAGTCCACCACCGCCTTCCCATTCCACCTCCACCATAGGCATACGTGCATGCTCCACGGCCCACCTGCACCCACGATCACCGTGCCTGCACCGCCACGCACGCCACCGGATGCCATCGTCCACGCTGTCGACACCCCCCGCCGTCACCATCTTCACCGCTAGCACCTGCAGCATCGTCGTCGTCGTCGAGCTCCCAGCCGCTGTCGCCGGACACCCACCTCCGGGCATCTCCATGTGACCACGCCGCGAGCCACCCTCCACCGGATGCGGCCCCCAGCCGCTCGCCCCGACGCCGCCCGCAGTGCCCCCGCCTGCTCCGGTCGCCTCCGGCCCCCAGCCGCAGCACCCTCGCCTCCGGCCGCCTCTGGCCCCCAGCCTGCAGCGCCCTCGCCTCCGGCCTGCTCTGGCCGCCTCCGACCCCCAGCCGCAGCGCCTTCACCTCCGGTCGCCCCGACGCCGCCGCCTGCGCCCTGCACGCCCGATGCCGCTCCCTGCGCGCCGCCGCCAACGACCCCCTCTCTCTCCCCATCTCTCTCTCCCTCTGTCTCTCTTTCACTCCCTCTCTCCCTGTCTCGTTCTCTCTCTCTTCCCGCCTCCCTCTCTCTCCCCGTCTCTGTCTCTCCCCCGTCTCATCTCTCCTCTCGCGCCCACCCCCCTCTCTCTTCCTCTTTCTCTCTCTCTCCTCCTCTCCCTCTCGTTCTCTGTCTCTCCCTCCCTCTCACTGTCTCTCTCGACTCCTCTCTCTCTCTCTCTCTCTCTCTCTCTCTCTCTCTCTCTCTCTCTCCCCTCTCTCTCTCTCTCTCGCGGCTTCCGCCGCGATCTCTCTCTCTCTCTCTCTCTCTCTCTCTCTCTCTCTCTCTCTCTCTCTCTCTCTTTTTATTTTATTTTTATTTTATTCTTTTAACTCCCCCCCTCTCTCTCCCTTTCGCTCTCTCCCTCTCTCACCGCACTCTCTCTCTCCTCTCCCCCCGCCATCTCTCTCTTCCCCACTCTTCCTCTCTGTTCCCTCACTCTCTCTCTCTCTCTCCTTCTCTCTCTCTCCTTCTCTCTCTCTCTACCGTCCCCTCCCTCTCTTCCTCTCCATCTCTCTCCCTCTCGATCCCCCCCTCTCTCACTCTTTCTTTCCCTTTTTTTTAATCCACTCTCCCCACCGTCTCTCTCTCCTTCTCTCTGCTTTTCTACCCCCCCTCTCTCTCTCTTTCTGCCCTCTCGATCACTCTCTCTCAATCTCCCTCTCTTATTTCTTTTTTTTTCTTTTTTTTAATCTCCTCTCCCTTTCGCTCTCTCCCTCTCTCACCCCCCTCTCTCTCTCCGCTCTCACCCGACCTCTCTCGGTTCTCTTTCAGTTTGTTTTTTATTTTATTATTATTTTTTTATCTCTCTTCTTTCCCTCTCTCTCTCTCTGGCCTTCTCTCTCTCACCTCTCTCCTCTCCTTCTCTCTCTCTCTCTCTCCCTCTCGATCTCTCCCTCACTGTCTCTCTCTTTTATTTTATTTTTACTCCTTTCACTCCCTCCCCCTATCACGTTCTCTCTCACTCTCTTATATACATATATATATATATATATATATATATATATATATAACATTATATATATATACCTCTTATATAATTCTTATATATTCTCTGCATATATATGATGCATATATATGAAACTAATATAAAAAAAAATCTAAAAAAGGGGGGAAGAGTCGTTCCCTCCCTCTTCCTTTCTCTCTCCAACTCTCTCTCCTCCAATCTATCTTTCGTAAGTATATTCTTACGTGTATATATAGGTATGCATGCATGAGTGTTCTTGCAGATGCGTGTGTGTAAGTGCGTGTATGTGTCCGTATGGAATGAAAGAGATGCTCCGGACTGATCAGTGTTGAAGCCCGTGAAATGAAGAAGGTTGAGTTCCCTGGGTGGTCAAGTGCACTAGGGAAACTGTTCTGCTGTGCTGCGTGCCTGGTTCATCCTCACCTTGCCGAAGAAGCTCATCCAAAGCCCATCATCCATCTCTGAATAAGTTTTCTCCCCTCTTGTTGTCTGCTTTTCATTCAGTTAGTTACATATGCATGCATTACTTGTCGTTCATATAGTGTCTCTCTTCCTGAGAGACCCCTCTTTGTTCATTCATCATATCATCTACCTACCTTTTCATGTCTAAAAGGGGTTTTTAAATACTACCAACCAGGTTAGTATTCTCTTATGCTTTTCTCAATATCAGCTTCTAAAGAATTGATGCTACACCACCGTCGTCCTTATCTCGTTGTTGTTTCTCTTCATTTATTTTCCGTGCAGGGTTAACCAGTCGGGGATCCCGCTTCTTCCGTCGACCAAAAGAGTAGGAGGTCATCCCTCCTTTTGAGGTACCCGGCTATTGTCTCTCTCATCTATCCTAGTTCTCTCCTTCATCATTATTATTTGTTGTTAAATTTCCATCTTCATCCTCCTTTACGTTTCGTTTAACAATAAGTCTATCTCCTCTCCCTTATTAGTATTATATATCGTTAAAACTCCATCTCCGTTCTTCTCTGTCTTATCTAAAATAAAATTTTCATCATGTCTATATTTTCTTAGTATTCTTTTCCTATATCGTACTACCTTATTCTACCATCTATCACCCGATTTCTCTCTTTGCTCTCTCATCTTTCTCTTAAAAAGATATAAGAACATAAAAACAATAAAAGCCACAAAACCCCCAAAAAATATATAATAACAAAAAAGTAAAACAAAAAAAGGGATAATAAAATCCGGGTAACCAAAGAAGGCCCTCTTCGTCGGCCGGTCGACTAAAGAGGAAGAAAGGACCCGCACTGCTCCCGCTTCGGCGGCGAATGCGATCAGGATATTTCCTGTGGGGCTCTCAGCCCCTGGCGATCACATCCCCTTCCCCTTTTCTTTCCTGTCAATTTTTCTTTTTATTTAAATCCTGCGACGGAAGTCATTCCTCGCGAAGGTGTACGTGACGGAAGTCATTCCTCGCGAAGCCCTTTTTTTTATATTATGTCATTTCATTCCTTTAATTCCTGTCTAAACCCTGCGACGGAAGTCATTCCTCGCGAAGGTGTACGTGACAGAAGTCATTCCTCACGAAGCCTTTTTTTATTCTGTCATTTTTTTTCCTTTGATTTCTGTCTAAACCCTACGACGGAAGTAATTCCTCGCGAAGGTGTACGTGACGGAAGTCATTCCTCGCGAAGCCTTTTTTTTATTCTGTCATTTCATTCCTTTAATTCCTGTCTAAACCCTGCGACGGAAGTCATTCCTCGCGAAGGTGTACGTGACGGAAGTCATTCCTCGCGAAGCCTTTTTATTCTGTCATTTTTTTTCCTTCGATTTCTGTCTAAACCCTGCGACGGAAGTAATTCCTCGCGAAGGTGTACGTGACGGAAGTCATTCCTCGCGAAGCCTTTTCATTCTGTCGTTTTATTCCTTTAATTTCTGTCGAAACCCCGCGGAGAGTAATACCTCGCGGTGGTCTTATGTATGTACATATAATATTTATTATTTATGCTGCAATAAAAATCCCGTAAGGCCAATGTCTTGCGGTGGTCTTAATATATACATATACATTCATTATTGCTGATAATATTATATTGCTGTTAGAACCCCACAAAGACCAATGTCCTGTGGTGGTGCGTCTTGGTTCGTATTGTCCTTGTAATTGCCTGGAGAATGATATTCCATTGCGATTTCTGAGTCTTCGTGCCTCCCCATTTCTGTTACTTAGAGTCTCGGATTCTCCGGTATATGAAAAACTGCTCGTGGAACAGTAAGTCACGCTTACCGGAAAGGGGTCAGTTTACGCGAGAGGGTCTTCCGACCCCTATCTCCGCCACGTACCGGAGTCCGTTTTGCATCCTTCTTTCCTTTCTCTCCTTTATGTTCTTTCTCTTCTTGAGCTGATCTCGTCATTTCCATCTCTTAGGACAGACGAGGGTGGACGTCCCTTGCCGTCTCCACCTCTCTGACAATCACCTTTTCATCATTACTTTGCATCATTGTTTCTTTCCCCCGATGGTGGACGACACTCTTTTGCCGTCTACAATGCAGCGTCTTATGCAAAGTCCATACATTGCTAAACGCTCATCAAGTCTATACATTGGCTTTAAGATGAAGTCTACACATCAGAGTGCATTGAATTTGTTCATGGCTGCAAGTCTATACATTGTGTGTCTTGTTCAGCTAAGTATATACATTGGACGAGTCTGCATCGTGCATATGTTCTGAAGTCTATACACTGTGTCGTTCACATCTGCAAGTCTAGACATTCGCAAAGTCTATACATCAGACGAGTCTGCATAGGCCAAGTCCATACATTGTTAAGTGTATTGCATGCATCTGTTCTGAAGTCTATACATTGTGAAGTACATACACTGCTTTAGCTTCGCCTTCACAAGTCTATACAACGAAGTCTATACAATGCATTGCATTCTTCAGAGATTGTACAGGGTTTATGCTTAAACTGATAATCCGATACTCTGTCTGACAGGGACTGTTCGAGAAGCTTTATGAAGGCACGTGATCCAAGGAAGGGCGAGGTGCCCAGATGAGGACACGTGGATGCAGCCCAACAAGGATGCTGCCAGGTGGTCGAAATGCCTCGGTTCTGGTGAAACTCCTTGGGCGGGAAATGTGGAAGCCACGCGCCCTTATCCACCTGCTGCTGCTATATATATGAGTCTTCGTCTTCAGATGAAGGCTGATCGAAGCCTGTGAGTTGAACCAGAAGAGCAGAAGCAGAGAGCCCTTCGATCCAGCAGAAGAGAAGAAGAAAAGAGTGAAGAAAAGAAAGAGAGACAGAGAGCAGAGAAGAAAGAAGTAAAAGAGAAAGAGAGAGTGAGATCGTAAGAAGAAGAGTGTGAGAGAGGTTGTCTGAAGATCAGTCTTCACTAGACCGTGGATCAAATCCAGGCCAGTCAGCTCTTTGAGAGCCATATTGTGCTTTATGTTTACAGCTTTCCGATTGCTGTTCATCTTGTCTTTTGTTTCCTTTATATATTTTCCTTCAAGCTGTTAGCCAGCGTTGCAGAGGAGGACTCCTCTGGACAGCAAGCTATGTTGCTCAGCGGGCAATGGAGGATTCCACTGGACGGCCAAGCTGTATTGCCCAGCGGTTTGCAGAGGTGCTGCCTCTGGACGGGTAAGCTGTAATCCCCAGCGGTTTGCAGTGGTAGATTCCACTGGACAGCAAGCTGTGTTGCTCAGCGGGCGAGGAGGATTCCTCGGACGGCAAGCTGTGTTTCCCAGCTGTTGTATGGCAAGCTGTGATGCCCAGCTGTTCAAGCTGTGAGTCAGCGGAATCCACACTCTGGTTTGAGTGTGGGGTGGATGTAGATCAGCTGGACCGAACCACCTAAAAATCCCTTGTGCATTGTGGTTTGATTTTGGTCTATTGTGCTTCCGCTAGATGAATGCATAGGGGCGCTCCATGTGTTTGGCTTCTGGTTGAGCAGAAGAGTTAATTAGTTTTCTTAGAGTGTTTTAATTTGTCAAGAGAGAGAAATTCTAGTTGAGCTATATTTTGTTAGCACTCTAGTGATCTCACTGTGTGTTTGTTTAGTTCGGCAACTGCCCATTAGCTTTCAAGTTTATTTAGTTTGCGAACTAGCATTTTTAGTGAGCATAAGATTTTAATTGGGCAAATTTTTAAAGGACATATTCATTCACCCCCCCTCTGAATACTTGCACCGAACCCAACAGGGCTCACCCGCGCTACCTTATGAGATGGAAGAGTCGTCCTCTGACCGAAGACGCGTGGTTGAGCTAGGATGACTTACAGCACTGGAGCCGGATATGCCAGATCACCACCCCGGCGGTCCCATACTCGACGGGGTCGAGTTTTTCCCACCCCGAGGGTATGATGGGGACATGACCTGTTACTTTTTATTTTTTTGAGTCATATATGTATTTTCCACTTTATTTGAGTCTTACCTATGTAATTTTCTTTTAAATGAGTCAATTGGATAGGATAATGGGTCAGTAGATTAGCTTAATTAGTCTATTGGGTCCAATTAGATTGGCTGGCCCAGGGGTGGACCTTCTTGGTCATTTGTTTGGATGTCAGGGGTATTATGGTCTTGTAAAATGTGAGGTGCCTATAAATAGGACCCCACTCCCTCCATTTGGGAGCTAATGAACTTTGATGCTATTTGAATAGAAGAAAATCCCCTTTGAGAAATCCCCCCTCACTCTCTCTCTTCCCTCTCTTTCTAAAGGGGGCGCCCCCTTTCTCTCTCTACCTCTCTCTCTCTAGACCGCCCCTCCCCTCTCTCTTCTCCTCTACCTCAGCCCAATCCCCTTTTGCCACATCACCCACCACATCATCAAGTGACCCCTCAACTTCCCCACCCCACCATTAACCACACCACCCCCTAGGAAGACTTCCCCACTCTCCCAAGCACCCCGTTCCGGCCATCGCCCCCAAAGGTCGCAATCTGCTCGCCATGTGCCCAGGTTGGACCCCCTCCACTCTTCTGAAGGTTCCTGTCACCTCCGACCTCGTCTAGGCTCCCCGTCATCAGCCACACGAATCCAACTTGCATACGATCGTTTTGACTCTAGTCCCGCCTCTTACTGAGTTCGGAGAAGCCCATAGCAGCCCCATCTCTGGCCTACTACTAGTCTGGGCCAGACTAGACAGAGGTAGATCAGTCTGAGTTTTTGGATCACCAGCAACCCAAGCCATTCCCAAAAGACCCGCGGCTCCCGCAGCAAGCTCCCACGTCCTCCCCGGTCGATTTGGCACCAACCTCGTGTCCGGCAGCTTCCGGAGCAGTCCATGGCGACCCTGGCATTGGCGTGTGGTCCTGCAGGCCCACTCAGGACAGAACTGAACCAGATCATGAACACGGCCCCCACAGCGGCCCCGATCGAACTCCGGACAACCGGCCATCCCTACAGTGATCTTCTACCTCATCCCTGAACAATTCGGCACCAACGCCGCATTCTGCAGTGCTCTGACAAGTCCGTGGTGGCCCCGACACCGGCTTGCTGTCCTGCAGGTCCAGTCCGGGCAGAACCGGCTATCAGCTCTTTCCCCACCCCCGCTTGGCCAGCCGAAGGCCCCTCCCTGCGTGGAGGTAGTGTTTGGTTGTAATTAATCATCCCCTACCCCTTGTTCAACCCTTCTATGAGAGGCGTAGTGGTGTAACACTAATATCGCAGGTCAAGTCTTCATCGGCGCAGCGTGCGGGTTGCATTCCCACGCATCCCCACTCGCCCTTCGTCTCCGATCGGAATCAATTTCTTCAAACCGATTGGGTAAGCACTTGGTTCCCCTCTCCTGGTCATTTCCTTTGCTATTTTAGTATCATCTCTTACTACAGTCGGGTTGTGAGAGAGCGCCCGCTCGATCCCACTTACTTGCTTTATGAACCCCACTGCGGTGTGAGTCGAGCGAAACCATCACAAACCCTCGCCCTCGGCGTGCTGGACGCCCACTAATCGTGGGAATCCCAGCCCCTCCGGGGGTCAGCTTGAGCCATTTGCCATCCCTTAGATCAGCGAGGTCCCGCCCCGGACCCCAAGATCATCCCGGGATTGCCATCGGATAGAGTGTGCACCGTGTGAGCGTCTCCGCCAAAATCGAGTCTGTTCCCTTGTGTTTGTGCTTGCGAACCTAGGTCCAAGGTGGATTCGGTCAATCCCATTGCATCCCTAGGTCATCTCACATCAAAATGTATGGCTACATGCTCATTGGATGTTGATCATCGCTATCTCAAGCCTCCATATGCGGGAGCAACAATGCCTACCTTCTGATTTCATCGAAGCTTTTTTGCTGGAATTATAGACCTGCCATGGGGAAGGGGCACATCATGGTTTTACACCGATCAAAGCTTCCTCTTTAACCACCCTCATATCACCCCGGGGATCTGCTTCTTTATAGCATATTCTCTGGTGGGTGTCTCATCGGAGGGCTAGACATTAATGGCCTTAGAGCCAGCAGTAGTCAACTGCACAAAATGCATGATGCGGCTGAAAATCAAATCATCCCTGGGTTAGTAGAGATCCTCTAGCAGGCTAGTCCTTGAGGCATTCTCTCTACCCAACTGTGGGATTTGGAGTAGCCAGCCTTGGCTTACTCTACTTTTAGGGGCCATCTCAGGATTTCCTATGGATGAGCTTCCACTTAGTTCACCCCCAAAGCTCTAGTCCGGGGGAGGTGCTGCCCAGATTTTATCAGATTTGTGGACTTAACAAAATATGGACTAATGATAAAACATGGGATAAACCAGTGGCCAAAATGCTAAGACTAATGATCAAACACACAAAGAATCAAGAAATATGATGAATTAATAAAACTGCTGAAGATAGTGCATATGCATGCTTAACATACAATCAAACAAGCTGTGAACATGACGATGTATCAACGATGTGAACTGACTGATCAAGGGCAGGTCCGAAATGGAAAAGATAGCCAATTAAACAAGGAATGCCTTGATGGCAACAATGAAAGAAAAGGTGACTCACACAAAAAAAATAATAGTGATAACCAAGGCACAAAAGAAGCTAAAAAAGGGAGTCATTCATTCATATTCACTCATGCATTCTACATTTGTTGAATTAAGGGTGATTTGGAGCCCGCTACAGCAGGGGTCGACCCTTCTCTTCTTTCGTCACCACTATAAACTATTTGTCAGCCTTAGCTAGCCATTTGTTACCACTATAAAGTTATTTGTCGCCCTTAAGTTCTAGTTTCCACCGCTATCAAAAGCTCCCGCACTGCCTTGTCAAGCTCCCATGGAGTCGACTCCAAGGCCAAGCGGAGTCGACTCTACTCCTTCATCCTTCATGATTTCAGCTACATCATCCATTTGTCACCGCTAAAGACCTATTTGTCACCACTAAAACCTATTTGTCACCCTTAGCCAGCCATTTGTCACCGCTAAAACTCATATGTCTCCCCTTCAGCCCTGCAACCTATTTTTCACCGCTACGAGCTATTTTTCACCCTTAAGGGCCTATTTGTCGCCGTTAAAACTCATGTGTCACCCTTAGCCAGTCATTTGTTACCACTGAAGAAAGAGACCTAAAAAAAATCAACAAAACAAGTCAAATAAAAGAGGCTAAAATAATGCGAATAAAGTTAATAAACAAAAATCAGTGGAAGAACAGGAGGTTGAGGCGGAGGCGTTGACTTGGGTCAGCCTTGGCATGTCTGAAGAAATAAAAGAAGAAGACAGAAGCGGTAATAAAAAGAAAAGAAAGGAAAAAAGATAAAATTTGAAATTAAAAAAACATAATAAATAATAATAAGCACCGATGGCATAAACCATTGATAAAAATATGATAATGCATAAATAATAATAATAAAATGGTAAAAATAATAAATAAATAAATAAGGAAATAAATAATAAGAGAACTAAATAATAACAACAAATGAACATATAACAAAACAAAAGAAGAAATGCTAAGGCTCTCACCTTCCTTGGACCCTATGTATGGTAATATTAACAAGGCCTCTGCGGGTCATACTTGAACCTCGGGATCATCCCATCATGTTCATGGCTTGACCCCGCTCTGGCTCGATAGCCCGCTATGTTTAAATGAATTTCCATTGGAATCTAATCTCAAACATCAAACTTGCCATATTTCTGGCAGACACGTGATTCGTAATTTGGGACCTTTGTCCAGATATAATTTGGTCAATTAATGGTTGGCTCTGTCCGGTTGTTTACCCCTCAAAGGGGGGCTATTTTATTGAAGTTCGGAATTGTCATTCCTTCCTTTAATTAATATCAATTTAAGGTCTGAGGGCCCCTTATCTTGGCTTTTAATCAAAGGTTTTTCCCTCTCTGAGGGGATGTAATTAACGCTGTGACTTTTATGGCACGGCGGGTCTCCAGTCCCGACCCGATACCCACCATCGTTTGGTTAGTCAGACGGAGCGCACCCGTGACTTCAAACCCTCCTAGTTTTGAAGCCCAAATAAATGTCACTTCGGTGATTGGCACACCCACGCACTCAATAAAATGCTAAAAGATAAAACATTGACAAAAAAGTGATTTAAAAAAAAAGAGAACAAGAAAAGACTGCCATCAAATTTTAGAGTGCGTCCAACACCTGTTCATTTTGGTTTCAGGCTCAACAGGTCAAGTGGGCTAGACTTTAAGCATGGAAAATCAATCAATCCAGGAAAATAATAGCATTGCTTATATGATGCTCTAACTGGAGGTCCGGGGGATGCCCGAAATTAGGCATCTACAGGGCTATGGCCCGCGGGCAACACGACATGGTTTGAGTCTACGAGGAGGTTGGTGAGAGGCCGACACTAGGATGGGGTGCGCACCTGGCTTAGTCAGGGCAGGTCCCATGCTCGAGGGCACAATCGGGTTCCCTCTCTCGCTCTAGGGAGCAACAGCCCTCACAGTTGAGATTTGGGATCGGGGACTTAGTCACTATTAGTGCAAGCGAGATGGGATACGGGGAGAGGAAACCAGAAAGGAGCGGGGGCATGCCACGGACCTTGCCTAGTCTGAAAGACCTGTGCCGTTTGGAGACGAGGACAAGCCAGGGAGCGTGCTCACCCGACCCGAGCACGCCATGGTGATGTCACTTCGATCGTGACCTATGGTACAACCAATAGTAAAACTCCACGCGGGGAGGGGGAGCAAGGAGATGCACGGGGTGTACACAACATCCCTCATGCAAGAGGGGGGCGAGGGGAGGGGAGAGGACCCGAAGGCCATTGTCGTGTGCAGTCTAGAGATGTAATCCAGCTGGGACTGTTGAGTGGTATTGGGGTCTTGGTCGAGGCTGTGGGAAGCTGCGATCAGACCCGAGTAGTGGCGGTCTCTCCTGGTCATCCTGTAGGGCCTAGCAACCAAGCAGAGTGACCGGACAGGAGAGGACACCAGGAATCCGAGGGAGGGCGCGGCGTCGGTGCTGGTACGTGCAGGTCTTGGCAGGCAGACTGGTGTTCGAGGATGGGCTATTATTGACGGGCGTGGGCAGGCTCACCAGCGGGGGTGACCGATCGCACTATCCTACTGGGTACTACCATAGTGCTTGGATGGCGCCGAGGGAGAGCCAGGGCAGGAGGGCATGGAGGACACGCAACTGGAGGAGCACATGTCGGCGACAGTCCTGTTGGGGCAGACTGGATGGGGATGGTGACACAGCACTCCAGATGGGCTATAGGGCGACCATCTGAACATGGCATAAGGAACTACACGTGGGCATCCCTCCACGGGTGTCGAGAAGCAGTGCTGGAGGGGCTGGATAGTCGTAGAGCGGGAAGAGAAGCCAACAGTGTGGGCAGAAGACTGTAGGTTTGGTCTGCTTCCATCTTCAAGGTGACCTGTCTTGAGAAGGAAGAGGGGAAGGGGCATAGCAGCAGCGAGGGGAGAGGAGGGCAAAGCCAGAGGGGGGATCAGGGAGGGGAGGAGAACTGGAGGAGAGGGGGAGAGGGCGTTGTTGGAAGCTTTGGGAGTGGAGAGGAGGGGAGGGTTGCGACTAGGCCAAGAAGGGGAGGGGAGTAGGCCAGATCTGGGAAAGGTGGGAAATCGAGGAAGGTTTCCTTTGAGGGATGGGAAGAGAGAGGGGTTTTAGGGGGACGTTTTTGAATGTGGGAGCATAAAAGGAAAGAGGAGGAGTGGAAGGTGGGAAGGGAGATCTGGTATGGAGGAAGGTAGGGTGGAGGGAGGAGGGAAATAGGAAGATGGGGGAGTGATTGGGGAGAGGGATTTAGGAATGGCGCCTAGCTAGGTGGCTGCCACGTAGGTGGGAGGGGGCTGAGGTGGGTGGGATGAAGACCTAGGTGGCGAGGAGGTGGAGGAGAGAGGGGAGGGGTGTAGGTTGAAGGGGGGGGGGGGGGGCGGGGTAGAGAGAGAGCTAGAGAGTTAGAAGAGATCTAGAGAGGGATGAAGAAGCTAGAGAGAAGGGAGGGAGCACACAAGAGGATTTTTCTTAAACTTTTAAAATTCTTCACTAATAAAAATGGGGTGCCCTTCGCTTCCTTATATAGAGATGGCCAAAGGTGTACAATTGACCAAAACACCCTCTTTACAATTAGCAAATGACCTCACGGTCCAGGGGGAGGGGTGATCATAAGAACTCGTTGACCCAATTGTAAACCTAGATAGCTGACTCAATAAAGAAAAATTACATGGATAAAAAGAATAAATTGCATTATGACACTTAATACAGTAACAAAGGTTGTCGGGGCAGAACCACATGATCATAGGGCAGGGTAATTTCCTAGCCAAAGGGACAGGGCAACCGTGTCCCCACCAGGTACTTTTTTTTTAGTCGTCAGATGAAGGTGTGACTTGTCCACAAGTTAGGGTGACTTTAGACCCACGTCACATAATTTAAAAATATATATATTTAAATCTTGTGCACACTCGGGGTGTGTAATAACCTCGGGTCTACACTAAGCATTACTCAAGGAAGTATGGTTGACATGGGAGCCTGTGACGTGACGTGTCACATTGGCTCACCCTCCCCCCCATCATATATTGCACCTCCATAGGAGGAGCGGGATCCTCCGCCTTACGTGTCTTTCTTTCAAGTTATTTAGGGTAGTGCATGTACAATACTTCCCAGAAATGTTGGGAGACCTATTTATAAAGCATCATTTTTGAACTCCGATTCTCCCATTCTCATCCTCCATATTCACCTCATTCATAGACAACTGGGCCATGTGATTTAAGGGCACGTTTGGTTAGATTTATTAGGGGAATCCTCGAGGGGTGCGTGACTTGGGATTTTCTAGTTCACCAGGTTCCTCGTTAACAAAAAAAAAAATTATCAGTGTCTCCCCAACCAAATGCACCAATGTCTCAGGTTCCCACGTCCATTCAGGTTTTATTGATAAGAGAGAGAAAGACAAATGAGGAGGGGAGTTAAAAAATATCATCATTTAAAACTTATTTTATATGTAATTCCATCATTAAACCCCCATTATGTACTTAAACTCGGTATTAAACTCACCATTAAACTACCATTATCGTACTTAAACCCCACATGTATTGTGTGGAATTGAGAGGTGGGAGAGGCGGGAACCAAATATAATATTTTGGTTTCAAAAATGAATGACAATATGTCAAGTGTACTATAGATGAAGTGTTTAAATAATCTCCAAGTAAAAAGTTCAAACAAATGGTACCCCAAGGCCACGTTTGGAAACGTGTTGTCTGCTCTAAAAAATTTCAAAATCCACATTTCTGTACAATGTACAACATGGCAAATATTTTTAAAAAATTTTTAAAATCATTTGGGTGAGATGACGTCGTTGAGTGGCATGAGAGTTTTTTGAGCGTGTGGAGTTCAATCACTTTTTTACCCCTTATTCAATTGTTTTATTTAAATGAACAGTACTTTGGGGATGCTACAGTAAATACGGTAACAAATATCGTGACACTGTAGCAATTCAAATTCGGGTTATTATTTATCTTCTTCATGCAGTTGGGTTGGGTGACTAAACGAGCTTCTGCAGCTCCGACGGGTGTAGAGGGTTGGGGGGAGGGACAACAGCGAGGGTGGAGGGGGGGACCCGACGAGGGTGGGGTGCGTCCTTTGCGGGTGGAGCGTGGACGATGATGACTAGCAAGCGAGCCTTCGTCTGAGGGGAGGAGGGAGTGTGCAACGGCACCACGGGCGGGTGAGGGCAAGGGTATTTCTGAAAATGTAGTGCCATAATCTACATTGCTGCCCGGGAAGCTCCCTCCTCGGAGCTTCCGCCAATTTTGAGTTTTTAAATTTCTCATGTATACGTTCTCTCACCTCCGAGAATCCGTCGAACGTGTAAGCCAAGGCTTATGTTGTCTCGTTTGAAAACATCTATGAAATTGTCAAGAATTTTAATGATTAGAATCTCTCCCCCACTGCATTACCAAACGTAGTCTAAGAAAAAAAAATGATTGACATGGCCTCGTATCAACCTGAAATGGCCTTGTCCCACATTACCCCCGTGCTAGTAGCATTTGTAGACACTCTTCTTCACTTTTGGACCTCAGCTGACAAGTGCTTTAGAACATGGCTATAAAGGAATTGATGGTCGTAACCAAATTAAATTAAACAGCTACACGTGGAATTTAGACCATGGCTGCAGGGTCCCCGGCCGGGCTACATCCTATAATGTTGTGGGTGGGAGACAAGGAAGATAACACAAATCAAGATGGATCACTCTGGGTGGTAGGTGGCGTGCAGTGACAACAATATTTGTTTGATTTGTCTTACAATACTGCGAAATATTATATCTCATGACATATCAAGTATATATAGTGTTTTATGATGCTTAATTTACATCAAATTCAATGGTCCTGTAATTGAGATATGAATGAAACCAGGCAACACAACGAGAGTAGAGTTCAGGAAGAAAAGAAAAAAATGATTCTAATTTCTGTATGTATGTATATATACATATATATATATATATATATATATATATATATATATATATATATATATATATATAGATATTGTGACAATGGTTTTCTTAAATTTTCGATCGAGGCTCGGATCCAGCAGCGTGCTACTGATCAATTGGGATTGAAATCGGGAAGAGTTAGGAGAGATCTACTCTGCAATTTTCACCGTGCAAAATGAGGAAATCCTCCAAATGAATTAAAATGGTAAAAGGAAGGTCGAAACATAGATGGGAACAAAATTGAGTTCAAATTTATCTTGTAGGTTAATATATTTAAATGTATAGCTTTAGCACCCAAACCAAGTGCTATATATGCCATTCTTGTAACTTTAATTTAGTGCCGCAGCTGTAACATAGCTTGGTTAATAAATTATGACAGTTAATTGATAGAAATATATTTAAGATATCACCTCTGTCAAATTAATTCTCATGTTATGACATGGAATGAATATTCTTCTTCTCTTATGAATGATACTACTTGAAAACAACGAGAGAGAGAGAGAGAGAGAGAGAGAGAGAGAGAGAGAGAGAGAGAGAGAGAGAGAGAGAGAGAGAGAGAGAGAGAGAGAGAGAGATCTGTTAGTGTTACCATGGCATTCTAAACCGTTGGATTTTCATCCATTGGTTAGTTAGATAAAGAAGAAAAAATTATCACAGACAGCGTGAGCCCCGGCCACCACCTTTTATTACGGAAGGACAAGAAAATCGGAGATAACCGCCGCAGCGCGCTGGAGGATCAGCTCCGCGCGTGGCAGCCCTAATCCGCCGTGCCCGCGCTGCATCGGGCCCGTCTGATCATGGGGCCTCGTTGGTCGGTACGGATCAGACGGCCGTATAACTTTTTTAATTTGTTTTCTTAAATCTCGCTCCCTCTTACTCAGCATCACGCACTTAAGCTCCATAAAGTTAGGGCGCGGAAGGCACCCAAACGCAAAGATCACAATTTGTGATTCAAGTTTTCTTCTGTTAGATGAATTTTTTTTAGATGATCCAACGGTTAGAAATGTACGTGGTAACAGGGAAAGTACGTTTATGTGTGTGTGTGTGTGTGTGTGTGTGTGTGTGTGTGTGTGTGTGTGTGTGTGTCTACAAAGTTTTATTTGTAAGATGGATTTTTTTTTTGTCATTCTATCTTTAAAAGGAACAAATAAATGCGCAGAAATCTCAACATGAATTACATAAGAAAATCCCAAGACAAATCCAACCCACCCCTTTTGAAGACTTCACGTACAGAGAGAGAGAGAGAGAGAGAGAGATCTTCTTGTACGTACGTAGTCTAGCTCCGTAATTAAGGGGGTTGACCCTGAAATAGAGGGTTACTCTAAACCAATTCACTCACTATTATGAGAGGGTTACTCTAAACAAACCTTCCTGCCTACTTTTATGCTCGAATCAAGCGAAAACTTCTCAATTTGATCTTGACTCATTCTTCCTTTTCTTTGTCGTCAAGATACGACTACGTATAGGATTTTAATTACCTTACATTACGTTTTGACTTCTCGGTGCTTTCGTTAGAGATGGGCCGAGAAAGATTCAGTCAAACAGTTAAATATTTACTCGATTTAGACCCAAATACCCAACCCAATAACAATCCATGAAAGCCCCCCCTTAGCAACGTCTAGCTCAGTCCACCCAAATTAGTGTCCCTTTAGCAACCATTTTATCCGTAGGGACACGAAGCTTCCATATCTCATACGGGAAGATTTTGGAATTCAAAATGTCACGGTCAGGAAATGCCTCCCCCCGAAATCAAACACAGGCAAGTGCGCCGCTACTTCTAGGTTAAACGCCGATGCGGATCTTCTTCGGAAGGCAAGCGATCAAATCCCGGGGGGGAGGGGGGGGGGGCGCCCCCCTTTCGGTGCAAGTTGCCAAAGAGGTGTATCCATCGAAAGATCGCACATTCCCTTCGTCTATATATGGAACCCTTACACCCCCCCCCCCTCCTCCGCTTCATTCATTCCTTCCCTCTTAATTTGACTGTTGCATATAACACTACTTTGAGAGCCCTCTCAGAAGAACCCCTGTGCACGTGTTTTCCCTACTATTTTTCACACGAAATGATGTCCTGTCCTCACGTGATGTCCCCATGCCCTTTATTTCCTTTAGACCAAAATCAAAAAAAAAAAAACAAAACAAAAACCAAAAATAAAAGACTGCGAGCTCTTGTTTGCTAAAGTGGGTGTTTTAATATGTTTCAACCGTGTGCAAAACTGGGCCTCGGCAAAAGGACTCCACAACATATATAGAGTTCTGCTTCTGCACATTATATATGTTACTAAATTCGCAACCTTTTGCTTGGAAGTACGTAGGAACCAACTCTCTCCTCTACGTATGGAGAGAGCACCAAGAACACGCATCATGATCAACATACGTAGGACCTTCTGCCAAGGCTTTTGCTAGTGTGTACTTTTTGCTTGAAACGTGGTCTCTCCACTGTATACGTACGGAGAGCTTCAACTTCGCATATCATGATCGATCAGCGTGGAACCCCCTCTCCCTTTCCCCCTCCCTCTCTCTCTCCCCCCCCCCCCCCAAAAAAAAAGGAAAAAAGAAAAAAAAAACGGCGTCTTGCTAGTTTAAAACCCCATATTTCGCAAAATTTAGACAAGAGACTAGATTAATAAGCACTGGAGGCCGGAGTACAAAAAAATATGAAAAATAAACTTAAAAAATAATTATGGCGAGTAGAAAGAAAATGCCACATCTTGCTACGCTCCTACAAAATTTGCCGATTAATCGGCCGCAAGAGGCGGAGAGAGGAGAACAACTTTTTCAGTACAGCCTCCTCCACCTCTGACCTAGCCAACCCAAACTCCCAGTTTGATTCAGACGACCTGCAAGGCATCGCTGCTGAACAGATCGTTGAAGTCGCCGATATCTTGGAAGAAGTTGTCGAGCTGCCATGGCGAGGCCTTCCTCGAACCCGAGAACATGTCCATGTCCACGCTCTCGTCTGCGAGGAAGACGTCGCTAAGGCCGTCTAGAAAGAACCCGTCTTGCGCCGGCTGATCGAAAACCTTGGGTGTTGGGTCGTCGAAGCACGGGTAGCCCTCGAAGAATGGCGGCTCCTCGAAGGGCAGTAGCGCCCCGAAATCTTCTGTGAAGCCCACGTCCTCGAAGATACCTCCACTGAAGTTGCCGGCGCCACCTTCTTCCTCCACGCGCCTCTCCACCCCACTCATCTCCAGGGGCGCGGTTTCCTCCTCCTCCTCCTCCTCCTGCTTGGGTAAGCGATGGTGGCGCTTGGGCAGCTGCGCCTCCTCGGGGGCCTCCTCCTTGGAGCAATATCTGAGCACCGACGTCGGAGAGGACAGGTTGTGGGACTCCTCGCCCGAGTCGTAGCCTCCGGAGGCGGATGAGGCCGCCGGGTTGCCCGCCGGCAGCGGAGCCGCCGCCGTGGTGAAGTTGGTCATGGCGTCGGGCCCCCGCAGCTGGATGGCGGCATTATCATAAACCTTGGCCGCCTCCTCGGCGGTGTCGTAGGTGCCCAGCCATATGCGCATCCCCCGCGAGGGGTCGCGGATCTCTGCCGCCCACTTCCCCCACGGCCGCTGTCGAACCCCCCGGAACTTCCTGCCACCGGCGGGGGCGGCGGCCCTTGCCGCGGGGACGTTCCCGGGCCGCCTCGGCGCGGCCTTCCCGGCCCTGCAGGACCAAGAGACCGCGCCCCCGGCCGCAGTGACGTGACTCCTGCTGGAGCAGGTCTCTATGCTGATCTCGTCGACGTAGCGCTTGCCTCGGGGGCGGTGGGAGGGGAAGAAACGTTCCTCCTCGTCGCCGGAGGAGTCGGTGGCGTCCGGGTCGGTGACCGATATCCGTACGACTCTGGGCATGGATGTCGCCGCAGCCTCGCTGCAGCCCCGGCCGCCGGCCATGGCGCGGGAAGACTTGATGCTGGCCTTGCAGAACTTGGTCATCTTCCTGCGGCACTCTGAGAACCTGGGCGGTGCCATGAAGCCACCCTCTAACATGCTTCCCTTCCTTGTAACGCTTCCTCCTCCTGCTTCTTCTTCTTCTTCCAACAATAATGCTATCTATCTTAGGTTGCCGCTGGTCTCATGGCCGCCGCCACCACCTATAAAACAAAACCGGAGGAGGGGAGGAGAGAAGTGAGAACGAGGAGACAAACGAAGCCCACGTATGGAGTCGGAGAGATGGAATAAAACGGGGGGGAAACCGAGAGGTCTCTCTCTCTCTCTCTCTCTGAGTGTCTGCCAAAGGGAAAGGGGGGAGAAAGGTTGAACACAATTCCTTTGAAAGGTGAATAAAAGTAAAATAAAAAGTGAAAAAACGGGGGATAAAGGAAAAGTAACGCGGGGGGTGGGAGGGCGAAAAATAATCGGAATAAAATAGGTAAAGTGGGGGAATAAGAATCCGCGATGCAACACGAGGAAGGGCGAGGATTCATAAGAATACATAGGAACATAGATATTAATACACAAGGAGAGAGAGAAAAAAATATCAGAATATGTCAAGAACTCCGACGAGGTGGAGCCAAGGATTGGGAGGGGGAGGACGACGACGACGGCGGCGAAGAAAGGCAAAGGATAGAAACTTCTCTCTTCTGATCGACAAGACTTCATACGGAAGTGGGGGATGAAGAGGACTCAGAGGAGCAGACAGGAGAAAGAAAAGAAGCAGTGAAGAACAGTGAAAGAAGGGAGAAAAAAAAGAGGCAATTTTGATGGGAGAAACAGAAGGCCGGAAGGGTAGGGTGGGTGGCTTTATTACCTGCAAGGGAAAACAGCAGAGGAGGAGAGCGCCCCCTAGAGATTGTTTGCCGTGGTACTACGCTCAGTGTACAGCACCAGCAGCGGCAGCAGCATCATCAGCAGCCAGCGACAGGTTCCGCAAGAAACTTCCTCGTGCTTTTCTCTGCAAAAACAACTACTCCTACCACCTCTGCTCACTCCGTAGGGAGGACGGAATAAAGCTGGGGAGAAAAAAAGGAGCGTGCCAAAGAGTGGTTTGAGAAGAGCGCCTCCCTTGAGCATGAAGAGACAGAGAAGATTGCCACAGAGAGAGAGAGAGAGAGAGAGAGAGAGAGAAGTAGAGCACGGAGATGAACCCCTTCAAGAGAGAGAGAGAGAGACCAGGAAGGGCGAGTTGCTGGAGGAAACACTGAAACGGTGCTGGGCTGTACTGCCGTATTATAGGATCCCCCACAACAGACGAAATCGGGAAACCCGACGCCCCTCCCCCACCCGTAAAAATATTATATCTATTTCCCTTTCACCGGCCCCGCCCATTTCGCGGTAAACTTCCGTTCCTGCCCCTGTTCCGTTCCCCCTCTGCACCCGATATTTACCTCCCTCCGGCCACCCCACAGGGGTAGAAAAAAAAAATCTGAGAACATGGACGGGTGATCGCGGTAAAATCGATCCCCCCCCCCCCGTCCGCAGTCACTCCGAGCGCCGACTCAGCCCTGCCCGGCCGCCGCATCCGCGGGGACGACGTGTCCGCGCCAGAACGCCCGCCGCGTGGGAGTCGGACCCACCGGGCGAGCGAGGCGCAGGCCCATTGGCGACCGGGACCGGCCAGCCTCGGGGTCCGCGAAGGGGAATGGGTGGAGTCACGTGAGAGGAGAGGAGAGGGAGGGGGGACACTAGGCCGTTCCGTTAAACTAATGCGGTCAAATCCTTGGGTTGGGCAAAGCGTCAGGCCAATTTGACCCCTCCCACAGGCGGAGCTACTCCCCCACTGTAATCGGCACTTTTACACCCCCGGGGGTGCTCCATCTGTTAACTCTGTCATTAACACTGGTTAACCACTGGACAGCTAGTGTTGCTAGCCGAGACCGGCCCGGCCCGGGGTTTCCTCGGTTGCCAAGGAGGAGGAAGGGTCTTTAATTTTGATAAAAGGAGTGGATTAGCAATTTCGTATTTATAAGTTGGTTTTTAACTTTTAAATTTTTAAGCCGGGTTTTCAAGGACCGGTGACCTTCGAATCCGCCTGTCATCCTGAGTACCGAGAAGTTTTGGGGATGCTATTTAGAATGGTTCAATCTAATTAAAGTGGCGGTGGTGGTGGTATTGCCCACCGTGAAAATAGATTAGGAAGCTTTATAACAATAATTTAAGTATATCCATTAAGAGCGAGTGTCCAGCTAGCAAATTTAACGGTGGGTGGCCAAAGATTCTGCCTGTGGTGAAAGTTCTCAAATCATCGGCCAAGTGCAACATTTTGGATTGTAATTTTTTTCTATATATAGATAGATAGATAGATAGATAGATAGGTACGCGTCTCT
This sequence comes from Amorphophallus konjac, assembly GCA_022559845.1. Taxonomy (NCBI): domain Eukaryota; kingdom Viridiplantae; phylum Streptophyta; class Magnoliopsida; order Alismatales; family Araceae; genus Amorphophallus; species Amorphophallus konjac. The sequence goes on from CM040125.1 coordinate 62,061,629, forward strand.
TCGATTACCATCTGACATTAACCAGACTCTCTGTAGACGTGGGTGGTTGAGTATCCTACTGCTCTCTAAGGACGTCAACCCCGGTTCCTGTAGTCTATAGTAACTGGACAAACAAAAATGTTCGTATGCTCTAAAAAAAAAAAAAAATAACAAACAAACAAACAGAGATGAGTTTCAGTGTCACGACTGAGTGAGCTGCACGTTTCTTGTGTGTCATCAAATGGGGGTTGCTTTGGGGCACTCCGGAATAACTTTCCTTTCGTGATTGCACCAGAATTATTATGTCCTGCCGGGGAACCGACGTTTACTTGCTCTTCTGAAATCAAGTTTATACAGAGTGTACTTGATGTGTAGACGTACATTTGCAATTTAAGTAGTCCTAAAAATATGTGAGATGCCAAAGCCACGTGCCATTTATCTCTTTCCGCGTTGTCCCGGAATTATTCGTTTAATTTTTTTTACTCATTTTTTAGAACGGAGAACCACAATTGCAGCTATATATATATATATATATATATATATTATATTATATATATATATGTTTCATAACTTTTTAGGAAGTACCGATAATAGTGATTATATTATTTAGTGTAACACTCCGGATAATTACACCTCGATATTGCTCGTGTAATACACTTTATTAGTTTGGTTTGTCAGTTAAGTCATCAGATGACGTGACGTGAGGGTCATATAAAAATAAATTTATCTCCCTATAAATAGTGAAATTGACCTAATTTTACTATTCACAGAGTTAGAGTTTTATTTTTACGTGATCTTCACGTCACGTCACCTGATGACGTGGTCGACACCAAATTAATTACACGTGAGTGTCACTCAAAAAAAAAATTAAAAAAATAAATAAATAATATTACATATATAATATTCCGAGATATAATTACTCATAGTGTTACACTAAACATTACTCGTACTTTAATTAAACAAAAAATTTATTACTGACTTTTAAGATCTCCTCCCTCGTTAACACTCTTGGTCGACCTCTCGGCTGCAAATAACAAACAACCACGCCAACATCCAATTTCTACGTTCACGTGGAGATGGAACAAGAATGCCGTCGACCTCTAGAGTAACTCCGTATAAACCCTTTGAACCTACATTCTCTCTCCCCCCACCATTAATTTTTTCTTTTTTTGTCAAATGGATGGGCGCTACACTAATAACGCCGAGACGAAAGCTGGAATCCGAGCAAAGCTTCGAAATATAGGAATCTACACACACTCGTAGGAGAGACATTAAACTTCATCCCACACGGGGAAGAGTTTTTCCACTCCACGAGGGGCAGATCAATGATTCATCCTGAAGCTGACATCCTGCCTCGCACGTTGTGTGTTGGCGGGGATCGAAAATAGGACCTCTCGCAAGAGGGGTGAGGTATGATGTCCACTGAGCCAGAGGTCTAATCTAGAAAATGATTGTGCTTCTTGACACCTCTCACTCTTGCCATGATCTAGGGTTCTTTGACCTAGACACCTACATTTATACGGGTACTGACCCATGCAACATCACACCTCAAATGCCTTACTTATCTAAGCCACATCAACTTAGTCATCTACTGTATATTGTAGTCTCCGACACCGCTCCTCCCTTCGTATTGGTTATTTTTGTTACACCTAGAGAGTCAAAAATAACTTTTATAGACAGTCGAGATGGCGAGGTCCATATTAGCAAAAAAATCAAAGGAAGAAGAGAATAATCAACGAAGAGAAATACTTGCTATATCCAGAACCTATAACTAGTAGCAATTTTAATCTACATCAATAGGTAGGACAATCTACATTTGTAGGCCCCATGTTTACACGATCCCATCTAGTCTCTCCTGTTGGCATGGAGCAATAAATGAGGAAGTAAAAGATAGTTAATCAATAGAAATACTCGTTGCATGCTAGGGTTTATAGTAACTAATGCAAATCCTATCATTTTTAGTCCACATAACTATTGCAAGTCCTAGAGTTTTTGGCCGACGCTAGCAAGCCACATAGTGCGGGGCTGTTAGGTCTCCTTGGATGCAACAGGATCTAGAAGGGGGGTTGAATAGATCCTTTTAAAAATTATGCCCAATTAAAAGCTTAACTTATTAAGGCACAAACAAAGACTATAATGCACAAAGGACACTTAGATACAATGCACAGCGGATCTTAACAGGAACAGCTCAGATGAAGACGGTAGAGACACAGTGCCAAGTGGTAAGGTTAGAACACTCTTAAGCACATGCGGTTCAGCAAGAAGCTGCGTCAACGCAGCAGACTAGTGGGGACGACGCACCTGTTGAGTCTATGTGATGGTGCAGACACATATTCAGAGAGGGGGTGAATGAATCTCCCCTTTAAAATTTTGCCCAATTAAAATAGTACTCATAAAACTTGCGGAATTAAACTCTCAGATGGCTCAATTTAAATTGATATTCTATTAAGACTCACACTCTAACACTTGTTCAAATGTTCTAATGTGATTCTCACTAGAATACTTAGTTGTCAGTGAGGAGTGTTCCTCAGTCAGCAATCTTGCCGAAACACTTAGCACCGGATAGAATTCAGACAACTAGTAAATGCAATTGTGAACTCAGAATTACTTAGTTTAGACCTATGCAACAGAAACTATCCTAAGCATACATCTATCGAGAGTCAGAAATACATTCAAACCACGAAGACAAAGAGTTTTTAGCTGGTTCGGTCTGCTACCACATACCTACGTCCATCCTCCACTCAAACCAGAGTGAGGCTTCCTGCTGCCTAACAGCTTGAACCACTGAGCATCACAGCTTGCTTACAGCTGGGCATCACAGTTTGCTACCACTGAGCATCACAGCTTGCGTCCGCTGAGCATTACAGCTTGCTACAGCTGAGCGTCACAGCTTGCTGTCCAGAGGAACTAATCCTCTGCAACCCTGACACACAGCTTGATGAAATCAGAAATGGAAAATCAAAAGATGAATTACAACACCGAAAAGTTGGAAATAAAGACTGAAAAATATAGCTCACGCAAGAGCAAATCTGGCTTGGATCTGATCCAAGAACCAGTTGAATGAATCTTCATAATCTTCAGATTCCTCTCCTCAAGCTTGCTCTCTTTCTTCCTCTTTCTTCCTCACTGCTATGTGACTCTCTCTCTTTTTCTTCTCACTCACTCTCACTGAAAATGCGATACTCTGTTTTTCTAACTCTCAGATCTTCACTCTTTCTCTTCTCTCTGAATTCTTCTCTCGAGCTCACTCTCTTTTCTTCTAATCTATCTGCTTCTCTTCTCTCTTCCTTGTCTTTTTTTTCTTCTACTACTCACTTCCTACATCTCTATTCTCACAGGAGAAGCTTTTATGGAGCCTCAGGCTTGGGTCCCACGAGCTCACGCTTTGGGCGTGTGGGAAAGATGTTTCCCGCCCAAAGATTCCAACTGGAGTGCGCTGCTGGAATCCACGTGTCAGACTCTGAGGATAAGTTGTCCACGTGGCTGAATCTTCAGACCTGACAACACCTTAAATCACGTGCATGTGAGTTAAAAACTTGACTCCAGCCCTTCAGGTGTTCGATCCTATTGCTTTAGACTTTTTAGTCTTAAGTCCATGTTAACAAGATAAAAGGCATTTAATCAAACACCTTATTGTCATAAGTAATTCAGAGAGATGTTTATTATACATGGTTTATAAGGATGATCATGATATAACAAAACCATGGAGATCAGATGATCATGTGATAAGTCACAGAAGATCATGAACGTTTATGCATAATACTTCATGTGCTTAGACATGACAGTTCATGCTACATGATGAACCTATTAGACTAATAACAAGACCTGCATCGACCTTATAAAGATATATGCAGAACATGCACAGACTTGTAATGTAACGACCCAAGATCCGAGCACTGGAAAGGAGCCGAGGCGTATCGAACCTCGGCCTGCCACCCACGAGCCCGAAGACTCAGAAGGGTTAAAGGGATGGTGTGAGAGTATAAGAGAAGCTGAAATAACTACAGAGATAGCACAATAATCTAAATAAAATGCACATAATAAGATAAATAATTAACTACTACAAGGTACAGTGTATCTCATGTCCAAATTAAGTACAGTCAACAGAAAGAAAAGTACAAGTACACGGGGCATATCCCGGCTCTGACAAACTGGCGACTAACCCTAACTAGAGGAACCACGCCGAAACTCCGCCGCGCCTCTCGACGACCCCGCCTCACCTGAAAAGTAGGGGTGAGCCTCATTTCATTGACCTAGTAGGGATCCCTCGGACCCCCACCGCACAACGGGGAAAATGAGACAACCAGGTGCGAACAACCGTGGAAACTAATTAACACTACCTAGCAGGAGCACGGTAGAAAAAGCAAGCAGTAATAAATAAACGGAAAAACTCCCTGCAACTAACCGTACCAAGTCAACCGACCTCAAACTGGCGGAAAACATGTCTATACCTGCCCGGAGACAGGAGCACCACCCACCAAAAGCAAAGCCGGATGCATCTCCTGACGTCTTACACCGTGCCTCAAGTGTCTCCCTACAACGTCCCAGGCGAAGACTGAGACACTCAACAGTAACCAGTACCACGAACAAGGACAAGCTGGGGTAGCACACGTCAGCGTGGGTCCGACGTCCCCAACCCAGTGTGCACACACAGACCATGCGCCCTATGTCAGATCCTCTAGCTGGTTCTTCCCCCGAAGCCCGGACTCGGCTGCACGTGGGGGCCTTACAGTAACCAACCTAAAAACCGTCTCTCTCGGGTAAGCCGCTCCAGCACTCCCGGGTGGGTCAACACACGTGTGCCGTAAGAAGGCTACGACTAGTGGATGTGTCACCGGAGGTAAGACTCTAACTCACGGAAATCACTAAACGTAAGGAAATAGAGTGGTGGTCCACTCATGACCGCCGCTCAGCATAGCGGTCCTCTTTGAACTACAAGGCAGGTAAAAATGGTCTTCCTGAGACCTCTATAGCGATCCAAGCAGTCCACCCATGACTGCAAGGAGAATGAAGCACGGGGGGCATAGCGGTCTATTGCTAGGCCACTAACCCCAGAAAATGGTCCCCACTGGGCCGCCAGTCCTCAGAATAAAAATGGTCTTCTGGCGACCGTTCAAAACATAAGCGGTCCAACACTGGGCCGCCCAAGGTAGAAACTGGACCACCAAGCCAACCGACTGTGGAAGGGTAAAACGGTCACCTTGTGACCGCTGAACCTCAAAAACGATCCCCTCGTGAACCACAAAGCAGGGCTAAACGGTCATACCGTGACCGCTAAGCCCCAGGACTTCTCAACGGTCAAAAACCAACGATCAAAACACCTCGGGACTCACACTGGCCCCACGAGGGTAGCGGTCGGCCAATGGGCTGCCGTTGGGCCTTGGCGGTCTATCGCGCGACCGCCAAGCCCACCGACGCTTTGACCAGAAAACGGCCCACCTGGGACCGCTTCTAATAAAAACGGTTCCTGTTAGGACCGTTTTCATTCCGGAAAATCGTGAACGACGGGAATGGCCAAAAAACTTGATCCACGCCCCAATCATCGCCCGATGATAGGGAAACAAAGGGGAATCCTTCCCCAACCCTCCTAGCATGATTCTATACCCTTAGATCGGTCAAAAACATCGTAAAACGGGAGATCCGGCGCTCAACCCAAAATCATGGCATTTTACCCTCCCGGCTCAAAACAACTCGGCCTCCCCTCGGCCTAGAAATCACGGGGAATGTAGTAAAGAGGGTAAGGATCTATCCCCCTACCTCAAGGAAGGCCAAAATGCGCCGGATCGCCGCCGATCCCCAAATCTTGCCCGAACACGAACTCCTCTCCCACGCTCCAAAAAGACCGTCGCGTTCCTCTCACCGTCGTCGTCACCACCACTCCGCCGCCGAGGTCCGCCGTCCGTCACCGGAGGTGGAAGAGGCGCCGCAACATTCAAACGGGAGAGAGGGGGCCGCAGTGCACTCACAGGAAGGAGAAAGAAGAAGAAAGAAGAAGAAGAAGAAAGAAAAAGGAAAAAGAAGAAGGGTTATATATAGAAAATCCAAAAAATGCCAAAAATACAAAAAATTAGGAAAAATCATTTTCTCGATCCTCGGAACACACTCAACGCACTGGTACCGTTCCGGAGTAGGAGAGCGCAACGGTTCACCCGATATGGCGTTCCGTAGGTCCGTTAGGGAAAAATACGTGTAAATCACAAAACAAGCTCCGGGACCCCCGAAAGTGATCCGAAACTCATGGATCCAGATCCGAAAAATATCCAAAAAACTTGGGACATTACATGTAATGCATATATTCTATATGTGCACCGACCTTATTTAGCATGTTGTAAAATGTGCACAGACCTCATTCAGCTTGTTGTAAAATGTGCACAGACCTCATTCATGCTATCGTGCAAATGTGCACAGACCTGACATTGCAAGCTACTGAATGTGCACTGACCTAAGAATGCGATTATGCAAATGTGCTCAGACCTTACATGCTATTGCTAGTATAAGTGCACAGACTTCAGATAGCAAACAGTGCATATGCGCAGACCTATTATGTGCATGTGCACAGACCTTCTATTTGCACATGACAGATGTGCATAGACCTTAGATGTGTAGCAGGCAATGTGCACCAACGTTAGTTCTGCATTGACATGATGTGCACCGTCCTCTATATGCTACCCCTAGCATATGTGCACCAACCTCTATATGCTAGGACATAGCATGTGCATCGACCTTTATATGCTACCGCTAGCATATGTGCCGACTGACCTTCTACATGCGCAAGGAGAATGCGCACCAACCTTATATGCATAAGAATGAACATGGATATGCACAGACCTAACTAATATGTATGCAATTACTTGTCTTAACAAGACAACTGTAGATGCACTGACTTTACCTAGCATGCTCTGATTTCAAATGCATATGCATTGACCTTATTATGCAAACTTGTGCATATGCACTGACCTACATGCAGCGAAGTAGACGTTTGCACAACCTATTTAATTGATTAAATGACTATGCATGTGCTTAGACATCAAATGGATGTGCACTGACTTTAGCGTACAGCACTGACAATGTGCACCGACCTAGAATGGATGTGCTCCAACTTAAACATGTATGCTCAGACATAAAACCTATATGCTCTGACTTCAACATGTATGTGCACTGACTTTGATAATGATGCTCTGACCTTACTTGATAATGAAAGGTATATGCACTGACCTGTATCCTTCAGTCTGAGATGTCCATTGACCTTACCTAATAAGGCAGAGGGTATATGCACTTACTTGTATGCTTTAATGCACTGGCTAACTGGCGTTGACTTTTTGTCACCAGTGTTGACTTTTTATCATCGTTTTGAACAGTCATTACTTTGATTCATTTTCAGAACCTGTTCTGACAGATATTCATATTGGTATATAAGGATGATGAGATCAATAATAAATGCATCTGAAGAGGTGAGATCTCGCGCAGGATCCTGAGCCGGCTATGGATCACCAGAAGATGAATCTGTAAGAGAGGGAAACGTATCAGAGGGCCCAGGGGATCTCCCTGGGGCAAAACCCTCCGATGGCTAAGTCAGTAGAGCTATGGTGGAAGCAATAATGGGGGGAGGAGAGAGCTGATGCGCGAGAATCCTCTCCACCAAAGGGTGAAGCGAATCGTGCTCAGGAACTTAGGGTGTGTGAATGCTTAGTTCATCTTACCATCTTCCGGAGGGCATCCCTTGCTTAAATAGTGTGCCGCCTTCAGGAGTCCTGTAAGCTGAGGGGTTCCCGGCGGGAGTTACGTCTTTAACGGGGGCTTTCATGGCCTGATCGTGGGAACGTTATCCCCTTGGAGTCCGGCGGCTCCCCTGACTCTCCCGCTGGCGGAGGACTCTGAACGGCTGCACCTGCAGATAATCAACCGGCCTTACCGAGCCTCGGGGATGCTAGCTCATGTCCGAGCGATAGGCATGGCCCGGCGAGGGTGGGGTCGGATAGGTCGGCTGGAGCCTATCTCTCTCGGACGGGGAGAGGGCTTTAGGCCGGACCTTCCTTGGGACCTGACCGTTGTCTCGGGCCCTCCGAGCCTAGAAGGCCGCCGGGGAGAGTTAGTTCCTCGAGTCTTATTTATTGGGCTTTTCTCCCTAAGTGGGCCCTGTGGGCTATCACTCGGGTGGGCTCGCCCGGTTGGACCTTGTGGGTCTTGTTGGGCTGCCTTTGTGGTGGGCTGCGGAAATCCCCCTCTCCACTTGTCCCCCACCTACTCCCGAGCCAAGGAGGCTCGGATGAGTATTTTTTCGAGGCTTTGGACCGGCGTGGCTCAGGTGGGTGGAATTCCGTTGGCGTTATGGAGCCGCTTATAGCGGTCGCCGAGGCCCGTAATGATGATCCTGACGGATTCGAAACGAAGGGGCCCCCCTTTTTCTCGGAGCACGGAACGACGCGCCGCCACCCTAAGGGGTTTATAGGGGGCGCTGTTCATCGTTCTAGGCTTCCAGGGTTTTAGACTTTCCTTGCTTCTTGATGCGCCGTGAGAGCACAGCGGAGACGCGGAGCCTTGCGGCGGCGTTCGAGGAGTTGGCGAGGATAACCGCAGAGGCGGTCCGGCAACTTCCTTCTCCCCCGGAGTCTTCGAGCTCGTACGAGGGATCTCTTCCCGACTCGATGGCGGATCAGAGTCCGGAGCTTGTGCCGGTGAGGCGAGAACCCGTCCCCAACTGTAGTGAGTTGGGGGAAGCGGAGGTGCGGAGGCTGGAGCATCGTTTCTGCTTGCCTCTCAGATATAGCTTTGTCGCCGCCACTCCGTACGAGACGAGTCTGGATGATCGTGATGAGCTCATTTACACCTTCCTTCTGGCTTGGAAGAGTGGATTTCGGCTCCCTTTCGATTCTTTCGTGCTGCAGCTTCTTAATTTTTTTAGTTGGCGCCTATCCAGTTGGTGGCCAATTCATATCTGCTGCTCTCGGCCTTCCAGATTCTTTATCGTCAGCACGACATTTTCCCTTCTTTGGACCTCTTCCACTTCTTTTTTGAGTTGAAAGCGCACCAGTCGGCGGGGAAAGGCTTCTACTTCATCCAGGCGCGGCGGAATAGGAGCTGCATCTCGCTTGCGGCGAAGGACTCCTCGCACAAGGGGTGGAAGAGCCAATTCTTCTGGGTGAAGGCGGTGGCGACGGACGATATCTGGAGATGCCGGACCTCACCCAACTTTCACCCGAATCTGCCCCCTCGCCAGGAGGAGTTCCCCCCCCACGTGGAGCAGCAGGTTGCCCGTCTGCTGGAGAACCGTCAATCGACCGAGGAGCTGGTGACGCCGGAGAACATCGAACGGTGTCTTCTCTCGCGGTTGACGTCGGCAGGTACAGCTCTTGAGGCTCTTTTTTGGGGGTGGTAGCTCTTTTCCTCCTCCTGACCGGGACTTCTTCTTGTTGCAGACGTGAGGCGGGAGCCTCTGGAGGAGGCGGCCGAGGTCATCGACCTGGGAGATGACTCGGCAGCCGATGAGCCCGATGTCTCGGCGGGTCGCGTCCATGCCCGAGATAAGGGCAAGGGGGCGGCCCCCGAGGGGACTTCTCGATCGACCGACCTGAAGCGCAAGGATCCCCTGGCGGGGAAGTTGCGGGAGGCCGTGAAGGCCAGGAAAAGGGCCAAGAAAGCCGGCCTTCCTACCGCCATCGGGGGCGATTCTGGCTCGGCGGCGCTCCCCCCTTGGGGGCAGGATGGGGCCGACCCCTCCGGGCTGGCTCTCCCATCCGCCGGGCGAGAGGGGGACGAGGAGACCAGGGGCCCCGCAGAGGGAGGTGATGGGTCGGCTCTCCCCTCTGTGGGGGCAGAGGGGGCCGATGCCGGTGTGGCCGGCGCTGGGACCGAGGGATTGGTTGGCGCGGATGGGGGTTCGCCCGCGAGGGCGTCGCAACCCCAAGTGCCGGCAGTTGCTGGTGCGGTTGATCCCACGGCGCCGGTCGAGGGTGGGGGTTCGCCCGGGGAGGCGTTGCAACCCCAACCGACCGTGGCGAGTGGGGCGGTCAGCTCCGCTGCCCGAACAGGGTCTTCTGGCGGGGTGCCCAGGGTGGAGCAGTCCCCTTTACCGGAACCTCTGGTCAGGCTCGGTATCTCGGGTGACTTGTACCGGCTCTGCCGGTCGATCGCCGAGAGGACGAGGGGGGGAGAAAGGCGCAGCACTCCCGCCGGGGTCCTTGATATCCTGATGGAGGGCGGCCTGGTCATAGCTCGGACAGCAGCCGTGATGGCAGAGGCGCACGCCCGGACGGAGGCGGAGCGGTCGAGGCTCGCCTGGACCCTTGGTGGATGCGAGGGGAAACTAGCCCGGCTCGAGGGGGAGCATGAGGGGCTCTGGCGGGAGTTCCTCGCATTCAGGGAGTTGGCGCGGTCGAGCCGACGGGAAGCCGAGGCGCTGGCCGAGCAGCTAGCAAGGTCCCGAGAATCGCTCGAGAGGAAGAGCAAACGTCTAGAAGACGAGCGTCAACGTCACATTGAGCTGGACGGCCTCTGGGAGCTTGAGCGCGACGAGCTGCAGGATCGGGCAGAGGATGCGGAGCGCCTTCGCGCTGAGGCCGAGGCGGACCGAGCCCGGGCGGAGGGTCGGATGATCGAAGCCGAGCGGAGGATGACCGAGCTAGAGGAGCGTCTGGCGAGGGCGGAAGAGCGTGCGGTCGAGGCGGAGCGGGCTCGGGACGGGCAGGTCGAGGCGGAGGCGATCGAGCGCTACAAAGGCTCGGAAGCTTACTGGGCCGACCTGATTGAAGCTGCCCTACCCTACTACGAGGTAGCGCTCCGCCGGGGTGCCCGAAAGGGATTCAGGCAGGGCTATCGCCGGGCGATGAGCTATGCCAATGAGCACCTTGCCGGGGGTGATTTTCCTTACGGCCAGCGTTATGACTCGGATGAGTCAGTTTCCAGCTCCTCATCCTCGGCCGGGGAAGAACCGGAGGAGTCACCTCCAGCGTGGTCACCAACTCCGGAGGCTCCAAGAGGGCTCACGACCGAGACAGTTCTCGCACAGGCGAGGTCAGTGTCCGGGCCGGCCGTCACCGAAGGCACCGGGGGTGACGCGTCCCCTACTGCTGTTCCCGAGCTTCAAAGTGGCCCCGAGGCCTGATGTATTATGCTTTATTTTGCCCCTTCCCCTTTTTGTCTATTTTTTCTTTTGTAAGAGGATTTCTTTATGGGAGGCAATAAAGGACTTACTTCGTTTGATCGTTATCTTTGCCGTGATTTGGCTGGCGTATCGGGGGCAGTTGGAAGGTGCCGATATTTTCTGCACCGTTCTCGCATGCCGATTCGGGAGACTTCCGGCGGGGCGTCCTTTCATTCCACCATGCTTTGAAAGTCGAGGCGCTTCGCGAATCCCGCTAGGGCGGGGGCCGAGGAATTGGAGGTGACCTTCCAAGGGAGGTCCTATAGCGTGTTTTCGAGGGGGGAGTCATTTAAGGCGCGTGGCCTCCCTTGGCCTATAAAAAGGACCGAAGGGTGCTCCTTCCCTCTTAACACTTAGGACTCTCGCCGGCGGTTTGCTCTTGTTCCCTCGTTTTCGCTCTGCGTTGCGCCGCCGCGATCGGAGCATGGAGGACCCTTCAGAAGATGACGCCGTAGGCGACGGGGAGCGGCCGGTTCCAGCTGTCCTGGAATATCGGTCGGGTCCCACGGTCGCCGCGCGTGCATGAGATGGGTCCGACGGTCGCCGCGCGGATCTGGAGAGGTCTTCGACGTGCGGGGGCATGCCGTTTGCCTCCTCTTGGCTCCGGCGAGGCTTTCGGGCGGACGCCGAGATGGAGGGCGGATGGGGGAGTTAGGGATGCCGGCCGCCATTCCCCTCCGTGGGAGGGGAGGAGGCGGCTCCAGTTCCTTCCTCACCTCTGTCCGCAGCCTCTTTCTCTCTCTTTTGTTCTTCATTTCTTTCACTCTTCGGGGGCTGCTTGCTTTCTGTTCGTCTCCAAAGAGTTGGTAGTTTGGCAGAGAGGAGACCTTCACGGCGCTCCTTTTTCCAGGTTGTTGCCAACTTGGAAGGTAGCCTTCCTCGCGTGAAAGGTGGCCTTCTCCTTGCTGTCCCTCTGTCACCTTTGTCACGGTCCACCCGAGCCAACTGGGTCGACCATCTCTTGTCCGAGCCAGTTTCTACGCCAGGCAGAGTCAGTGGCTGGATGCGAGAAGGTCAAGACCGGGTCGGTCGGGTGATGGCCGTTTGCCGCGGTGCTAGATGGATTTTTACTTTTCACTATGTAATGTACTAGCAGTTACCTTTCTGATGTACCAACAGTTATCTTGAATGAATACAAAAAAGGGGGTTTATTTTTCCCGATTTGTCGATACAGTTTTCAGAAATAAAATCTGCGTAGTGTGATTGCGTTCCATGTCCGGGGAATGGGTTCCCCTTCCATTGTGGCTAACCTGTACGCACCTTTCCCGAGCGTCTCGATCACTCGGTAGGGGCCTTCCCAGTTGGGGGATAGCTTGCCCGCCGCCTCTAGTGGTCGAGAGGCTTCGGTCTTCCTGAGGACGAAGTCCCTGGTTGGAATTGTCTGCCTCGGACCTTGGTGTTGTAGTACCGAGTGAGGCGGCGCTGGTATTCCGTAGCTCGGACGTTCGCGATCTCTCGGAGTTCGTCTGCCAGGTCGAGGTTCTCGAGCAACTTCTGCTCGTTTGCCTCGGGCGAAAAGCTGATCACTCGGAGAGACGGATTGGCGATCTCTAACGGAACGACGGCTTCGGTGCCATATACCAGCTGAAAAGGGGTCTCACCGGTTGCCGTCCTGGGGGTCGTTCGGTGCGACCATAGTACGCTAGGCAGTTTCTCGAGCCAGCTACCCTTTGCCTTGCCGAGTCTGGTTTTTATGCCCTTCAAGATGGTCTTGTTGGCATTTTCAACCAGCCCGTTGGCCTAAGGGTGGGCGACCGAAGTGAAGTGGTTGCGGATATTTAGGTCGGCGCATCTGTCTCGGAAGTACCGAGAGTCGAATTGCCGCCCGTTATCGCTCACTATCACTCGGGGGATGCCAAAGCGACAGATGATCGATTTCCATACGAAACCCCAGACGACTGTCTCGGTGATCCTAGCTGTTGCTTCAGCCTCGATCCACTTGGTGAAGTAGTCGGTGGCGACGATGATGAACTTCTTCTGGGATTGAGCCGTTGGGAATGGCCCAAGGATGTCGATCCCCCACCGAGCGAAAGGGTAGGGCTCGGTAAGGGTGACAAGTTCCGTGGCCGGCTGATGGACCAAATGGTCGAACCGCTGGCAACGGTCGTAATGTTGTACGTAAGCCGTGCAGTCGCGCTGCAGGGTCGGCCACCAGTACCCTTGCCTTAGCAGGATTCTGGCCAGCGACTGACCTCCTGAATGTGCTCCGCACAGGCCTTGATGAATCTCTTCAACAGCTTGGCTTGCTTCGTCGGGACCGAGACACTTCAGAAGGGGCCCGGAGAACGATCTTCGGTAGAGAGCGTTGTCGAGGATGACGAAGCACCGAGCTTGGTATTTCATTCGGCGGGCTTCCCGAGGGTCGGAGGGCTCCCGGGAGTCCCGTAGCCAGGACAGGTAGGGGGAGCGCCAGTCACCGGGAGTGGCCGAGTCAATGGCGAGGAGCTCCGAGTCTATGCTCGGGCGCTCTAGCTCTTCTAGGAGGACCGATCGTGTACCTTTCGGGTCTAGGGAGGAGGCCAGTCGGGAGAGGGCGTCCGCTCGAGAGTTTTGCTCCCGAGCTATTCGGACTACCTCGAACTCCTCGAACTGCTGGGCCAAGCTCCGGACCAACTGGAGGTATTTGATCATAGGTACCTCTCGAGCTTCGTACTCGCCATTGACCTGGCTTGCAACTAGCTGGGAGTCGGTGTGGATCCTGACTCGCTCGGCCCCCAACCGTCGGGCCATGCGGGCTCACGAGATAAGGGCCTCGTACTCGGAAGTATTGTTGGACGTCAGAAAGTTGAACTTTAGGGCGTATTGCAACTCTATTCCTTCGGGGGATTTTAGGAGGATCCCTGCGCCGCTACCGACTGAGTTGGACGATCCATCGACGAACAGCTCCCAGGTTGGCCCGGTTGCTGTCAGAAGCCTGTCCTCGACCAGAACGGTGCTCTCGGCGATGAAGTCGGCGAGTGCTTGTCCTTTGATAGCTGATCACGGCCGATACGAGATGTAGTAGGCTCCGAGCATGATGGCCCATTTGACGAGTCGCCCCGAGGCTTCGGGATGGGCCAGAATCTTCTTCAGTGGCTCACCGGTTAGCACGGTGATGGGATGCCCCTGGAAGTAGGGTCGGAGGCACTTTGCGGAGGTAACCAACGCTAGCACGAGTTTCTCGGTTGCGGGGTACCTCCGCTCGGCCTCGCCGAGCACCTTGCTGGTGTAGTAGACCGGCCTCTCGACTCCCGAGTCATTTCTAACTAGGACCGAGCTGACCGTTGATGGCGTCTCCGAGAGATAGAGCAGCAAGACCTCGCCCGGGACGGGCTTGGAAAGCACCGGGGGTGAAGCCAGGAACTCTTTGAGCTCGGCGAATGCTGTTTGGCATTCCCCATCCCATGCGAACGTAGCAGATGCTATCTTGGGCCCCCTCATCAGCTTGAAGAAGGGCAAGCATCGTTCGGCCGCACGGGACAGGAAACGACTGAGAGCAGCGACGCGCCTCGTCAGACGCTGGACGTCTTTAATGCATGTGGGCGGGCGCATGTCCAGGATGGCCTGGACCTTGTCGGGGTTGGCTTCGATCCCTCACTGAGTGACCAGGAAACCCAGGAACTTCCCGGATCTTACTCCAAAGGCGCACTTGGCGGGGTTGAGCTTCATGCTGTACTTCAGGAGGGTGCCGAAAGTCTCGGCGAGGTCGGTGAAGTGGTCTTGGGCCCTCGGGGTCTTGACGAGCATGTCGTCGATGTAGGCCTCGACGTTCCGACCTAACTGTCCCTCGAACATGTGGTTGACCAGTCGCTGGTATGTGGCTCCAGCATTCTTCAATCCGAAGGGCATCCGGGTGTAGCAGTACACGCCGTAGTCGGTGATGAAGGCGATCTTCTCGACATCTTCAGGGCTCATTCGGATCTGATGATAACCCGAATAGGCATCCAGGAAACTGAGTATCTCATTGCCCGAGGTTGAGTCAACCAACTGGTCGATGCTCGGTAGCGGATAGCAGTCCTTGGGGGTGGCCTTGTTCAGATCGGTGAAGTCTACGCACATTCGCCACTTGCCTGTAGTCTTCGGCACCAGGACGACGTTGGCTAGCCACGTTGGGTACAGGACCGGTCTGAAAAGACCAATTTCTTGTCCCTTGGTGACCTGCGCCTTGATGATCGCCTGTTTCTCGGGCGCATGCTTCCTTCTCCGCTGCTGTACGGGTCTCACGGTGGTATCGAGGTTGAGCTTGTGCGTCACAGTCTCTTCTGGTATACCAGGGAGTTGATCATCGGACCAAGTGAAGACCCGAACATACTCAGAAAGAAACTCCTTGTATTGCTGCTGTTCCTCTGGTGGTAGGTCGGCGCCAATCCTTACTCCTAGGGCCGGGTCGTCATTCAGAAATACCGTTAATAACTCGCCACCGGGCTCGGTGGTCACGGCTCTTCCTTCGACTCCCCTGGGGCCCTTATCCTTCCCGTCCGGTCTTGAGGCTTCCACCGAGATATTGTAGCACCTTCTAGCCGTGGCCTGGTTACCTCGGACTTCCCCCAACCCGTTTTTGGTGGAAAACTTCATTTTTTGGTGATAGGTAGATGGTACGGCCTTTATTCGGCTGAGAATTTTTCGGCCGAAAATGGCGTTGTACGCTATCATACCTTTAATCACTATGAAGTCCACTATGACCGTAACGGTTTTGGGTGCGGTGCCGATAGTGACCGGCAGGCTTAGGGCTCCCTCGGGGTAGGTGGCCAGGCCATTAAACCCGCAAAGGGGCGTTCGGATCGGGCGGAGTTTGGATGGGTCTTCCCCCATCTTGAGAAAACAGTCATAAGATAATACATCGGGGGCGCTCCCATTATCAACCAAAATCCTATCTACATTACAGTGATTTATCGTGACCGAGATAACGAGGGCATCGTCATGCGGGGTGCTCAGCCCTTCCAAGTCTTGGTCGGAGAAGACTATGACCTGGGGCTCCATCGGCGGGCCTCTGGGGGGCTCTAAGGCTCGGCTGGCTCGCTCGGCATGACGTTTCCTCCCTCGGCTGGTGTCGCCGCCCGATGCCGCTCCTCCGGAGATGACGTTGATGTGGACCCCTCGGGAGGCGTTGTCGATCTCCTCTGCGGCGTCTCGGTCTTCTTTGTGCCCGGTCGTGAACCGGGCTAGGTGCCCCAGACGGATGAGGCGCTCGATCTCGTCCTGGAGCTGATGGCAATCTCCGGTGTGGTGCCCGTGGTCGCCGTGGAACAGGCAATGCCTGTCCCGCTTGCGGTTCTTCGACCTCATTAGCTCGGGCTGGCAGAGAAGTCCCGAGTCTTTGATGTCTTCATAGATCTCGTAGACTGGCGCGGTCAAGGGGGTGTACCGCTCGTACTTTCTCTTGCGCTCTCCTTCTCGATCGCGCTTCTTACTCGAGCCAGGATTTGGCTCGGAGGTCCACTTTTTGTCCCCCTCCCGACCCGAGCCGGTTGCGTCTCGACAGGCGCTGAGTACTTCTTCGCACTCGGCATGGCGCAGTGCCAGAGTCACTAGCTCGGCAAGGGTCGAGGGAGGGTGGAGGACAAGCTCACGGCGGAGATTCTCGTCCCGGGTGCCCCCGGTCAGTGCGGTTGTGGCTGAGGCCACATCCAGGCGGGGGATCCTGAGGGCTTCCTGTAGATCTTAATTAAAATCCACTTAAAAATATAAAAAGCAATAGATATATGGGTGCAATAAAAATAGCACGAGGTACTAATGTGGAGTGTGTGTGATCGCCAGAGACGCGAGTGCCTCAAAAATATAATAATGAAAACATGGGAGAGATGATCGCGAAAAATATCTCAAAAGTGCGGGGATGTGAGTGCTTCCTTTCTCTTCAAATCGGCCGGCCGATGAAGAGAGTTCTTCCTTTGATTACCCTTGCAAAACAAAGACAACACCAATAAAGAAATTGCATTAGATATGTAGTGAGTGTAGCATCAATTCCTAAATAAAGATGAGCATGAAATCATGGTGAAGAACACACCTTAAGGGTGGTTGCCCTTAAACCCCTATGCAAAAGGGTGTGGGGAGATATGAATGCATGTAAAAAAAATATTATGGGGAGAGAGTGCAAGAGATGCACTTATGGGAGATGCTCAATGTGATTGAGTATGAAAAATAAATATAAACATGAACATGATGCAACATGAACATATGAACAAACCGATGATGATAAAACAAAAGTAAAGAGATGAGGGTGATAAGAAGAAAATCTGATCGTTTGCTCCTTGGCTTGGGTTCTCGATGGGGAGAAGACTTCAAGAGGATGAAGAATGAAGCATAGAAGCCCCTCCTTCAGCCGACAGTGACCTGCGTGAGAAGAAGAAAAAGAAGAAAAAGAAGAAAAAAGGAACAAAACAAATAAGCAGAAGAAGAAGGAGAACAAAACGGGGGGTAGGAAGAAAAAAAGAAGGACCTCCGAACCAACCTGACAACAGAGCCGATGGCTCTATTAAATAGATTGAAGAAAGGATAAACATGGGCAAGAGTCCTAAGAGGGAAATGATAAGAATGGGCAAGAGCCCAAACCAAGTAGGCATCTATCGAAGCAAGGACTCTCTGGGGAAAGGGCGGCGAAGCCAGAAGGTGAAACACGCCTTAGGTCAGGGCGTCAATTTACGAATTGACGACCTACACAGAGGGCGTTTCTCAGAAACACGCCCTGCACAAGGGCGTTTCTCAAAAACCAAATTTAGCAATAAGAACTCCCCATATTTGAAAAAAGTAAAACACGCCTTAATCAAAGCCACTTTTTCAAAAACGCGCCCCGGGGAAGGGCGTTAATTTCAAGAGCTCAAATGGGGAAGTCGGTCAAACCAAAAGAATTAACGCCCTTAGGCAAGGTCGTCCTTTCTTTAAGAAACGCCCTAGGTCAAATCATGTTTTAATAAAACACGCCCTTACCCAGGTCGTGAATTCAGAAAATTCATAAAATAGATAAAATGGGGGAGAAATAGATAAAATGGGAAGACACGCCCTAGACCAGGTCGTGTTTCAAAAAAAACGCCTCTGATGAGGGCGTGAATTCAGAAAATAGAGATAAATGCCCAGAAAATCCAGAAAAATAAGAAATGAGGGAAAAATAGGAGAAATTCAAGAAAAGTGGGAAAAACCACTCAAATAAGCTGATTTGAGGGTCAAATGGGGCATCGCAGAGCGATATGAAATATACTCAAAATAATGTCAATTTTGGCGTGTCTACAGCTGCCCCGCCTTGGCGTCTGCTTTGCAAGGAAGCGTAGCAAACTGAAAAGTAGATGTCAAGGTGTGATGAGACACGCAATCAACATCACTTGATGAGAATCAAATCGAAAGCACGAGATGAAGCAAATCTCGGGAAATTCAAGGAAATCAACAATGTTTGGATAAAAGGGGAGATGTGCACGCGGTGCACGAAGGAGATAAAATAAAATGATCAACTTCCAGCGCGGTGGAAGTACCCAGGTCACAAACCTGTAGGTTTCACCATTGGGGAGCGGTTACCAGCCAGTGGACGTGCTGCAGCCAAGGTGGATCAAAGGAAGGGAGATAAAATAAGATGATAAAAATCCAAACAATGAGCTTTCGAGAAGATGACCCAAAACAGCGACAAAACGAACTGAGGATCCAATTCGGCAAGGAAAATCTCATATCGAGAAAGATTAAGATCAATTCAACTCTCACATCAGCTTATCAGAATGATTTTTTCCAACAATTGTTTCAAATTCCTACATGAATGCATGCTGGGTTTAAAGGGAAAAATTAAATCAAATGAAAATATAGAATAATCAAGGATAATATTGTTAAACTGCCAAGACTGGGTCAAGAAACCAATTTCGCGAGCTGATACTAAGCCGAAGCCCGTTTATCCACGCACCAACTCGTAAAAAGGGAACCATCGTCCCCAGTCTCGGACGGCTCAACGGCCTATCCGTGTGACTAAGACTCCTCTGGAATCGTCTTTGTTTTTGATGAAGGGGAACTCAAATTCCAGTTTTGCCAAAGCCACAAGGTCCTTGATATAATCTAATAGCGTAATAACATATAGTAGAATGCATACAGGGAGAGATGGTGGAGCAATAAGTATGGGGGAACTGAGAGATGAGCTGCAAGCACCGTGGGACTTTGATGATGATGCCCAGTCGGCGGGACCAAGAGCTTCTTATCCTGCGCTCAAAAATTCATTAGCCAAGATATAAAAAGTATAACAAGCAATGAATAAGGCATGACTCAAAGCATAGCAAACATAGCCATGAATAACACATAGTAGGGTAAAGCATGGATAACATGAATAGCATGGCATTGCAAAGCATCATTATTTGTTATGAGGAGACAATCTGGCTAATCAAGATTTGGAGTTGAAAGATCAAGATCTGATAAGGCCCATTGGCGGAGTGATTAGCAGGAGTTGATTTGGAGATAAATGATAATCAGGAGATATGGGGGAGATGACAATCAAGATGCCCCTGGGTGGCATGTTATAAAAATATCGGGGAGAATCAATAGATTGATAGCAATAAGTGGAGATAGGACTCATCCCGTGCTCTTGGTCCTTGCAAAGTTGTTCCTGCAAAAGCACCATCAGAAAATACAATGCAATTTTTGAGTTTTGAAATATGCAAATTTTTATGAGTTTTGAAAAATATATGAATTTTTATGGAGATTTTGATCAATATGCAAATTTTTGTGAAGTTTTGAGAAAGGTATTCAAATTTTTATGGATTTTGGAGAAGAAATATTCAATTTTTTGTTTGATTTTGGTTAGACATTACTAAAGCAGCATCAAAGGGTGTTTTGAACCACTAGCTAGGGGTCCTTGTTCCTTCCCTTTTCGCTAAAAACTGCCCAAAGCTGGACGTGCATTGAAAGTGGCGCCTTATAACCGACCGTCTTTGATCAACGGTGCCCCTACCAAGGCCATACCCGAGAAACATTCGGTCTTAGAGGGAGAAGAGAAGAATAATTGGAGATAAGCTTTGCGTAGGATGGGAGATATCAAGACTTGAATTCCTTCCAAGGTGCTTCCCCTCAAAGAGGTAGTCTGTTGTGCCGGGGCTTTGTGCCTTTGATTTTTAGACCCTTGACATGCATACGACCAGGGTTTTCCCTGCGGGGACTTTGCCACTCTTGACATGCCATAATTCACAATTTGAATTTATCGAAATTTTGACTTGATTTTCATAATAGCCCTTTTGGCGAGATGTATATCATGAAACTCATATGAAAACTCATATTAATTTTGGGTCAAGACTGCCCCTATTTGAGACTCCTCTCGTATTGGGGATTACCAAGGTTGGTCATCTTATCCGTCAACCTCTTGTCCCTGCATTCGGCCGAGTAAAGAAGAGAAAAAGACTTTCAGAAATTCATGGCATGGCCAAGGTAGGAACGGTGTTTTATCAAGGAGCCGGCTAAGGACGCCGTGAAGTGTGTGGAATGCCCAGCTAGGGGTTGCTCTTAAACAAGCGGGGAGAGAATGTTGAATTCCCAGTGCGGGGTTCTTATTATCCAAAGTACTGCGAAAGCAAGTCTAAAGACTCTTTTGAGAATGATTTCATTAAACAAAAGCCTAAGATAAAGGTTTAAAACACCACTTTTTAAATCTTGTTAAGAAGCACTTTATTTTGAAAATCATGCGTGAAGTAATGAGGAAATGATATTATAAAAATGCGTACTTACGCCAATATGTTACCTTGCAAAAATCGTTGAAGCAGCTGTCAGAGGCGAGGTTGATCATCGTGGGATTTGCCCTCTTTGGCAGTCAAAAGGATTGGCAGCAAAGGATTGAAAGTGGCTTAACAAGAAGGAGTGGTGCCAAGACCAGACTCAGACGAATAAGGAGAAAAGGAAAAGAGGCGAGGGCTAGAACTCCCTCACTAAGGTGCGGAGACCCTGATCACATGAAAGGTCTACAGAAGAAGCGGAGAATTAGAAGGAGGAGTGAGGACTAAAGCCTCGGAAGCAATGGGAGAAGGGGCAGATGCCCAAGGCAGTGGATGTGGAAGAAGTTGGGTCGGACCCAGAATTAGGAGGAATCAGAAGAAGAAATTGATATATGGAAAGAGGCGGATCCGGAGGGTCCGGAGGCAGAGGAGAATCATGGGAAGACCCATCCGGAGGCTCCGGTGGGATAACGAAAGAAGGGACGCGATGCCCTCGGAAGAAATATGGAAAAAGATGATGAAAAAGGAAGAAGAAAATGAAGGAGACGATATCCCGGAGGAGCAGAAAGATGAATCGGAAGAAAGATGGATGGTCCGGAGGTTCTGGAGGAATGAGATGGAAAGGGGCGTGATGCCCGAGGGGAGAGTCCGGAGGTTCCGGAGGAAGAATATAGAAAGGGGCGCGATGCCCGAGGGGAAAGTCCGGAGGTTCCGGAGGAAGAATATAGAAAGGGGCGCGATGCCCGAGGGGAATGTCCGGAGGTTCCGGAGGAATAACCGGGAAAGGGGCGCGATGCCCTGAAAGGACAAGGGAAGAATCCGGAGGCTCCGGAGGAATGAGATGGAAAGGGGCGTCATGCCCTAGGAAAAGACGGAGACAATTAGGTGGAGAATCCGGAGGTTCCGGAGGGAGAATATAGAAAGGGGCGCGATGCCCGAGGGGAAAGTCCGGAGGTTCCGGAGGAATAGAATCAGAAAAGGCATGAGAATCCGGAGGTTCCGGAGGAATAAGAGAATGTAAAGGGGCGTCGTGCCCGAGGAAAAGGTCCGGAGGAATAGAAAGAATAAAGTGGAAAGGGGCGTTGTGCCCCGGGAAAAAGTGGAGAAAATTAAGTGGAGAATCCGGAGGTTCCGGAGGAATGAGATGGAAAAGGGCGTCATGCCCGATTAAAGCGGATGAAGATGAACAAGATGAGAATTGCGGAATGTCCGGCGGTGCCGGAAGACGGTGGAGATACGGGTTTGGAAACCCAGGAATCAGGAGATGCAAATGCATGTAAAAGGATGGATGCAATGTATGCAATGGATGGAATGAATGAATGAATGAAAAATGCATGAAATTCAAAGAAGATGAAGAATATGAAGGGTGAGAGGGCGAGATCCTTTTCTTATCCCTTGGAGTGGCCCATGAAGAAAAAGTGATAGAAATAGATGAATAGAAAGTGGAGCAAACATGGGAAGGCCCCTTAGCACCAAGATCACTGCCCCTCCATGGCAGTGAAAAAGTACGACCAATTGGCCCAATAAAAGAAGCTTCGATAAATGACAACCCCCTTGGAAAGCAATCAACAATGTGAGGGAGTTGGAGAGTTAGAAAATGAAGCATTGCCATGCCCATTGACATATACGGAATGTTGAATAAAATGGGCATTCGCCCCTTGTACGGAATAATCAATTCGGGATTTGAAGATTTGAACAAGGGGTGCCCTGCCTGGCCCTTAATCGGCATTAATTCTTGGCATCTGCTGAGCAATGGCGGCGTCTTGGCCTCTTCAACCGTGCATGGCACAATAACTCGGATTGGCATCCGGTAAACAAATTCTTGAACTTTGAATGGCACAGTCGTGGCCAAAGTCTTCTTGCCCGGCTCTTGATCGTCCTCGGCACAAGTAGCTGTAGAAGCACGCCCCTTCCGAGTAGTAACGGGAGGTGAGGCGGAGGCGGAAGGCTCCGTGGATGGTGGAGGTATAACGGGAGGTGTTGGCAAATGAATAAGTGGAGGTGGAGGTTCAAACACGTCGAGCTTCTCCCTTTGTTCGGAAACAGTTGGGATGGGCTCGAGTGCAAAAAGTGGTGGATCCTGCTCAGGATTAGCCAGGGGTAAAGGCGAAAGGCCATATGGTGGAGGAATAGGCAAAATGGGTTTTGGGGTTAAAGGGATGATGGAGGTTTGAAGTGGTGGTAATGGTAGGTTAATTGGGGAAGGTTCGATGGTAAGCTCGGTGGAGGCTAATGGCATAATGGGGGGAGGTGCAATTGGTGGAGGTTTATTGCAGAGAAAGCGCCGAACGGGGCGAGCGGTGTTTGGAGTGGGGTGAGACTCAAGATGCGCCGGCGTGGGTGATTGAAGTATTGACCCATCGTCGTAACACCAAGAGGTCTCGAGAATAGGGGTTGGATTAGGGACGATGGCTTCGTCCTGAGCAGGGGGTTCGTCAAATGAAAGTGGAGGGAGCGGGAAACGAAGGAAACTCGGGAGGGGTGCCTGCACAGCTTCATCATCATCGTAGACCGGCTCAGATTCTTCAATTGCCGGCTCTTGCTCATTTGGAATATCAACACTGTAGTCGTCCATCCTATCCTTCCATTCTCTCTCCATTCTTGTAA
Organism: Amorphophallus konjac; assembly: GCA_022559845.1. NCBI lineage: Eukaryota > Viridiplantae > Streptophyta > Magnoliopsida > Alismatales > Araceae > Amorphophallus > Amorphophallus konjac. The sequence goes on from CM040125.1 coordinate 62,084,996, forward strand.
TATCATCCAAAGCCGCATGGAGAGGATTAATCGGAGTAGGAGGAACTGGCCGTGAACTTGTAACCCTCTTTAATTGTTCCTCCATGGAAGTAATCTTATCAAGGATATCCTGCTGGAGGGGAGTAACATGAACAATAGAGGGTTGGCAGGGCATTGAAGGAGGAGCCGCATAAGAAGGCCGTGGAGGGGAATTGACGGGATAACCCTTAGAAGAACCCGGATGGGCCGGATTGCAAGGAATAAAAGGGCCTCGGGGCCGTGTTGGAGGAGGAATAGAAGGAGGCGGGTGTTGGACCACCCGAGTAGAATGAATAGGGGAGATGGGTAATGGGCTACCTGAATATGATTGGAAAGAGGGGGTGGGTGATGGGCCACCCGTGTAGGAATAGAAGGAGGAGGAGATGCAGGAGATGCACCCTCAACGGCGGCCTTAAGGGCTTGGATCTGTTGAGGGGTAAGATGATCTAATGCATGCAAGATTTGAGAGACCCTCTCATCGTTGGGAGGAGACGGTCCCGGAGGAATAGTGGTTCGCAATTGAGGAGGGGGACCATAAGAATGGACACTGCCCATGGGTCGGGCATGACCATGAGAATAAGGACGTGGTCCCTTGAAAGAGTGGTGAGAATTGTGATGATTAACATGTTGAAATTGAGGATAAGAAGTGCTAGGTTGTGCATCCTCATGAATTGAATTGAACATGTTTTTCTTATCATGGTAAGCCATTATATAATCAAAATTTCACAATAATTATGCAAATAAGCACACAAGTTGGAATGGTTACCGTGATCTTGATTTGTTTAATCCTTGGTGAATTAATGAATTTATGCAAATTAATATGATTCACACAAGGAGAGGAACCTAGTTTCAATATGAGATTTAACTCCAATGCCAACTAGGAACACTCTCACCACGTTTAGGCCAACTAATCCGGGACTTCAAAAGGGTACAACCTGCCCGGCGTCCGTGAGGGAATCCACGGGTGCGGGGGCTTATGGAGGCTTGGAAAAGGGATCTCCGTCCAAAGAGACGGAATGCTCAATGGAGGGTCGTCCCGATTCCAAGAGGGTGTGTGGATCCTAATGAAGAGAGAGGAGGTCTCCCAAACCAAATGCAAATATGAATGCAACAGGGGAAATTAGGCCAAACAGCACAATAATGATCAATCAACAAAGATAAGCATGAAAACTCACCCACGGGAAGGGTTCTGGAAACCCACAGTAAAAACACGCCCTGGCAGGGGCGCTAACAATCAAAAGACGCCCTTTGGCAGGGCGTGAATCACTGTGGGAGGCCCACAGGCAAGGTAAAACACGCCTTGATGAGAGGCGCTACCAATAAAATAGACGCCCTGGGGCAGGGCGTTAATTATCAACGATACTCAACCAAATAAAGAGACGCCCAGGGGTGGGGCGTCAAATCATGAAACGCGCCCTGATGAGAGGCGCTACTAAATAAAGAAACGCCCTGTGGGAGGGCGTGAATTCTTTCAAACTCCCACGGCCAGCAGAGTGGAAACACTCACAGTCACAGAGGCAATCATCACATATGATTATCAAGATAAAAACATGCTCATCAAAATTTTAACTAAGTGGAGATTTTAAAACAAATCTATTCAATTGACAAATCACTTAGGGGAAAGTGCAAAGCACAATGGAGGGTGCCCGAGGGGCACAAAGGAAAGGGTACCGAGGGTACCAATGGGAAAGGGCACACTTGGGTGCCAAAGGGAAAGGGGTAATCAAATGAAAAACAAAAAGGTCACACCGTGATCGCCAATTTGTAGATCTTAATTAAAATCCACTTAAAAATATAAAAAGCAATAGATATATGGGTGCAATAAAAATAGCACGAGGTACTAATGTGGAGTGTGTGTGATCGCCAGAGACGCGAGTGCCTCAAAAATATAATAATGAAAACATGGGAGAGATGATCGCGAAAAATACCTCAAAAGTGCGGGGATGTGAGTGCTTCCTTTCTCTTCAAATCGGCCGGCCGATGAAGAGAGTTCTTCCTTTGATTACCCTTGCAAAACAAAGACAACACCAATAAAGAAATTGCATTAGATATGTGGTGAGTGTAGCATCAATTCCTAAATAAAGATGAGCATGAAATCATGGTGAAGAACACACCTTAAGGGTGTTGGCCCTTAAACCCCTATGCAAAAAGGGTGTGGGAAGATATGATGAATGCATGCAAAAGATGATATAAGATAGGAATAAGGGAAAGAGCGCAAGAGATGCACTGTGGGAGATGCTCAATGTGATTGAGTATGAAAAATAAATATAAACATGAACATGATGCAACATGAACATATGAACAAACCGATGATGATAAAACAAAAGCAAAGAGATGAGGGTGATAAGAAGAAAATCTGATCGTTTGCTCCTTGGCTTGGGTTCTCGATGGGGAGAAGACTTCAAGAGGATGAAGAATGAAGCATAGAAGCCCCTCCTTCAGCCGACAGTGACCTGCGTGAGAAGAAGAAAAAGAAGAAAAAGAAGAAAAAAGGAACAAAACAAATAAGCAGAAGAAGAAGGAGAACAAAACGGGGGGTAGGAAGAAAAAAAGAAGGACCTCCGAACCAACCTGACAACAGAGCCGATGGCTCTATTAAATAGATTGAAGAAAGGATAAACATGGGCAAGAGTCCTAAGAGGGAAATGATAAGAATGGGCAAGAGCCCAAACCAAGTAGGCATCTATCGAAGCAAGGACTCTCTGGGGAAAGGGCGGCGAAGCCAGAAGGTGAAACACGCCTTAGGTCAGGGCGTCAATTTACGAATTGACGACCTACACAGAGGGCGTTTCTCAGAAACACGCCCTGCACAAGGGCGTTTCTCAAAAACCAAATTTAGCAATAAGAACTCCCCATATTTGAAAAAAGTAAAACACGCCTTAATCAAAGCCACTTTTTCAAAAACGCGCCCCGGGGAAGGGCGTTAATTTCAAGAGCTCAAATGGGGAAGTCGGTCAAACCAAAAGAATTAACGCCCTTAGGCAAGGTCGTCCTTTCTTTAAGAAACGCCCTAGGTCAAATAATGTTTTAATAAAACACGCCCTTACCCAGGTCGTGAATTCAGAAAATTCATAAAATAGATAAAATGGGGGAGAAATAGATAAAATGGGAAGACACGCCCTAGACCAGGTCGTGTTTCAAAAAAAACGCCTCTGATGAGGGCGTGAATTCAGAAAATAGAGATAAATGCCCAGAAAATCCAGAAAAATAAGAAATGAGGGAAAAATAGGAGAAATTCAAGAAAAGTGGGAAAAACCACTCAAATAAGCTGATTTGAGGGTCAAATGGGGCATCGCAGAGCGATATGAAATATACTCAAAATAATGTCAATTTTGGCGTGTCTACACTTCCGATTTAAATCGGTGGACGTAAGTCCGGAGCCTCTCCCCTTGCGCCTGTTTGAGGTCTAGGAGCCCCGCTACTGACCTTGGGGGGGCGCTACTGGCGAAACTCTCCTTGAAAATTCGCCCGAATTGCCTGAAGTCTCGAATGGACCCAGGGGCGAGGGCCCGGAACCATGCCTGAGCACCTTGGACCAGGGTGGCCGCGAAGGCTTGGCATTTGATGGGATCCGGCGTTCCATGAAGGGTCACCAGGGCGTCGAAGCTATCGTAGTGGTCGGTTGGGTCGCCCTGGCCGTCGTAGAGCTTGAAGGTTGGAATGGAGGCTCTAGGAGAGACCTCTGCCTTCAAGATGTACTCGAAGAAAGGGGATTTCTTCTCATCCTCCGGGAGAGAGGTCTTCTGTAGGGCGCGGAGGGCGCGCTCTTGCTCTGCGAACCGTCTCTCGAAATCTCGCAGTCGGAGGGACAGCTCTGGCTGCAGTCGCACCGTGGGGCTGGGGGGGCGTCTTGGCGATCCCCCGGGGCACTAGTGCCCGGGCGCGGCAGCCTCGCCCCCTGCTTCCCTCTCCTCGGCGTGGAGGAAGCCTCTTGCTCCGCAGGCGGAGCATGCGAGGGTCCTCCGACGTCGTTGCGGAGGAGCTGTCGGCCGCGGAGGGTGAAGCGGCCTCCGGCGGTGTGCTGCGTCGCACTCCTTCGAGGGGGACTTCCTGACGGGGCGCAGGACCTTGCGTCCCTAGCCGCCTGGGCCCTCATGAGCTCCACGAGGACGTCCATCTTTTCGTTGAGGGCCTGGAAGACGTTGGCGCCGCCGTCGAGGGGTGCCCCGGCCTCCGCTGGGGGGGGTGGTGGCCTGTTGGTGGGGATGCTGGCGTTGGAGGGGGGGCTCTGCGAGACCCTAGAGGGGGCGCCTCCCGCCGCCGCCACAGCCTTACCTGCCCCACCGATGGATCTCCTCCCTGAGCTTCTTCTCACCATCTCGACTTTTCGTACGTTTCCCACAGACGGCGCCAGATGAAGAGGCGAGATCTCGCGCAGGATCCTGAGTGGGCTATGGATCACCAGAAGATGAATCTGTAAGAGAGGGAAACGTATCAGAGGGCCCAGGGGATCTCCCTGGGGCAAAACCCTCCGATGGCTAAGTCAGTAGAGCTATGGTGGAAGCAATAATGGGGGGAGGAGAGAGCTGATGCGCGAGAATCCTCTCCACCAAAGGGTGAAGCGAATCGTGCTCAGGAGCTTAGGGTGTGTGAATGCTTAGTTCATCTTACCATCTTCCGGAGGACATCCCTTGCTTAAATAGTGCGCCGCCTTCAGGAGTCCTGTAAGCTGAGGGGTTCCCGGCGGGAGTTACGTCTTTAACGGGGGCTTTCATGGCCTGATCGTGGGAACGTTATCCCCTTGGAGTCCGGCGGCTCACCTGACTCTCCTGCTGGTGGAGGACTCTGAACGGCTGCACCTGCAGATAATCAACCGGCCTTACCGAGCCTCGGGGATGCTAGCACATGTCCGAGCGATAGGCATGGCCCGGCGAGGGTGGGGTCGGATAGGTCGGCTGGAGCCTATCTCTCTCGGACGGGGAGAGGGCTTTAGGCCGGACCTTCCTTGGGACCTGACCGTTGTCTCGGGCCCTCCGAGCCTAGAAGGCCGCCGGGGAGAGTTAGTTCCTCGAGTCTTATTTATTGGGCTTTTCTCCCTAAGTGGGCCCTGTGGGCTATCACTCGGGTGGGCTCGCCCGGTTGGACCTTGTGGGTCTTGTTGGGCTGCCTTTGTGGTGGGCTGCGGAAATCCCCCTCTCCAGCATCATATATCATCAAGAATATATATATAATGATATATAATATTTGTCATCATCAAAACTTCAAAATCACAGGGACACAACAATCTCCCCCTTTTTGATGATGGCAATATTATGAGTCATTGCATTAAATTCAGCATGATGATCAAGCCAGTATGAAATATACATGGACATGCAACATACATGACTATGCATCAGTCGTTCATGCAACCTAGAATAGCAACCAACCAATGACTCACAAAAATTCTCCCCCTTTGGCAACATTAAAAAGGAAGGAACAAGAAAGATATGTCACAAATTCTCCCCCTTTTTACAAAAGGATGCTAACAAAAAGATCTCCCCCTTTGTACTATGATGCAAAAATGATTCACTATCAACTATAACTCCCCCTGAACAGATACTCTCCCCTTTGACAGAGCAGACAATCAAATTGAAGCAAACCACAGGGACATTCAAATTGAAGCAAACATTCAGTCAATCAGATTGGACAATCAAGACAGATTGATATCAATTATTGGACATTGAAATTTTACATTCAGTTGAAGTAGGTACATGTGCAGTCAAGAATGAGTTCATGTCATGATAAAGAACCATCAAGAATAGTGAGAAAAATTTGAATAAAGATATGATCAATGACAGTGAGCATGATCTAAGTGTAGAAATTTTTGCTGAATTTCCAATGAATAGAAGAGACTTGAGGATTTTCAATAAGATACCAATTTTAAAAATCCAAGTTGTAATTCCATACTCTTCTATTATAAAAGCTTATGAATGAGTCTTAAATTTCTAGCATGGTTTAAGCATGATATATATCAAGTTTGTCAATAAAATTCAATACACATATCTGAAATCAAATTTTAATAAAAATGAACCAATCACTCATATGACATTCTTGTTTAACCTCCTTCAATCTTACTCATTTAATTTCAATGACTCCTTTAGGCGTTACACAAAGTAGTATTGAGATTAAACAGTCAAGAATGTATCTGAACTTGTCAGAAATTTTCAGATGTTTCTTTTGCTCATCAACTTGTTTTTCAATGAGCAATTTTGGTTATATCAACACCTTTTTACATGAGACACAACAGGTCTTAGGGGAAGTGACCCAGTTACTCATTCTTATAACCGTATTATTTCTCTATAGGAGAACAGGGTTAGCAATAGAAGTGTCTTTTTACGTGAGGAGACACCTTGGTTAGAGGCAGGAATCCCCAGTTACTCAACACAACCATGCCATTGCTCTGTCAAAATTTTCATATAATTTTCATAAGTTTTTCAGCAGAGCTAACTAAGGTACTTCATGACACAGTCCTTTGGACAGGTTTCTCGGTGACCAAAGTCATTACTCTGACCATAATTTTCTTTTAAACAATTTCAGATTTTCATATATTTCTCAGAATACTCAAATATTTAAGAACAGAACTTACTTCATGTATCTCAACCAAAGCAAGTCATAATTTTTAAATTTTTAGATTTTCAGAAGGTCTTGCTTGAATTTACATGAATCAGTCGGTTAAGATTTATTAAAAAAATGATTCAAACATTTTCAAGTCTTTCATATTCAAACTTAATGAATACATTAGACTTAAAACAATTTGATTCATCAGACATTCTTAAATCTATATAATAGAAGATCTTTTTAGATGATTTCAAATTTTTGATTTGGGTACACAAATTGAAATCTTTCCAAACTTCAGGTCAACACTTTCAGCAGCAGTCAATTAATAGAAGCATTAAGAAGCATGTATTGAAATAGAAAGGATTAGAGTTTCAAGCTTGTAGTAGATATGATGAAGAATGCATCAGAGAAATGGCTATGAGATTTCAAGAGATTTTGTGTAGAGAACAGCAAGATGAATTTCAAGTTTGACTGAGAATTTCAAAGATATGGCAATCAGGAACATTCAGAGAGTTTGAAAATCATTTGAAATTAGTGAGCTAATAACATGTTAGATGTGTTCAAGGTTCATCAAAAGTGAGATTTCAGACAAACCAGCTAAGGACAGTGGTGACAGTAATTGTCAATCACAACTAAGTGATATTAATAAGGAATATGAATTTCAAGGTAAGCTGGTAAACCAATCACAACTAAGACCAGTACTTGGCGGAGGTTGGATCCAAGAATCTACTCATGCAAGGGTTAACCTTCCAAATAGGCCTGACCTATCATTCCAGCTAAACCTTTTTATATACTGTCTAGTTATTACAATAAAGAATAGGAATCTTTCAAGGTAGCTCCCCCTCAGCAACTGCAGGAGCAGTAATCAATAAGTTTCAAACTCAATAGGATATAAGTTCAAATGATTTTACAGCAGATGAAGGCAAGTGAGACGAGCTGATACCAATGTTTGAGATAAATTCCTGGAAGAGCAAGAATAATCAGTATGAACAAAGATAGTCATGTAGTTCAAGAATTTTTCTTATGCTCCCCCTGAATATATGCATGATACCAATTGTTAAAATGACAAATGTGAATGCAAACAATGGTCAAGCATTATGATATCAATTGTTAGCATTAATGATGAGCACTTATGAGCTGCTCTTCACTATCTAAATGCACTACACCATTATATATGACATGAAAACCATGCAAGGGATAAATCTAACCAAATATGCATGAAACACACGAATTATCTAGACAGACTCCCCCTGGCTTTATGCATTAAATGAATGAATTCTGAGTGCAGCATATGCAAGAGACATTATGCAAGGAAGTTCAATGAATTATGTCTTAGACTACCCTATGTGCATTTTGACCTATGATACCAGGCAAAGGACATAGTATAAAGACCACCTCACACATAGTAAGAACTTTCAGACAGATTACATCTGTCCTTTAGTAACTTACCATTTGATATACCATAATGGTCATGCATGATAATGCAATTGGATATGCATATGTGAAAATGTATGCATGATCTAACAGACATATGCATCGAGAAGCTCCTCGATAATCATGCAAATGATATATGCAGACATCAGACACATGCAGTTCAGATTTTCAGAATATGACGTTCAATTCAATCTTAAACTGATATAGACATAAAATGCAAAGAACAGATTAAGATGTGAACATGTATGCATGATATTCAGATTAACAAATTAAGCATGGTATTCATCAATCTAAGGAAGATTATTGAACATTCAAATACTCTTACCTGTGAAACACAGAGTTGGGGTTTTACCATACTTGGGTGCCTTGGCTAATTAACCCCTTTTATTCCTCAGCCCCAAGGCACACCTGCAAAATAGATTCTCATTTTGCAAATTTAGGTACCCAAGAATTCTTGGGTCCTAAACTGTCAGTGGCACCACTAGAGGGTGCTTTCCATAATTTTTGGGCTAGAAGATCATCAGAATTCATAACAGAACAATTATGCATAGAATGCCCATATTTTCCACAGTAATGACATGAAGTAACAGACTTTGGGTTCTTTCTGTGCATATTAGCATTAGTATGAAACTGATGTGCATAAGCATGAATGTTTCTGATTTTCACATGTAAGTTCAATCTTTTATGATTATTCAGCCAACAGTCAGCAGCTCTATGGCCTGACTTTCCACACTCAAAACATGCATTCAATTTTCCTTTAACAACATATTTGTTTCTACCAATTTTTTTTGATTTGTAGGGAAGTTTGCAAGTTTAGAATTAACTCTTTTCCCTTGAACATGTCAACAATCATTGATTGTGTGGCCATACTTTCCACATTCGAAGCACACAATGTGCTTTCTTCTAGAATCAAAATTATTTCTATCAAACACATGGTTCATAGGAGATTTATTATAACCAGAATAAGAATGAATTTCTCTTGAGCACTGGCAAACCAGCATTTAGCAGCCCTGTGGCCTATTTTGCCACAATGAAAATAGTGAATTCTTTTCTTTTGAACAGAAGAAGGTTTTTTAGCATGAAAATTCATAGCATGAATTCTACCACTATTCAAACCATCCTTCTTCATTATAAATCAATCATTCATCATATGGCCAGATTTCCCACAGTAAAAACATTCAATGTTATTTCTTTTAACAGTAGGGAATTTCTTAGCCTGAGAATTATTTGTATGCAATTTGTCATTCTTTTTCAGTGTTTTCTGATTTTTATTTTCTTGTTGAATTTTCTGAGCAGCAATTTGTTTAGGGAAAACCTTAGAAGTGCTAGCACTTTCTGAACTTTGCACAAAGGTGGAATATAGTTGATTCCTCATTTTCTCTTTGTTTCCAGAAATGCCATCTATCCACTCTCTTGAATTATCATCCTCATTTTCCATGACAACTTTCATATTTCCTTTATCTTTGACAGATTTTAACAGTGAGTTTTTCATATCATGAATTTCATTTTCTAGAGATGCAATATGTATCTCATAACTGGCAATCTCTTGTTCACTGTAATTAACACACTCACTTAGCACTTTATTTGTAGTTTTATATTTCTCAACTTCTTATTCCAGATTGCGTAGTTTTTTAGATTCTTCTGTACTAACAGATTTTTCTTTTTCTAAAGCAAGAAGCCTTTCAAATATAGCAATGTTCAACTGCTTCAGTTCTTCATTTTCTTTCATTAATTCTTCATTCCGAACTGGTTCATTGATTAACACATAGTCATCATTGATTGAACTCAATTTTTCTTCCAGTTCAGAAACTTTTAGATTAAGTTCTTGATTTTCATCTTGCAATGAACATAATTGTTTCTTGTATGTATGAACATTAGACAAGCATTCATCAAAGGATTGTCTCAGTTTCGGACAATTTTCACAAGAGACATTTGAACTAATCTGATCAAATTTCTTTTTCAATTTCTTATTTTCAGATTTTAGTTTCTTATGTCTATCAATAAGCTCTTCATACATATTTACTAAATCATCAAACGAAAGTTCTTCTGATCCAGAGCTTACCTGAGATGATGTCTCCTCCTTTTGATCACTTCTTCTTGCCATGAGGCATTCTTCTTCCTTCTTCTCATGAATGTCAATCACCTCATCTAGGATTTCCTTTCCTGATGTGCACCTGAAGGCAAATGGAAATAAGTCAGAATTAACAGCCTTTAAAATATTGAGAACCATAGTGTTCTCACTATCCTTCAGTTTGTGCTCATTAGACCATTTGGTCTGGTCATGAGACAGTTTATGTGGACCTTTTGAAACCAAATTCCATAGATTAGAATCGATGGAATTCATATAAGCACATAGGCCGCCTAACCAATTACTGAAATTTGAACCATCGAAAACAAGAAGAGAAGCCATTGAAAAATAGTTAAACATATTCAAATTACTTAGCTAAAAGGCAATGGATGAGCAATGCACCAAAACACGGCAGGATCCTCTGCAGATCGTTGGATCTGTAAGGTCAGAGACCTACTCTGATACCAATTGTTGTAATAACGATGGTGCTACATAGAGATTCAGAGGGGGGGGGTGAATGAATCCCCTTTTTAACAATTGCGGAATTGATGTTCTCTTCAAATGATTTGAGCAGAATAAAACTAGAATTACTCTATGCAGATTTGCTAACTAGCTTAAAATCAATCAACTATGATGACCTTCAGATAGATGGTAGTATGATAAACTTTAGATAGACAGTGTTCGAATGATTTCACTAATTATCTATAAGTTGAGTAATAATGAAATACTATCTACCAAATACAAGGCAATTGGTGTGACCAAACCTTCCTACTATAGCCTTTGATATACTTGGTATAGAAGTACTTTTAGCTCGCTCAGATGATAGTTAGGTGAAATCAGATGCTCACTGTTAAAAGTCACATACAACGGGCCTAATCAAACATCTACCGTGAATCTATGACAGAATGATAAGCACAGAAATCACATGATGCACAAGGATTTTAGGTGGTTCAGTTTTCACCTACATCCACCCCACACTCAGACCTGAGTGTGGTTTACTGCTGCCTAATAGTTTGAACCGCTGAGCATCACAGCTTGCTTCCACTGCGCCCCACAGCTTGCGTCCGCTGAGCATTATAGCTTGGCTATCCGAGGAACACTTCCCCGCCGCTGAGCATCACAGCTTGCTCTACTGGCTAACAGCTTGAAAAGGATAACAAAAACAAACAAACGAATAATCACAGCACCAGAAAGCTAGAAAAGAAAAATTGAAAAATATAGCTCACGCAGGAGCAGAATCAGTTCTGGATCTGATCCAAGAACTGATAAGAATACAGATCTTCAAGCGCCATCTCTCTCTCTATTCTTTCTCTGCACACTCTTTCTTTCTTCTCAGACCTTTTCTACTCTCACGATACTCTATTTTTCTCTTCTCTGGAGTTCTCTCTGCAACTCTCTCTTCTTCTTCTCTTTTCACAGTGGCTCCCTTTCTAAATTCTTTTTGGATCACTTCACATGCTCTCGCTTAACCTTGCTCAAAAACTTCATGATCATCACTCTCAAATGGTTGAGGTCTTCTATTTATAGGTCTTCTGAAAATCTGTGGTCCCCAAAGAGTTGTCAATTTGGCGCGTGAAGAGAACACTCCCACCCAAACATTCAATCCATAAAGTGCTTCGAGAGGCCACGTGTCAGATACAGATGGACGATGATCCACATGGTAGAATATCAGAATGGTATCTACCTTGGATCACGTGCCAATCATTAGAGTATTGGGTCATGTCCTCCACTTAAGTTTCTGCTGCTTTCAGAGACGTAGTGATTAACCCTGCAATTCAGACGATAGACATTTAGTCAAACACTTAGAGTGCATACTTAATGCTCAGACCAATGATATAAATATATATGCAAATACCTCAGAGCATGGTCATGATGTACAGACATATGGACGTTGATGCTCAGACCCTGAACATGCTTAGACTTATATGTGTATAGACTTTACCTTGTGCACAGACCTTTATTATGCATGTGCTTAGACCTCGAAGTATGCATCTGCACGGACCTTGAGTTTGAACGTGCACAGACCTTGGTTATGCAGGATACCAATGTGCACCGACTTCAGTCATGTACAATGCAAATGTGCACTGACCTCAGTCATGCAGGATGCCAATGTGCACCGACCTTACTCATGCATACTGCAAACGTGCACCGACCTCAGTCATGCAGGATGCCAATGCGCACCGACCTTATTCATGCATACTGTAAACGTGCACCGACCTTAGTCATGCAGGATGCCATTGTGCACCGACCTTAGTCATGCACACTGCAAACGTGCACCGACCTCAGTCATGTGAAAGTGCACCGACCTGTGTGCTGTCTGACAAAATGTGCATCGACCTACATATGCAAACCAGCAAAATGTGCACCAAGCTGTGTGAAGGTGTGAATAGGATATACAACGACCTTCATTTGCTATGAACAGTGATGTGCATCGACCTTCATGCAATGAACAGTGATGTGCATCGACCTTAGGTAATGAAGGACATGAATATGCATCAACCTTTCAGACTTAGTGAAATTGTGCATTGACCTCTGACACTTCAGCCTAAAACTTGCACTGACTAAATGAGAAGATAGAGTGAATATGCATCGACCTTTGGTTTGACACTAAGACAGAAAACATGTTTATTTAGTATGAAGGTACATATGCATTTCAGTCCTAATCATGATTCATAGACTGCCATTATCAAAACTAGGGTTCCAACAGCACCCACATACACAAATCCACAATAAGACTGGACAAGCTGTTCAACAGGACTCTAGTCAGTGTGGATAGTAAACCAGCTTGTGTTTATTGAAAAGCGACTAAGATAGCATACCTTTAAACCAACCTACGAGCCTGTGAATGGGGATAGAGAATAAGGATCAAACACACAAGGCACGACCCATTGCACAAGGATTTTTAAGGTGGTTCAGTTGCAAATCCGCAACCTATATGTTCACCCCTTACCAAAACCCGGTGAGGCTTTATCACACGAGGACAAAGTCCTTAACACACACGGGTGTAGACACGCCATTCTTGACGTCTCCTAAGAAAGTCTCATATTACTATACGACGCCCCGCGACGGCCTACGCATTTCGAATCACTTGAGCACTTCCTTTTCTTGGGTCTTCTTCTGCCTTTTTCGGCATCCGGAATCATCTCGTCACGACATTCCGACGGCGTCAACACCAGTCAGACACATCAAGAGGTTCCGGAACCAAGAAGGTGTCTGCCGGGCGGCCGCCGATTGAGGACCCGGGTGGGTCTTAATGGGGGCGTCCAGGCCCCTGGACGCCCCCATCTTTTTAATTTATTTTATTCTTTTCTCAGGGCCCAAAACTAAATAAAAAAATATATATATTAATGGAGGCGTCCAGGCCCCTGGACGCCTCCATAAAAATAAAAATAAAAAATGTGTGTGTAAAATACTAGTTGGGATAAAAATTAGAAAATAAATAAATAAATATATATATTAATGGAGGCGTCCAGGCCCCTGGACGCCTCCATAAAAATAATTATAAAAAAATCAAAATGCCAGCCTTGGCACAAAAGACAAATAAATAAATAAAAATATATATATATTAATGGAGGCGTCCAGGCCCCTGGACGCCTCCATAAAAAATAAATATAAAAAATTAAAATGCCAGCCTTGGCATAAAAGACAAAAGAAAAATAAAAAATAATATATATTTTGGAGGCGTCCAGGCCCCTGGACGCCTCCATCAACTCTCTCACGGGCGCCGGCCACCGAACGACGGTTTGTCGTGTGTGAAAAAATCCAAATTTTGAAGACGTCCAGTCAGCTGGACGCGCCCATTTCTGAATCACGAGGTGCCGCTCACAAAACCACGCGTTGTGCCAAACCGCGTGCGGCCGTCGTCGGTTTTCGGTGGACCTGTTAGAGGCGTCCGGGACCCTGGACGCCCCCACAAAAGTATTCCAAAAAAATTAATAAAAATAGAATAAAATATTAGTTCGATCCTGATGGAGGTGTCCAGGGTCCTGGACGCCTCCACCCTCCGTAGCTCTATAAATAGAGGCCCCCCCCTCAGTTCTGGAAGAGCTTCGAAGTGATCCGATAGGCTGCCGGAGCCCAGAGGCTACGGAGTCATTTTCTAACCCGTGGGTTCTTTTGTAGGTGGAGGTTCTGTCGGCTTCTCGGGTGCTCACGCTCGCGAGAGGAAGGTCGTCTTCGTCCACCGCGCTTCCACGTCGTCCCCACGCTGCCGGAGCTCCGCCGGATTTCACCATCGGCACATCCAATAAGCCAATTCTTTCTTTTTCTTCGTAGTTCTTTTGCATTCATCATCTTGCATCCCCTATCCCCCTTCATAAGGGCGCCTTTTCTTATACACTTCTTACATCTATCATCTCATTTTCCTCCTACTTGAGTCCGAGAGGGGTTTAAAAGATAACACCAACCAGGTGTGTGTCTTGCCATCATTTCATTATTTTTATCACAAGGATTTGAATACTACACCTCCATCTTTCTAATCCACTTGTCATTTGTTTGTCGTTGTCTTGCAAGGGTAGCCGAGGAAAGCCCTCTCCGTCGGCCGGCCGGAGGGAGAGGAAGAAGCAACCCGCCATCTCCCGCTATTGAGGTAGGCGCGATCACTTTCTTATTTTGGGGTCTTTCGGCCCCTGGCGATCACATCTTGTTTTCGAGGCCGCGGTGAGTCACTTCCCCAATGGCCGTTTAAATTTCCGTTCTTATACTCTCCTTATATTCTGTTATATTCTGCTCATATTCTCGAGGCCGCGGCGAGTCACTTCCCCAATAGCCGTTTAAATTCACATACGTTATATTCTTATCTGTTTATGTTCTCGAGGCCGCGGCGAGTCACTTCCCCAATGGCCGTTTAAATTCCCGCTCTTTGTATTCTCTTTATATTCTGTCATCATATCATCTGTTCATATTCTCGAGGCCGCGGCGAGTCACTTCCCCAATGGCCGTTTCAATTCTTGTTATTTAATTTCTGCACCATTCCCGTCCCCCCGAGGCCGCGGCGAGTCACTTCCCGCTATGGCCGTTTAACCCCCATATCTTGCTATATCACACTTGTCCCGCTCGCCCCGCCGGAGCAATCTCTCGTGGTGGCCCCTTCTCTCTCTTCTCTTATTTCTGTGTTGCAGTAAACAAACACCAAAAGAAAGAGGAGCCCGCGCGCGCTCCGCGTCTTCTCCGCTCTTCCCCGAACCGCGTGACGTCACTCACAACGGGGACGCGCCCCCCCCCCCCCCCCCCCCCCACTCACACGGTGGTGAACCCCCCCCCCCCCCCCACACATACAAATAAAGAAAACAAGCTGCAAGTGCAGTAAAAACCCGGGGACAACTCCCCAGAACACAAATGGTTTACAAATTGAGAAGATGCAAATGAAAACAGAAAACCAATCACAAGGAGAAGGCTACGGTGACTTCAGATCAAACTCATGAAGCTCTATCAAGCTCAGGCCGGCTGCAAGGAGGGGATGCACTCCTCTCAGCTTCTTCTCCCTTTTTCAGCATTGGTTTGGATCGAACCAGGGCTGGGCTGCTCTCCACACTCCTTTCTTTTCTTTTCTCATCGATTTGCTTGAATGCTTAAGGGCGTGGCTTTCTTCAAGGGCAGCAGCATCAGCTTCTTGATGTCACCCTTAGCCGTATGAGCCGTCTCCATTGATATTTTTTTCATTGCCTTGAGCCATCGTCTTTGTTCATTTGTCAGCCCTGTGACCTATTTGTCACTCTTATGTATCTATTTGTCAACTCTAACAGGTATTTATCACCTATGTATGGCTATTTGTCACCCTTAACTCAACTATTTGTCTGCCTTGATTTTTCACTTGTTTGAGCAGGGGGGCCGGCTACACTTTTCTTTCTCTTTTTAATTTCTTTCTTTTTGCATCATCTGCCTTGGTTTCTGTGCAACCAACAGTCTTAGCTTCTAGGAGCATGTTTCATGGTATTTTTTTTGCCAAGGTCCTTACTTAACTCTCACTTTGCCTTTCTTGATTTCTTTCAATCTTGCTGGCACATATTGTGAGTCTTAGATTCATTTGAGTCTTTTGGTTGATCTGCTTGAAGGCTTGCTCGTTGCGTTGACGCGGTGAGGCTTGTGCGTCGACGCTGTTAGTTGGGTCTGCTGAAGGCTTATTTGGTTGCGTTGACGCGAGGTACAATTTGCGTTGACGCCACATGCCAAATACGTTGAAGACATACTGTGAGAGGCTTCGCTGCGTCGACGCCAAGGTGCCATTGTGTCGACGCCACGAGTGTTGCAGATGCCAAACAGAACATTGATACAAAGGTGTCGACACCTAGTGTTGACACTCTTCCTCTGGATTGCAGAAGTCTGCTAAGCTTGGGAAACTTGATGATCTACCTTCATGGGATTTGTTTGCACTAATCATGAGAGATTTAAGGCACATTGAAAGCGTCATGATTGTTTGACTAATTCTCAATTAAGCTTGTATGAATCATGAGTCTTTTTAAGAAAGACATTGCATGCAAGCAGCAACGACATAGTTGAGTCATTACAAAAGAACAATAATGACTTATAGCTGGACATCATCAAAACATTAGAATTAACGCATGTTCCACACATGCACAACATTCTCTCCCTTTTTGATGATGGCAAACTGTGAGTCATTATTTCAACATGGAATCAATTATGATCAACTCAATTAATGACATGCTACATGCAATTTGGCAAATGCTTGATGACTCAAATATTCTCTCACCCTTTGACATAATTAAAATAAGCGGGTCGGAGAGAAGATATGCAAAAGCTCAGCAAGGAAAGAGGTTTAACAGGGCATGGTGAGTATGTTGATGCAAATGTGTACATCGACAGACCATGACTGTGCAGACCAGAATGCAGTATGCGGATCTTAATGGTAGCCAACTAACAAACAGAATGTTCGGATTTTTGTATATTCCTATTTTTCAGATTTTTAGAGTTTTCTGTGCAATGTATGGAGATGGGAAATGCAAACCAACCAAATACAAGAAGAGACCTGATTACCAATCGCCTGGAGAGATCATGCTTTTATAGTAGCCAAGAGAGATCATTGCAGATGATACAAAAATGACAATCAACATGGAGGCATGCAACAACAAGGAGGCCAATTTGACATGATGTCAAATTCCATGATAGCCAGACAAAAGTCTGGACACAAGGGGTTGACCCTTGGGGTCGACACTTGGAATTAATTATAGAAGAAACAGATCCAAGAATTGTTAGGATGGGAGTTCTTCAGCCTGAAGCCAAGTGTATAAAAGCAGAGTTAGAGATTTTTCAGAATCTTCAGTTATAGAATTTCAATGACGAAGCCCTTATAATTAGATTGGTTTAAAAAAACTGATGAATTCTGAGTTTCTCAATTATGAGCATTTGAAAATTTTCTGCATTCAACATTAATAGAAATGAACCAAGATCACATATAAAAACCAGGTTAACCTCCTTTCATCCTACCATTCAATTCCAAAAGCCCCTTTGAAAGTAACGACAATAAGTATTGAGGTTAAACACCTAGACGTTTCTGATTTTAACCATGGGGGCTACAAATTATAGATTTTTCTCTTGACACCAAATGTTATTGATTTTCATTTTTCAAGAGCATTCAGGTGTGGCTAGCACCGTTTGACGTGAAGATGCACATTGACTAGACGTCAGTATCCCCAATTACTCAGTGTAACTCACCATTATGCTTCAATTAGAATAGAGGTAGCAAGACACTTCATGACCTCGTCCACTCCACTTCATTGATGAAGGGACTCGATTTCTCAGTGAAAATATTGCCATTGCTCTACCTTAGAGCACTTGAACTCAGCACACATCTTTTTGCGTGAGGATATACGTTTATCAGATACCAATATCTCTAGTTACTCAACATGCCTGATGTTCATTACTTTCATTAAGAGTAGCCCCTTTTTGAGACTTCAGATTAGACAAATGTTTAAAAATAATACTTCATGAAGTTCCTCAATCAATGATGCCTTTGTACTTAAAATAACCTTTTAGATTTAAGAAGGCATAACATGTCAAAACATGAAACAATGGTTTAAGTCCATTAAGTCTGAATACAGCCACTTTCAAGAAAGTTCAGTTCAAAAACTCATGAACCCATTAAACTTAAACCAATATTTTTATATCCTTGGCAATCATATAGCTCCATAAAAGAAGATTCCTCTTGAAAATTTACTCTGATAAATGAACTCAACAACATATAGAAATTCTTCCAAGGAATTCAAGGCATTCAAAAAAATTGGAGTAGGTAGCCAGATATCTGAGCAAGCAAATGATGTTCCAAACAAGTTCTTGCAAATGAGGACATATGGCAGATAGACATATCAGAGAGTTTCAGTAGGAATGCTCCCCCTTAATGAATTATTTGCCAAGGGGTTGTCAGGTGGAGCAAGGGAAGTGATGCACATTAGCCATAAGTAACCACGGTTCAATCTGAAGATGAGAATTGAAGTGACATGAATAATAAAATCGGATGAATCGGTGCGTCGACCCAGGCCCGTCAGGGTGTCGACGCATCATGCACAGACAGAAGGGCATGTTTCTAGAAGAGACAACTGCTGGGTCGACGCAGCAAGTTCTGTGCGTCGACGCAGTCTGGCAGACAGCACAAAGAACTTTCAAAATAGGCAGTATCTCACTAAGCTGGGTCGACCTGAGTATTCCATGGGTCGACCTGTCCAGTGGACATAGTGCAACAGGAGTGTTCTTTACAAGGATGTAGGTCTGTCAGAAAAGTTGAGGTTCAAAAGACGTAGGGTCTTTCCAGATTCAGAAGGGATTGAAGAAACACAAATCACTTGTTCAAGAAGCACACATAAGAAATATACAAGTGCAGATGTGAGTAGTTCATTAAATCAAAATATGCTCCCCTGAGAATGTGCAACTAAACCATAAGACAGTCACAATCAATCTATTTTTATCAAAGGAAGAAATATACACAGTAATGTGTTGTTGGCAAATGACATTGTAAGGAATTTACACTCTAAGTCCAAAGGGAAAATCATTTGCTTGAAGGCCGACCTCAAAAAGGCATTTGATTCTATTAACAGAGGATTTCTTTATTTTCTGATGAACCAAATGGGATTCCCAAATAACTATATTAAATGGATCTCCAGCTACATTGAGGGACCTGCATTCTCAGTCCTACTGAATGGCACTCCACATGGCTTCTTCAACATTTCAAATGGACTTAGGCAGGGTGACCCACTGTCTCCATATTTGTTTACAATTGTAATGGAAGGTTTTACATATCTGATGAATAAAGCAGTACAGATTGGTGATCGTCATTGTCCTTCAGCAGGCCTCTTGCATATCTCTCACATCATCTTTGCGGATGATCTCATCCTTTTTCTGAATGATGACCAAAACTCAATTAGTAATGTGAGACACATACTCAGAAGTTTTGCAGACTTGTCTGGTCTGAATCTGAATTCAGATAAAAGTAGAGTTTACATTGGTGGGGCTGTGCAGAATCATCATGCTATTGTAAATCATATTGGGTTATCTAAAGGAGAATTACCTGTACCTTATCTGGGTCTTCCTCTTCTTTCCAATTCAATCAGAAAATCCAACTACTATCCTATTGTGGAGAAGATCAAAAGGAAGATGGATGCATGGAAATATAGATTGCTTTCTAAAGCGGGCAGATTGGAACTTATAAGGTCTGTTCTCTCTTCTTTTTCCATCTATTGGACTGCTGCATTTCATCTACCAGCTGGGCTCATTCGAGACATTGAAAGAATTCTGTGCAACTTCTATTGGAATGGCAACTCATCAAAATCTGCTAATCATATGGTGTCCTGGATAAATATCTGCAAGCCTAAAGCAGAAGGGGGTTTGAGAATTAAAAACTTGTCAGAATGGAACATAGCTTCAGGAGGTAAGTTGCTGTGGGACATTCTCCTTAATAAAAAATCATTATGGAATGATTGGATCAGGAACAAATACATGGCAAATAAAAGCATTTGGACTATAAAATCCAGCCCTATTATTCATCAGCATGGAAAGGAATTCTAAAGGCCAGAAGTGTACTCCGAGGCCATATATCTTACATTATTTCCGATGGCCAGCATATAAACCTATGGACAGACCCTTGGATAAATGGTTATAGCATTAATCAAATGTATGGAGATCATATAAGGTAGGATTTGATGATTGACAAAGGAGCTAAAGTGAGTCTGCTGATTTCAGAAGGGCAATGGAATCTGCCCACTGCCATGTCTGTAGAAATGGAAGAGCTTTGGTAAATTATTGAAGCAATACCAATTCACAACAATGGCTCGGATATATTAAGATGGCATAACCATGTGGGGG
This sequence comes from Amorphophallus konjac, assembly GCA_022559845.1. Classification (NCBI taxonomy): domain Eukaryota; kingdom Viridiplantae; phylum Streptophyta; class Magnoliopsida; order Alismatales; family Araceae; genus Amorphophallus; species Amorphophallus konjac. The sequence goes on from CM040125.1 coordinate 62,105,364, forward strand.
ACCTCAAGATGAAAATAATCTGGCAAGAGATTCGATAAAAAGGATCTACTTTTCATCCCTATGAATGGGTTTGGAAAAATCCAACCATTCAAAATGCATCTCATTGCATTTGGCAAGCTGCACTTAACAAATTACCCTCAGCCGAGAATCTGCAAAAGAAAGGTTACAATATGCCAAGCATGTGTGTTTTATGCGAAAAAGGAATAGACTATCAAGACCATATCTTCTTTGAATGTGCATTTTCAGGATGGGTTTGGAAACAAGTACTCATTCGGTTTGACCTTTCATGACAACCGAAGATTGGAGTAGCACAGGAACTGATGCAGCTACAAAATGAATTTCCAAAATCAGGGCAATTGGTCATCTTAGCCAGACTTCTCCTTCGAATCACTATTTGGAAGATTTGGAAGGAATGATGTGGAAGAATTTTTGAAGGCACCCATTCTATGGAATCTAACATCTTAATAGATATTCTTGAGGATGCAAGAAGAGTTATAGAAGTTCAGAGCCATAAATCACTGACTGTGAGAGAAAAAAATATCTTTAAAAGATTCATTCTTTTTCCTAATTAGCTCTGAGACCACAACCTGTGTGGCCCTGAGCATGCTAGTTCTGATTTACAGACTTCTGATGTACAATTTTGCTCTTAATTAATACATAGCTCTTTACTGATAAAAAAAAAGTATGTAGGAATGCATCGTAGACTCTTATGGTGACTCCCCCTTAACTTGAGCATTAATTTCAGAATGTTTTCACGAGAATCAATAAGAGGGTATGCAGCCTATGACTTATGTGAACATTTGACCCATAGTACTTGGCGGAGAACTTGATCCGAGAATTCTCTCACGCATAGTGATAGTTTCCAATTGGACTTGATCCAACTTTCCACAAGTCACCATTCTATATACCAACGGGTCATGCCATGATGGTGCATCACATTCTAGCATGCAAAGCAATGAGCAAATGTTAGGTCCCTTAGCATGATATACATTGGAATGCATGAGACTACAAGATGATGTTCAATATGCACACATATGCAAAGCATTCCAAACTGAAGGGCAAACCCTCAATCTCCCCCTTAGTCCAATGATCTTGGAAGTTATGACAATCATGTAACAAACATGATGAGGTGGGTTGAATGTAGCCATGACAGACATCATCAAAAATAATGATAGCCAGAAAATCCATATGGCTGTAGATTGGAAGTAGCACAAACCAACAAACCACTCATCATCATATTCATCAAATTTATTGTGAGCAAAGAAAAAGACTAAACTGCAAAAACTGACAGAAACCCTAACTTGCAGAAGTTACATAAATTGAAAATTTTATTCAAAGACCTGTGTCTTGAGCTTTTATTTCCAGCACATCCTATGTTCAGCTCCAAGGCACCCTGCACCCAAAGTTCTCATTTTGAGTTTTTAGGGACCCAAGTTTTCTTGGATCCTTGATGGTCAGTTGCACTTCTGGTCTGAGGGTTTCTCTTCTTTGCTGCATTCAGCTCATCCAATCTCATCCAAGGACACTCATCAATTGTATGTCAAAATTCACCACAATAAAAATAGCACACAAATGATTTGACATTCTTCCTATGTGCATGTGCATCAAATTTTTGTGGATGAGTATGGATGCCAACATGTTGAGCATGAGAATGAGTCCTACCTTTTAGATGCCAACAATCCCGGACTGTGTGGCCAATTTTTCCACAATGGGAGCAACAAGGAGGATGATTTCCTCAGGCTCCCTTAGGGTGCGTCAACCTGTTCTGAGCAGTGAGTCGACGCAGTGGATCATCCTTGGGCTTTTGAACCTGAGTATGATAAGCATACTTTCTTCCTAAGACAGCCCGTCCCTTGGTACTACTTTCTGCATTGTTTCTTCTTTTCTTACCTGCTCTTAGTTCATCATTCTTTAAGATAAAACAGTCACGCACAATATGCCCATGTTTACCGCAATAGAAATAGTAAATAGCCATTTTATGGGAGGCATGGTGTTTATCATTGTATTTCCTAGCATGCATATCAACACAAGCAAACTTGTTTTTTTGTTTTGGCTTTTGTGTTTTCCTTTTCTGATTTCTGTCTTATTTTTGATTTTTCTGGGCACTAGACTGTTTTGGGGGACCATTAGAGATACTGCCTTCATGTGAGCCAAAGATAAAAGATGTATGCAATTTATTCTCAAAGGCCTTTTTATTCATAGGGTTGTAGCCTAAACCCTCTCTCTGAAAGTTCACTCTAGTCCCCAAAGTTCTATCTAGATTGTCTTGGCCTTGCACAAATTTTCACAAAGAAACATTTAAATCTTTGACTTCATTCTCCAAAGAGGAGATGTGTAGCTCAGATTCAGCGAGGTCCTCATCGCACACAGCCAATTGCTCATTGAGCATGGCATTTACACTTTTATAATTCTCAAATTCTAGTTGAAGTTCACTCAATTTTTTAGAGCTATCATTAACAACCGACTTGCCTTTCTCACAAGCGCTCAGTTTTTCAATCAGCACATTGTTTTGTTCCTTTAGCTCTTCATTTTTCTGAAACAGTCTCACATCATGGATTAACCCATCAAACGTTGTTTGATCATTAGACATAGACTCAAGTTGGTTTTGAAGTTCTCTTCCACATTCCTCCAACCTAGTAATTTTAGCTTGTAGGGTTCCATTTTCATCTCTCAAGCAGCCAATATTTTCTTTATGCAAGTCTAAGTCAATCCTAAAAGTATCGTTTAACTCCTCAAATGTAGAGCAGTTATTGCAGAAGGAGTTCATATCATTAGAGCTTTTCTTGATTTCTTTTCTCAATTTTCTGTTTTCAGATTTTATCTTTTTGTATTGTTTAGCTAGCTCATCATAAGCATCCATAAGCTCTTCAAAAGTGAAGTCCAATGAATCAGAATTTACCTGGGATGAAGATGGGTCACTGGACTGTTCTAGGCGATCGGCCATGAGGCATTCATGCCTTTCTCCTTCTTCATGTATCCTGGCCAGTCCATTCAGGATCTCCTTGGAAGTGCTGCAACTGGAAACAAAAGAGAACTTGGTAATATCTACTGCAGTCTCTATCAACTGAATGTAGCAAGGTTATCAACATTTTTGGTCCTTTGTTCAGCAGACCATTCAGATGTATCTGATGGTAGCTTGTGCAGACCATGGTATATGAGATTCCATAACCTTATGTCAATGGAGTTGACAAAGGCACACATCTTCCCTAGCCACATGCTAAAATCAGAACCATCGAATGAGGGCGGAGAACTCATTGAAACTTGTTTAACGAATGAAGCTATTAAATCAAATGCACCGAGATCTTTCTCTGCAGATCGTTGGATCTTAGTATAACAGATCCTTGCTCTGATACCAATTGTTAGGTCCCCTGGGGTGAAGCAGGATCTAGAAGGCAAGTTGAAAAGATCCTTTTAGAAACTATGCCTAATTAAAAGCTTAACTTATTAAGGCACAAACAAAGGCTATAATGCACAAAGGACATTTAGATACAATGCACAACGGATCTTAACAGGAACATCTCAGATGAAGACAGTAGAGACATAGTGCCAAGTGGTAAGGTTAGAACACTCTTAAGCACAGGCGATTCAGCAAGAAGCTACGTTAACGTAGCAGACTAGTGGGGTCGATGCACCCACATACACAAATCAATACTACAAGAAAAGGCGGTGTTTGCAACGGCCGTCGTCTGTCCGAAATCCGTTCGAAATTCCATCTGAAATGAATTTTCAGACGGATTTCAGATGAATTTCATATGGATATACTCCGTCGTATATTCTTAGTAACAAATTTTAGACGGACTAAATAGTCGACGAAAATTCCGTCCGAAAGTTAAGACGGAAACGAAGTGGACGGAAATTTCGTCGGTAACATAATTATCCCGACGAAAAATTATGCGTCTGAAATTCCGTCCGAAAGTTAAGACGGAAAAGGATCCGACGGAAATGCCATCTTAAATATTTCCGTCGGATACACTGTCCCAAAATCCGTCTGTAACATAAAAGCTAAAAATATATAAAAATATATATTTCAGACGGATTCGTCTGAAAATCCATCTGACGTTTCAGACAGAATAAATATTGTCGTTATTTCTGTCGGACACTTCGCACGGATTCGTCACAAAATCCGTCTGAAATGTTTTTATTAATTTTTTTTAAAATAATAATTTTTAAAAAAAACATGTTTAATTAAAAATACATCAAATGTACCCATCATAATCAAACCAAAGTATAGAAAACAAAGCACATAAGAAAATCAACAAACATCCTGGAGAGGGGGATTTCTGTAGCCCATCTAAGAGCGGCCGAACTAGGTCCGTCAGGACCAAACAAGGCCCAGCTCATCCAAGTGATAGCCTCGCAGGGCCCACTTAGGATAAAAAGCCCAATAAGATTACTCGGGATCAATCCCTTCCTCGGCGGCCCTTAGGCTCGGGAGGCCCGAACGTCGGTCAGAACGGAGGAAGACCCATGCCCGAGCTATCCCCTCACCGGGATAAAGGCAAGCGCTCAGCGTCCACTCGACCTATCTTCATCCGAGCTATGTCTATTACCCGGACAGGGCTGGCACCCTTCATGCTTGGGTTTAACCGAGGATTGCTTATCCACGCTGCCGTTGAGAGTCCTTTATGAGCATGAGTTTTTGAGAACATAAAGAGCCCATGATGAGGACGTAACTCGTGCCAGAAACTCCTCAGCTTACAGGACTCATAAGGTTAGCACACTATTTAAACCTGGGACTCCCTCCCGCGGAAGGTAAGGCCCAAGACACGCCTAAAATTCCCTGAGCAGGAACCACTTCACCATCTTGGTGTAGAGGGATCTCGCACCTCTCTTTTCCTCCTCCCTTCTTAACTTCCACCATTGCTCTACTGACTTAGGCATCGGAGGGTTTCCCCCAGGGAACCACCCCTGGGCCCCCTGATCCATTTCCCTTTCTTGCAGTTCACTATTCGGTGATCATCCCCCAGCTCAAGTCCAGCGCGAGATTACGCCTCTTCACATCCTATGCATTGTCCATATCCTCATCCTCCTCGCCCTGCTCATCTCCTCCGTCGTCGCTCACAGAAGGATCCTCCTATTATAAAAAAATAATAACATTAAATATTCATTCATAGATAAAAAAATTAGTGAAGATATAAATTAAATATTTTATTTGATTGCATAAATTTAAATCAGACATAATATCAAATCGATAATTACATAGATTTTAGACCCCAACTAACTAACCTAGTTATTGTATTTTAAATTAATTACATTTAAAGAATGCAATTCTGAGCGCTGAGCGCAAACTGGGTATCCGAATTCAAATCCGTCAGTTCTGACAAGTCACTTTCATCTCCCAAGTCGTGTTGGAACGATCGGCACGCCGATCAGACCGGTATTTCATATTTTAGATCTCCGAACCCAACTTCTTTAACTTTTAACTAAGTGCATTTACAAAATATACTTTTGAGAGCCGGACCCAAACCGGGTATCCGATTTGGATTCCGTCAGTTCTCACAAGTCACTTTTACCTCCCATGTCGTGTTGGAATGAGCGGCATGTCGATCAGACAGGTATTTCAGATTTTAGACCCCCAACCCCTAGTTATCTGTCTTTTAAATTAATTACATTTAGAGAATGCACTTCTGAAATCTAGGCTTAAACCGGGTATTTGATTTGAAATCTGTCAGTTCTCACAAGTCACTTTTATCTCCCAGGTCGTGTTGGAACAATCGACACGCCGATCAGACCGATATTTTAGATTTTAGAGTCCCGAACCCGACTTCTTTAATTTTAAACTATGTGCATTTAGAAAATACACTTTTGAGCGTCGGGTCCAAACTGGATATCTGATTTGGATTCTGCCAGCTCTGACAAATCACTTCTACCTCCCAAGTCGTGTTGGAACGATTGGCACGCCGATCAGGTCAACATTTTATATTTTGGACCCCCGAACTCCTAATCTGAATTCTTCTAAACTAAGTTAGTTTTGAAAACAAACTTAGTTTTAAATTGAGTTATTTGAGCGTCGGGCTCAAACCGGATATCCGATTTGGATTCCGTCAGCTCTCACAAGTCACGTCTACCTCCCAAGTCCTGTTGGAATGATCGACATGCCGATCAGACCAGTATTTTACATTTTAGACTCCCAAACCCCTAATTATATGAAATTTTCTTTACTAAGTTAACTAGTTTTGAAAACTAACTTAGTTTTAAATTGAGTTATTTGAGCATCGGGCTCAAACCGGATATCCGGTTTGGATTCCGTCAGCTCTCACAAGTCACGTCTACCTCTCAAGTCCTGTTGGAACGATCGACACGCCGATCATGCCAGTATTTTACATTTTGGACCCCCGAACCCCTAATTATCTGAATTCTTCTAAACTAAGTTAGTTTTAAAAACTAACTTAGTTTTGAATTGAGTTATTTGAGCGTCGGGCTCAAATCCCTGAACCTATTTGGATTCTGTCAGCTCTCACAAGTCACGTATACCTCCCAAGTCCTATTGGAACGATCGGCACGTCGATTAGGCCAGTATTTTATATTTTGGACCCTCGAACCCCTAATTATCTGAATTCTTCTAAACTAAGTTAGTTTTGAAAACTAACTTAGTTATTTGAGTGTCGGGCTCAAACCAGATATCCGATTTGAATTTCGTCAGCTCTCACAAGTCACGCCTACCTCCTAAGTCTTGTTGGAACATGCCGATCAGGCCAGTATTTTACATTTGGACTTCCGAACCCCTAATTATTTGAATTCTTCTAAACTAAGTTAGTTTTGAAAACTAACTTAATTATTTTAGCATCGGGCTCAAACCAGATATCCGATTTGGATTCCGTCAGCTCTCACAAGTCACGTCTACCTCCCAAGTCTTGTTGGAACATGCCGATCAGGCCAGCATTTTATATTTTGGACTCCCGAACCCCTAATTATTTAAATTATTCTAAACTAAGTTAGTTTTTAAAACTAACTTAGTTATTTGAGCGTCGGGCTCAAACCGGATATCCGATTTAGATTCTGTCGGCTCTCACAAGTCACGTCTACCTCCCAAGTCCTGTTGGAACGATCGGCACGTCGATCAGGCCAGTATTTTATATTTTAGACACCCGAATCCCTAATTATCTGAATTCTTCTAAACTAAGTTAATTTTGAAAACTAACTTAGCTATTTGAGCATCGGGCTCAAACCGGATATCCGATTTGGATTCTGTTAGCTCTCATAAGTCACGTCTACCTCCCAAGTTATGGTGGAATAATCGACACGTCGATCAGGCCAGTATTTTACATTTTGAACCCCCAAACCCCTAATTATCTGAATTCTTCTAAACTAAGTTAGTTTTGAAAACTAACTTAGTTATTTGAGCGTTGGGCTCAAATCGGATATCCGATTTGGATTACGTCACCACTCACAAGTCACGTCTACCTCCCAAAACCTGTTGGAACGATCGGCATGCCGATCAGGCCAGTATTTTATATTTTGGACCCTCGAACCCCTAATTATCTAAATTCTTATAAACTAAGTTAGTTATGAAAACTAAGTTATTTGAGCGTCGGGCTCAAATCGGATATCCGATTTAGATTCCGTCAGCTCTCACAAGTCACATCTACCTTCCAAGTCCTGTTAGAACGATCGGCACATCGATCAGGCTAGTATTTTACATTTTGGACCCCCGAACCCCTAATTATCTGAATTCTTCTAAACTAAATTAGTTTTGAATTGAGTTATTTGAGCGTTGGACTCAAACCGGATATCCGATTTAGATTCCATCAGACCTCACAAGTCACTTCTACCTCCCAAGTCGTGTTAGAATGATCGGCACGCCGATCAGGTCAGTATTTTACATTTTGGACCCCCTAACCCCTAATTATCTGAATTCTTTTAAAGTAAGTTAGTTTTGAAAAGTAACTTAGTTATTTGAGCGCCGGGCTCAAATCGGATATCCGATTTAGATTCCGTCAGCTCTCACAGGTCACTTCTACCTCCCAAGTCCTGTTGTAACAATCGACACGCCGATCAGGCCAGTATTTTACATTTTGGATCCCCAAATTCCTAATTATCTGAATTCTTTTAAAGTAAGTTAGTTTTGAAAAGTAACTTAGTTTTTGAATTGAGTAATTTTAGAATTGAGTAATTCTGTCAAAATAAAAATTCAATAAACACTCACCCGATGGGCCTGTGGCGTGGTGGTGGATCCATGAGGGAGAAATCCTACATGGGAGAGGAGGCTAATGATTACATGCAACATGCTTGCCTGCTGGCCAGACGCCTCCGCTCTCATCTACCGCTGCAAATCAGAGATCTCCGCTCATACCTCAAGAATTCCTCACCATGACACGTCCAATTCGTATAACCATCCATGAACCCTTTCTTGTACAAATGATGTTGCACATCCCATGGTGAACGCCATCTCAAGTTTTTACAACTTGAACAAGGGCATCGAACATGACCGTCGCGGTCTATTGCTGCATTAGGATTCCCCAATGTAAATTGAATGAAACTCTCAACTCCATGCTTAAAGTCATCCAACACCACCCGATAAATGTTAATATACAAATAACTTTGAAATCATAACTCCTGAAAATAAACCCGACCCTTTTCTCACATCATTCGCCATAGACCATTTGCAGTTGGAAGAGGATTATTATTTAGATTATCACTTTTTAACCCATCCATAAAGGTTTGATAGCACAATCACTTACTATATGTGTTGCACGATTTGCTGAAAATTTCGGTAGTATCTCCCCACACTTCTCTGATATACCAAAAATATTTATTGATTTTAAAATTTTCTTAAACACTTACAAATAAGTGGTTAAGAAAACACTCAAAATCAATAAAGGTATATCAGAGAAGAGTGAGGAGACGCAACCAGAATTCTTAACAAACCATACAAACACATATAGTAAATGACGACCAAAGTGTGATCAAACATTCACAGACTATCCAAACGGGACAATTCAAGACTTTGAGATAGATATATACATTCTCATAAAAAAATGAGAATATACACATCAATCCCAAAGTCTTGAACGGGAAGGTTCATTGACACGGGTTTAACACTCTCTTGAGGTGCGTGTAATGTTAGGTCGCACCCACGCACCTCAGGTCACAGGGAATATCCCATGTATTTATATAACATAAAATTAAATAACATCTCACTTATCATTATGCATACATCAAATTAAATAACACCCAATTTACAAAAATATTCAAATGAAGAACATCAAAGCTAAATAATCCACCTTTTTGAGTCAGATCAACATCAAATTTCTATTAAAATCAGATTTAAAAACACATTTACATGCAATTAAAATCCTCAAAGTTTGAAATCACAAACAAAATTTTTGGGGTATTTACCTTTTGCTATAAGTCGACTGTTACAAATGGAACTCTATATTCTAGAAATAATAGTCAAAGTACGCTATTGTTTACCAATGCCCTTAAAGACAGAACAAGGCATTATCTGATTGTTCTGGTCAGATTTCTTGACTTTTCTAAGCAAATGCAACAATGTTAATAACAAGATGTAATTTTTTAATTTGGATATAACTCCTCCAAATACTAGAATCAATAGAAATTTGCAGCCCATCATTGAGCCTAAATTTGTCAATTTGAATTTTATGTGCGGCTGCTAGGAAAAGAGGCTATGTTCACAACCTTCTAATTGATGACAGGTTCCCACTTCTTCTGATTTTATGTCCAGATATATACAAGTCCCAAAAGTACAGTTAACCAAAAAGAAAAGTACAAAGTCTTGGGGCATACCCAGACTGGCAGAAGCTAGACGAAAATTGAAGCCGTAACTTCTATATAAGAGCGCCTCTGCCAGGGCCAAATTACAGTCACCCGCCTTAGCCATGCCATGGTTGCCTCGCGGCTGGCTACTATACAGACTCCTCCGAGGCCTCCCTTAACATGCTCTCCTGTCGCTGATGCCTACGCCCTACACCACGTCGAACCGCCTGCCGACGCCTCCTCCTGTTCCATCGGCGAGGACCACGAAGAGGGGAAGAGGATGCGACTGGCTCCTCTTGAACCATCTGAGGGAGACCCTGCTGGAATTGCAACGCCCGACCATGCTCCTGGGCGCGCAAGAGCTCTACCTCCAAAATCATCGCCGTCCGGAACGCTACCTCCACGTCGGTGACCCCGGATGCCATGAGGGTCCGACGAATCTCTAGCCTCAATCTAGCAATGAACTGTTGAGTCAAAAATCATGGATCCGCCATGGCCGGTGGTGCATAACGGCTCAAATCCCTGAACCTTGCCCAATACAGGGCAACTGGCAACGCTCCCTGAGCCAATGTCAGAAATTGGGTGGTCAAATCGAAAACATCTGCTACTCTCGGTGCACCGAAAATTCCATCTATTGGAGGGGGCGGTGCTCCACACTGCATGTCCAGGGCCCCTGCGGCCAGCTCTTCCTGAGACAGCGTCTCCCCCCTTTGCGCCATCGCGGATCCTAGCAACCCGCTTTATGTTTGACAAAAAATAGGAATGGAAAATTTTAGTGTTTTTATCCCCCTCCTTTAACCATTTAATTTAGTCTTTTTGGCACCAAAAAATTTTCTCCTACAGGTAAATTTTATCAAGCATGTTCTTCACTGAGTTCAGAGTATTCGAATTGGCCGGCGAGGGATTAGGATCAAACATGATCTAAGCATCAATAAAGGAATCCTCCACTTGCTGAATGTTAGCAAATAAATCACCAAAAATAGATTTGTTCCAAGCCTTTAGCATGGCTTTCATATGTTTTAGTCTTATGGCTAATTAAGGCAGGAGGCTAGCTACACATAACCGTGCACTCTTGGAATAGAATATGAGTACCACTTGAACATAAATGGGTCCCACCTCCATATACCCGGCCCCCAATTAATAAAAGTTCTCACTTCAGTTGACTTTGAAAGCCTTCAAATCCCCTCACCTAGCTCTGAAAGCCTTCATATCGAATGCTTCAACTGCATATATGTCAACATGTACCAGCAGATGTGTTGTATACCTCAAAAACCCTTAACGGGTTCCTCATTGGATTGATCATAGTGACATTGTGGACAACCACTTTTTTCTCTATCTTTAAAATTTCTACCCAAACAGTATAGAACTGTTTGGATGCAACTTATAGAAATTTCTGCCCACCCTCCTACCCCGTAGCCCCCAGCTTGGATCGGACCCCCTCCCGGAGCCCCCCTCCCAGACCCTCAATCTATATTTATGTTTAAATTATTTACATGCATTATTCTCATTCCTCTATGTCAAATGCAAACTATACAATTAGGTGTCCGTTTGATTTAAAACACTATATATGTATATACCCCGTTTGAGTGTGTTATCAACTCTCCTATACGGCAGATGCATGCATGAGGAAGCAGAGATTGGGTGAGAAATCTTAATTATGCTGCAGCTGGCTGAGGAGAGAGATGGTGTTGAATTGAGAAGAACAAGTAAGAAATGAAGGGCAAGGGGAGGGAAGTTAATTACCAACAGTTCTGGGACTATGACATTCCCGTCACCTAAAATATGCATAAATTTAAAAGATGTCTCTACTGGCTTTAGTCTTAATTTGCAAGGTTGATGGGAATTCGAGGGAGAGGCATCAGTTATCTTTTTTATGGTCTATTTTAATTCGATCAGAGAGGCCTTTTTTTTTCTCTTTTTGTGATATGAGAGAGGTCCAAGGCATCAATTTCTTGGTATTAGACTAATATGTAGAGATTATTTGGACTTGCAGTATGCATAGATCGACTTCAACTTTCCTTTTTTTGAAATGGAGATAATTTTCACTTGTAAAGAACACATTCTTGAGAGCTCCTATCCCACAGTACAGTTTGCACTTTTTTGTATTATCGCCTAATTTGACTCCCTTTTCCACTGAGTCAATGTTCCTAGCTGCAGGGTTTCCTTCCATATAATTAGCAGTTGGCCATCATTTCTCTTATAATCTACTTCATAAGAATTGATGCTTCTAATAAGGCTGAGAGCAGGCACTCAAATCGCCTTCCAAACCCTTGCAATAATTTGCGATCTATATATATGTGCATGGATTCTGGTGTAACATAAAAAAATGAGGACCACCCTGATCACCAGCACATAGAAACAAACGAGACGACATCTTGACAGCTGGGAGGCCAGCCGGCGTGGGCACCAAACCCATGTCCATCTTCTCCCACCTTTGAGTGGGGGGCAATATTGAAAGGTAGTCTTGTGGCCGGCAGTGGCGTCCCTCCCAACCAGGCAGCTGGGGACAGGCAGGTTTAGCCACAAGATGGGAGGAGCGCAAAACTGGGAGGTCAACCCAATTACCCCCCTCCTGCTGGCCCCTCCCCCTCCCAGACCAACCTCCCCCGGCCCCCCACCCACCCACCGGAACCCCTCCCGGATGATCCCCAACCTCAACAAAAAAAAAGACAATGGCACCTGCGGGGGAGGGGGAGAGGGAGAGGGAGGGGGCTTACCGGACCGGAGAAGATGGCGAGCGACGACGAGGACCGGCAGGATGGCGATGGCGAGGACGGCGAGGACCGGAGAGGATGGCGACGGCAAGGACCGTGTCCAGAATGGTGATGTACCGGCGGCGATGGCGATGTACCGACGGTGACGTACCGACGGTGACGGCGAGCTTAGGCTGCAACGGCAAGGACGGCACTGGAATGGGGGAGGAGGGGCGAACCAGCTGTTGACACCCATTTTTTTTCTGCAGTTGAGTCATTTCTCTTACTCCCATTTATTGATGCCTCGAGTTGTCCATCACTCGTTGGGCTATTTTCTGGCACGTTCTGGGCCAATTTTATGGGTGGCCTCCCTCCCTAGCTAGGTCCGAATTGATTTAGGGCTTAATGGGCCTTGGTTTTGGTTGATTGAGCTGTTCTATGAATTTCAAACGCCCATATATATGTGCGGTCAGTCTCCAGCCGCTCAAAACACAAACAGTTGACTTTGAGCCGTTCATCTATTTATTGGATATTTAGTTGATTTCCTGAATTTCCATCGACAAGCATTTGTACGGTCGGGATTTAGCCGCATAAGACCATTGTGTTGTATCTCCTAAGTCGTCTATCTCCCAGAATCCTAAGGTCCCTGGTTTTCAGATAATTATCTAATTATCTAATCTATTTTGATTTATCACCGACAAGGAATGGGCGGTTTTCTCTTGGCCGCTCTTGTGGATGTACGGTCTACCCGCAGCCGTTTATCTATGAGAGTCCAACGGCGAGGTTTTCGATCATCTCGATGGATAGTTGGATAATATTTTATGTTTATTGAATTTCCATCGACAGGGTTGGACGGCCTAGGAGATGGCCACTCATCCCGTTGGGTGGTCTAACGTGAGACCGTGCATCGTCTCGATTCCTGAGCATTTCAAAGGTTTTCTCTCTCTATCCGTGGTTTTATCCCTAACTTCTCCCGTCATTTTCTCCGCTGATACTAAACCAAATTTGGTGCCGTTTCTTCTGGTTAAGAGATAATCCGATTATCTACAAATTATCTTTGATAATCTCGACCTAAAAATGGCTAGAAACCCTAATTTCGAGCTAGGACTTTAGGTGCTCTATAAATAGACCCTGAGGCCCAGCTTTGAAAGGGGGGGGGGGAGATTTTTGGTCAACGGCGAAGCCCTGCCGAATCTTTGAGCAACCTACGACCAGGGAGGGAGGCCTTCTACATCCACACATGCCTCCGGCTTAAGGGAGTATCTCATTATTTTGTGTCTTTAGTTCATTAATCCGTCGTTCTCTCTTGTTTGCATGCATCATCTTCTCCACGTTTCTTCTACGATTCTCTCATTCTCATACATCATTCACACATCCTCCTATGTTTTTGATGCCCCCAGGGGTTTAAAAATCCCCAGGTATCCCCCATTTCATTTAGTCATATTCATTTCCGTCCATTTTAGCATTTGCTACACTCTCTAGTTCTAATTTGGTTTTCCTTTTGTGTTGTACGTGTTATTTTACAGGTTAGCAACACACTAACGCGAGGCCCATCCTTTTTGGCCGGCCGAAAAAGGTGGAGGTTGGACTCTTACAACTTCTAGCGTGGTGGCCTTGCGCGGCTCCCAGCTATCCGTTCAAGGAGACGTGCGGTGATATCTGGACCGTTCTTCTTCTCACTGCGGTTGGGTCTGAGCCGTTCATCTGCCAGAAGTTCTTTATACAGCGTCCTCTACAACGCCTTTAGACGGCCTATCGTGCGGCCGCTCATCCTTATAGGCGGTTCCTCCTGAGCCGTACATCCTCTCAGCATTGCTCTTAAGGCGAGTACCTCTTCCCCTTTCCAAGATACGGCGTATTCATCACGTTCGGCATCTTGGTGGCGATCACACACACTCCTTCCCCGACCCCTTCCCCTTGTTGTTTACTTATTGCTTAGTTCTTCGCATTACACTAGTAAAGAAGGGGTCGGAAGGGTCATTAAAAAGGGGGAAGAGTAGAAAAAAATATGTCAACACCAGCGATCAGACCGAGAGTGAGAGGGAGATCGGGGGAAAGGGGGGAAGGGTTTTGTTGAGGCGGGAAAGGCAATTTTTCAGACGGATTTTAGACGGACTTATTTCCGTCCAAAATTACAAATGGATATTCAGACGATATTTTTATCCGTCGCATATTTGCATATTTCAGACCGTATTTCAGATGAAATATGTTGCGTCTGAAATAGTGACGCCATTTCAGACGGAAATTATCTATCTCTAATACCGATTTTCCTTGTAGTGCAACAATAAGACTGGACAAGCTGCTCAACAGGACTCTAGTCAGTGTGGATAGTAAACCAGCTTGTGTTTGTTTAAAAGTGACTAAGATAGCATACGTTTAAACCAACCTGTGAGCCTGTGAATGAGGATAGAGAATAGGGATCAAACACACAAGGCACGACCCATTGCACAAGGATTTTTAAGGTGGTTCGGTTGTAAACCCGCAACCTATATCCACCCCTCACCAAAACCCGGTGAGGCTTTACCACACGAGGACAAAGTCCTCAACACACACGAGGACGTGCCCCCCCCCCACACACACACACGCGGGGGTGAACCCCACACACACACACACACACGGGGGTGAAACCCCCCCCACACAAACAAAGAAAACAAGCCGCAAGTGTAGCAAAAACCCGAGGACAACTCCCCAGAACACACACGGTTTATAGATTGAGAAGATGCAAATGAAAACTAGAAAACCAATCACAAGGAGAAGGCTATGGTGGCTTCAGATCGAAGTCATGAAGCTCTATCAAGCTCAGGCCGACTACAAGGAGGGGCTGCACTCCTTTCAGCTTCTTCTCCCTTTTTCAGCACTGGTTTGGATCGAACCAGGGCTGGGCTACTCTCCACACTCCTTTCTTTTCTTTTCTCACTGATTTGCTTGAATGCTCAAGGGCGTGGCTTTCTTCAAGGGCAGCAGTAGCAGCTTCTTGATGTCACCCTTAGCCGTATGAGCCGTCTCCATTGATGTTTTCTTCATTGCCTTGAGCAGTCGCCTTTGTTTATTTGTCACCCCTGTGACCTATTTGTCACTCTTATGTATCTATTTGTCAGTCTAACAGGTATTTGTCACCTATGTATGGCTATTTGTCACCCTTAACTCAACTATTTGTCTGCCTTGAATTTTCACTTATTTTAGCAAGGGGGCGGGCTCCACTTTCCTTTCTCTTTTTAATTTCTTTCTTTTTACATCATCTGCCTTGGTTTCTGTGCAACCAACAGTCTTAGCTTCTAGGAGCATGTTTCATGGTATTTGTTCTGCCAAGGTCCTTACTTAACTCTCACTTTGCCTTTCTTGATTTCTTTCAATCTTGCTGGCACATATTGTGAGTCTTAGAATCATTTGAATCTTTTGCTTGATCTGCTTGAAGGTTGGCTCGCTGCGTTGACGCGGTGAGGCTTGTGCATCGACGCAGTTAGTTGGGTCTGCTGAAGGCTTGTCTGGCTGCGTTGACGCGAGGTGCAAGTTGCATTGACGCCACTGTTGTGTCCCTATGGTTTTAAAGCTTTGATGATGACAAATGTTATGACTCATTATAAATATATATATTCTTGATGATATAATTTTGATGGATTTATTACTAATCTCATCATCTTGATATAGCAGTATAAAAATCTGTCAGAACATGTTACAGGTCAGTGCATATATCATCTGCCATCATAAGGTCAGTGCATATATCATCTGCCATCATAAGGTTAGTGCACATTTACTATAACTCAACTAAGGTCGATGCACATTTTGCCTTAGCCATACTAAGGTCTATGCACATCTGCCTTGGTCATTCATAAGGTCTGTGCACATCTTGCCTTAGCTATATTAAGGTCGATGCACATTGCATTTCTGCATATAGAAGGTCTGTGCACATTTTTCATCATGCATGTAAGGTCAATGCATATCACTGTTCACATCTTCATGCAGGTCGGTGCACCTTTCGCTAGCTCAGGTTAAGGTCGGTGCAGGTTTACACATAGTTAAGCATCAAGGTCGAAGCATACATATCTAGCAATGCATAAGGTCGGTGCATGTTTGCGTTTAACTGACCAAGGCCGGTGCATATTTGCCTTGTGCATGTAGAAGGTCGATGCACATGTTCATTTCTCATGAACATAGGTCGGTGCACATATGCCAGCGGTAGCATATAAAGGTCGGTGCACATGTAATGTCCTACATATGGAGGTCAGTGCACATCATGTCAATACAGAACTAACGTCAGTGCACATTGCCTGCTACGCATCTAAGGTCTGTGCACATCTACCATGTGCACATAATAGGTCTGTGCATATGCACTGATTGCTATCTGAAGTCTGTGCACTTATGCTAGCAATAGCATGTAAGGTCTGAGCACATTTCTTCAAGTCTGAGCATGTATGCATTTCACGTCTGTGCACATTTCTTCAAATCTAAGCATGTATACATTTAAAATCTGAGTACATTTCTTCAAGTCTGAGCATGTGTGTGTTTCAAGTCTGAGCATATTTGGTAGCATGCACTATTAGGTCTGAGCACATTTGCATAATCACATTCTTAAGTCGGTGCACATTCAGTAGCTTGCATTGTCAGGTCTGTGCACATTTACACGATAGCATGAATGAGGTCTGTGCACATTTTATACCATGCTAAATGAGGTCGGTGCACATATAGAACATATGCATAATGAAGTCTGTGCATGTTCTGCATATACCCTTACAAGGTCGAAGTACATGTGTATGTTTTGTTCATTAAGGTCAATGCATTATACGGATGCATCCAAGCATTACATCATATTATACATCTATAATCTGAATGTTAGACTAATATGATGTTGACTAAAGTCTGAACTTGATCATGACTATAAAGTGTGACTATAAAGTGTTTGATGAAATGTCTTATCTCTTATTGGCAGGAACTTCATCAAACACGTGAGGGGTAGAACGAATCAAGACTCAGGCAAGCACGTGAGCTCGAACTAGAGCTGAGGCGCGTGATCCCAAGTCACCCAATGATGGGCACATGTTCCCAGAATGGCAGATCAACAAGCACGTGATCCAAGGAGGGAGTCTTGACTGGAGATTCTACCATGTGGAATGCTTATCCTCAGCATCTACCACGTGGACTACCTGTAGCGCTTATGATCGACACTCTTTGGGCAGGAAACTTGTTTCCCATGCGGCAGCTCTCGCGAGGCTATATAAAGAGGCCAGATCTTTCAGATCAAAAAAGAAGACAAGGAAGAGAGAAGAGAAGCAGATAGATTAGAAGAAAAGAGAGTGAGCTCGAGAGAAGAATTCAGAGAGAAGAAAAAGAGTGAAGATCTAAGAGTTAGAAAATAGAGTATCGTATTTTCAGTGAGAGTGAGTGAGAAGAAAAAGAGAGAGAGTCACATAGCAGTGAGGAAGAAAGAGAGCAAGCTTGAGGAGAGGAATCTGAAGATTCTGAAGATTCATTCAACTGGTTCTTGGATCAGATCCAAGTCAGATTTACTCCTGCGTGAGCTATATTTTTCAGTCTTTATTTCCAGTTTTCGGTGCTGTAATTCATCTTTTGATTTTCCATTTCTGATTTCATCAAGCTGTGTGTCAGCGTTGCAGAGGATTAGTTCCTCTAGACAGCAAGCTGTGACGCTCAGCTGTAGCAAGCTGTAATGCTCAACGGACGCAAGCTGTGTGATGCAGCGGTAGCAAGCTGTGATGCTCAGCTGTAAGCAAGCTATGATGCTCAACAGTTCAAGCTGTTAGGCAACAGGAAGCCTCACCCTGATTTGAGTGGGGGATGGACGTAGGTCTGTGGTAGCAGACCGAACCATCTAAAAACTCTTTGTCTTCGTGGTTTGAATGTATTTCTGACTCTCGATAGATGTATGCTTAGGACAGTTTCTGTTGCATAGGTCTAAACTAAGTAATTCTGATTTCACAATTGCATTTACTAGTTGTCTGAATTCTATCTGCTACTAAGTGTTTCAGCAAGATTACTGACTGAGGAACACTCCTCACTGATAACTAGGTATTCTAGTGAGAATCACATTAGAACATTTGAACAAGTGTTAGAGTGTGAGTCTTAATAGAATATCAGTTTAAATTGAGCCATCTGAGAGTTTAATTCTACAAGTTTTATAAGTACTATTTTATTTGGGCAAAATTTTAAAGGGGAGATTCATTCATCCCCCCTCTGAATCTGTGTCCGCATCATCTCATAGACTCAACAGCCACATGCCAAATCCGCTGAAGACATACTGTGAGAGGCTTCGTTGCGTCGGCGCCAAGGTGCCATTGCGTCGACGCCATGAGTGTTGCAGACGCCAGACAGAACCTTGATACAAAGGTGTCGACACTCTTCCTCTGGATTACAGAAGTCTGCTGAGCTTGGGAAACTTGATGATCTGCCTTCAAGGGATTTGTTTGCACTAATCATGAGATATTTAAGGCACATTGAAAGGGTCATGATTGTTTGACTAATTCTCAACTAGGCTTGTATGAATCGTGAGTCTTTTTAAGAAAGACATTGCATGTAAGTAGCAAAGACATAGTTGAGTCATTACAAAAGAACAATAATGACTTATAGTTGGACATCATCAAAATATTAGAATTAACGCATGTTCCACACATGCACAACAGGGGAAACATGTACGTATAGGTGTAAGCCTCATATGCAGAGTTGTCCCATTCAGTTGTTCCTATTGCCGTAGAGCAATAAATGAGGCAAAGAAGTTATTGCATGCCAAGGTTTACAATAACCGTTACAAATCTTGGCATTATTGGTCCACATTACTACTACAAATCCTTATGTTTTTTGTTTACACCAATAGGTGGGAAAGTGTGGGATAGCAGGTAGGCTCCACACCAAGGGTTGTCCCATTTAGTCCCTTCTATTGGTATAGAGCAATCAATGAGTTGAAGAAGGGGATAATCAATGAAGTGAAATACATGTTGCACATCAAGGTTGTAGTAACTACTACAAACCATGGCATTTTTTGCCCATGTCAACAAGTAGGATAGCGCGAGACAATGCACAAGTGTAGGCCCCACATCTGGTGGTGTCACGTTCGATCCCTGTTGTTGGACTAAAGCTAACAATCATGGAGAGCAAGAGAGACAATTAATGAAGAGAAATACTTGTTACATGCTAGGGTTTGTAATTAGCACTACATATCCTAGCATTCTATGCCAACAAGTGAGATACTACAGGGCAACACACAAACATAAGCTTGATGCTTGTGCATTGTCCTATCTCATTTCACCTGTTGGTATAGTGCAATCATGTTATAGCTTTCAGTTTCAACAAGTATTTCTCACCAATGAAAGAAGGGCAATGATGGAGAGCAAGTAACAATGGACAACCTAGGTAGTGATCAACAGTAGGGCAATGACTAGATAAGTTAGACTAATCAAGTCCACTAAGATCTAAAGAGATTAGGGGACAAAAGCTGAGATAAGAACAACTTCCAATAATCATACATGGGTTAGCTGCTTGACTCATAGATTGTTATTGTGATGGCAAAAGATGAGTAAGAGAGGAGAGAATTATATAATATAGAAGAGACAAAAGAAGTGAAAATGTAAGAAGAGCGCGATATAAATCGGGAGACAAATGGGGTGCATGTGAGCATTTCATATATATATATATATATATATATATATATATATATATATATATATATAGAGAGAGAGAGAGAGAGAGAGAGAGAGAGAGAGAGAGAGAGAGAGAGAGAGAGAGAGAGAGAAATGGTGTCCCAAGAGCATTAAGTTTTGTTTTCTCTTCTAAAATAAAAATATTTCAAGATTAAAACCAATGCTCAACATCTTACAAAGCTAGCTATTTAATATATCATCAGTAGTATATTTTTTAAAATTAATCATTGCTATAAATGAGACCATTATTAATTCTTATATACTATCATGAAATTATTCTAATGATTTGAATGAGACAACAATAGTCAACAAGAAAATCAGATTATAGTCTTCTAAAACTCTCTGGGAACATATAGGTGGGGGAAAAAACGCTTATATGCATCAAACTAGGTTATCCATCGATCTGCTTGCCAATAGTTGCAACTATATATAACATGAACAGAAACTCTGTATTTCGTCTACATTGTCATCACTGGTGTCTGCTTTAAGAGCATAACATTTAGGACATGGGCGAAGACCAAGCGAGTCAATGCAAGCTGGCAGAATCTATGAAAGGAATACAGTAACCAATGATTGAATTCAATCTAACGGGATCAAATTGCATTTAAGGTCAACGTAGTTGGAGGGGATTCCAATTGTTGGAATCTCCCGTCAGTCCAACCGTGTTTCCAAATGATCAGTCACGAGTGCTCCAAACACTTTTGGGTGCATAGGCGGATTCTGGGAGGAGAGAGGTACTGTAGGCACACCTGTCGCCATCTCTTGAAAGTGCCGAAATTAAGTTCGGTGAGGGTAAAACTTCGGTGGTTGGAGCAGGATTCTGGGTGACACCCAAAGTCTTTTTTTTGCCCTTCTTCTTTCCCCTCTTCTCCGTCTTCTTCCTTACCCTCGATAGCAGCAGGAGTAGTAGCACCATGCCCCTCCCCACCCCTCCTCCTTCCTCACTCTCAGTCGCAGTAGTGAGTTAGCCACGCCCATCCCCCCTCGATCACCACTGCCATCTCTCTCGCCCCAGTGGCTACAGCGTGCCACAGTAGCAATAGGAGCAGCAGCGCCACACCGCCGCAAGAGCAGCAGTGTTGCGCCCTTCTTTCACTGCCTTCTTCGATCCTCGCCCCCAGTGGCAACAACTCATCGCAGCAACAAGAGAAGCAACAACGCCGCCGTAGGAGCAGCAACTAGCCACCTCCACTTGCTGGACATCCGCGGACACTACTTACAGTTATTGTTCACGTGGTGATTTGATTGAACAATAAATTCTCAGAGGAGCAGTAAAATATTATCTATTCTCAAATACTATTCATGCGAGAGCAATGGTTAAAAAGGGCGTAACGATAAGTTAAGGTCTAAGGGTGCGTTTGGCACTTTAATGGAGTGAATTCTGAAAGTAATTTCTAATCATTGGAAGATTATTTGTGAGAGACAAACACATTAATACTTAAAAAGTTGGTCTCCCATTTTAAAAGTGAATTTTTAAGGTTAGAGAGAGATAAGAATAATTAGGTGTATTTTCTCTCGAATTTAAAAGCTTCTTTTGGTGAGATTTTAAAAAGAGAAAGTGGATTCTAATCATTATAGTAGGATCTACATATTTCATAATCTCTCACGTCAAAATTTATCACTTCTCACACGTATTCTCAAACGCACCCTAAGGTGTCTCTGGATTTTAACTACCGCATCTATCAGTCAAATGAGATTGAAATTTTGAAAAAAAAAATCACTCTCTTGTCAGACCCGTAGAGTTGGTGAGATTTTTGAAAATTCCTTGTCCCCCAACGCATTTCCAAACATGACCTAATTAAATTAGAATCAGATAGGTTCTTTTTACTTTTGATAAAAATGTTGCAATCATCCAATCCCATATTTTATGCAATCAAGTACCAAATTCAAAACTAACAAAAAAAATCTTTAACAAGGGAAGAATACGTACACACGCACGCACGCACGCACGCACGCAAGAAAAGGGGTGGCGCGTGGAAGTGGTACACTCACCCTAGCTCTCTCTATATATGGAAGTTCACATGGCATCCCCTCGTGAACGATTGGCTGATCGATCAAGGTAGACTCTTCACTTTGAGTTGGACTAAAAAGATCAAGTACGTACGTAGTACACTTCAAGGAACTGTCAACTATCAAATATTATTAATGGTGGTCTCTGTCCTGGACGGTGCCAAAGGAACTATATGTACCTCCCCAACGACTGTGCCAGTACTGGATCGCATCACTTCTAAATAAATAAATAAATAAATAATTAAATAATTAATCAATCAAGCCCTTTCAGAAAGTTGCACAGGACTCATCAAATGACTCGGCCAAAAGGCAACACTAATTTCTGCCCCCACGGCCGGGAGGAAGTCTCGCATCCATCCGAGAGTGGGCATCTATCGATCCATCGGCGCCCTTGCCGGCCGGCCGGCCGCCCGCTTCAGTCTTTCAGGCTGGCTAGCTGGGGGAAAAAAAAAACATTAAACATTTCTACTACGTGACAGTTCCGTATCAGATACAGTCGATATATATATATATATATATATATATATATATATATATATATATATATATTGTATGAGAATATATACACTGCAAGGAGAGTAATTAATTAAAGTCGATCATGAAGTGTCCTTTCTAGCTACCAGTAGTGAGCCCCATATATATACTCGGTATAAGCCTACGACCAATACAACAAAGAGCCGTCTCGCCCACCCCCTTCCCCCCACCCCAGCCCCGTCATACATATTTATATGTATACCTTGGAATATTTTTCTCTTTCATTTTATAGTCTTGTAGCATTCCTCATCTCCTAATGTTTTAATTTCTACTGACTTGTTAATTTCTGTACTGAATGCTCCCTCAAATTAACATGTATATACATGCCCTGCGCGTGTATATATATATATATATATATATATATAGGGGGTTTTTCGGTGGTGCCGGCACCACCTAATGTCAATCTCACCCCCCCTCTCATCGCCCCCCCCCCCTCATAAATGCATGAGAATATATATATATATATATATATATATATTAATGTTGTTGGTGTTGTTGTTCATCCTCTAGCCACTTGCATATATAACGCGCGGTAGAGATGCTTTTCGTTTTGAAATGCCTTGTGAACTGGATTTGTGGGTGGGCAACATGGTCGTTTCTGACATGGATCGAAACATGAAGAGCCGTACGTCCGTGGTAGTACGTATCTGACGGCCCCCCTCACCTGTGTGCAGTTTCAGATAAACACGATCATGAAGTTGTCCACTTTTCATGGTGAAAGTTACGAACGATTTCAAACGAAGGAATATGCTTAATTTGTGTTCGTAGGTGAGAAACAGAGCGCGAAATGTGATCGATCGACAAAATTAATTTTAACGCTCGCTCCCGTACGACCATCATATTTCGCATGCACGTCGATGTAGCATTTGTACGATGCTAGATTGATCCGTAATATGTATGTTTATGCCGCTTAATTTGGATGTTAATTTCACACCTCACGAAATAGAAGTCGACCCATTGAAATCAATGTTGGGTACCCCAATATAATTGACTATAAAATCTCTCCATTAAAAATACCATGTACCCCATGAATCCCTTCATATGAGATCTTTTGTTGCTGTTGTCACCCACCAGATCTGGGATCCTCGCTGCCACCGTTAATGCCAACCCTTTTGCTACCACCGTTGCCGACGAAGGTCTGCCTCCCGGCAGCATTGCTGCTGCCGCCTCACGGGGTCGACCTCCCCACTGCAATGGCCGCCCATGTTCACGCCCCGTAGCGCTGCCATCGCCGCCACCCTACAGTCGTTTCGAGATCCACCTGGTAACAACTGCCCACGGGGCCCCCTCCCCGCCGCCCATCACGCCTCCCCATGGCCCGACCTTGACCCGGCCTGACCCCCATAAATTCAATAAAAAAATGTGTTAATATTTTTTTAAAAAAAATATCACATTTTCACTTCGTCGGTTGCTTATTATGCCCGTTTCATTAATCAAAGTCATACCTTAGATATTGCATAATGTTGTGATGAATATCATCCCTGTCAACTAAACCGGCGAAGTGCATGAATTTTCTTGGCTTGGCTGCTGAGTAATAATACGGTGTCGTTGAATCTATAGGATCATTTCGGCCATGTACAGTTGAAGAGCAAAAGATTGTGAAGGTGTCGAAGATCTTGAGGCCATCAGAAACAAGTTGCAAAATGATGAAACTCGGAAAGGCGTCAAAATATTTTTTGGTTACACTAATTGCTAAAAGTTAGAGGGAATATTTTCATATCCAAAGTCAGAGGCCAAAGGAAAAGTTTGCGCTCGATCTGCGAGTCTTCACGTTTGGAATTTTTAAACCGTACTTAAAAACCTATATATGTGTTGAATGAACACGGATTCGTCGGGCCAACTCGACTCACTGACAACTTTATTGATGATGCCCTCGTGACTTCATCTCCTGTCCTCCCGGAGTAGATTGAATAGGGTTGGAGGGGTTCACATCTTGGGTTGGGGATTACTGTGAATTTCGGATCAAACTCGGATCTAAATAATTCTAAGGTCCCGTTTGAGAATAATATCAAGTTAGGTGAAAATTTTAAAATCTCTCCACCGTACAAAATCCTACAATGTCTGTCAGAGATTACCCATTATTCATAATCCTGAGAAGCTAAGTTGAACTAGTTTATGCAAAATTAATCAAGAGCTCAGATATTTTTATGTTTATAACATCTCTTTTAATAAAATCTCATTCACACGAAAACTGACGGGAGTGATGGTTCATTTGATAATAATTTTTTATCGTGAGAGAATTCCAGTGATCGAAATCCCCTCGACAATACTTCTCAAACGCTGCCTAAGTAAGATGATCATGTCTCATCAGGTCAGCTTCAGATCTTAATTACAATTTCGGATCCACCAAATTGAGATCATCTAAAACCCGACCCCGATCTGACCCGTTCACACTCTCAGCCATGACACCAAGCCCCCATTGCCCTTCCGTGCCATGGAACAGGGTATCTGTCGTGGGTGTTAGGAGGCCGATGTACCAAAAACTATATTATATAAATACTGGCATTACAAGATGCATGTCCTCATATGGTTGGAATCCCATCGTGAAAGATACCTTACATGGTGTGTACAGTGTTGGTGTGCGTGTATAGTTTCACACACACAATGGCGTACGTACAAGCCGCGGGTGCTTAATTAAAAGTTCGAACCATGGACAAGAAACCGGAGCAGCAACAGGTCACTAGATTCGACAAAACCAATCGGTGGCGAGTAAACACGGTGCGTGTTGCGTGCGTGTGCGTAAACGCTTGTTGGCTTATTAGCGATCTACAGTACGGGTGGGTCACGAACCGGTTCAATGTCCAGCTTTAGGCATACAAGTCAATGTTTTTTTCCTTTTATATATATATATATATATATATTACGGGTGGAGTCGATGCTACGATAGTAATAGTTTCACTAAGAGGGAGGAAAAAGAAAAATAAAAAGAACATTCCGGTTCCTAATTATCTTCTCGAAGAGGAAGTCTTTAAATCAAATAATTGATTAAGATCGATCGATTTAAGATGAATACTAAAAAGTACAAGTTTGGCATTCATTATATATATATATATCCACGTCCTTCAGACAAAAACATATATAGTAAGAAAAATTTTCGATCGGTACTTAATAGACCGTTTTCCTACTTTTTGCACGAAAATGGTCTCAGATTAGTTAGTTGGGAAGTAGACTTAATTCTTAGTTAAATGTTTAGGTGATGCATATGATCAAACAAATTAACTTTGCTATATTTTTAAAAACACATATATATGCATATGTAATTTTATTAAATAAAGTGGTTATTTCAAATAATTAAAAACTCTAATTAAATGGATGGTCCAAGACAGGCGCTGGACTGAAAATTTAACTTCTCCGGATCAATCTTTATTTAAATGAATACTTCCATTATTCTTTTCTCTAAATTTGTAATAGCTTTTATCAAAAATCTACATCAAAACCATCGGATCGACGCAGTTAATTAATTTTATATATGGCATGCATGTTATGATGATGTTATCATTCATTGCCCTGTGATTAATATTGGAGCGAGCAGGACGTTGATGAGGTGTAACGTATCTAAGATTAATCATTATATGCATAATGCACGAGGGCAAGCATCAATTTCATTTCACCTTTGATCTAAACTATATAAGGGGAACAAATTAACATACAATATTTCCTTGTTAATTAATTTACAGCCTCCCGGCCGCCCTTTAATTAATTATAACACCGTTACCCAAGATGCATGGATATATACCCAATGGGTGGGTGATCCAGTGATTAAGATATTTTAGTGAATAACAGCAGTACATAAGTACATAAAAAAAGAGGAAAGAGATCGGACAAATTAATTAAGAAGGAACTGGGAGGATGCCAAATTAAGTGCACTGCGTACGTAGCTACGTACGTACGAAGACTCACAAGCTAGGACAAGAGAAAATCAGAATGCAATGGGTAAGGAGCAAGTAACAATTAAGTAGGCCTGTGATTGGTCTTGCACTCTTGCCGGTACGTTAATTTAGGAATTAATCCTCTTAATTAGACACTAATTAAGACCTCATCTCTGTGAACAAAACGAGATCTTGTTATTAATGTTACAATACTGGGGGAGGGCGAGAACAAATTAATGGGTGAAGGCCGGATTGATAATAATCCCTATGCTTCATCATCATCATCATCATCAGTTAATCTCCAGAAACCCCATAACGAACTTTTAATTATTTCGTATCTTCTTAATTAATTAATTAATTAATTAACTATGAAAAGGAGGGCCCTCCACCTTTTTTTTTTCTTTTTTTTGACCCCCCACCCCCCCGCGCGCGCGGTGAAACGGTGCTTGGGATCCGACCGTAATGGGGACTATTAATTAAAACAGGTAAAACCCAGCTTAAGTCCAGCATGGACGCATCTGCTGACACCTTTTAATTACCCCCCCCCCCCACCATAAATTAGTTTTTAATTCCGGCACATGCATGCGGCTCGTTGGAATAAGTGATGTCGGTCCCGTTTGCAACGTCGTGAGACCCACCCTGCAGGTTAAAACTATTTTAACCACCGGACCCATGGGATTACCATCAGATAACTAGAACTAAAAATGGGACGGTGAAACGGTCGGCCGTGATCCAAGAAACATGTAAGGCTAGCCAGTGAAGTCCACATGATGCATATCTGTATGCTCTCTACCAACTTAATTTGTTCCCTATTTTGACAGAGGAACGAGCGGAGGGATATCCCTCCTGTGTTAATTTATCTCATAGTTTAGTCTCATTTATTTTGATAGATAGTAAATTAAATATGAGATAAATTATTTCATCAATTTTGTTAGGTCAATTTAATCGGGATATATGAGAGTTATCTCTCATTGTAACTGGATTAACTTTATTACCCTATCAAATTAAAAAATAGAAAAAATATGACTTATCTCCGAGATAAATAAGAGATATCCTTCTATCAAAGAGGGGCATATATCTGATCACCAACCTAGCTAGCTAGTTAGCTGCCATATATATAGAGAGAGAGAGAGAGAGAGAATTGGTCCATGCCTCTCTCTCTCTCTCTCTCTCTAACTTAATTATGGAAACTTAAAAAATTATTTATTCTCTGGGGCAAGTTTGATAACGGAGTAGGTTAGAGGTGAGTGACCGACCCGGAGTGATCCACCCGACCCCTAATCCTAACCGAGGTCGGTTATTTCTTAGGAACGAGTTAATCAACTTTAACCATGTCCGACCCCAGTTAAGAAAAAAAATGTCAAACAAGGAGTAGCCCACTTGACCCCGATTAACCTATCCTATCCGGACTTAACACGTTATCAAACATGGCCGAAGGATTTAAATCATGAAGGGCCACTTTATTTATAGGGTGGGGTGGCTTATTCGAGCCCCACCGCCCGAATAAGCCACTCCACCTAGGATAGAGGGAGATGAGTGTGAGGAAAAATCGTGGGACCCATAATTTTCTCTCACATTGATTTGTTATTCCCCCTATCCTAACCCCTAAACAAAGAGCCCCGAAAAGATTTAAAAAAGAGTCGGAAGATTTATAACTACTGCATCTTGCATATCAATTGTCTACATGGAAATCAAAGTGACACACACACACACACAATATATATATATATATAAGGGAATCAGTTAGAATATATGTTAATCAATTAGAATCAACTCCTTATTTGATTACAAACATTATTATTAAAATTTTGTTTATCTTTATCTGTATCCTTTTTTTGTTGGTTTATTTTCTTGAAATTTGATAATTGCCCAAATCAATAACTTATATTCATCTATGGGCCGAAGGAAAACATATACACACTTCCTTTCGCTGAAAAAAAAAAGATTTTTCTTATCAGACTTTCTAAGGGCCCGTTTGGATGGACTGTTGAGGGGATTTCAATGATTGGAATCCCCTGCCTAATCCAAAGCCCATCCAAATAACGCACAGTGATCTCGGCTTCCGTGTACATGAATTTTCTGGAGGAGAGATGATGCAAACACAAGTCTCTCTCCTAACCTAACCCTCGCAGAAGTGGCCCTGGGTGAACTTCTCAGGTGGGCAGCGGGATTCTCGCATCATTTGACTATATTACCCCTGCTAGGGTTTTACACAAATGTTGGATGTCATCATCTCCTGGGCGCCTTTCTCTCCTCCCCGAAGCTCGCAATATCATCCACCGCTACGAGAGGATTCCATTCGAACGGTGCCATCCCCTATACAAAACCCTAGCAGATCGGCCGACCAACCACGACAAGCTTCTCTCCCCCGCCTCGCGACAGCGATCATCCTTCTTCCCCCTCCCCGGGACGGTGGTCGGCGTTCCCCTTTGAGCATTCGTCCAAGTGCCGTTTGTTTGCCTTCAAGCGACACTGACATCCGCTAGCATTCTTCCTCTGGCATTCTTCCCCCTCATCATATTATATAATATAAATATATGAAAAAAAATAAAAAATTAATTATATACATATAAAAGCATACAAAATATAACTATGTTTATTTTTATTTTTATTTTATATACATATAACCAGACTGCATGTTCCCCTGTCACCAAGGATACTCTCCTGAGGCCGCGGATGCTCCCCTGAGACTGCATGTGCTATCGAGTTCAAGGTAATTTGATGTCAATGATCAAGGGGTGCACATATAGTCTCCGGGGACCATCCACGGTCTCAGGAGAGCATTTGATATCTTAGGGGAGCATGCATGATCAGGTGTTCAGGGCAAAGCATATGTCAACCCTTTAGGAGAGCACATGCAGTCTCAGGAAAGCATCCACGGTATCAAGATAGCATCCTTGGTGAAAGGGAAGCATGTAGTCAAGGATTCAAGGTAATTTGATGTCAACCCTTTGGCGAAGCACATGTAGTCTCCGGCGAGCATCAACGGCCTCAGGAGAACATTTGATGTCTCAGGGGAGCATGCATGACCAGGGTTCAGGGCAAAGCATATGTCAACCCTTTAGGGGAACACATGCAGTCTCACGGGAGCATCCACGGTCTCAGAAGAGCATCGTTGGTGAAAGGAGAGCATGTAGGGAAGGGATCGTTGCGGGTGTTATCTGGGAATAAAGGAGGGGAAAGATAAAAGTGAAAAAGGGCAGTGGGTAAAGTGATGATGGGCATAACTGACATTTTCAAGGTGTTAACCCTTTCCGGAGACCGTAACGCTTCAAATGCCCAAAAATCGCCCTTATGCGATTGGGCGAACCCTGCACAAATCCCTTTATTGTCAGACTGGTACGATTGCAGGGATTTTCGGTAATTTGAAAGCTTGTGCAGCCCACCCAAACGGGCCCTAAGCATGAAATGGGAAAGGAAGAATAAAAAATGGAAACCCGTAATTCTTTTATCACCATCATCTACCCTAAACACCCCGTTGTAAATTCAGAGAGCATTCTCCCAAGGCTCACTGGTAAAAAATGTGCAATCAGAGGCATGTATGCATATATATAAACTCGCAGGATCTACACTCCACGTGCAAGAACATGTAAATGATAAAAATAACAAATAACATCAAATACATTAGAGGACATTAATCGAAAAGAAAACAAAACTAATTCTACTTTTCCCCAGGTAAAATAAAATTATGATTTTTACATATATACCCCTCTAAATATCAGGTTTGTCAAATATGCCTCTCATTTAGACTTATTATGATGAATACCTTCTATTTAGTCCTAAATACTGCGGTTATACCCTTGGACTTTACTGTCGTCTCAAATATTCCATCAAATATGTCCTATACTACCATTAGGTGTAGTGAAATATCTAAAATATCCTTACTCAGAGAGAGAGAGAGAGAGAGAGAGAGAGAGAGAGAGAGAGAGAGAGAGAGAGAGAGAGAGAGAGAGAGAGAGAGAGAGAGAGAGAGAGAGGCTCATCCGAGTTGGTGTGGAAGGACCGGCACTTCTCTGAGAGCAACATGCTCAATGGCGGCAGTTAGCCGTACCGTGCCAACAAGGTCATGTCGACGTCGACCTATATTCTGCTAAGATCTCTGGCTACAGCTTCTTCAAGATCTTCAGGAACTCCGGCGCTATGAAGGGGACCAAGCTGCGCAGGTGATAGCAGTAGCCATGTAATGACCCAAGATCCAGATACCAGATCAAATCCGATACCATTTGGATCCTACACCGCCACCCACGAGCTGGGAAGCTCGGAAGGGTTCTAAAGGTGTTACGGGAGTGTACAGAAATCTAAAATAAATGCAGTAATTAAAGTGCTGAAATTAAAATTCACATTTATAAATAGATTTACATAATTTTTATACAATTACCAGTCCAGATATACACAAGTTCCAAAGGTACAGCTCAACAAAAGAAAAGTACAAAATCTCTGGGGCATACCTTGGCTAACAAAAGTTGGCGACGCTAAGACTCCAGACGCTGCTCAAGGCCTCCAACGACTAGGAGGCACGTCGACCTAAAAAGAAAAGGGGTGAGCCTCATCTCATTGACTCAGTAGGGGTCTCGCGGATCCCCACCACACAAACAAAATAAACAGAGCAGCTAGTAATAAAATATAAAGGACATTAAAACAAGAAAAGTAGTAACGCAGAAAGAACAGCACAACAACACCCATAAACACGCTAAACCAATAACTACCAAAAGCCTGCACTGTAACTGGATACTTCAAGTATCAGACACAAACCACGCTGAACGGGATCCTCGTAACCTAGGCCACAGAAAGGTGGAACGCCATGACCTGTCTTAGAACACCTCTCCTCGGACGCGAACACTAGAATCTCGGCTGCTAGGTAGACCCTCAATCGGACAACCAGGGAACACAGCCATGCAGCCGGACAGGACTCTCGAAGACAAACAGGAACCACGTCTCGATCACAAGTAACAAGGACACCGAGCCGCCCAAACACTGAACCTCGACAGAAGGAAACCTGAGTCGAAACCTCTCAGGTGACAGGAGCACTACCCACTAGAAGTAAGGTCGGATGCATCCACTGATGTTTTAGTCCGCGCCCCTGGTGTCTCCCGACTCGCCCTAGATAGAAACTAAGACACCCTAGGTACGTAACCACAGAACAAGGACTAGCTGGGGTCACACTCGTCAGCACGTGTCTGACGCTCCCAACCACGTGTGCACACATAGATTATACGCCCTAAGTCGGGTCCTCTACCTGGTTTTTCCCCCAGCCCGGACTCAGGCTACAAAGATGAGGGACCCAACAGTAACCAGCCTAAAAACTGTCACACTGGGAAAGCTCTCCACCACTCCCAAGTGGGTCTGCACACGCGTGCGCAAGAAAGCTACGACTAGTGGGAAATGTCACCAAAAGGTGAGAACTCGCTGAAGATGCGGAAAGCCACTGGAACACCACCAGTCCGTACTAATCTCACCGCATGCGTATAATGCGACATGAGGCAGCTATATCTATAACACAACCCTAGAACCGCTAACTGGGTGACTACTCTGAGGACTGCCGATGAAACGGGCACAGATAGGAACCACCAGCACACGAAATGTGGAAAGGCCGAATCATGGGTTGACAGGGTCTGGGCGGCCAACCCACTGGTCGCCCAAAGCTCTGGGCGGCCACAGTAGTGGCTGCCACCCTAGTGCATGGGCGACCAACTCACTGGCCGCCCAGCAGCCCTAGGCGGCTAGAGGGTTGGCTACCCAGGTTACTAGACTTCAGTGTCTGGGCGTCCCAACCAGTGGCCGCCCAGCACTAGCCTGGGCGGCCACCATCCTGGCCCCCAAGACACCTTGGCAACCAGGCCTTTGGCCGCCCAGAGGGGCTTGACCCTGGGCTACCACCACTCTTGCCGCCCAGCACCCCTAGGCAGCCAGAACCTTGGCTGTGACGACCCAGACTCCGAATACCGGGTAAACCCGATACCACTTGGATTCTAAGAGGCCTCCCAAGAGCTGTAAGGCTCTGAAGGGATAAAAGGTGTGGGTGGAGTATATTGAACTTCCAGATAAAGCAGTAAACAATTAAGTTACTATGATCAGGATTGCAAAATTAGCAGAAATAAAATTGCATTTTCAATTAACAATTAAAACTACAGAGCTAACAGAGTCTAGTCCAACCAAAGTACATTCTAATAGAAAAGAGAACGTACTCTCAAGTCGGGAGAAGCCCGACACTGGCAAAGCTGGAAACTAAGAAGCACCGCACTGCACCTCCGAACCATGGGGAAGGAACAGCTACACCTGAAAAGTCAGGGGTGAGTCTCGTCTCACTGACTCAGTAGGGGTCCCGCGGATCCCCACCATGAAACAAAAGCGGTAAACAGCAGTGCTAAACATCTAACAACAAAAGCAGTAGCAACAGGAGTAGCAGCGGAAGGAGTAAAGAGGAGACCAACCATACTGAACAGAAACACGGCAGCCGATAGAACCTCGGCTCTCTAAACAACTCCGATTGGTAACAGAAGAACAACCTCGATCTCACAAAGTCGGGAGTTGCCGAACCAATACAAGGAAACTATGGCTACAGAGCCAGGACACATCACGACATGCCAGTCGTGCAGGCTTGTCCTCAGAGACAAAAGCCTGAAATCCAGATCGAGAAGGCCTACAACAATGAAGAAAGGCCCTAAAAAGACCTACAAGGTCCAAAGGTATGGTCACGACTCTGTTGTCGTGCACCCTACACTGTCTACGGGTAGAACCACGGTAACTCTCTACCGGTACCCAAGACCTTAGTGTCGAAACTACACAAAACCACTCGAGGAATTATGTCATCGCAGACATAAACCGAAACCATGAGTATCACAAGACGAAACCACACGTCTAGAGCTCACGCTGCATGAGAACCACGTAAGCCGCGAAGATCATGTGTCATGTGATAGAAGTCACTACCAGAAAAGGCAGGATTTCAGACGTCCAATTTCCTTCTGAAATTACGTGGGAAGACACTTTTGTAACGGATTTCAGATGAATTTCGGTTGGAAATAGGCCGTATCATATTATTGGTTACAAATTTTGGACAGATTTAATATCAGTCATAAATTCCGTCTGAAATTTAACACGGAAAGCTTTCCGTGTGAAATACCGTCTGAAAATACAAGTTTCGGACATATTTAAGCTTAGTCACAAATTCCGTCTGAAATTTCACACGAAAAATTTTCCGTGTGAAATATCGTTTGAAATTATCCGTCCCAAATACCGTTCGAATATCCGTCTGAAATTTCAGATGTACAATTTCAGACGGCATTTTACCATCTCTATTTCCGTTTCAAAATTCAGACGTATGCGTCTGAAATCCGTCCGAAATTTTAGACGAAATTGTGATGGAACAATGAGCCGTCAAAAATAACAAGAATCATATTTAATATATATATGTATTCCTGTTCAGACGGATAAGTGGTCGTCTATAATTCCGTCTGACATTTCAGATGGATCCGTCTGAAAATCCGTCCGAAATACTTCCATCAATTTTTCTAAAAAATTCAAAATTATTTTAAAAAACCTATTAAAATTATGTCAAATATTAATCAAACTGAAAACAAAAAATATAATAAGAAACTCAACACGAATCCCATGCTGATCAAATATCCTCTACATCGTCCATATCTTCCTCCCTACCCTGCTCATCTCCTCTGTCATCGCCCGCAGAAGGATCCTTCTACATTAAAAAAATAATAACATCCATTCATAGATAAAAAAATTAGTGCGAAGATATATTAAATATTTTATTACATTGCATAAATTGAAATCAAACATAATATCAAATCGATACCTGCATAGATTTTATAGACCCCAACTAACCTAGCTGTCATTAGTATTTTAAATTAATTACATTTAGAGGCTGCAGTTTTGAGCGCTGGGCCCAAACCGGATATCCGATTTGGATTCCGCCAGTTCTCACAAGTCACTTTTATCTCTCAGGTCCTGTTGGAACAATCGGCACACCGATCAGACCGGTATTTCTGATTTTAGACTCCCGGACCCGACTTCTTTAATTTTAAACTAAGTGTATTTACAAAATGTACTTTTGAGCGTCGGGCCCAAACCAGATATCCGATTTAGATTCCGTCAGTTCTGACAAGTCACTTTCATCTACCAGGTCCTGTTGGAACGATCGACACGTCGATCAGACATGTATTTCAGATTTTAGACCCCCCAACCCCCACTTATCTGTCTTTTAAATTAATTACATTTAGAGAATGCACTTTTGAGCGTCGGACCCAAACCAAATATCTGATTTGGATTCCGTCAGTTCCGACAAGTCACTTTCATCTCCCAAGTCGTATTGGAATGATCGGCACACCGATCAGACTGATATTTCAGATTTTAGACCCCCAAACCCGACTTCTTTAAATTTAAACTAAGTGCATTTACAAAGTGCACTTTTGAGCGCTGGGTCCAAATCGGGTATCCGATTTGGATTCCGCTAGTTCCCACAAGTCACTTTTATCTCCCAGGTCTTGTTGGAACGATCGGCACGTCGATCAGACCGGTATTTCAGATTTTAGACCCCCCAACCCCTCGTTATCTGTCTTTTAAATTAATTACATTTAGAGACTGCACTTTTGAGCGCTGGGCCCAAACCGGGTATCCGTGAGCACAATCAGAATAAACAAAGAACCAATCAGAACTGACGGTGCTGCCGTGAGCACAACGGGGGCGCGCGTGGGCGCCAAGGTGGAGAGGCACGGGTGGTGCCGAACTTGCAAGGGTAGCCGAGAGGAAGCAGTAGACGTCCCACCGTGATCGCCAATCTGTGAGCGACGTCACGCGGTTCGGAGTTCGATGGTGCGGGGAAGAGGAAGAAGCGGAGAGCGCGCGGGCTCCTTCTTTTTTGTTTGTTTTGTTTGCTGCAACACAGAAATGAGAGGAAAGAGAGAAGGGGCCACCACGGGAGATTGCTCCGGCGGGGCGAGCGGGACAAGCGTGATATAGCAAAATATGGGGGTTAAACGGCCATAGCGGGAAGTGACTCGCCGCGGCCTCGGGGGGACGGGAATGGTGCAAAAATTAAATAACAAGAATTGAAACGGCCATTGGGGAAGTGACTCGCCGCGGCCTCGAGAATATGAGCAGATAATAAGATGACAGAATATGAAGAGGATACAAAGAGCGGGAATTTAAACGGCCATTGGGGAAGTGACTCGCCGCGGCCTCGATGATAAGAGCAGAATATAACAGAATATAAAGAGAATATAAGAACGGAAATTTAAACGGCCATTGGGGATGTGACTCGCCGCGGCCTCGATGATATAAGCAGAATATAACAAAACATAAAGAGATTATAGGAATAGAAATTTAAACGGCCATTGGGGAAGTGACTCGCCGCGGCCTCGATGATATAAGCAGAATATAACAAAATATAAAGAGAATATAGGAAACAGAAATTTAAACGGCCATTGGGGAAGTGACTCGCCGCGGCCTCGATGACAAGGTGTGATCGCCAGGGGCCAAAAGACCCCAAAATAAGAAGGTGATCGCGCCTACCTCAAGAGCGGGAGATGGCGGGTTGCTTCTTCCTCTCCTTCCGGCCGGCCGACGGAGAGGGCTTTCCTCGGTTACCCTTGCAAAACAACGACAAACAAATAACAAGTGGATTAGAAAGATGAATGTGTAGTATTCATATCCTTGCAATAAAAATGACGAAATAACGGGAAGACACACACCTGGTTGGTGTTATCTTTTAAACCCCTCTCGGACTCGAGTAGGAGGAAAATGAGATGATGGATGCGAGATGATGAATGCAAAAGAACTACGAAGAAAAGGAAAGAGTTGGCTTATTGGATGTGCCGGTGGCGAAATTCGGCGGAGCTCCGGCAGCGTGGGGACGACGTAGAAGCGCGGTGGATGAAGACGACCTCCCTCTCGCGAGCGTAATCACCCGAGAAGCCGGCAGAACCTCCACCTACAAAAGAACCCACGGGTTAGAAAAATGACTCCGTAGCCTCTGGGCTCCGGCAGCCTATCGGATCACTGCTTAGCTCCCCTAGAACTGAGGGGGTGGGCCTCTATTTATAGAGCTCCGGAAGGTGGAGGCGTCCAGGACCCTGGACACCTCCATCAGGGCCGAAATAATATTTTATTCTATTTTTATTGATTTTTTTAGAATACTTTTATGGGGGCGTCCAGGGTCCCGGACGCCTCTAACAGGTCCACCGAAAACCGACGACGGCCGCACGCGGTTTGGCACAACGCGTGGTTTTGTGAGCGGCGCCTCGTGATTCAGAAATGGGCGCGTCCAGTCAGCTGGACGTCTCTAAATTTGGCTTTTTTCACACACGACAAACCGTCGTTCGGTGGCCGGCGCCCGTGAGTGAGTTGATGGAGGCGTCCAGGGGCCTGGACGCCTCTATAAATATATTATTTTATTATTTTTATTTGTCTTTTGTGCCAAGACTGGCATTTTGATTTTTTATAATTGTTTTTATGGAGGCGTCCAGGGACCTGGACGCCTCCATTAATTTATTATTTTTTATTTAATTTTTTTGTCTTTTATGCCAACGGGCATTTTATATATTTTTTTTATATTTGTTTTTATGGAGGCGTCCAGGGGCCTGGACGCCTCCATAAATATATATATTTTTATTTGATTTTTGTTTTGTTTTTTATGATTATTAATATTATTTTTATTATTTTTGCATTGATGGAGGCGTCCAGGCAGCTGGACGCCTCCATGATTTTGATTTTTTTTATTTTTTGGTCATTGATGGAGGCGTCCAGGCGCCTGGACACTTCCATGATTTTGATTTTTTTATTATTTTTTGGTCATTGATGGAGGTGTCCAGGCGCCTGGACACTTCCATGATTTTTTACGGAATAATTCAAAAAAATGTAAAAAAATTCATAAAAATAGGAAATCACCAGAGTAATTAAAAATGTGAAGGCCGCCTTGGGGTATCATAGTGTAATATGAGATTTACTCAGGAGACGTCAGGAATGGCGTGTCTACAGCTGCCCCGCCTTGGCATCTGCTTTGCAAGGGAGCGACACGTAGTGGAATGGTATCGAAGTGGAGTGAAATGAAGTGGGAGTGGACTGATAAGTTGATGCCAAGGTGTGATGAGACACGCTTTTGACGTTACTGTTTGGAATCTTTCCTGGAGTTTCAATGAGGCGACCTTGAAGAAGGTCTTTCAAATATTGACGATTGCTTGGACGGAGATCAAATAAGGGAGGGTGAGATGTGCGCTCAGGCACGAAACAAAAGGAGACCAACTTCTCGGTGTGGAAGTACCTGGGTCATAAACCGGAGGTTTCACCTTTGGGGAGCGGTTACCAGCCAATGTGGAAGTGCTGCGGCCAAGGTGGGTCAAAAAAGGTAAAGGAATATCTGAGGGTCTGTCCAAACAAGGGTCTCCTTTGGAAGAGCAGCGCCGGGGCCGTCTCAAGGAAACTCAGTATTTCATTCGGAGTGGAATATCTCATATTTGTGGGAATTGGAGCACAACGGCTTTCACAATCGAATCACTTGAATGATCTTCCGCAATAAATCAAAGTCCTATATGAATGCATGCTGGGTTCAAAGAAAAATTTAAAACAAACTAAAATAGAAAATAGCCAAGGATAATATTGTCAACTTGTGAAGAACGGGTCAGGATACCGACTCGGTGAGCTGATACTGGGCTGGGGCCCGTTTATCCGCGCACCAACTCACTGAATGGAACCGTCGTCCCCATGCTACCACAAGTTAACGGCCTATCCGTACAACCCAAATTCTTCCGGGATCATCACTGTTTTTGTTGAAGGGGAACTCAAATCCCAGATTTGTTCGGGTCGCAAGGTCCTTGACATGTTCTAGTAGCGTAGGTATCGTATACTATGATGCATGACATGGTGGGACCAACCATTGAAAGGTGGGACAGGAGACAGGACAAAGACGTCCGTTAGTAAAACCTGCACAGATTAGCAAAGGTTAGCAACATCAGAAAGTAGCAGAATCACAGCAGAATCGCACCACAGTACAAAGGAGATCCAGACAAAATCTTGACAATGACAACTGATGTGACACGTTTTGTCCTGTAGCGATCTTCCCTTCCTACACTTCTTCTCTTGCACCAAGTTGTTTCGAGGCACGCTTCACGAGACCTTACCCTAAACAGCAGGGAACTACGCCTCGCACGGAGGGATCTGTTTCCTTTCCCCCTTTTGGGCGCGTCCAGGCGCGAGGACGCGTCTTAATCCTTGAATTCAAATTTAAAGCGACGGGTGGTCTTTCTTCTCCCGTGCCTTACCCGCAAACGAGCCCGCCTTCTGCCGAAACTCGCTTGCCCCTTTCTCGTCTTCCTCCTCTTTTGATCGATGGAGTTCGGTGGGCCTGACCACGGTGAAGGTGGAGAGGGACGAGGACTCCTCGCCCAAGGAGGGACGCGCCCGAGCACGGAACGGCGTCCATGGAGGAGGAAGGGCCGCTTCGGGCCCCCGAGGGACCGAGGGGCCCGATGGCGTGGGAGGAGGTGAACACGGTCCGGTAGGTCCTCCGATCTCTTCCTCTTTTAATTCATTTTGGGTTTTGAAGCGAGTCGGGCGAGGAGAAAAGGGTTCGGCGAGTGTTGCACTCAAATGATGGACGCGTCCTAGACAGGGGACGCGTTCCTTTTGACTGATATGGGACCCCTTTCTTGGTGCAGGACATGGCAAGGACCCTGGGCCTGGCCGATGAGTGGGCGAGTGCGGACGAGCCGAGCCGCGTCAGGAAGGAGAGTCGCGGCAAGGCGAGGCTCGAGGACTGGCCCGTACGTCTCCCTGGACAGCAAGGGGGTGTACTGGTGCAGGACAGTGCCGACTTCCTGCGGCGGCAGAGAGAGAGTTACGCGGGGCTTCCCCAAGCTGGGGACACGCGTGGCATCGGCGGCTCGCGCGCCCAGCTGTCAGAGACTAGGCGGCAACTGGCCGTCGCTCAACATGAGCTGTCGCTCCTGGTAAGTTACGTGCCGCCCTTTTAACTTCAGATTTTGGAGTTTCACTGACGGCCGTTGTTTATTTTGTTCCAGCGTGCCCAGCAGACAGCGACGGTGGGAGCGGCTGGCGGATCTTCTAGCTCCTCGGCCCCTTTTCTCGAGATTGCTTCCCTCCGGGAGCAACTTGCCGGTGCGGTGGCCCGTGCGACCCGGGCGGAAGAGGAGCGTGACGCCTGGGTGGCGACTGTAGCGGAGCTGCGGCATCGTGGTGAGGAGAGACCTTCTCCAGACATCCTGGAGTTAAGGGTTCTTCTGCAGATGATGAGGAGAGAGGTAGAGAGAGAGAAGGCCGAGAGAAGGTCCGAGCGACAGCGGGATCTGACCGAGAGGAGGGCCTTGGAGGCCCAAGTGAGGGAGCTCCAGCTGGGCCTTCAGGCCGTCGTGCAGAGGCTAGGAGGGATGGAGACGCGCTACGAGAGAGCGCGAGAGTTCGGGGAGCGACTCCGCCAGTCCGGTCGCTTTGCCGCCAGTGGCTTCTTCGCCACGCCAGGGGAGGAGCAGCGAGTCACTGCTGCGGAGCAGGCGCCCAGAGGCGAGGCAGGTGCTACTGCACGGGGATCCTGGAGGCTTCTGAGGGACCCTCACCTCGGGGGAGAGGAGGAGAGTGCCCGGAGAGATGAGTGATGGTGAGGATTGGCGGGCTAGCGGACCCGTCACCTCTTTATGTTTATGATGTTTTTGACAACTTATGTAGAATTATGAATGGAGTGATTTGATTTTCTGATGCTTGTTTGTCCTCTTGTGCGTTCCTTCTTCCCTACACTTCTTCTCCTTTGCACTGTTCCCATGTGACGGATCTGTCGAGACTCCGCCTCGAGCGGAGAATCACGTCTTATTGTGACCATTTTCCACGGGAATCTGCCGTCGAAGTCAATACTGACGGCCCTAGTTCCTTTTCCCGGATGTTGTGCCAAATTTTGCGGGCGTCCTCCAAAACATGATAGGGTATCCCTAGACAACATAGGGGCTATTCGTCCTATTCTTCGTCCAGTCAATCACCCTGTGCGAGCGGTGAAGCGACACATGGGGCCGCTTGGCCGGTGTCTTATTGCGAGGGCTATCATCGACAGGTGATGGAGGTAATCTTGGCCCGCACTCCTTCCATTTCTATAAATTCTTGTCCCTTTTATCTTCCCAGGTATATCGAGGAATAACTCGAGGAGCACAAGTTCTTACGGGAGAGGAGGAGTTCAAAATTCTGAGAGTTGGATGGAGGGCGAATCTTCCCATTCCTCGAAGAGAAGCAGGTCCAGTGGTAGTAGTTCCAGGAGGCTTTCAGACTTTGAAGGGCACTTCAGCGAAAGGGCCCAATCACAACTCGTAAGCCAAGTTTTCTTGCCCTTTTCTCATTTTTTCTTCCTTTCTTCTGACCGAACCTCACCCCCATTCCTTGTATGTGTAGGTTGTGATGAAATCACAAATCTTATGGGAGTTGGTAGTAGCAGCGTACAGGGGCCTCCCAGATTTTCAGAAGGCGAGGCTAGACGTGATGGGATTTGGTACCTTCCTTCGGATCGAGCCGATCAAGCTTGACCTAGTCCTGATCCAAGCCTTGTGTGAGAGATGGGACCCAGTGAGCCGGGCATTCCTGATGCCCTGGGGGCACATGGTGCCCAGCTTGGAGGATGTGGTCCGGATCACAAGCCTGAAGGTAGATGGCGAGGCAGTGACCGGAGTCACTTACGCGGACTACAGAGAAGGTGCCCAGAAGTTACTGGGTTTGGACCTAGATGGTCGGAAAAACAGGTCGGTAGCTAGGGCGTCCCTCATGGATGCATTAGGGCTCACCGACACTCGTCGGCGGGATGACGAATCCTCAGAAGAGTTCATGGAAAGGATAGAAATAGGATGCCGTGCCGTGTATTGCACAGATTTCGGCAACTGGGAAAGATGTAACATAGATTTGAGGAGATTTCTCCTCTTCCTTTTGGGGAGATTGGTACTGAGCTCGAAAGGGGATGGTATCCAATGTTGCTTCCTGGAGCTGCTGTCAGACCTTGAAAGAGTAGGGTATTATGCCTGGGGAGCCGCCATGCTGGCACACTTGTTTGCAGGCCTATTCCAAGAAACGGATCGTGAGATGACTGTGAGTGGTTTCACACCATTCATCCAGGTATTTTTTGGTTTTGCTTGTTTTGTATTTTTTTTGTTATTTTCGCAAGGTGCTGATGACCTGCGCCGAGCAGCTATGGAGCTATTATTACCTCCCTATGGGGAGAGCTCGACATTGGCGACCCGTGATGGTGCCGCTAGCCAGGCGGTGGGAACCCGTCATGAGTGCGGCACCCCTAACCTACCAACTGATGGTGTTAAGGCGGGAGCTAC
Organism: Amorphophallus konjac; assembly: GCA_022559845.1. Classification (NCBI taxonomy): domain Eukaryota; kingdom Viridiplantae; phylum Streptophyta; class Magnoliopsida; order Alismatales; family Araceae; genus Amorphophallus; species Amorphophallus konjac. Next base: position 62,147,153 of record CM040125.1, read on the forward strand.
AGGAGTTCCCTGCAGCGATGGTAAACTGGAGACCCTACTCAGACATGGTCGATGCCAACCAGCCGTGGGTTCTAGCAAGTCGTGCCCGGTTCGGACGGGAACTATGGATGCACTGCCTGAATGAAATCGAGCCGCTTCGGCTACGATTAGTTATGAGGACTTTAGGACTGGCTCAAGAATGGGTGGATTCAGCTGCGCCACCTCGTGTCGGGAGAAAGACGCGGGGACCGGCGACTTGCATTGACTGGCGCGTGCGATTCCCCGAACAGTATGAGGACTGGCAACGGGGTGGCACGATTGTAGAATCACAGGCGAGGGACAGCGAGGACTACTTGCGTCTATATAGGACAAAGTACGCAGAACGGTTCCAACCCCGGGGACTTGTGGAGGTAGGTTTCCCCTTTTTCTCTTCTCTTCTTTCTCCTTTTCTTGGTTTTTCTGGTAAAAATGCTGACTTGTAAGGCTGCAGGATGTCCGGGATGCCATGATAGCGAATTTACGAACTCGCTTGGCAGAGATGGAACAACAGTTGGGCGATGCCCGCGGAGCTACGAGCGCCTTGGTAGGTGTACAGTACGTTCCTAGTTAAAACCCCAGATTCCAGATGTTGGCTGCTAATTCACATGGTCGCAGCATGCCCAGATTGGTGCAGCCTCCCCAGCGATGGGAGTAGGTGGTGCCTCTTCCAGCTTGTGGATTCCCACCTCAGAACTTGACTCGCTTCATGAGCAACTTGCTCACGCCACGCAGCGTGCTGCGGAGGCAGAAGGAATGCTTCGTATACAGGTAAAAGTTTCAGCGTTGAGTTCTCTTTGTTTACGCCTTATCGCGTATCTGAGATGGTACACTCGACAGGAAAAGGAGACGGAAGAAGCGCTTGCCCAAGCTGCGCAGAAGGAGGCTAGGATAGCAGAACTGGAGAGGGAACTGCGGCGTCATCCTGATGACGACTCATCCAGGGATGCTATGGAACTGAGGATCACTCTCCAGTTAGAGAGGGAAGACCGTGAGAGAGAACGGGCAGAGAGGGAAAGAAACGCAGAGAGAGAAAGAGCCAACAGTTTGGCTGAAAGGGAGGAGCGAAGGGCCATGGAGGCCCAACTATTCGAACTCCGAATCGGCCTTGGTCTTGCTGAACAGTGGCTGAGAGATGGTGAGGAGCGCTACCGAAAAGCACGAGAGCGTGGCTTTCGTGTTGGTAGCTTCTCTGCTGCTTCCGCGGATCAACGCCGGGATGTGGGAATAGGAAGAGGAGTACAGAGCGGCAGGAGTACCGCTTTTCGTAGTTGGGTAGCACCTTTGAGAGTGTTTTGCCCGGAGAGTAGTGGGACGAGTAATGCAGAGAGAGAGGGCGGAACTTGATGTAAATTTTTTGGTTTTTTTTTGGAATAAAACACAAGGTTCGGTTTGTTTGTTTTTCACCTTTGCTTCAGTTACCTGAATCCCTGCACATATCACTGAAACAAACAAATCAGAATTTCTGTTCTGACTTGGCCCCTTGCTCAATAAGCAAATGGTCACTGTGACTGTCCTTGATAACTGGTCAAGGGGCCAAGCCTTTATTTAACGAAGGCAAGGGAAAGATGCGGTGATGATAAATGCGACAGGCAAGCACACGAATGCAAGCGATATTAAAAGTGAGATGCTGCACGCAAATGTAATTATGCAAAATTGACTTGTTTTCTTTTTTTATATTTGACATTTTTTTTGTTTTATCATAAAAAGATTTTTTTTGTTTGCAAATATGTACATTTCTCTTTTCCATTTTTTTGTGCTTTTATCATTCCAAGGGTAGAATTTTATTGCTAACGCCCGGCAAGCACCCAAATGGCACCTAACCTACGTGAGACAGGGGTTTCTTACTAACCTCCCAGGTATCTTAAGTGCACATCTAGGTTGATTTGGGCCTCTAGACCCCTCGAATGACGATCCCGCCGGCTAAGACTTACCCTGATGACAATACCGTCATGCCATGCTTAGGCTCCCAGTTGCTTCCGACCACAGGGATTCACCCAAAAGGTGTTTGAGGTAGATGATTTGCCCGACCCGGGTCTGTTTCCTCACAACTCTAGATGGTATAAGATGGAACACCCTGGAACCCTAACGACCAACCGCGCGACGCTGACCCGGAATCAGACGCCGTCGCACCCATAGGTGACGCGCTTGCATTGGCCTAAGCCCGAGGTTAAACAAGAAGACATCAAGGTGGTAAACAGGGGTCTTGACCAGCCAGAAACACAGAGACTCCTTCGCAGCGATAGCTTTTGCTTTTCAAAGTAGGCAACCAAAATGTGTATATTAAAATAAGGTCGCAGACCCTGGGCAGTTTTCACCTTTCAGAAACTCCATCGAACCTTCATCTTTAGAGGGAGAAGGAAGAGCGTAGGGGATAAACCTCCTGAGAGGACCGGCAAAGCCGTTAACCCGGCGAGCGAATAAGGGCCCATTAACTCTTTCCTTTCGGACAACTTCGGACCAAATCTCGAGCATTTACATTCCACGGCCCCCTTTGTGGATTCAGACTTTTGCTTTGAGGGGTTCCGTTTATCGTACCAGGCACGGTCACGACCAGGCTTTTCTCTTGATTTTGATTTTGTATTTCTTTCTGTGAGGGAGATATAGTCGTTTGACGTTGGTGGGCTCCCTCTTCGTATGCCTGCGGGGACACTGCCCTCTTCTCGTGCTCTGATCGATGCTCGAGGAAATGGGTCCTACTCTTGCCTTGGGGTTTGAGTTTCGGTTTCTCATGCTCAGCGTTTTAAGGGCGCCGACTGTCTCATTTGGTCGAAGAGAAAAGAATAAAGATTACAGCTTCCGGAGATCTTCTAGGTGTGGCCCTACCGTAGGTGATGCTACCGATTTTTTTGAATAAAATACATAAGTGAGCACATGTTAGCTTCCTTCGAGCGAGCATAGGCCGACGTGGCCGGACAGGGATCTCCACGGTTCTGGCAAACCAAGACCCGGTGCCTACCAAGCCTTAATGGGCCCTATCCTAACATGAAGGTTAGATGCAGGGACTTAACTACATGGTGCCTGCCAGGCATCGGCATTTTGAATTTTCCATATTTTTAGTGGTTTTCAATATTTCCTTGTTTTTGATGTTTTTTATCTTTTCATCATTTTTTTTTTGTTTTGTGCTAAGGGTAGTATTTCTTAAGATAAAGCCCATTCCAAGGGTGGGATAACTCGGTCCCTTCGGCGTTGACTAGCTTGTAGGCGTTGCCAGGGTACACGGCTTGAATTACAAATGGTCCTTCCCAATTGGGTTGGAGCTTAGAACGCGGCCCTCCAGGTTTGACAAAAATTCTTTTTACGACCATCTCACCGACTTTGAATTTTCTCTCAACGACTTTCTTTTGGTAAAAGCGAGCGAGTCTATTTTGATACACACGCGCGTGTTCGGCGGCGGCCAGCCGCTTCTCATCCAAGAGTTCCAACTGGGCGAGGAGTGAATTACGACGATCGTCGAGGGGAAATTCCTCATCCAATTGTACCCTGAGAGAAGGGATCAGAGTCTCGTACGGGACTACCGCTTCCATACCATAAGTGAGGGCAAATGGAGTCTGCCCGGTGGGGGTACGGATTGAAGTGCGATAGGCCCATAGGGCTTCGATAAGCTTTTCTGGCCAGTCTGAAAACTTACTAGACTCGCAGGTTTTTTTGATGATTTTGAGCAATGTTTTATTGGTGGCCTCCGCTTGACCGTTACCTTGTGGGTAATAAGGCGATGAATGATGCAACGCAATTGCGTACCTTTTGCAGAGGTCCTGTAGGTCCTGAGAAATGAATTGTGGCCCATTGTCGGTGACGATCGTGCTTGGGACGCCGAATCTGGCGAGAATGTTCTTCATGATGAACTTGCAGACTGTTGACGCCTTGATTTCCGCGTAAGCTTCGGCTTCGGCCCATTTGGTGAAGTATTCCGTCGCAGTAAGGATGAAAGATTTCTGCTTGGTGAGGGAATTGGGATCACCTAGGGGACCAATGATGTCGAATGCCCACATGGAGAAAGGCCATGGGGAGGATATTGGATGAAGTGAGGAAGATGGTGAATGGATTTTATCGGCGTGAAGTTGACACTTGACACACCTACGGACATAGACAGCACAATCCTCTTCCATAGTGGGCCAATAAAAGCCTTGACGAATGATCTTCTTGGCGAGCATCTGACTATTCACGTGGCCACCGCACACACCCGAGTGCGTCTCCTCTACACATTTCCAAACCTCATCGTCACCAAGACATCTTAACAGAATACCAGTAAGGCTCCTCCTATAGAGTAGACCTCCAATCAATGTGTATTTCTGAGCCACCCTTCTTATGGCTTTCTTGTCCTCTGTGGTGGCCCCTTCAGGATAAGACTGATCTTGGCAATATTTGACAATTTCATAGAACCATGGTTTCTCTTCATCAGCCAGTTCTTCTTCGGCCTCTGCCAACATGATTTCCCTCTTCTCAAGGATATCTTCCTGCAGGATCTTCCTTGCTATCCTGTCTTTGATGTTTACGTAGGAAGCATCATCGACTGCAGGGGCGTGAAGTTTGTAGATGGAAATGGACTTAAACCATCTTCCTAGAGGGAACCTTATGGATGATGCCAATGAGGCGAGGGCATCGGCGAGAATATTCTGATGACGAGGGATATGAACAAAGATCAGTTTTGTGAACAGTTTGGCAAAGGCAGCAGTGAGTTCTTGGTATGGCTTGAGTTTGGGATCGCGAGTGCGATACTTAGTGAGTACCTGGCGAAGGATGAGCTGACTGTCACCTACAACTCGCAACTCAGTGATACGTAAAGAATGAGCGAGTCCTAGGCCAGCTAGAAGGGCTTCATATTCGGCTATATTGTTGGTAACTGGAAATTTGAGCTGGTATGCCAATGGGAATGTGAGGCCTTCCGGTGACAGGAGGGCGACGCCGATTCCTCTCCCTTGAGAATTCAGAGCTCCATCAAAATATAGTGTCCACATTGGCTCATCTGATTGGTTGATGGACATTAGTTCCTCATCTGGAAACTCTGATTGGACGGGATCGAACTTGGGAAGAGGATGGTGAGCGAGATGCTCGGCTATGGCATAGCCTTTAATCGCCTTTTGCTGGATGTAGGTGATGTCGAACTGAGAGAGAAAACTTTGCCAGCGTGCTAGCCTATCCGTAAGGACGGCTTTCTCCAGAAGGAATTTGATAGGATTCATCGAGCAATCAAGTGGACTTCGTGAGCCAAGAAGTAGTGCTTCAATTTCTGCACTACCCAAACGAGGGCAGCACAGGTTTTCTCCATGCCGGTGTACTTCTGCTCACAGGGATTGAGAAGTTTGGACAAGTAATAGGTTGCCCGTTCCTTGCCTCCTTCATCAGCTTGTGCGAGGACGGCTCCCACGGAGTCATCCAAGACTGAGATGTAAAGGATCAGAGGTTTTTCTGGTTTAGGTGGAATGAGAACGGGTGGACTAGCCAGATATTCCTTCAAACCTTCAAAAGCTTTCTGACATTTAGAATTCCAGTGGAATTCTACTCCTGGCTTGGTCAACTCGTAGAGAGGTCTACACCTTTGTGAATGTTGAGACACAAACCGACGAATAAACTGCAGCCTGCCGATTAAACCTCGGACTTCCCTCAAATTCTTGGGAGGCGGCATATCCCTGATAGCCTTGGCTTTGTCGGGATCTATCTCGATCCCTCTTTTACTCACAATGAACCCCAGCAATTTACCTGACGACACACCAAACACACACTTTTTTGGGTTCATTTTCAATTGGAATTCTCTTGACCTTTGCAAGACCTTAGCCAAAACTTCTGGATGTTCCATCCTGGTCCTTGATTTCACCAATAAGTCATCCACATACACTTCCAGATATATGTGCATCATGTCATGAAATATGGCCATCATTGCTCTTTGGTAAGTAGCTCCAGCATTCTTTAACCCAAACGGCATGACCACGTAACAATATGTTCCCCAAGGGGTAGTGAATGACGTCTTTTCCTGATCCTCTTCTGCCAAACGAATTTGATTGTATCCTGAAAATCCATCCATGAAAGAGAGGGTTTCAAAACCTGCCGTGTTATCAATCAACACATCAATGTGAGGTAAGGGAAAATCATCCTTTGGACACGCGCGGTTAAGGTCCCGGAAGTCGATGCAAATCCTGACTTTCCCATCTTTCTTCATGACCGGGACAATGTTCGCCACCCATTGAGGATAAAGAACGACTCTAATGAACCTGGCTTTGTGGAGCTTATCGACCTCTTCTTTCATTTTCAAAGCCATCTGAGGGTGGAAACGCCTTAACCTTTGTTTTACCGAGATGGACCCTGGTTTTAGGGTTAAACGGTGTTCGACCAAGGTTGAATCCAAACCCGGCATATCCTCGTAGCTCCATGCAAACGTGTCCTTATATTCCTTGAGAACCTCAATTAATGCCTCTTCTTCAGAGGGTGGTAGGTTGTCACTTATGAGGATGATCCTAGGGTCTTCCTCAGTTCCCAAGTTGACTTCCTTGGTGGATTCTTCTACGGCGGTTGACGGCTCGTCGAATCTCCTCATTCCACTAGCGTATGCGCCCGCCGCATCCTCATATTCTTCACCCTCATCTTCAGTGGGGCATTCTTCATTCGTGATCTCGTAGACTCCATACCCTTCATCAGATGCACAGTCGCCCTCGCATTCTATTTCGGGTAGCTGGATGGGATTTTCTAACAACTGGGGGATGGCAAGAAGGGCCTGACACCTGGCGGCCAAATCCAGAAGGAATCGACGAGGGATCTGCCTACCCTTGGATTTCTTCCTAGGTACTACCCTTGGCCTATCATTCCTAGATTGACTGACAATATTTACAGACGAAGAGGAAGATGAGGAGGATGGTGTAGAATGTACAGGAGAAGACCCCTCAGAGGAGGGGTAGAAAAGGTCGCTCATCGGACCTTGGACGGGTGGTCCGCAAGGCGGTACGCACCCGTGGGAGATGTAGGAGGTTTCCTCAACGAAGATGTGTTGTTGGAGAGTTTGAAAATTGACGTTTTTTTTTTCGTTTTCATTTTTAATGACAAAGCAGTGAAAAGAGATTGGAGGAGAGAGGAAAGTGGTTATGGCTAGAGGATTGTGGGGCTCGTAGAGCAGATCATGGTTGAAGACCTGGCGCGGGTTGAAAAGCCCGCGCAGGTATGTAAGCAAAGAAGGGGACCTGGGAAGATCATCAGACAATCGTCTGGCCCAGGAAGAAGATATCAGCAAAGGCTGAGACGAGTGGATGGAGAGGATGGCGGCTAATGAGCCGTCGATAGCTATGTTGAGGACGGATGAAGATCCGCCGATGACAGAGTCCTTCTGGCGAGGACGAGGATAGTTTGGAACCTTGGCAAGAGTGGCAATGTTCTCTGGTATCTCGGAGATCAATGGTGGTCCTTCAAGCTGTGGGGACGAGAACATCCTTTCCAGTGCAACAGAAATGTCCCGTATGTCGAACCATTTATTCCACTCGCATTCCGGATCTTTGATCTTGCCTCTTTTGGTGATCCTCGGACATTTTTCAGCAAAATATACAGCATGTGATTCCCCATATGCTTCTCGTGGGTGATCTCCCATCTGAACAACGGGCCCTCTATTGAAGTGGTTTGATAGAGTCCATGTGAGGGGCTTCCAATCCGCCTTGAATGGTCCTTTGAAGCCTAGGCCAAACCTGCGGTTCGGCCTAATTTCCTTTGGCGGTTTGAGCATTCCCTGTAACTGTGCGCCCAGCCCTTTTCCTTGTTGATAGCCGATGTTCCTCATAATCTCCCAACCTTTGGAGTGAAGAGGGAGACATGATGTTGTGGTTGCCCTGACCGGCTCCTTTGGTGCTAGTGGAATGCGAGATGGATCACGTACATCCAGCAGTGACAATATGGGCCGATGAGACGGCCAAACAGATGGCAGAGAGGTGTTGATAGCATCCACTGTGTGAAGGACAGGTGTACTGACCACTTTAATAATTCTCCCATTGTAAGGAAACTTCAGGCATTGATGGTTGGTGGAAGGCACAGCGTCCATGGCTTCGATGTAAGGTCGACCCAGTATAGCCTTGAATGTGGGGTCCATGTCGAGGACATGGAATTCCGTGGGAATTGACATGGGGCCTAGTTCTGCCTTCAGAATAATCATCCCCTGCGGCGGCCTTTTGCTATTGTCATAGGCCGTGACCGTGATCGAGGAAGGTCTTATTTGTTCCTCGTCGATCCCACACAACTGAAGAGTGCTCATGGAGATCACATTTATGGACGCACCCGTGTCCACAAGACACGGGTTTATGGATACCCCATTAATTTTTATTGAAATGCACAGTGCATATTTCCGAGCCTCCTTGGGAGCGAGCTCGTAGTTGTGGAACATGATGGCCGGTTGTGTGTCTGTTGGGGTCAGGACGGTTGAAATCTTCTCCACGGGGAGGTCTTCATTAACCATGACTTTTTGAAGATATTCCATCAAGGCCGCCTGGTGGGATGTGGATCTTTGAAGTAGCTCTAGGATGGAGATCCGGGCAGGCGTCTTGTCCAAGTGTTTCAGTAGATCATACTGTGTTCCAGGGATAGCTCTTTCTGGTTGTTCTGCATCATCCTTCTCTGGCTGAGATTGCTCGGGATTCTGACTGTTGTGGGGGAAAACCCTGTGGAAAATTCTTCCACTCCGGAGCACCATTGCCTGCGGCTTTTGTACCTCTGTGGGGGTAGCAGTGGGTTTTAACAGGGGTTTGAGGGGTAGTAGTGGAGGAATGGTTGATGAAGCAGGGGTGATGACGGGAGCAGGGATTCTGATGAGGGGTTTGTTAGGTGGAGGCATGGAGGAGGTAGAGGGGATATCGCGCGGATTATGAAGGATAAGGGGTTTGGAAGGTGGAGGTGGAGGTAAGGTTTGAAACGGGTAAAGGTTTTGAGGCGGATGGTGGGTGATGAGTGGTTTTGAAGGCATTAGTGGTGATGTGGTGGAGAAAGACGGGGTTATGTATGGTGTACGGATGATAAGGGGTTTAGAAGGCGTAGGGGTAAATGTGGTAGAGGTGGATGGTAAAGTGGGGGAGTGGGAGAAGGTGAGAGGGTGTGAAGGCGTAGTAGAAAGTGTCGGTTGATAGGAGGTTGGGGTGCGGATGAGAGGGCGTAATGGTAGTGGAAATGGCGAAGGCGATACCGATGCGGGTTGATGAGAGAGAGGTGCTACCCGGGCAAGGTGAGGGGGTTGCATGACGATAGGGTTGGAGGTATAAAGAATGGAGGTACTTTCCTGGTGCCACACCTGCTCTCTCCCGACTTCCGGGAAGGAGGAGATGGGGTTAACCTGATGATTGGGCTGTTGGTGCTCCGGTAGTGGATTCTGGATTATGCCCATGTCGGGCTGTTGTTGTGGGGCCTGCTGAGGCTGTTGTTGTTGTTGTGGTTGCTGCTGCTGCTGCTGTTGTAACTGCTGCTGTGGCCTCTGAGGAGGTCTCCTAGCCTTGAGAGCCGCGACGTACCGTCTCATCTCATCCCAATCTATTTGATGTTCATCATTCATATCATGGATGTAATCTTTGAAATGGAAGCAGTAATCTACTGTGTGTCCCGGCTGCCTGTGGTAGACGCAGTATTTGGAGGTATCAACATTGGGGGGCCACAGGGCCTTTCTCTGGGTAGGGCGAGTTGGTTTGATGCCATGAGGGCATTAAAAATATCTGCTAAGGTTTCTGGCAATGGTGGATAGTAGGCTCTCTTAGGACCGAGCGGCCTCCTTTGTTGCTGTTGGGGACCATAGTTCCCCGGGGGTGGAACTTGGTTGTACTGAAGCGGTGGTTGTTGTTGTTGAGGTTGTGGTTGTTGTTGCTGGGGTTGGCGTAATGGAGGCATATTATCCTGGGGTGGATTATTTTGGGGTGGAGGACGGAGAGGGAAAGGACCTGGTTGAAGGGGTAGTCGGGGCATTTGTGGAGGCCTTGGGTTGACTGCATAGTTGGCATTGTTGACCGCACTGACTTGCTCATTTGTCACGACCCCTTCTGTGGCTCCGCCCGGGACACCAGCGCCTGTCTTTCTGACCACTTTGGGCTTCGGCGACTCAAACATGTTCATGATGGGGGAGTCTTTTAGTTGGGTTTGGATGTACCGGGCCCTTTCGTAGAGTTCCTCCATTGTAGTCAGTTTATTCATGGCCAGGACATGTCTGAACTGTGGGGTTGCATTAGACACAATCATTTTCACTTGTTCGGGCTCGGAGAGGGTATCCCTTATTCTCTCCGCCAGAGACCTCCATCTATCAGCATATCGGACAAAATCCTCGTCGGGTTTCATCTTTTCGGCCACTAGGTCGGTAATGGAGAGTGAGGGACCGACCCTATCCCTATATTTCTGCAAGAACCTTCTCTGAACTACTTCAAAATTCTCGGCCTCGCGGGGCTCCAGAGAATAGAACCACTCAAGCGCGGGACCATCCAATGATCTCCGAAAGAGGTACGCCAGGGACCTCTGATCATTTTGCCAATAGGAGGACTCATACATGAAGTCCTTGAGGTGAATGAAGGGGTTGCCGGTACCGTTGTATCTGCGGTACGTGGGCATTTCGGAAGGAGGAAGATGAATGACAGGGAGGATTGGCAAAGCAACCTCCGGGGTGGCTTTCACGTCCACCATCCTTCTTAGATTTTGAAACTGCTCGTCCATGCGATTGAACCTATTGAGGAGCGATTGGGCGAGCTCCTCTGGGGGTGAAGGTGGCACTTGCCATTGGGGGAGAAACTGTCTCCCGGAGACTTGAGGGGGAAACCCGGAATGAGAGGGAACTGTCGGACCACCGACAGTTGGCCCTGGCTGAAACGGTGTGTGAGGAACACCGGGAGTTTGAGATTGTGACGGGAATTGGAATGAGGGAGGTTGTTGGCTCGCTTGTCCTTGAAGCGAGGGAGACTGGATGGCTTGCGCCAATGAAGGAGATGGAATGGCCTGCACGGACTCGTGGAGAGGTGCGATAGCCGGAGTTGACTCCTGGGGCGTGGGGGAAACAGATTTCCCCTTTAGAATGGCCTGGAAGGCCCGGAGCTGTTCAGAGGTAAGCTCCGTGTTGGCGAGGACGCCCAGTAAGGAAGTGATATCCTGTGGCGGGGACGTGTCCCCGGCAATAACCTGCACCTCATGCGAGGGGTCATGAGAAGGACCCGAGTCCATAGCATAGACTCGCGGGTCGGCTGTCAAACCACGGCTAGGGTGGTTCTCCTCAGAAGACTCGTGAGACATGCTCACAGTTCTCCCAGAACGCAAAAACATACACTAGCAAGTAGGTAGCAGAGATTATCAAACAAGTGGATGCCTTTACGCCCCTTTTTTTTGTTTTGATTTTGATGATTTTTTTTGTGTGTTTTTAGCGAGATCCGAAGTTCACACAAGATAGGGACCCTAGTTTATTTTTGTTTCACCGCCGTGTCAGCTAGGGTCTCTCGTCTCACCACGAATGAAATGACTAACTTCGGGGAACTTCAATGGTACAACCAGCCCAGTGAACGAAGAGGAGATTCTTCGATGTCGGGGACTTACGGAGGTCCCAGTGTAGGAGATTCTAGTCCGTTGAGAGGAATTCCCAAACGGAGAGTCCTTCCTTCACCGGGAAAGGGTGATCCTCAAAAAAAAATGAAAAAAAGGATAGAAAAGAGGAATGGATGTATGCAATGGAATGCTGACAGATATATGGAGTGGGAAAACAACAGAAATAACAAACATGTAATAAACAAAGAACCAATCAGAACTGACGGTGCTGCCGTGAGCACAACGGGGGCGCGCGTGGGCGCCAAGGTGGAGAGGCACGGGTGGTGCCGAACTTGCAAGGGTAGCCGAGAGGAAGCAGTAGACGTCCCACCGTGATCGCCAATCTGTGAGCGACGTCACGCGGTTCGGAGTTCGATGGTGCGGGGAAGAGGAAGAAGCGGAGAGCGCGCGGGCTCCTTCTTTTTTGTTTGTTTTGTTTGCTGCAACACAGAAATGAGAGGAAAGAGAGAAGGGGCCACCACGGGAGATTGCTCCGGCGGGGCGAGCGGGACAAGCGTGATATAGCAAAATATGGGGGTTAAACGGCCATAGCGGGAAGTGACTCGCCGCGGCCTCGGGGGGACGGGAATGGTGCAAAAATTAAATAACAAGAATTGAAACGGCCATTGGGGAAGTGACTCGCCGCGGCCTCGAGAATATGAGCAGATAATAAGATGACAGAATATGAAGAGGATACAAAGAGCGGGAATTTAAACGGCCATTGGGGAAGTGACTCGCCGCGGCCTCGATGATAAGAGCAGAATATAACAGAATATAAAGAGAATATAAGAACGGAAATTTAAACGGCCATTGGGGATGTGACTCGCCGCGGCCTCGATGATATAAGCAGAATATAACAAAACATAAAGAGATTATAGGAATAGAAATTTAAACGGCCATTGGGGAAGTGACTCGCCGCGGCCTCGATGATATAAGCAGAATATAACAAAATATAAAGAGAATATAGGAAACAGAAATTTAAACGGCCATTGGGGAAGTGACTCGCCGCGGCCTCGATGACAAGGTGTGATCGCCAGGGGCCAAAAGACCCCAAAATAAGAAGGTGATCGCGCCTACCTCAAGAGCGGGAGATGGCGGGTTGCTTCTTCCTCTCCTTCCGGCCGGCCGACGGAGAGGGCTTTCCTCGGTTACCCTTGCAAAACAACGACAAACAAATAACAAGTGGATTAGAAAGATGAATGTGTAGTATTCATATCCTTGCAATAAAAATGACGAAATAACGGGAAGACACACACCTGGTTGGTGTTATCTTTTAAACCCCTCTCGGACTCGAGTAGGAGGAAAATGAGATGATGGATGCGAGATGATGAATGCAAAAGAACTACGAAGAAAAGGAAAGAGTTGGCTTATTGGATGTGCCGGTGGCGAAATTCGGCGGAGCTCCGGCAGCGTGGGGACGACGTAGAAGCGCGGTGGATGAAGACGACCTCCCTCTCGCGAGCGTAATCACCCGAGAAGCCGGCAGAACCTCCACCTACAAAAGAACCCACGGGTTAGAAAAATGACTCCGTAGCCTCTGGGCTCCGGCAGCCTATCGGATCACTGCTTAGCTCCCCTAGAACTGAGGGGGTGGGCCTCTATTTATAGAGCTCCGGAAGGTGGAGGCGTCCAGGACCCTGGACACCTCCATCAGGGCCGAAATAATATTTTATTCTATTTTTATTGATTTTTTTAGAATACTTTTATGGGGGCGTCCAGGGTCCCGGACGCCTCTAACAGGTCCACCGAAAACCGACGACGGCCGCACGCGGTTTGGCACAACGCGTGGTTTTGTGAGCGGCGCCTCGTGATTCAGAAATGGGCGCGTCCAGCTGACCGGACGTCTCTATATTTTGGATTTTTTCACACACGACAAACCGTCGTTCGGTGGCCGGCGCCCGTGAGGAGTTGATGGAGGCGTCCAGAGGCCTGGACGCCTCTATAAATATATTATTTTATTATTTTTTATTCGTCTTTTGTGCCAAGACTGGCATTTTTATTTTTTTATTTGTTTTTATGGAGGCGTCCAGGGACCTGGACGCCTCCATTAATTTATTATTTTTTATTTAATTTTTTTGTCTTTTATGCCAACGGGCATTTTATATATTTTTTTTATATTTGTTTTTATGGAGGCGTCCAGGGGCCTGGACGCCTCCATAAATATATATATTTTTATTTGATTTTTGTTTTGTTTTTTTATGATTATTAATATTATTTTTATTATTTTTGCATTGATGGAGGCGTCCAGGCAGCTGGACGCCTCCATGATTTTGATTTTTTTTTATTTTTTGGTCATTGATGGAGGCGTCCAGGCGCCTGGACACTTCCATGATTTTGATTTTTTTTATTATTTTTTGGTCATTGATGGAGGTGTCTAGGCGCCTGGACACTTCCATGATTTTTTACGGAATAATTCAAAAAAATGTAAAAAAATTCATAAAAATAGGAAATCACCAGAGTAATTAAAAATGTGAAGGCCGCCTTGGGGTATCATAGTGTAATATGAGATTTACTCAGGAGACGTCAGGAATGGCGTGTCTACACCAGTCCGTACTAATCTCACCGCATGCGTATAATGCGACATGAGGCAGCTATATCTATAACACAACCCTAGAACCGCTAACTGGGTGACTACTCTGAGGACTGCCGATGAAACGGGCACAGATAGGAACCACCAGCACACGAAATGCGGAAAGGCCGAATCATGGGTTGACAGGGTCTGGGCGGCCAACCCACTGGTCGCCCAAAGCTCTGGGCGGCCACAGTAGTGGCTGCCACCCTAGTGCATGGGCGACCAACTCACTGGCCGCCCAGCAGCCCTAGGCGGCTAGAGGGTTGGCTACCCAGGTTACTAGACTTCAGTGTCTGGGCGTCCCAACCAGTGGCCGCCCAGCACTAGCCTGGGCGGCCACCATCCTGGCCCCCAAGACACCTTGGCAACCAGGCCTTTGGCCGCCCAGAGGGGCTTGACCCTGGGCTACCACCACTCTTGCCGCCCAGCACCCCTAGGCAGCCAGAACCTTGGCTGTGACGACCCAGACTCCGAATACCGGGTAAACCCGATACCACTTGGATTCTAAGAGGCCTCCCAAGAGCTGTAAGGCTCTGAAGGGATAAAAGGTGTGGGTGGAGTATATTGAACTTCCAGATAAAGCAGTAAACAATTAAGTTACTATGATCAGGATTGCAAAATTAGCAGAAATAAAATTGCATTTTCAATTAACAATTAAAACTACAGAGCTAACAGAGTCTAGTCCAACCAAAGTACATTCTAATAGAAAAGAGAACGTACTCTCAAGTCGGGAGAAGCCCGACACTGGCAAAGCTGGAAACTAAGAAGCACCGCACTGCACCTCCGAACCATGGGGAAGGAACAGCTACACCTGAAAAGTCAGGGGTGAGTCTCGTCTCACTGACTCAGTAGGGGTCCCGCGGATCCCCACCATGAAACAAAAGCGGTAAACAGCAGTGCTAAACATCTAACAACAAAAGCAGTAGCAACAGGAGTAGCAGCGGAAGGAGTAAAGAGGAGACCAACCATACTGAACAGAAACACGGCAGCCGATAGAACCTCGGCTCTCTAAACAACTCCGATTGGTAACAGAAGAACAACCTCGATCTCACAAAGTCGGGAGTTGCCGAACCAATACAAGGAAACTATGGCTACAGAGCCAGGACACATCACGACATGCCAGTCGTGCAGGCTTGTCCTCAGAGACAAAAGCCTGAAATCCATATCGAGAAGGCCTACAACAATGAAGAAAGGCCCTAAAAAGACCTACAAGGTCCAAAGGTATGGTCACGACTCTGTTGTCGTGCACCCTACACTGTCTACGGGTAGAACCACGGTAACTCTCTACCGGTACCCAAGACCTTAGTGTCGAAACTACACAAAACCACTCGAGGAATTATGTCATCGCAGACATAAACCGAAACCATGAGTATCACAAGACGAAACCACACGTCTAGAGCTCACGCTGCATGAGAACCACGTAAGCCGTGAAGATCATGTGTCATGTGATAGAAGTCACTACCAGAAAAGGCAGGATTTCAGACGTCCAATTTCCTTCTGAAATTACGTGGGAAGACACTTTTGTAACGGATTTCAGATGAATTTCGGTTGGAAATAGGCCGTATCATATTATTGGTTACAAATTTTGGACAGATTTAATATCAGTCATAAATTTCGTCTGAAATTTAACACGGAAAGCTTTCCGTGTGAAATACCGTCTGAAAATACAAGTTTCGGACATATTTAAGCTTAGTCACAAATTCCGTCTGAAATTTCACACGAAAAATTTTCCGTGTGAAATATCGTTTGAAATTATCCGTCCCAAATACCGTTCGAATATCCGTCTGAAATTTCAGATGTACAATTTCAGACGGCATTTTACCATCTCTATTTCCGTTTCAAAATTCAGACGTATGCGTCTGAAATCCGTCCGAAATTTTAGACGAAATTGTGATGGAACAATGAGCCGTCAAAAATAACAAGAATCATATTTAATATATATATGTATTCCTGTTCAGACGGATAAGTGGTCGTCTATAATTCCGTCTGACATTTCAGATGGATCCGTCTGAAAATCCGTCCGAAATACTTCCATCAATTTTTCTAAAAAATTCAAAATTATTTTAAAAAACCTATTAAAATTATGTCAAATATTAATCAAACTGAAAACAAAAAATATAATAAGAAACTCAACACGAATCCCATGCTGATCAAATATCCTCTACATCGTCCATATCTTCCTCCCTACCCTGCTCATCTCCTCTGTCATCGCCCGCAGAAGGATCCTTCTACATTAAAAAAATAATAACATCCATTCATAGATAAAAAAATTAGTGCGAAGATATATTAAATATTTTATTACATTACATAAATTGAAATCAAACATAATATCAAATCGATACCTGCATAGATTTTATAGACCCCAACTAACCTAGCTGTCATTAGTATTTTAAATTAATTACATTTAGAGGCTGCAGTTTTGAGCGCTGGGCCCAAACCGGGTATCCGATTTGGATTCCGCCAGTTCTCACAAGTCACTTTTATCTCTCAGGTCCTGTTGGAACAATCGGCACACCGATCAGACCGGTATTTCTGATTTTAGACTCCCGGACCCGACTTCTTTAATTTTAAACTAAGTGTATTTACAAAATGTACTTTTGAGCCTCGGGCCCAAACCAGATATCCGATTTAGATTCCGTCAGTTCTGACAAGTCACTTTCATCTACCAGGTCCTGTTGGAACGATCGACACGTCGATCAGACATGTATTTCAGATTTTAGACCCCCCAACCCCCACTTATCTGTCTTTTAAATTAATTACATTTCGAGAATGCACTTTTGAGCGTCGGACCCAAACCAAATATCTGATTTGGATTCCGTCAGTTCCGACAAGTCACTTTCATCTCCCAAGTCGTATTGGAATGATCGACACACCGATCAGACTGATATTTCAGATTTTAGACCCCCAAACCCGACTTCTTTAAATTTAAACTAAGTGCATTTACAAAGTGCACTTTTGAGCGCTGGGTCCAAATCGGGTATCCGATTTGGATTCCGCTAGTTCCCACAAGTCACTTTTATCTCCCAGGTCTTGTTGGAACGATCGGCACGTCGATCAGACCGGTATTTCAGATTTTAGACCCCCCAACCCCTCGTTATCTGTCTTTTAAATTAATTACATTTAGAGACTGCACTTTTGAGCGCTGGGCCCAAACCGGGTATCCGATTTAGATTCCGCCAGTTCTCACAAGTCACTTTTATCTCCCAGGTCTTGTTGGAACGATCGGCACGCTGATCAGATCGGCATTTCAGATTTTAGACCCCTGGACCCGACTTCTTTAATTTTAAACTAAGTGTATTTATAAAATGCACTTTTGAGCGCTGGGCCCAAACCGGATATCCGATTTAGATTTCGTCATTTCTCACAAGTCACTTTTATCTCCCAGGTCCTGTTGGAACGATTGGCACCCCGATCAGACCGGTATTTTAGATTTTTGACCCCCAGATCCGACCTCTTTCATTTTAAACTAAGTGTATTTATAAAATACACTTTTGAGCGTTGGGCCCAAACTAGATATCTGATTTAGATTCCGTCAGTTCTGACAAGTCACTTTCATCTCCCAGATCGTGTTGGAACGATCGATACACCGATCCGAATAATATTTCAGATTTTAGACTCTCGAATCCCAAATTGTATGAATTCTTCTAAACTAAGTTAGTTTTGAAAACACACTTAGTTTTGAATTGAGTTATTTGAGCTTCGGGGTCAAACCGGATATCTGATTTAGAATCCGTCAGCTCTCACAACTTACATCTACCTCGCAGGTCGTGTTGGAATGATCGGCACGCCGATTAGGCTGATATTTGAGATTTTAGACTCCTGCACCCCGAATTGTATGAATTCTTCTAAACTAAGTTACTTTTGAAAACACACTTAGTTTTGAATTGAGTTATTTGAGTGTCGGGCTCAAACTAGATATCCGATTTAGAATCCTTTAGCTCTCACAACTCACGTCTACCTCGATTGTCATGTTAGAATGATCGGCACGCCGATCAGGCCAGTATTTTATATTTTGGACTCCCGAATCCTGAATTTTCTCAATTCTTCTAAACTAAGTTACTTTTGAAAACTAACTTAGTTTTGAAATTAATTATGAATATAATTGAGTAATTATGTCAAAATAAAAATATATTAAACACTCACCTGGTGGGCCTGTGCCGTGGTGGTGGTAGATCAATGAGGGAGAATTCTCGCCTGGGAGAGGTGTTGTGTCTCTGAGGTCATTTGAGTCATTCTGTGGTCTCTTGGGTCATTCGACATCATTCTATAGTCATATGAGTTCTGTGGCATTCTTGGTTTTGATAATGCCTTAACACTATTAGTCATTGTTGTTTATCACTCTCCATGTATTTGGTTTCATGATGCCCATTCACAACTTGCCTTATATGTTCTCACATTGCATTAATACTAAGGAGCATGTGGTTCTTGAATGCTCACATCAATCTTGAAACTTTGGGTTACTTGATGATCATCCATTCGTTTAAATTCATTGTCATATGAACTTGCTCTTTTGATATGGATGGTTAATTTGGAAATGAGCTTTTCTATCCTTCTTGTTATTGAAATTCCATGAGTGTGTTTCATGGATATTTTATTTGGGGTGGTTGAGCTCTTATTTCTTGATCTTTAGCTCAGAACACTTGTGATTCAAAGTGTTCACATATAACTAATTCATGAGATTTCATATGTGTATTTCATACATTTATTATATGGATTATTGAGCTAAAGTTCTAATCCTTTTTATATGATTTTACAGGCCAAAACACTCAATATATATTCCCCAAGATCAAAGGAGTTTGATGCCACAGAGTTCGGAAGGGTTACAATGACATTTGGGGCTGAATTGTGTTAATTTGGAATTTACTGTAGCTTTAGGTCGGCCGGCGGCACTGTAGCTAGGTCGACTGAATTTCCCAGAACCAAAAGGTTCGGGATCTGTGACATTCCGGTCGACCGGCCCATGAATTCTGGTCGACCGCCAGCCTCGATGCGGCCATGTTTGACTTCGAAATCCACCTCGTGGCCAGCCCCTTTCCATGGATTTGTTTAATCAAACCTTACCTAACTTCCCATGATTTGTGGATCTGGTCAGGAGGGTGTCCAAGGACCATTCCAAGGGTTATAAAACCAACATGAGAGGGTTAGAAACCCTAATTGATGGAGTTGATGAAGTGAATCAAGGGAGGCCATTTCGAGAGCACTGTAGCACCTCCGTGAACAGTGTTTCGGGCAGGAGTTCTTCATCCTTCCAAGGTGATTCAAGGTGAGATCTGAAGCCAAGCAACCTCCAATCAAGCAAGAAGTATTCAAGGCTTGCAAAGGTGATCAAAGCTACATCCATACACCTCTTCATCAACTCAAGGAGATTCAAAGAAGATTAAAACTACATCCAACAATCTCTCCATCAACTCAAGGTGATTCAAGCTCATATCTAAATCCAGCAACCTCCAAGGAAGAGTAGAAGAAAGCAAGGCTAACAAGGGAAATCAAAGGAGGCTGCAAGGGTGTGTTCAAGGAAGAGGAGTTTGAGTTACTGTAGCTGTGAACAGTACTCCGGGAAGAAGTTCTTCATCAAATCCTCAAGAGATTCAAGTTCCAACAAACCTCAGACAAGATCTTTTCTCTTAAGCATATTCTCTATCTTGTTTGAGTGATTTCATATTTGTTCGTTTTCCATTTCATTCAAACATTTGGAATTGAGAATCGTCCCTACCGGTGGTTAGTAGGAAGGCAATCGGGAGTTCTCCGATTTGCGGTGTAGCCGTCCTTGCCAGCTTTGTGTGTAGGAAGACAGAAAGAGGGGTTTCTCTGTTCTGTGGTTTGGGGCGTGTCCTCGGGTCAAGCTGTGTGTCAGCAAGGAAGCCTCACCGGGTTTTGGTGAGGGGTGGACGTAGGTTGCGGGGTTGCAACCGAACCACCTTAAAAATCTCTGTGTTGTGGGTTGTTTATTGTGTGTGATTGCTCTATATCTTCTAACCCCATTCACAGGTTCGTGTGTTTCCATACTTGGTTAGATTGTTCACACACATATGCACTTTGAGTGATCATCATAGCACACACACACACAAGCACGGTTGTTGCAAGCTATTGCATGTTTTAGTGTTATGCTTTATGATCCCTGCACTACAAGGCTTATTTCTTTCAAGATCACAAATGTGCTTAAAGAAGTGTAGACGTTTCATAGCTTGTAATTCAAGTCTTTTCATTTGAGCCACTCTACTTAATTCTGCTGTGCATTGTGCCTAAGTGATTCATTCGCTTAATAAGAGTGGTTTAAGCTTCCGCTAGCTAATAGTTTTTAAATAGGCCAAAGCTTGTGAAAGGATCTATTCAACCCCCCCTTCTAGATCCATTTACACCTCGCAGGACCCAACAAGTGGTATCAGAGCGAGGCTATGTCATTCCCAGATCCAACGATCTGTAGGGAAAGATCCCGGTGTTTGTTATTTAGATGGATTCACATGCTACACTTACTTCGATGGCTTCTCCACCCATTTATGATGGTTCAAATTTTTCTACATGGGTTGGAAGAATGTTCATCTATGTTAGCTCCATAGATCCACAATTGTGGACTCTCATATACAATGGTCCTCATGAGCTGTCATCAAATTCAATTGATTGGCTAGCTGAACATGAGACCAAACATAATGATAATCGTCTTGCATATAACTTAATTACAGTTGCAGTTGATCTAAGACTAACTCATCTTGTGTCCTCTTGCAGCACAGCCAAGCAAGTATTGGACAAGTTGGTTAAAATCCATGAAGGGAAGGAACAAGAACAAGAATGCTTCATGGCCGACCGTATAGAACAGTCTAGCAATGCATCTTCATCACAGGTAAACTCTGACTCTGAGGAATTCACTTTTGAAGAGCTTATGGAAGCCTATGGTGAGTTGATTACTCAATACAAAAAGGTCAAATCAGAAAATAAAAATTTGAAAAAAGATCTCAAGAAAATCAACCAAAATGAAAGCTTGTTTTGTAAAAAGTGTTCTATTGTTAAAGAGCTTAACAATACTCTCTCAGTTGATCTAGATACGCATAAACAAAGCATTGCATGTCTAAGGGAAGAAAATGAAAATCTTCATGATGAAATCACTAGGTTGGAAGAAATTGTAATAAAACTTCAAAACCAACCTAAGTCAATCTCTAATGATCAAACTATGGCCGATGGGCTAATCCATGATGAGAGGTTGATTGAAGAAAATAAAAATTCTGTTTCATGCTCTGCTAATTTTGTATGTGAAAAATGTTCATTCTTGAGAAACATAAATGTTGGTCTCCATGATGATCTTGAATGGCAACAAAAACTGATTGATTCTCTGAAAGAAGAGAATAGAGAGTAGTTGGAAAAGAAAATCGAACTTGAACAAGCTGAAGAAGAATTGCATGAAAAATTGGCTGCACATGAAAAAGGCAAATCTATCATTGAAGATCACTCTGAAACTTTGCATGCTTTAGAACAACAAAATCAAAATCTTAAAGCAGTAAATGCCATGCTCAATGAGCAATTGGCAGCATGCGAAGAGGGCCTTATTGAATCTAAACAGCACATTTCCTCACTTGAAAATGAAATTCAAGGTTTGAATGATTTCCTGTCAATGTTTGCCCAAATCCAAGATTTTGGATCACCGGAAGCCACCACTTCCTGTGGTCACCAAAAGGGGCATACTGCTTGAAAGAAAAGTAAAATTCAGCATGCTCATCCAAACATGCACCATAACATGCCCAATGCCAAATACCATGCCTTCCACAAAATGAATGTCAATTGTTATTATTGTGGTAAACATGGTCACACTATGCATGATTGTTTGATCTTGAGAAATGATGAGCTTAGAGCAGGACAGCAAGTGAAAGGGCAAGGAAAGAAACAGGTCAACACTGGCAGAGGGCTTGCTCAACAAAATTCTGTACGGAACCACATGGAGAATCAGAAGTGTCGACATTCCTATCCAGACAGGTCGACACTCCCCATGGCCTTTAATAAAAATGCTTCTCTTTGCTACTCTCATTGTGGTAAGTCTGGCCATACTATCCAAGAGTGCTGGCATTTGAAGGGAAAGCATCACCTTCATGCCATGAAAGGTAAATCTCATGCTCACCCACAAAAGCATAATCCACATGCACACGCACATGAACATAAAAAGAAAAATCAATCTTTTGTGTGTTGTTTCTATTGTGGGAAAAATGGGCATGAGATATATGATTACCTCACAAAGAAGGAGGATGATGTGATTGCCCTGAAAAAGGTGGGCCAAGATGCTAATGAGAATTTTGGGTGCAGGATGCCTTGGAGCTGAACAAAGGATCATAAGGTAAATAAAAGCTCAAGACACAGGTATGTACATAAATCTTTTAAGTTTAGTCATCTTGCATGTTTACTATTGACATGTAGATAGTGCATCATACGTCTGCCCAATGTCATTAGATTCTGCAAACTGAATTACTCTTTGAAATACAAAACCCCCAAGGTGTGAGATGAACTTTTGAGCTTGATAACTTGTTTACACCATGCTTGATTTCAGCTATTTAACTCATGAAAAATTTGTTATGCTGATGAAGTTAATGTGATGATGAGTTGCATAAGTCTATCAGCCACATGAAATTCTTGGACTTTGGTTTTGATGATGCATGTCATGGCTGCATTTTCAACTCGTTATTCATGTTAGCATTATTCAAAAGGGGGAGTCTAGCAATTGACATCATCATGTTGCATTCAGTTAAAAATCAATTGTGAATGATTTGTGTTTGCATCATCTTGTAATCACACATACCTTAATGCACATCATGTTTAGAAGACAAATGATAATGCACAATCATTTTGCAGTATCTTCATTGCATTGTGCATTCACATAACTCTTAGGCTGTATAGTTCATTGCCAACCCTTGCATGTACTCAGGGGGAGTCAACATCAATCTAGCTCGAATCATTTTACATCATTTTACTCTTGCACGGCCATGGTATATTAAATGTTGATGTATGGAAATACAGGTTATGCTTGCCTAGAAGTACTCAATATGCGTGAGGACTAACCTCCGCCAAGTACCATGCGTCAATGTCGCATATAGGCCATATAGCTAGGGGGAGTTGTCTTGATGAGGCATTCATGCATATGTTTCATATTCATCATGTTGGTTCATGCATTTCATGTTTGATCAGGTCAACCTCTGCATGGTTCAAGTAAACCTCTCATTGACATTTGTCATTCTTTGTGACTGCAAACATCACTCCTTGCGTGCTTTCATTGCATATTCTTAGGGGGAGTCGTGTTGTTCTTCTTGGTTCATTCGTCCTTTTTGCATATGAACCTCAATGGCCTCCAGTGTGATAATAAGTTCAAGAGACATACATCACTACAGTGTAAGAACTTTCTATTATATGAACTGATGATTGTCCATTCAATGAAAATGGTTCAGATTTAATGATTTCCTTGAAGTTTTGATATATCTTTTGAAATCATCCATATTTTGTGGTTTTAATAGACCTTAACTAGAGATTGCATATTGTGCCTTGAATAACTATTCTGAAATCTGAAAATCCAAATGTCTTGACAACTTTGGTGATACTCTAGAGCTTAGTATTGTTTCTAAACATCTTGATGAGCTGGAATTCTTGAAAATCAATTTACAGAGCAATGATAGTGTTGCACGGAGAAATATGCCCCGTCATCAAATCAAGTGACGAATGATATGTCATGATGTGCCTCTGTTATCTCTGTCTTAATTCATTTGGACTCTAAGTAGAGCAATGACATAATTGCTGAGAAATATATCTTCTCATCAAAGAAATGAGTTTGGATATGTCATGACGTGATGTTGCTATCTCTGTTCATTCTGAAGCATAACAGTCAGTCTTGCCAAATATCTAGGGCTACTAGCGTCTAAACAACGTGTATTCTTACGGCTAGGAGGCATGTACTAGACTTGATTGCTCGTAACATATGAGTCATGTGCCTTCAAATTCAAACGATATTGAAAATCAAATTTGTTAAACTCATAAAATTCCATGCTTTAGTCATGCTTGTTTAGCCTCAATACTAGTTTTTGTGTTATTCCCTTTGTGGTTATTGAATATGGATGTATAAGATAAGGGAAGGTTAAACACTGTCAAGATATGTGCTTCTGGTTCATTTCTATTAAACCATGGATGTCGATGCTTTTTAAACTCTATTGATGATCTTGGTTTTCATTAGCTTTGAACCATATATATTGCTCCCGGCATGTTTCTAATTTCCATATAATGGCTTGCTCTTCCACTACCATTCCACTCTGATCTCTAGGACCTTTGTCAACCACTGTGCCGTATCCCTCCTTTTTGCTATTGGCAAAGGGGGAGAATGTCTTGTTGTGAGTCCTTGCTATGGACTTGGGAGAAAGGGGGAGATGTTGCATTTTGTTGCCTTTGTGCGTTGTCAAAGGGGGAGAGTGCATTGTGGATATGGAGAATCCAAGGGGGAGAGAACCTTCATTTATCATGAGGGTTAATGCATAGCATTCATACACTTTACTTCTCCATGCATTTGTATATCCATGCATACATATATGCATTCACATGCTTCACTATAATGGATCTTGAGCTGCACATGTTACATAAACTTTGTTGTTTGCCTTCATCTGCCATATCTACATAAATCATTCAGGCTGCCATGATTACATCATCATACTAAACAAGTGGTATCATCTAACAAGTGGTATCATCTTGATGCACCTTTCAAGTCGCATCCAAAATCATTGGTGTCCTCTGTCAAGTGATATCACATTACTTTTTCATTCATTGGCATGTGGCATAAGACCTAGCATCATTAGCATCATGCTCTCATGCTAATAGAGAGGCATGCGCATCTTAACTTCATACAATTGTAGCTTGCATCTATCATTTCCATGCATTGCTTAGCAAATCCAAAAAATCTGAAAACTAGAAAATCACTAAAAATCTACAAAATTTGAAATCAAAATTTGCTCCTTGGCTGCTCTATCCATCTCCTATTTGAGGATTTGAATCATGCTGCTGTGGCTCCACCTCTCACACTTACTTTGTCTTTGCCAAGTCACGGGACACCACCATGTTCGATACCTCCATATCAATCATTGGTCTCAGTCCTATAACTGGCTTTCCACAATTGGTTGTTCTCTTTGGTTATTTTGTCAATCTTAATAAGTGTACATCCATTGGCATGTATTTCCACATCATTTTGTGTGCGTCATTAATGTGCGTCTCTCTTTCTCTTTTCTAGATCTTTTAATGTTGTCAAAGGGGGAGAAGAATAGGTGAGTCATTCATCAAAGAAGATTATGTGAGTCATTCATCAAAGGATGTGGTAAGGTAAGAAGGTAAGATTATGTGAAGTCATTACTCAATGCATGTGGTGAATGTGGTAAGATTCCTCATTTTATTCTTCAGACTCATAGTTGCCCTGTGAGTTTATAATGACTCATAGTTCAGAATGACTCATAGTTGCCATCATCAAAAAGGGGGAGAATGTTGTGTCTCTGAGGTCATTTGAGTCATTCTGTGGTCTCTTGGGTCATTCGACATCATTCTATAGTCATATGAGTTCTGTGGTATTCTTGGTTTTGATAATGGCTTAACACTATTAGTCATTATTATTTATCACTCTCCATGTATTTGGTTTCATGATGCCCATTCACAACTTGCCTTATATATTCTCACATTGCATTAATACCAAGGAACATGTGGTTCTTGAATGCTCACATCAATCTTGAAACTTTGGGTTACTTGATGATCATCCATTCGTTTAAATTCATTGTCATATGAACTTGCTCTTTTGATATGGATGGTTAATTTGGGAATGAGCTTTTCTATCCTTCTTGTTATTGAAATTCCATGAGTGTGTTTCATGGATATTTTATTTGGGGTGGTTGAGCTCTTATTTCTTGATCTTTAGCTCAGAACACTTGTGATTCAAAGTGTTCACATATAACTAATTCATGAGATTTCATATGTGTATTTCATACATTTATTATATGGATTATTGAGCTAAAGTTCTAATCCTTTTTATATGATTTTGCAGGCCAAAACACTCAATATATATTCCCCAAGATCAAAGGAGTTTGATGCCACAGAGTTCGGAAGGGTTACAATGACATTTGGGGCAGAATTGTGTTAATCTGGAATTTACTGTAGCTTTAGGTCGACCGGCGACACTGTAGCTAGATCGACTGAATTTCCCAGAACCAAAAGGTTCGGGGTCTGTGACATTCCGGTGGACCGGCCCATGAATTCTGGTCGACCGCCAGCCCCGATGCAGCCATGTTTGACTTCGAAATCCACCTCGTGGCCAACCCCTTTCCATGGATTTGTTTAATCAAAGCTTACATAACTTTCCATGATTTGTGGATCTGGTCTGGAGGGTGTCCAAGGACCATTTCAAGGGTTATAAAACTAACATGAGAGGGTTAGAAACCCTAGTTGATGGAGTTGATGAAGTGAATCAAGGGAGGCCATTTCGAGAGCACTGTAGCAACTCCGTGAATAGTGTTTTGGGCAGGAGTTCTTCATCCTTCCAAGGTGATTCAAGGTGAGATCTGAAGCCAAGCAACCTCCAATCAAGCAAGAAGCATTCAAGGCTTGCAAAGGTGATCAAAGCTACATCCATACACCTCTTCATCAACTCAAGGAGATTCAAAGAAGATCAAAGCTACATCCAACAATCTCTCCATCAAATCAAGGTGATTCAAGCTCATATCTCAATCCATCAACCTCCAAGGAAGAGTAGAAGAAAGCAAGGCTAACAAGGGAAATCAAAGGAGGCTGCAAGGGTGTGTTCAAGGAAGAGGAGTTCGAGTTACTGTATCTGTGAACAGTACTCCGGAAAGAAGTTCTTCATCAAATCCTCAAGAGATTCAAGCTCCAACAAACCTCAGACAAGATCTTTTCTCTTAAGCATATTCTATATCTTGTTTGAGTGATTTCATATTTGTTCGTTTTCCATTTCATTCAAACATTTGGAATTGAGAATCGTCCCTACCGGTGGTTAGTAGGAAGGCAATCGGGAGTTCTCTGATTTGCGGTGTAGCCGTCCCTGCCGGCTTTGTGTGTAGGAAGACAGAAAGAGGGGTTTCTCTGTTCTGTGGTTTGGGGCGTGTCCCCGGGTCAAGCTGTGTGTCAGCAAGGAAGCCTCACTGGGTTTTGGTGAGGGGTGGACGTAGGTTGCAGGGTTGCAACCGAACCACCTTAAAAATCCCTGTGTTGTGGGTTGTTTATTGTGTGTGATTGCTCTATATCTTTTAACCCCATTCACAGGTTCGTGTGTTTCCATACTTGGTTAGATTGTTCACACACATATGCACTTTGAGTGATCATCATAGCACACACACACACACAAGCACGGTTGTTGCAAGCTATTGCATGTTTTAGTGTTATGCTTTATGATCCCTGCACTACAAGGCTTATTTCTTTCAAGATCACAAATGTGCTTAAAGAAGTGTGGACGTTTCATAGCTTGTAATTCAAGTCTTTTCATTTGAGCCACTCTACTTAATTCCGCTGTGCATTGTGCTTAAGTGATTCATTCGCTTAATAAGAGTGGTTTAAGCTTCCGCTAGCTAATAGTTTTTAAATAGGCCAAAGCTTGTGAAAGGATCTATTCAACCCCCCCTTCTAGATCCATTTACACCTCGCGGGACCCAACAAGAGGAGGCCACTGATTGCCTGCAACATGGTTGCCTGCTGGCTAGACATCTCCTCTCGGATTTGCCGCTGCATCTGCTGTTGCAAATCAGAAATCTCAGATCGGATGATGTCTCTGACGTCGCTGGCAGCAGTACTGGGGGCAGGTGGAGGTATACTGAAGGCACTGTTACTGGTTTGGGCAGAGCCTGAACTCGTACACGATGATATCATCGTGCGAGAGTCCAGGCTCTCCCCAAAACCATATAGTCGGCCTTTCTTCGGTACGCCTGCTGTTGCCACCCATTCCGCCGGATCGAACTCCGACCGCTGCGTGTCTCCCTCCCCGTACTTCTCTGTCACAGCTCTGCTATATGTTTCCTACAAATTGAATAAAATAACTAGTCAATTTCATATGAATCAATCTGATTTAAATGAACGGTAGAAGTTGCATATGTAGATAAACTTACCGCTGCTGAGTGAGCTCTCTCACTCACAAATTGATCTGTCCCCTTCATTTTGTGTGTTCTATCGAACACCTCGAGGAATGACGGAGCTCGATTAAGCTCCACAGCATGTTATACAATTCATAGTAAAAAAACGTCATATATATTAACAAAATGTAAGAAGATAAATTGAAACATTACTTACCATTTTTTGTTTATGAGCCACAAAAGAGACGGATCCACTCGTATGCAAATTTGTGCCCAGTTGTGACGCCCTGTTTGCTTTGACTTTTCGGAACTTTTCTATCCACTTGGGGTCGGCAAATTTGTCACATACTATGTCCCAATCCTCCTTCCTCATCCATAGAGGGCGGTGCTCCTTCCACAGCTCTCGGTCTTCACTCCCACCAGCCTTATTTTTAGCGTGTTCATGGGCCTCATGTACTTTCATTCGGAAATTTGACTTCATACTAGACTCCCAGGTAGAACGACATCTCACCGCGTCATGTCCACTCGGGAATTGATAAGTCCGCTGTAAATAAATTAAGTTTCGCACTTAGTATACTGTTGGGAATTGAGTTTGAAAATACTTGAATTAAATGATGTAATTACTTATGGAGAACATGTCCCTTAAGTTGTCGCGGATGGCCATCGAAAATTCTTTGAAAGACGATACTTGCCCGTGCACATGTGCCATTACTAATTCAATGGAATGATGGACAACATCGTAATGTTCAAATTTTTTACTGCAATTGTAAATGTCAAAATATTCATATTAGACAGTTGAAGGCTAAATAATGAGTGTAATAACCTTATAAATTTACCCGGAGATCTAGCACGGGCGACGTCCATCATGGGCCATGCCTCCCACATGACGACTACCGGCATCGTCAAGTGCATGAGTGGTGGGGGTGTGTCCTGTACAAGTGGGAGGTGGTGGGAGGGCACTGGGACATGTAAGAATTAATTTTCACAAGTAAAACGAATATTTTACTGAGCCTTAAAATATACAGTGGCTGCAGCGGGAGGTGGTGGGGGTGGCGCATGTGGTCGTGCTGGGAGGGGACTGTGAACTATAAGAATTAAATATCATAAGTAAAACAAATATTTTACTAAAAATTAAAATATACATAATTGGAAAAATACTGGGACCTGTTAGAATTAAATTTCATAAGTAAAATGAATATTTTGGTGAAAATTAAAATATACATACCTGCAGCGGGAGGTGGTGGGGGTGGCGCCTGTACAATAGGTGGGAGGGTATTGGGACCTGTAAGAAATAATTTTCATAAGTAAAACAAATATTTTGCTAAAAATTAAAATATACATACCTGCAGCGGGAGGTGGTGGGGGTGGCGCATGTGGTCGTGCTAGGAGGGGACTGTGAACTATAAGAATTAAATATCATAAGTAAAACGGATATTTTGCTGAAAATTAAAATATACATAATTGAGAAATACTGGGACCTGTAAGAATTAAATTTCATAAGTAAAATGAATATTTTGTTGAAAATTAAAATATACATACCTGCAGCGGGAGGTGGTGGGGGTGGCATCTGTACAACAGGTGGGAGGGCACTGGGACCTGTAAGAATTAATTTTCATAAGTAAAGCAAATATTTTGCTGAAAATTAAAACATACATACCTGTAGCGGGAGGTGGTGGGGATGGCGCATGTACAAGTGGTCGTGAGCTGACACATGGACCTATAAGGACATTCTTTTAAGCTAGTAAATGATTAAAACATTTATATAGCTAACTATTTTAATAGATATACATGTACCTGAAAAAGATGCCAAAGAGGAGGGAGTAGAGCCCCTGTCACTGCCCTGTCTCCTCCCACTCCCAGTACGACCTCCTCGGACCATTTCTTTATTACTAATAAAATAATTAATACATATTAATCCTCAATTATATAAGGCTAGACCAATGTTATTAAAAATTATGTAAAAATGAATGGTTATCTTACTAAATTATCAAAATGTGCCTCCCTCATGCTGATGATATATCTAACTCATCATCATCTTCGTCATCCATAGTAGCCTCATCAGATTCGAACTCTTTCTCTTCATCCGATTCCTCCTCCCCTCTAACATCAACATTTAGCTCCGTCGGATCGACTTCTTCCACTTCATATCCCTTACGTAATGACAGTGGCTCATCAGATTCGTCTAGATTAATATGCGTGCAACCGACAACGCCAACTTCGTCTGATTGAAAATATTCAGCACTGGCAACTTCTGAGGGGTTTTCACTCATATTTAACTCATAAGTGGGAAAGAGTTTTGATTTAACCCTTCAAACTGCCCACCAATCTTTATTCTTAGATGAGAGATAGCTTGAATAATACACTTGTCGGGCTTGTGCGGCTAAAATGAACGGTTCATAGGTATTAAGTTTAGACCTATATTTGACATCGACAATCCCATAAGTTGTGTCATGTCGAACAGAATTAGGATCAAACCAATGACACTTAAATATGTATACATGATTGTCTCGTCCCAAATACTGAAGTTCTAAGACTTCGTCAAGAATATCGTAGTAGTCCAATTCCACTTCATTGTATAAACTTCCCTTAACAGATACGACGTTGTTCATCATAGACTTACTTCGTCTATAATCCATCGTATGAAATCTATATCCATTCACAATATATCCTTGATAGGCACGTGCAACCGTCGAGGGGCCATAACTTATCTGTTGTACCCTTTGATCAGTAATGAGACCTTGTTCAACCTATATGTAAATTTGAGTAGTTATAATAAGGTTCAATCTCCTCAACATACATAAATACAAACATATATATTCGACGATCGACACTAACTTGATATTCAACGATCGACACTAACACGTCCTAGATATTTGAACATTTTTGTGGTAATTCTGAATCAAATTGTCTGCAATATAAATACACTACTACTTTAAATGAACTGCAGAACAAGGATGAACAACTTATGGACATCGCTAGAAATGTGAGTTAAGAACTTACTCAACATAAGGTTCAATCTCGGTACAATATTCAAAATAATATATATCTCAGTGGCATACAACTCTCTGTCTTCGAGCGTGCACATCGAGCAACGTCCGAATGCACGTCCAGGATGCTTAAATATAGAGAGCCGATCGAACGAATCATCAACTCCCCCATCATCATTACGTAGAGGTCGAGTACGACGAGTTAGAATCTCTGGCTCAAAGTACATGGAACAGAAGTTCGATATTTCTTTAAGAATATATGCCTCAGCAATCGAACCCTCCACCTTCGCCTTATTGCGAACTTTTATTTTTAATTCATGCATGCACCTACAACAACAAGTTAGATGGCAATGACATATACCGACCATGGATGACATGTAACTTAACAAAAATTCTGACATACCTCTCAAATGGATACATCCATCGAAATCGTACTGGTCCTCTGACAATAGCCTCGTATGGCAAATGGATGACCAGGTGCTCCATTGAATCAAAGAATGTCGGAGGAAATATCTTCTCTAGCTTGCAAATGGTTGTGACCACATTTTCTTCGATAGTTTATACATCCCCCAGTCTGAGTTCTGATGCACATAAAATCTTGAAAAACTGACTCAGCTCGGTCAATGCTCCCCATATAGGCTTTGGCAACAAATCATAAAATGCAATGGGCACTAGCCTCTCCATGAACACATGACAGTCGTGACTTTTCAGACCTTATATTTTTCCATCATTAGCATTCACACAACGGGCTATGTTAGATGCATATCCATCTAGGAATCTCAACGGTTTCAACCACTGGCACACTTCCTTGATCTGTGTATCATTAAGCACGTAAGTTACTTTAGGCTGCACAGTTTTTTCATTTACGTTCTGTAGTTCCAGTTCTGGACGTTTACAAAGCATCTTTAAATCCATACGCACTTTGGCGTTATCCTTTGTTTTGCCTTTAACATTCATGATCATATTGAACACATTATCAAAAAAAATCTTCTCGGTATGCATAACATCCAGATTGTGTCATACAAGAAGAGTTGACCAATAAGGTAATTCCCAAAAAATACTTTTCTTGTTCCAGTTGTGATCCTTTCCAAAGCTAGAGAGTTGGTGTGTGCTACCAGATAATTGTACTACATCTGGTAAATTTTACACCCGTGTCGCCATATGTCGACCCAACACACGTTACAAGTCTGCTTCATCCATTTCAACAGTATTTTTTTTAAAGAGTCTTTTTGCCTAAAAAGGATGGTCACTTAGTAGCAACCGCCGATGGTAATCAAACTAGCATGCTTTCCCACCATGTTTCAATACAAATGATTTGGTATCTTCCATACAGTAAGGACATGTTAACCTCCCATGTGTGCTCCAACCAGATAGCATTCCATATGCAGGGAAGTCACTTATTGTCCACATCAGTGCAGCCTTCATAATAAAATTTTGCTTCCTACATGCATCATAAGTAACAACTCCATCAGTCCATAATAAATTGAGCTCATCAATCAACGGCCTGAGATATATGTCCAAGTTTTTTCCTGACCTTTTTAGACCATGAATTACTAAGGACAATCAACTCCATCAGTCTCATATTTCTCGAACTCTCCTAGAAGGACAATCAACCTTCTAAGAGAGTTCATTTTAATTTTAGACTCTACATGAGAGAAAGTACTTGTATTCAGCCCTTAATCCTAATTATTAGCCTCTCCAAAAATCTAAGTGGAAGAATGTACTGGCTGAAGTGTAGCACTTTCTCTCCAGCAGAGTCTGCTATTGACAAAATGTTCATAAATAATTTTTTCTTCACTCCATCTTTCAAGTCTATGGAGTCCAAAAGATTATCAATCTCTTGATCTTTCACTTTCATGACACCCCGGTCTCCAGAAGCATAATCAGCACAATCTTTCAAACATGGATGCAAGTACACTGAATACCAATAACAATTCTCTTAAACTTCTCATATTTCCCGAACTCTCCTAGAAGTTTTTTCTGTTTGGGACTCAGACACAATAGCACAGTGAAATCAATGTGTTCTGGCAACTCATCCAAGAAATCACCTTTGTAGTAATGCAAGACATCTCCGGTCATCTCCCGAAGGTCCTTTATGATAGAAATTCTCCTTTTACAATGATCATCATTTTGCAATGTTTCTTCACTACATCAAAGAAAGCTGCCTCTGCATCAACTTTCAGGTGCCACCTGATATAGATGCTCTACTCAGGATACGTCTCATGGCATCTCGTGATGAGTCAATGTTTAGGAACTTACGACGCACTAGATTTAATATATTAAAAACTTCTTTGACATGATTCTGAAATAGTGTCCCTGAAAGAACCACCTTACGGGGAGGTTGCACCTTTTTAAGCGTTGAAAGAATATTTGTGTCTTCATTTCTAGGAGTATGGCCTTCATCTAAAATAAAAATGCTAGGGACCTTTAGTAACGTCTCTTGACATGCAGCCCCTATCTCGTCTCTTACATCACACACAATTCTAGAAAACTGCTTATAACCCAAGAAAAGAATACTCTTGTTCTCCTCTCATTTTTGAAGAACGTGAAGCTACTGAGATCTATTGTCAGCCTTAACAGAGTAGAAGTCATACAGAGGAAGTTCTTCTACTTGTCAATGATGGAACTCTCTCTTCCACGTTGGCAGAATTCCTTGAGGAAGAATGATTAACGGCCTTGCAGAAGGATATTTAGCCAAACAACTCTGAATAAAGCTAACGAGCATCTACGTCTTTCCTGACCCTGGTGCATGTGCCAGAATGCAACCGCTAGGATTATCACCCACTAGGTTTCTCACCAAGAAATCGAAGCCCTCTATCTGATGTGGCTTCATTTGTTTCAGGTGCCTTGGGTGTAGAGAAAGTTCACAGGAAACTATATCCTCTTCAGACAATTTAGGTCCCGGGAATTACATTTTCTCATTGACGTATTGGTTGGTGAGTGGGTAATTGCAACAACGTAATTTCATTGGCGTGCCTAATTTTCAGCAACAATTCTGTGATTGTCATATCACAGAATAGGGGAAAACTCAACTAAATTTGAAGCATACCTATGAGGTGTGCGTTTGGTGAAACTTTTAGTTTGAAGTTATTCTTAATTGATATTTTCAACCCAAATATTATTAGCAGTTAGAATAGTCGACCCGTATTATAAACGGGCTAAAATAGAATGTGTTTACATTAATAGAATATTTTCCATTTAACACCTTAAGATTTTGAATTGGATGATCCAATTCAATAAACATTAGTATGATATTAGAGCACATTATTATAATTTAAACCCGCACACCCCTTGATGGACTAAAATATAGTGCCTTTATATTAGTGAAGTTCTCTCCACTCAACATCTTAAATTTTGAGTTGGATGGTATAATTTAATAAATTTTAATATTAACTGTGAGTAAAGACCTCTGATACTAGTCTATCTATCTTATTGTAATTATGATTAAATTAACTCTATCTCTTTTTTCATGGTCAAGTTAGAAAGTAGACATGGCTGTTCTATTGAGACGGATATTTTGTCTGTTCTAATTAAGATTACATAAATTAATTAAAATCTAATTAATAAATTAATTTACATGCTTTATTTGCCCCTCCCATCACCCCGATAATAAATCTAATTAAGATTACATAAATTAAAATAAAATGAAACAACATATAAAAATAAAATCAAATTTTTACTTACTGTTTATTCGCAAAAAAACTCCGATTCTTTCGTTCCTGTCCTCTCGACCGATTATCCTACCATGAATAAAAAATATATTAAATTAAATTAAATTAAATTAATTTATCTAATTCACATAGTGAGGGTGAGAGAGGGTGGGAGCAGGGAGGGGGAGGGAGGCCAACGGGAGAGGGAGAGAGGGCAGGAGCAGGGAGGGGGAGGGGGGCCAACGGTGCGTGTGTCTGTGTCTGTGTGTGCATATGTGCGTGTGTCTGTGAGGGGGAGGGGGGCCAACTGGAGAGGGAGAGAGGGCGAGGGAGGGCGAGGGGGTGGCCAACACAAAGAGGGAGAGGGATAGGACCGTGAGAGGGGAAGGGAGAACGGGAGAGGGAGGGGATCGACCACCCCCGGCCGGCGCCTCCTCTGCCGGGTGAGCGCCTCCTCTCCCAAGTGTGTGCGTGAGAGAGAGTGATGGAGCGGGAGAGGGAGTGAGGGAGACTAAGAGGGGGAGAGGGAGAGTGAGAGTGTTACAGAGAGAGGGAGAGGGATCGAGAGGGTTTACCTACCGAAGTGAGGACAGCGACGGCGAGTTTCGGCCGGTGATCGAGGATGAGGATGGCGACGGCGAGGAAGACAATGGTCGGCGGCGATGGGGAGGACGGCGACGGTGGCAGCAGCGACGACGGCGATAGGGAGAAGGACGAAAGAGAGAGTGAGAGGGAGAGTGGGGGGAAGTGAGTGACAGGGATTGGAGGGGACGGGGCCGATTTGGGCGGGGGTTCTCATGATTTTCAGACGGCATTTCAGATGAAACATATTTTCATCTGAAATTTGAAAAATATTTCAGACGGACTAATTTCCATCTGAATATAAGTCTCAAATTGAGACGGATAGTGCGACATATAAGTATCTATCTGAAATAACGATGGCATTTCAGACGGAAACTATCCGTCTGAATTTCAGATGGATATTGCGACTCAAATTATTCCATCTGAAATTTCCGTCGCTAACAGCGCCATTTCTTGTAGTGAGTATCTCCTCACTATAAGAAAAGCCAGATGCGTCCACTGACATCATACACTACGCCACAGGTATCTCCCACTCACCTCGAACGCGGTAACTGAGACACCAAACAAGTAACTAAGGAACAACAATAACGAGTGACTAGTCAGGGTCACGCCCGTCGGCGCTGGTCCAACGCCCCTGACCACGTGTGCACACACAAGCTCAATGTCTTGAGCCAGGCCTCTAACTGATTTCCCCCTCCCGTCGGGCTCTAACGGCAAGATAAAGGGGCCCACGACAACCATCCTACAAACAGTCTCTATCGAGAACTCACCCTGCCACCACTCTCAGGTGGGCCGACACACGGAAAGTGTCATCAGGCTACGACTAGTGGAGGCTCACTAGGCACAGAGACTCTCAAACAGAAACACCGAAGTGTGGACAGGCTAGGCAGGCACCTAAGCACATTGCAGCACCACGCCACCAGACTCAGGATAGCCAACTAGACCTGTTAACACAACGATACTTGAGTCACAAGACTCGGGTCAAGATCATCGCACATCACGGCTACACGTCGTTAATCAGCCTAGTCCCTAAGTCAAAACCACGGCAAAACACATCATGGAAGCGGCATAGAATAGCCAGATCCATATCATCAATAATGAGTCCTTGGCCCCTAAGCCTCTCATTGGACTCACAATTCTGCATAATGAGAAACACAGAACATGAGGGATTCTCTGGGCCCTCGAACCACATGGATACGCAAATTGAGGTAAGACGATACCTCTAAGCGTCCAAACCACAGTCTCGATCCCCATGGGATAGCCGAGATATTCACGAGGTCACATGTTAACCACTGGGTCACAACCGGGTTGATCGGAGACCATAATGACTCTCGAAACCACACGGCACACTACTCGGTATTACGTCACTTCTGAACAACCTATATCACAGTCACAACCCCCATAGGACGTCCACGACATCCATGGAACAATGGGCTAACCAAGGGTCGAAGCCAAACCAACCGAAAGCCAAACCGTCGAAAAGAAGACTCTGGGCAGGTGGCGGTCATCCTCCTGGCCGCTACCAGACAGCCCATCAAATAGTGATCTTATCGGGACCGCTAACAGAAAGTGACAGTCTCCAAAGGGCCGCCTCCTGAATATGGCAGTCCTGGCCAGACCGCCATTTAGTAGGAAACCCCAACACGGAGATAAGGAGAAAACTGGCAGAATGCGGTTACCTGGGGACGGTAACTTGAAGCAGCCGGTCACTCCAGGGCCGTCCCTTGGAGGTGGCAGTCATAACCAGACCGTCTTCTCCAAGCTGCCTCGAAAAACACACGATAGGTCATCTTGGTTGTGGTCCACCCCTGACCATTACTTAATAAGACGGTCAGTCCCAAGGCCGCTACTAGGAACAGACCTAACTGACTTAAAATCAAATAGCGGTCCCCTTTGGGCCGCTACTACCAAGTTGCGGTCGGTAACAAGACTGCCACCCGAAACTGACTTAAAACGCTGAAGAACCAGATGACGGTCTACCTGGGACCGTCTCTTACAAATGGCAGTCCTCCCATGGCCGCCTTATCAAGTAGCGGTCTCTGGTACGACCGCTACCTCACTCCGATGCGAAAATCGAAGGAACTCACAAAACCCGATCGTTTCATGCCCCAATCGTCCCAGAACGACGAGGAAACATCCATAGACTCGATATCAACCTTCCACAAGCCGAAAGGGATCCAGAAATCTACAAATGACTAGAAACGGACGATTTCCACTAATCCACCCAAAATGACTCACGTGGGCATCCGGCCTCATACCGGTCCCAAACCACGAGCAAATGGCATCAAACTGACAAGAATCGAATCCCGACAAGCCAGGGGTTCAAATTCTAGCATTAGAATCGAAAACCATGACCTGGAACAGCGATTTCGTCTCACACCCCCGATACATGCATTTTCCCTTAAAATAGGAAAACCCGCTCATACTCACGCTTATCGACTTGAAATCGCGAGGGAAAGTAGAAAACAAGTAGAGTATCATCCCCCTACCTCCATCGAAGATCTCGCGCACCGAAATAGCCGAAAACCATCACACGAATCACGCTGTGCTTTGAATCCACGGAACAGGATCGTGCCTACGCCACGCTCCATTCCTCGCGCCTTCACGCTCCACGATGCCTCCACGGATCCCCGCCTCGTCCACCTCCGTCACGGTCGTGCGCTTGGGGGAGAGGGGAAGAGAGGAGAGAGAATGGAGGGGGAGAGAGTGAGAACAGCGGTGTGGAGAGAGGAGAGAGGGTGAGGGTTAAAAGGAAAAAGAAAAAGAAATATCAAATATTTCTGAAATCTGATTTTCTGGCCCAAAATTCCATAAAATCAAAAAAATACAGAAAAATAGCCTCTGCGATCCTCAAAACAAGCACAATGCATCTGTAGCGTCCCGAAGTCTCAAACCTTAACGGTTCAATCTCCACGGGGTTCCGCAAGCTATACAACGGAAAAATCTGAGTGGATCGTAAAACACGATTCGAGACTCGCAAAAGCGCTCCGAAAGCTCTTGAATTCCGATCCAAAGGATCCATGATATTACATCCTCACCTCCTTTTATAAATTTCATCCTCGAAATTTAAGAAGTCAACAAGGGAATAGGGAAGAACAACCCAAACAGCTGGTAACGCTCTCAAAGGTCCAGCCTAACCTTGAACACACGAAAACACGATGACACGATTCTCAAAAATGTAATTCATAGGAACACTGCCAGACCCTGATCACAGGCAAGATCATCATGCTCTGGATCTCAAGGCACATGATCCACAGAACGATCACGACATAGAAGAGAACACAAGTCTGGCACCTCAAAAACATGGCATCATCGCTACCGTCTCACATATGAAAGAGACACGGCCCATGCCACGACACAGCCACCGACAGAACCACATACTTGGCAGACACAGCAAGCATCAGCTCTCACGAGGAAGACAATCATCTCAGCTGACTGCTCCAACCCATCGACTTCTGCGCCAAAACAACAAGCGAAACTAGCACGCAGAATGCCAATGACAACACTGAACCAAAAACACAATCAAGTTAGTCCTCACTCAGACATTAGATCTGATTCGAGTTTCACGCCAACTCTATCACGGCAGGAGAGTATAGCAGAACCTACCGACAAGACCTCAGTCCACACAAATCTAACTCAGACTCACAGGGAACTCCTCCCAAGCTGACCACAGGCAACAATCCATCATACAACCAAATGATGGACACGCGCACATCCCCAGCTCCGTTCTCAACATAGAACCATGGGATAACACCATAAGCTGGGTCACATCAAGGCAAAATTATAGCTGACCACATGGCTAAAATGTACTAGCCACTCGCAGCTTACCAATAAGGGCCTACAACAACTCTCGGAGAATGCATCTCAAGGACCACGATCACGTCCTGAGAGCACAACTTCCAAGAAATGTAGAAGAAAGGGTACTCAACTAGCATATTCGCTGACATATTTCCCAAATCCTCAAATCTACCAGTGCCAACAACCATAATGCCACAAGCAATGGCATGGCAACCAACAACATCAAGTCACACATAGCCAAGACGAACATACTGAGGAAACAATCTTCTCGACTGGTCAGAATCTTCCAACTTTACGATCCTCGACCTGTGGGTTATGAGCCCACACGCTTCCGCTGCGCACTCAACACAACGCACACAGGCATCACAAATAACTCAGCATCCGCATCTCAACAAATCACTTGGCGCCATCGTAATTCATGAAACTGCAATATACTACGCCTCGAGTACCGATCCTGCTAACTGCCGATCACAAGTCGCCATAGTGCAAACCGCAAAGAGCACCAGCCTCGGCTTAACCTCAAGGCAATGCCACAAGATAAGATGAGAAAGATCAAGCTCGACTAACAACAACTCATCGGGAAGGAAATCCTTAGCTCGCCTGCGCACTCTCTCAACCAAGGGCGTCCAAACAACCACCACAAACCACAACCTTAACACCTCAGCACCTCACGGGCTAAAAAAACCTCAAGCTAGGATGGCCAAAATGACATTAATCTCATCCGGAGAACATGCACAGCCATTACAATTCCCATCAGCCACCTGATCATGCCATAGAAAATCTAGAACACTGCACCACAGACTCAGGCCTGCTGACAAACTTTGCCCAGCACAGCACAACCGAGACGAACACCTCGACGAAATAAGGACGCTCCATCAGATCCTGACGAGAGCAAAACCACATTCGCAGCGCTAACACAGCGCACACAAGCTCCCACGCGAGAAGCAAAGAGATAATGGAACACAAAATCTATGCCAACTACCAACTGTATTGGACCTTATGGACTCTGATCACTGTAATATCTTGAATTCCCATGTACTTTCACACCCCTTGCTCTGATACCATCTGTGACTGTTGACACCCGTTTTAAGACTGATGAGTTGGGTCATCTCCTTATTTATCATTATGATGCTCCGAGTTATACGCCATTTATTGAGCCATCTTGATCAGCTTTGAGGCTTATTTCATGGGTCATTCTCCTTGATTGGGTCTCGCTCCTTATTCATTTTTCCGTGGGTTGAAGCTTAGTAGGCCTTTCATTTGTTTTGCCACGCCACTGTCTCTGGTGGTCTATAGAATGACCATTTGATGACGTGTAGCGGTTTATCTTAAGGCCGTTTGCTAACACAAGAGTCCAGAGCCAACGCCTTTTTCTCAGGCTTATCCTTTCTTATCCGTTGAGCTCTGGCGGTTTATCGTATGGCCGTTAGAGGCATTGTAGAAGTTTTACCTTAGACCATTTTCCAGTTCTAGAGTCCTATTCACGAAGTTTTCGCCCGTTGACCTTATCTTCTGGTGAACGACCGAGGTTAGCGGTCTATACTTAGACCGTTTGTTCTAAATGGCAGTTTATCGTAAGACCATTTGTGCAGATAGAGTCATGCTAGAACTATCTTTTCTCGGC
This sequence comes from Amorphophallus konjac, assembly GCA_022559845.1. Classification (NCBI taxonomy): domain Eukaryota; kingdom Viridiplantae; phylum Streptophyta; class Magnoliopsida; order Alismatales; family Araceae; genus Amorphophallus; species Amorphophallus konjac. Next base: position 62,187,949 of record CM040125.1, read on the forward strand.
TGCGTCGTGGCTGAATTAGAGTTTTGATTTGATGATTTCTCTCTCGATAGTGATCTTTAGAAGCTTCTGTTTGTTTCTATGGACTCTTGGGAGTATTATCTTCAAGAGTTTGCTAAGCTTTGCCCTACTTTTTCGCTGAATCTCTCCAACTCGTCTAGAGAGTTTGAGGGTCTATAAATAGAACCCTTGAGTTCATGGGTTGAGGAGGAGAATTCTGGAGATTACGTCGAGGTGCTGCTGTGTTCTGGAGCGAGTACCCATCAAGGAGAAGTGCTATCTACGTCCATTAGCCTTCAAGTTCAGGGAGTATTAAGTTCCAAGGGTTCAATAGTGTTATTTTCCTCTTTAGTTTCTTCCCCCTCTTCATTGCATTCACAATCATCTCCCCTCTTCCTCTTCCACATTCTATCATCTTTGCATCATTTTTAAACATCTTCCCATCTTTTCCACGCCCCACAGGGGTTTAAAAACCACCACCCCAGGTATCCACCCTTCCTTTTGCATGCACTTTGGTTTATTTGCATTATAGCTGCTACACTTGTCATAGGGCTAATTTGGGTTGTTTTTCTGTGCTTCTACACTTTTTTTTTTGCAGGTCCACAGGGTTCCTAGCACGAGGCCCAGCTCTTCTGGCCGGCTAGGATAAGTGGAGATTCAAGTCCCAAGTTGCTGTTCTGTGTGCTCTGGCGGCTCTACATCGGACCGTTTGTGAGGCTCTGGCGGCTTATCGTAAGGCCATTAATGGTTCGTTCGCGGCGTGATATTAGACCGTTTGAAAGCGCATATATCTGGTTTTCATCTCCCATGGGTAGGTTTTTCATCCTCCTCTTTCTAAGGTATTTACCTTAGCTTTGCTATTTTAATTACCTTGGTGGCGATCATACTCCTTTAGTTTGGGAAGTAGTCCTCTTTATCTTCCCCATATCTCTCTTTCTTGGCTTTAGTTTAGTTGCTCCACACCTACGGCGTGTGTTTGTTTTATTCTTTTGCTCCACGCCCCAGCGTGTGTTTTTCTTTTCTCTTGCTTATTGTTGATGAAGATGACATGCCCATGTGCTTATATTTCCATGCTGATTGCTTGAGTTGATGTTGCATTTGTTCACGAGTTCACTTCATTTATATCAACTTGTTCATCATTATATCTTCACCATTGAGGGAACCATTTAGAAAACTAACATCCCTAATTTTTTGGCGATCACGATGGGACATCTAGTGCTAATCGTGTTGAGCTTCTGTTTGACATGCTGCTGTTGATTTAACCCAATTGCCCTTGTGTTTTCCTCGGATTTTCCGTTTAATTTCCTGTTATTTTCTGCTCTCTGGTCACCTTGGCGGTCCACTGTTCGGCCGTTTACGACTTAAAAGCGGCTTAGAAATAGGTCGTCTTATCTCTCTGGCGGTTTCATATCAGACCGTTTCTCCAGTCACAGGTACGCATCCCGAGGTTGAGTTTATTTCTACAATTTTTACTGTGACTTTCATGCTTGGGTGTTATCTGATCTCCTCCTTGGTTATTATACATATTTACATCATTGTTTGCATATTTGGTTGTTAGTTTTTAGGCTAGAATTTACATGCACCCCGGTGCACATAGGATCAATCATACTCATATCATAGTTGCATTTTCCTACCTTGGTGTGTGAACCTCTCGTCTCCATATTCCTTGGGGCCGACTAGGTGATCACATCCGGGACCTCCGTTGTTGTGCCCCTGTGGTCATTTGAGTCTATCTTGTGGTCACTTGGGTCATTCGACATCATCTTGTGGTCATTTGAGTTATTTGATATTCTTGATTTTGATAATGGCTAAACACTATAAGTCATTGATGTCTTACCACTCTTATATGACTAAACTACTTGATGTTCTTTCATGACAGATATGCCAAGGAATAGAGTGAAGATGGCAAAAGTGAAAGCTCAATGATTGCGCCCTCGCACGCGGATCGACCTGAACGGTCATGTCGCGGGATCGACTTGCCCGGTCAGGTCGCGGAGGTCAAGGGGGCAGCGCCCCTTGCGGGGGTTTCGGGGGCGGAGCCCCCGGAACAAAATTTAGAAATGCTCAAATGGTTTAGATGTTTCAAATGCATAAACCAAGTGAATCCAATCCCAAAATGAGTGGATTTGATATGGACATGAAGCCCTTGACTTATGGACATGTTTCTTTGGGCTAACACTTCATTTTTGCAGGTATAGGTCTTTTCGGTCGACCAACACACCTTGGCCGGTCGACCAGATTTTCCAGGGACGAAGAACTTCAGAATTTACAGGTTCCGGTCGACTAGTGGGTAGTGCCCGGTTGACCAGTTCTTCCAGAAATGAAAAACTCCAGTTTTTACAGGTTTCGGTCGACCGCCCCTAGGCGTACGGTCGATCGGTTTTGCCAGAGATGAAAAATCAACCTATTGTAAAATTACAGTCGACCGCCCCATGCCTTCCGGTTGACCGCCAGCCCCGAGCCATCAATTGCTGACTTTGTTTTCCACTTCGAGAAGGGCCATTCTCTATGGATTTCTTTAATCCTAAAGTCACCCAATCACCTACAAAATGTGGATCTGGTCTGGGGGATGTCCAATGACCATTCAAAGGTTATAAAACACATGCAAGAGGGTTAGAAACCCTAGTTGATCATTTTGGGAGATAAAAGGAGGCTGCAAGGGTGTGTTCAAGGGAGAGGAGTTCGAGTACTGTAGCGGTGAACAGTACTCCGGGAAGAAGTTCTTCATCAAATCCTCAAGTGATTTAAGCTACTTCAAGAGGAGATCAAGCCCAAGCCAAGAGAAGATAAAGCTGCATCCTTCATCTTCTTCATCGTCTCAAGGTGATCCAAAGAAGCTCATTCTCAAAGGAGATCAAATCTACATCCTTCATCTTCTTCATCAACTCAAGGTGATCTAAGGAAGACCATGTCACAAGGAAGAAGATACCATTGAAGAATCAGATTCATGCTTCAGCAATCTCAGACAAGATCTTTTCTCTTTGAGCATATTTCACATCTTGTTTGAGTGTTTTGATATTTGTTCTCTTTTTATTTCATTCAAATATTTGAAACTGAAGATCGTCCCTACCAGTGGTTAGTAGGAAGACAATCGAAAGTTCTCCGATCTGCGGTGTTGACATCTCTACCTGCGGTTAGTAGGAAGGCAATCGGAGATCTTTCCGATTTGCGGTTCAGTGCGTGGCACTAGTGGAGCCTCACCGGATTTGGTGAGGGGTGGACGTAGGACTGGGGATTCAGTCCGAACCACCTTAAAATGTCGTGTGTTGTGGTTTGCTTGTGCAATTGCTTTGTGTTAGATGCATGCTTAGGTTCAATCTCTATATTGCGTAATCATCTTGCTAAGTGAATCATAGTGTTCTTTGATAAGCTAGTTACACTCTGCTGTAATTTATTTTATCTAGCTATATAGAGGGTTGCATTGTGAAAAGAGGGGCAGATCTATTCACCCCTCCCCTCTAGATCCGCTGTCCACTACTTAACATTCGTAAGACCCCGCGAGCCATGAATTCCCTCACAGACGCCGGGCCGGTTGTACCTTTGCCTACCCCGTGTTTAGGTTGCATAAGTGAGGGAGAGTTTACATCTAGAGTCAACCAAGTCTCCCATACCCTTTCCTATTAGGAACCTATTGTTGGAGAGAACACATTAAATTCAAATCATCAAAGTTCTAAAGGAAGAAACAAGTAAAATTTGTGCATCATTATAACTTGGTTAACTTTGAGTGCCTCTCATCCCCTTCTTTGTCTTCATAGATTTGAGTCTTTGTTTTAGCGTCTCATTTGGTGTTTGTTTGTGTTGTTTGTCTTCTGTCAAGGTGTTCCATTGCATGTGGAGTTGCTTCCGGCCCTTAGAATCATCCTCTAGGAGCAATTCCTTCTTCACTTCCTATTCCAATCCTCTTTTCGAATCCGCCATGTCTTCTTGTGATCTTCCCCATTCTCATGAGGAATCCCTTCCTCAAGGTCTCTTGGAGGACCCACCTAGGGTCACCAAATTCCAATCAGGAGAAGGGATCGTCCCTCCTCCATCTGCTATCTCCATGGAGGGCGCCCAGCCCTCCCTTGCTTCCAATAATCCTACAGGCCAGATCTTGCAGATGATGGCCCAATTGGATCCGGCCCAACTTCTGGCCCTCTATCAAACCTTGCAGGGGTCCAATGCCCCATCTCCCACGATTATACAAGGTCTGTCCAATATCTCTGTCTCTGGGCCTGGCGCATCACCCACTCCGATCGATCTTACCCCGATCTAGCCCCGGACCCTCCAGTTCTCCAATATAGAAGCGGGCCAATCATCTAGATCGGCCCATCAAATTCTTGATAAAGGGAAGTCTGTTCTTCCCTTATTTACTCAGGCCGAGTCTTATAGGCCCATCTTTTCCATGCCTCTGGTTCTTTTCGGCCCATCCGACTTTTCTCGCCCTCAGCAAGGGGAGGCTCCAGTCCATGCCAGTTTGGGTCATCCTCCAGCCCAATATCCTTCTTATGGGCCTCCCACTCCTTCGGTCTATCCTTTGGCTCCCCGCTTTGAGCCCACTCCTCTTACGTTGCCCGCACCATCTCGGGAATAAGAGCTCCTTGATAAATGGGCCACCATGCAACAACAACTCGACTTTCTTCAAAAGCGGGTTGGCCCACAATCTTTGGCGGATGTGCCGGTTCCTAGCTTTCATAACATCTGGTTCCCTCCCCAATTCAAGCTCCCCACGTACCGAAAATATGATGGGAATAGTAATCCCTTCATCCATGTGAGGGACTTTATGTATGAATCGGCGCAATTCCAATATGATGATCGCCTTATGGCGTATTTATTCCGCCAGTCATTAGATGGAGTGGCTTTGGAGTGGTTCTATGCTTTACCACTCGAGGATGCCGAGAGTTTTAAAGTGGTGAAAGAAAAGTTTATTCAGAGATTTCAAGATCGGGTCGGCCCATAATATTCCTTTACATACTTGGTGGCCGAGAAGATGAAGGCGGATGAGGATTTTGCCACCTATGCTGACAGGTGGAGACAGATGGCCGCCCGTGTGCCGGGTCACATTTCGGAGGAAGAAAAGGTGAAGTTGCTTTTATCAAATGCTACCCCTACCTTCCGCAACATCCTGGCCATGAATGACATATCAAACATGCACCAATTATATATCCGGGCGTGATTCATACAAACAAAGTTCAAGGACTCCCCCATCCACACTCTTTTTGAAGCCCAAAACCCCAAGTATCACAAGAAGCCTCAGGGGCCTGTCACTGAGGGGGTCCAAACAAATGAGCAAGTGCAAGCCGTTACATTTCCTTTTCCCAACCAACCCGCACCATTCCGCTTCCCACAAAACCCCCGCAATCCCCAATTCTCAACTCCACAAAATGCCCAACCCACCTTCTCCACTCCACAAAACCCTCACCCTACATTCACCACTCCGCAAAACGCATTCCCCGCTCCACAACAACCTCCGCAACCCCTGCAATACCACAACATCCCTCCACCCAATGGCTACACCAACAACAACAAGCGTCCGGGTCCGAAGAGAGCCCAGTACCTTCCTTTGCCCAAATCTCTCACGGACATATTTTTGGCTCTCATGTCAATTAGTGCAATTCAACTTCATCCGGAACGGCCTAACTGGAACCCGGCCGTTGATCAGACAAAGTATTGTATGTTTCACAGGTAGCCGGGGCATACAATTGAAGGATGTTTTCAGTTCAGAGATTTGGTCTATGACCTGATGAAGGACAGCGTATAGATTGGGCCGAGATGCATAAGGCCATCATTGAAATTAAAGAGAAGAGAAGGCAGCCGCAGAGGCAGCAAGTGCAGCAGCAACAAGCACTGCCGCCATAGCAGCAGCCACAGCAGTAACAACAGCCTGTTCAAGACTTAGGGATCCATCAGAACCCCATGCCAAATCATCCTCCCGCTCTACAGCCACCACCGCCAGCACCGGCCCAAGTTAATCTTGTCCAACCCCCGGCTCCTGACGCCGGGTGGTCTTATGACGATGACGCATCAGTTCAACGGCTCATGGCCCTCTACCACAACCACCGTAGCCTTTCTCCCTCCGTCATCCTCCCACTTAACCAACAAACCCCACTATCCTCTGCTTCCACCAAATCTCTCATCCTACCATCCGCATTCCCTGTTAACCCGTCTCTCTCCACTCCACCCCCGTCTACCGCCACACCACTAGCCAGCCACCCACCCATTATCCTCCTTCCATCTACCTCTACCCCATTACCGACACCCGCACCAATTCTCACACCGCCTCCATCAAATCTCTCGCCTATCATCTCCGCTACGCCTTCCCCCGCGCCACTCATTCATCCCACCGGGCCCGTTAAGCCACTTGTTCTTACCCTATCCCAGGCCGTGCCGGCCCACAACCTTGCCCTGTGGAGCGGGCATTTGTTTCACAGGAATTATCCTTCCATTGGTGCACCCGCACCTAATCCCTAGTCCTCTCAACAGGCTGTTGATCCGGAGGAGGCAGATCCGCTGTCGGGCATACAATATGATCTGCTACATCATCTGGACAGAGTGCCCGCCAAGATCTCCGTGCTAGAGTTGATAAAGAGATCCACCCTTCATCAAGATGCACTCAGGAATTTCCTACAGAAGGTGATCGTCAATGAAGATATGGTAGTGGACAACCTGCCGACAGCCTTGGCTACAATCTCAAAGGGGCCGACAATCCATTTTTTTGAAACTGAACTGGCACCCCCGTAAGCCCGACAAATGCCGCTATGCATTTCTATAACTCTCAACAAAGTCTGCATAGATGTGGTGCTGGTAGACATAGGGGCATCTATTAATGTCTGCCCGTTCAGCACCTTAAGAGCCTGTAATTTATCAGAAGATCTGTTGAGGCCGACCCCTACAACAATAGCAGGATATGACAACTCCCGAAGGGCATGTCATGGGGTGGTCACTATTCAGGCTGAGCTTGGCCCTCTTACTATGCCGATAGAATTCTATGTGCTGGACATCGACCCTATGTTCAAGGTTATCTTGGGTCGTCCGTGGATCGACAACCTCAATGCCGTACCATCCACTGCACACCAATGTCTCAAATTCCCTTTCCAAGGGAGGGTGGTTAAGGTGAAGAGCATGTCCATGGTCCAGTCTCTGAAGGTCATTTTCGAGAAAATTCTGCCAACACTATGGTCCAGCAACCGGCCGGTTATTTCAGTGTTAGACCTGGATTTCCCAATGGCTTATGCACCACGCAAGCCTGTCTCTGCAGTAGTAAATATTAAAGTGAAGCCCCAGATTCAAGATTCCAAGGGCTGGGACATCATATTGAAGCTAGGCTATCAGCCGGAGAGAGGCCTCGGTGCACTACTGCAAGGGCGGACCAAGCCGATCCCTAAAAGAAGAAAGATGAATAGAAGGGGCCTCAACTATCGAGAGTCCGCACTCTCAGTTCTGGGGGATTCAGGGCCCCTGACATGGGGCTACCGCCAGCATTTTATCAAAGGCCCTCTTCAGCCTAGCACATTGAAAGCACATCCAAGTCAGCCTAAAGAAGATGCAGCTCAGGTATTTGCCAGCCCACCATTGCTTCCAAAGGGGCCAGTTGATGACATGGTTGATTATAGCCAGGCTTTTAAAAGGCTATTTTATGAAGAAAAAAGTCAGGAGGTACGGCTTTTATATTATGAGCCAAAGAAACCAGCTTACCATCCATGGGAAAGGGGGAGCTCACCTGTTATATTCACTTGGTCTCCTTCCCGCCTATTTTCATTGTTCCAAAATCTGGCATCCATACCACCCTCGCCTCCTATAACGATCGATCCATTCTTGTTTGAAATCCCCACGGAATATCTCATCATCACGCCAGCCTGTGATTGCTGTCCCCCGGTTGATCTGTCTACTCCCTTCTTCACCTCCTCTGATCCCTTTCTCGACATCTTCTGTCCCTCCAAGTACCCTCTCAGGCTTCCTCCTCCACCTTCTTCTCCTTCATCTTGCTACATGATCTCCACTAACTCTCTCCAAAAAAAAACGTCAAATTTGAAACGGAGATTTCGGTGGAAGATTACGCTATCTTTTCTCCATCCTCCTCCTAGGGACATGAGGCTCATGCTGCCTCCTTCCCACTAGGTTTCCTTGCTCCTAGGTTAGACGTAGGGTGCGTCGAGTCTAGGGAAGTAGAGTCTGTTAGGTCTAGAGAAGTAGGGTCTTGTTCTAGGTCGTCCAATCCTTCCTCACTTGAGCCGCGCCCGCTTACGCGTCATTCCAAATCCATTCCTGATAGGTTCTTATAGGATCTAGCTCAGCGACGTCATGCTCTTCTGAAGTGCCCAGAGTTTATCGCTACGGCGATTGTGGTAGAAGAAGATGAGGAGCAAGAAGGGGTGTGGAGCGACGATAGACTAGGTGTTTATGAAATCATGGATGAAAAAGACCCAGTCGACGGTGAGAACAGCGACGTAGATGACACCGCCGATCTGTATGCGCAAGGATTAAAGAGATTCGACGAGCCATCGTCGGCAGTGGATGAACCTACGAAGGAAATAAATCTGGGAACCGAAGAAGACCCCAGGCCCATTATTATTGCCGCTAATCTCCCTCTAGAGGTAGAAGAAGATTTAATCAAGGTTCTAAGGGAGTATAGCGATTCTTTCGCCTGGTCTTACGAGGACATGCCGGGTCTTGACCCCTCTTTAGTGGAACACCGACTCGTGCTTAAACTAGGGGCAACGCCCGTGAAACAAAGATCGATCAAGAAGATTTCAACCCCACATGGCCTTGAGGATTAAGGAAGAGGTCGATAAGTTGTACAAGGCCAAGTTTATTATAGTTGTCTTATATCCTCAGTGGGTGGCAAACATAGTCCCTGTTATCAAGATGGACGGAAATGTGCGTATTTGCATTAATTTCAGGGATCTTAATAATGCATGTCCCAAGGATGATTTCCCGCTACCTCACATAGATGTATTGGTGGATAACACCGCCGGGTATGAAGTATTATCATTCATGGATGGTTATTCAGGACACAACCAAATCCGTCTCGCTCCCAAAGATCAAGAGAAAACCTCTTTCACCACGCCCTGGGGTATAAATTGCTATGTGGTTATGCCGTTCGGATTGAAGAACGCGAGAGCCACTTATCAAAGGGTGATGATGGCTATATTCCACGACATGATGCATGTCTATATGGAAGCTTACGTGGATGATATCTTGGTGAAGTCAAGAACTAAAGAAGAACACCCCTCCATTGTGGCTAAGGTGCTCCAGAGAGCTAGGGAGTACCAGTTAAACATGAATCCAAAGAAATGTGTTTTTGGAGTCTCTTCAGGGAAGTTGCTAGGCTTTATAGTTAGCAAACGGGGGATTCAGATCAATCCTAATAAAGCAAAGGCCATCATAGAAATGCCTTCACCTAATAATATCACAGAACTTCGAGGACTGATTGGTAGATTGCAATTCATTAGAAGATTCATATCTCAACATTCTCAGAGGTGCCGCCCATTTTACGAAATACTAAAGGCGGGAGTCAAATTTGAATGGAATCAAGATTGTCAAAAGGCCTATGAGGACCTAAAAGAATATTTGACCAATCCCCCGGTGTTGCAACCTCTTGTCCCTGGGAAACCCCTAATCCTATATATTTCTGTCATTAAGGACACCCTAGGGGCGGTTCTGGCACAAGTAGATGAGGAAGACAAAGAGCGGGCATCTTATTATCTTTCCAGGTTATTTAACCCGGTAGAGACCAAATACACCGCCATGGAAAAGACTTGTGCCGCCTTAGTGTGGGTAGCTCAAAAATTGAAACATTATTTTCTAGCCCACTTAGTTAGGTTGATCTCTAGAATGGACCCAATCCTCTATCTCTTAGAAAAGCCCGTCCTTTCTAGTAGGTAAGCTTGCTGGCAGAGCTTTCTCTCTCAGTTCGATATCACATTCGTTGTTCAGAAGGCAATCAAAGGATATGCCATCACTGAGCATCTTGCCCATCTTCCCATCCCCTGCACAGACTCTATTCAAGATGATTTCCCTGATGAGTATCTCTCTGTCCTTACCCATCATCCCTTTTGGTCTCTGCACTTCGATGGTGCACTCAACTCTCAAGGCCAAGGGATATGCACCGTTCTGCTCACTCCGGAAGGGGTGACGATTCCTTTTGCTTATCAGCTTCGTTTTCCTGCTACCAACAACATCGTTGAGTATGAGGCTCTCCTAACCGGATTGAAGCATGCCTACCTCTTAGGTGCGCCCCATTTGAACATCATAGGAGACTCTCAGCTCGTCCTACGATAGGTTCTGTCCACTTACCGCACTTGTGACTCGAAGCTCAAGCCATATCAAGATTTGGTCACCCTCTTGGCTAGGTAATTTCGTAAGCTAATCTACATCCATACTCCCCGATCTCAGAATATTCTCGCTGATTCGCTGGCATCACTCGCTTCCTCTTTATCTTTTCCTCTCAGTCGGAATACTGAGACTATCGTCATCCAGAGATTAGATGCTCCCTCTCTTCAGGATCCGTGGTATCACAACCTTAGGAAGACTGTAGAGGCTAGGGCTGAGAAGGAAGATCTAAAGGAAGTGTCTTTAACAGAATTAGAGGAGATCTTGGAAGAAGAAGAATTGCCATGGTATCATGAAATCGAGCTGTATTGCAAAGATGGATCGTTCCTAGAAGGGGCAAACGCCGAGCAGCGTAAGGCTATTAGAAGAGTCACCTCGAGGTACACCATCATTGCTGGAGGATTGTACAAGCACGCTCTCAATGGAATACTCATGAGATGCCTAGATGATGATGAAGCTTGGAAGGTGGCCGAAGCAGTCCATTCTAGTGAGTGTGGAGGTCATGTCAATGGCCAGGCTCTAGCTAAGAAGATCCTTAGGCAGGGTTATTATTGGCCAACTCTAGAGGAAGATTGCTCCCTCTATGTTCGGAGGTGTCTTAAATGCCAACTCCACACCGATAAAATCCATACTCCATCTTCATCTCTTCATCCTCTCTCTACTCCTTGGCCATTCTCTATGTGGGCTTTCGACATTGTTGGCCCGCTCGGTGATCCCAATTCTCAGACCAAGTAGAAATCCTTCATCCTTACCCCCACTGAGTACTTCACAAAGTGGGCCGATGCGGAGGCGTACGCAGAGATCAAAGCTACCACGGTGTGCCGCTTCATCCTGAAGAATATCATCTCGTGGTTCGGAGTGCCAAGCAGCATCGTCACCGACAATGGACCCCAGTTCATCTCTCAAGAGCTCAAGGACCTTTGTAAGAAGTTCAATATTGCATTACATCATTCATCTCCATATTATCCTCAAGGCAACGGTCAAGCTGAGGCCACTAATAAAACCCTTCTTAAAATCATAAAGAAAATATGTGAATCTCATAAATTTTCAGATTGGCCTGAAAGATTTGTAGAAGCTCTATGGGCTTACCGCACCTCCGTCCGTACTCCTACGGGGCAAACCCCTTATGCTCTTACCTACGGGATGGAGGTGGTGCTCCCAAATGAGATCCTGGTCCCTTCCCTAAGGGTACAGCTCGATAAGGAACTTAATCTTGATGAACGTTGAGAGGCATTACTCGTTCAGCTGGAACTCTTGGATGAGAAGAGGATGAATGCGGCTGATCACGTGTCTGTCTATCAAAAGAGAGTTTCACGTTATTTTCAAAAGAAGGTAATTAAGCGTAAATTTCAAATAGGAGATATGGTTTTGAAACAAAAATTTATCAGGTCCGGAGGTCCCAGGCCCAAATTGCAACCTAACTGGGAAGGGCCGTTCGTCGTTAGAGAGGCTTATCCAGGGAATGCTTATCACTTAGTCAACACAGAAGGTGAGGAGCTGTCTCATGCTTGGAATGGGTTGTATCTTAAACGCTTTTTCCCTTAGAGTCAGGCTAATGAAAACACGGTAGCGAGGTGTCCCTTTTCCTCGATCACGAAGGAGGACCCCAAGTCTGGCAAATCACACACTTCACGACGTCCTGGTCGGGTTCCTCATGTAAATGCCGTTTCTCCTTGGCCATGCCCGGGGGAAGTCAAAGTCCCTGTCCGTTTCTCTCCTCGGCTGAATCTAGGGGCAAGAGGCAAATAAGGAGGGGACGACTAATCTGGACACCCTGACGAGAGGAGGTCTCAAATAGGGGCAGTCCGTTATGACCTAAGTCCACAAGAAGAGAAAAAAAAGCAACTATAGCATCAAAAGAAAAGTAGCAAATCAAAGCTAGATTAAAAGCTCATCTCAAGAGCTCGAAGTTTTAAAGTTAAAGCTCCGCAAATGTGGAACTAGGCATGGCAGGAGTGGCAGTACAGTTTCCCCGCGGGACATTATGAGCCCGGTCGTACGCATGCCTAGGGAGGATAAAGGTTCGATGACAGACGTAAAGCCCCGGCGCAACAGATCGAGTCTCTGAATGGGTTGTCATGAGAAGGACTCAAACCTTAAACACCTCTATACTTGGCCTATGCTTATCTCCTTATTTCTATTTTTATTTTAGGACCGGACAGTACCCTGGGTATGGTCTCGATAGAATCACCATCATTGGCCCTGGCCAGGGATTGTCACCTCAAAAGCACGCCGACCTCAGGAGAATCCTAGTATGACAGGTAGGGCTCTTGTTGCCGGGACGGAATTAGCTTTCAAAATCAAAAAAATATATATATTTCAAAAGCCAAAAAAGTCAGATATTTCAAAAGCCAAAAAAATTATATATTTGAAAATCAAAAAAAATATATATTTCAAAATCTAAAAAAATCACATATTTTAAAATCCAAAAAAAAATAGATATTTCAAAATCTAAAAAAATTAGATATTTTAAAACCTCACAAAAATCCAAATACTTTCAAAACTCCAAGAATACCATCATCTTGCATTGCATGCATCACATTTTCTTCATTATATTTTCGCCTATTTTGATAAGGCTCCACCGCTTGACCAAATATCAAGAAATGGTCATTTTCTAACTTACTGTAGGCAAGAGGTTGAGTCTAAGAATAGATCTAACTTATTTTCTTGTCTAAGTGTGTGCAGACGCAGGTTCAAGCACCTAAGATTCAAAGCTCACAAGTCTTCTGTTTCTGGTTCCCTCACGGTCTATCATTAGACCGCTAACCATCTATGGCGGTTTATAATTAGACCGTTTTCCTTTCCCGAAAGCTAGAAAAATCAACTCTCAGTAAACTATCCCTCGCAGTCTTACTTTAGACCGTCAGAAGTCTTCTGGCTGCCTATAATTAGATAGCTTTCCTCTCCCGAAGGTTGAAAGCTCTCAGTTTTCATGAGCGTTGTCTCTAGCAGTCTATCGTAAGACCGCTAGTCCCTGGTTAGCGGCCCTTTTATGGACCGTTTGTCAGACAGAGAACCATGTTCTAAACTAATTTGTCCATCCATTCAAGATCAATCAAGCAATCCATTGCACATTTCCCAACACAAATCTCTTATTCCATTCAATCAAGTTCATTGAACATCATTTTATTAATCATTCCAAGTACATCAAGAAGGAAAGCTCAAATTACATTCATTCTTTTGTCCGCACAAGGCCGGATCTTGTGCAATTCCTTCACATAAGCACGATACTCCTCTTCATCCTCTACCACTTCTACTTGCAGAACACGCACCCGGCTGATTTCTCACATGATTAGTGCGTTCCGGATGGCTCGCTCGTCCTCCCCGGTTCCTATCTTCCTAGCTAGAAGGGGAGGGAAGTGTGATAGTGCAGGGACCGTAGTACAGGGTAGCCCAATTTGGAGATGGCACTGGTGTGGGTTGTAGATCGCCAAAGTAGTATTCCCCACTTGTTGAAGATCTGGGCCTGGTCGCCGAGGTACTCTGAGAGTAGTGCTTTGAAGAAGTCTGGGTCGCATCACGAACTTGTCAATTGGCAAAGTGTTGAGGTAGAGGCGCCAATCATCCCGTACTTTCTTGTCCGCCGTCCGGCACTCAACCTGTGAAGAGAATCCAGATGTGCCTCCTATAAAGGATAAAGGGTGGCTCCCGAATATATGGCTAGCTGAGGGCATGTCCTCCTTGGGTAAAAATTTAAGTCTCACTCCCATCCAACACTCAAGGATAATCATTGACCTGAACAGTGGCCCTCCTAGACAAGTTGAACTTAGGCCTTCATAAAGGTAAGAAAGGACAGCTTGAGAGATAGATAAACCCCGTCACAACCCACTAATAATGCTGAGATTTTGGATGTCCAAGAGGTGGTCGCCGGTGGGTCACCGGAATCACCGGTGGGTTGCTCGATTTTGGTGTTTCAAGTGAATGGGTGTTTTGTGCGGGGAGAGAACGTTCGATTTGTTTTTTTGAATGCCCAGGAAATTTGGCGGTCTATCGTTAGACCGTTACGATCATTATGGCGGTCCTTCCTTCGACCGTTTGTCATCAGGGTGTTCTTCCTCGAAGGATGTGAGCCGACGTCCGTTAGCGGTCCATCATCAGACCGTCTGTGACATTCTAGCGGTTCTATTTTAGACCATTTGTGGCTTGAATTGTTTTTCAATGCTATATCCATTATGTTTCATGTCTTATTCCGTGTTTCATGCTTATCATATGATTTATTGGTTGATGACTAACCTTGTCATTGTCAAATCATGAACGTCGTCACGCTTCTTCGCCATATCTCGTCAAGCAGGTAAGTCAGGTAAGTATCTCGATCCCTAGTCCCTTAATGCATTACTATATGGTATCTATGATATATTATCTCGAGAACTGGCTGATCATTAATGTGTTTCAGGATCTGATGTTCCCCTTTAACAAAAATGATGAAGATCTAGGTGCACATGTTTAATCGTTGGATAGGCCGTTAGGTTGGAAAAGTTGGGAGACGATGGTTCTGTCTTGCACGCCGTGGTTGCAGATAGTATCTTGACCCTGATTTATCCGGTCTAGTAATACTATTCTCGAGTATCTTCCTATTTTATTCTTTCTTTACATTTGTTTTGACGATTTCTTTATTTTAGCCCAGCATGCATCATGCGCATATTTGAGCATTCACGTGCCCTCATCTGTCTAAAGTGTCTCAGTAATGGTGGATAACTGTGTGTCCATGGTCTTGAGTAAGGAGAATTATTCCGCTCTGAGTTGGAAGGTTTCCTTCGATTTTTTTACTCGGTCTGGTTAGCTGAGGATTCCTGTCTCGAGTTTAGTTACTCGTCTATTGACTTTTCCGCTTGCTCCGACCGCCTATCAACTGTGTGTCCAGGGAGGAGGTTAGTCGTGTTTTCCTTTCCTTTAGTTGTTAGTTCCTCCAGACATGTGTCATTCAATTTTACCATTCCTGGTGATTGGTTCGAAGTTTTCTGAAAGATTCCTATCGCTCGTTGGTTGAGGACGGGTGTCGTTTGCCTTAACGCCCACTTTTCAGTCCACTCCGCTTCATTTTCGCTTCACATCTATGTTCCATGTCGCTTTCGCTTCACCTCCACTCGTTCCCCTGCAAAGATGACGTTAAGGAGGGCATCTGTTTACACCCGTTTTATGATCGATGAGTTGGGTCATCTCTTTATTTATCTTTATGATGCTCCTAGTTATACGCCGTTTATTGAGCCATCTTGGTCAGCTTTGAGGCTTATTTCATGGGTCATTCTCCTTGATTGGGTCTCGCTCCTTATTCATTTTTCCATGGGTTGAAGCTTAGTAGGCCTTTCATCTGTTTTGCCACGCCACTGTCTCTAGCGGTCTATAGAATGACCATTTGATGACGTGTAGCAGTTTATCTTAAGGCCGTTTGTTGACGCAAGAGTCCAGAGCCAACGCCTTTCTCTCAGCGTTATCCTTTCTTATCCGTTGAGCCCTGGCGGTTTATCATATGGCCGTTAGAGGCATTGTAGCAGTTTTACCTTAGACCGTTTTCCAGTTCTAGAGTCCTGTTCATGAAGTTTTCACCCGTTGACCTTATCTTCTGGTGAATGACCGAGGTTAGCGGTCTATACTTAGACCATTTGTTCTAAATGGTGGTTTATCGTAAGACAGTTTGTGCAGACAGAGAGTCCGGCTAGAACTGTCTTTTCTCTGCTGCGCCGTGGCCGAATTAGAGTTTTGATTTGATGATTTCTCTCTCGATGGTGATCCTTAGAAGCTTCTGTTTGTTTATATGGACTCTTGGGAGTATTATCTTCAAGAGTTTGCTAAGCTCTACCCTACTTTTTCGTTGGAATCACTCCAACTCGTCCAAAGAGTTTGAGGGTCTATAAATAGAACCCTTGAGTTCATGGGTTGAGGAGGAGAATTCTGGAGATTACGTCGAGGTGCTGCTGTGTTCTGGAGTGAGTACCCATCAAGGAGAAGTGTTGTCTAGTTCAGGGAGTATTAGGTTCCAAGGGTTCAATAGTGTTGTTTTCCTCTTTAGTTTCTTCCCCCTCTTCATAGTATTCACAAGCATCTCCCCTCTTCCTCTTCCACGTTCTATCATCTTTGCATCATTTTTAAACATCTTCCCATCTTTTCCACGCCCCACAGGGGTTTAAAAATCACCACCCCAGGTATCCACCTTTTTTTTACATGCACTTTAGTTTATTTGCATTATAGTTGCTACACTTGTCATAGGGCTAATTTGGGTTATTTTTCTGTGCTTCTACACTTTTTTTTTGTAGGTCCACAGGGTTCCTAGCACAAGGCCCAGCTCTTCTGGCAGACCAAAAGAAGTGGAGATTCAAGTCCCAAGTTGCTATTCTGTGTGCTCTGGCAGCTCTACATCAGACCGTTTGCGAGGCTCTGGCGGCTTATCGTAAGGCCATTTCTGGTTCGTTCGCGACCTGATATTAGACCGTTTGAAAGCGCAGATCTCTGGTTTTCATCTCCCGTGGGCGGGTGTTTCATCCTCCTCTTTCCAAGGTATTTACCTTAGCTTTGCTATTTTAATTACCTCGGTGGCGATCACACTCCTTTAGTTTGGGCAGTAGTCCTCTTTATCTTCCCCATATCTCTCTTTCTTGGCTTTAGTTTAGTTGCTCCACACCTACGGTGTGTGTTTGATTTTATTCTTTTGCTCCATGCCCCGACGTGTGTTTTTCTTTTCTCTTGCTTATTGCTGATGAAAATGACATGCCCATGTGCTTATATTTCTATGCTGATTGCTTGAGTTGATGTTGCATTTGTTCATGAGTTCACATCATTTATATCAACTTATTCATCATCATATCTTCACCATTGAGGGAACCATTTAGAAAACCAATAGTGACGACCCAGACTCCGGATACCAGGTAAACCCGATACCACTTGGATTCTTAGAGGCCTCCCAAGAGCTGTAAGGCTCCGAAGGGATAAAAGGTGTCAGTGGAGTATATTGAACTTGTAGATAAAGCAGTAAACAATTAAATTACTATGATCGGGATTGCTAAATTAGTTGAAATAAAATTACATTTTCAATTAACAATTAAAACTACAAAGCTAATAGAGTCCAGTCCAACCAAAGTACAGTCTAACAGAAAAGAGAACGTATTCTCAAGTCGGGGGAAGTCTGACACTGGCAAAGCTGGCTACTAAGAACCACCGTACTGCACCTCCAAACCACGGGGAAGGAACAGATACACCTGAAAAGTCAGGGGTGAGCCTTGTGTCACTGGCTCAGTAGGGGTCCCGCGGATCCCCACCGTGAAACAAAAGTGGTAAACAGCAGTGCTAAATAGCTAACGACAAAAGCAGTAGCAACAGGAGTAGCAACGGAAGGAGTAAAGAGGAGAACAATCATACTGAACAGAAACACGGCAGCCGATAGAACCTCGGCTCTCTAAACTACTCCGAACGGTAACAGAAGAACAACCCTGATCTCATAAAGTCGGGAGTTGCCGAACCAATACAAGGGAACTCTGGCTACACAGCCAGGACACATCACAACATGCCAATCGTGTAGGCTTGTCCTCAGAGACAAAAGCCCGAAATCCATATCAAGAAGGCCTACAGCAATGACGAAAGGCCCTAAAAAGACCTACAAGGTCCAAAGGTACGGTCACGACTCTGCTGTCATGCACCCTACACTGTCTATGGGTAGAACCACAGTAACTCTCTACCGGAACCCTAGACCTTAGTGTCGAAAGGATACAAAACCACTTGAGGAATTACATCATTGTAGACGTAAACCAAACCATGAGTATCTGATGTGACACACCCTCGGACCTAGCCAAGCAAGCACAATTTGCAAAGGGAATGGACCGATATTGGCGGTCACTCACCCGACACTCACCAGATTCCCGTGATAATTTGGCGATGCCAAGTGGAGGATGTGGGGGCTGGGCCCTTGCTGGTAGAGGGCCAACAAGGCCGTGGATGTTCCCCAAGGGTATGGCTGCCCAATTCAAGGGAGCCGACGTTGTGCCAAGGGCACGGGTTACACTCTTCACCCCACGGTGATCTCTTGAAGCAACGGAGCTTAAGGATCGAGCTCTCACTCTCACGGCCAGCGGAGTTATGAACTAATATTGGGAAAACAAGCACTAAATAGAGCTAAGGTTGGAGCACTTACTCGACCGGTTTGAAGAAACCGATCCCGCTCGGAGACGTGGGCGAGCGGGGAAGCATGGGTTCCCCACACGCCGCGCCGGAGTAGCTTGACCTGTTTAAGCACTTACAACACTACACCCCTTGCAAGGGGGGGATCTTGGAGAGGGGAAGCCAATGGTTACAATCAAACACTACCTCCCACAGGGAGGGGCTGTAAGCCAGCTAGGCGGGGAGGGGAAAAAAACAAAAGATGAAGTAGAACGGTTGGTCGAAGCCGGTTCTGCCCGCTCTCAGTGAATAGGGACCTGCGGCCGCTCCCGAATTTTTTTGGTGACGAGACAAGCTGGAAAAGCTTCGTAGGTGACCCAGGAAGTCCTCCAATTTTTTTTGATTTCTCAGGTCGCCGGTGCTGGTCGGGGAAGAGGCACGAAAAGGGAAACAGAACTCTGGCTCTGTCTGCTTCGGGACCACAACAGCAGGAAGATGAAGTCACTCCGGGCGCTCCTGAGCTCTGAATCAGGCGTGGCCAGAGTCGACGGCTTCGTTGTCGAGTCCTCTTCGAACGGAGACCCACGAGGCCACCAGAAGACATCGGAGTAGACCTAAACAGTCGAAACAGTGATCAGGTGTCAGTTCAGTCCAGGAGTGGACAGACCAGCACACCTGAGGAAAAAAAATGAGAAAATGCTGCTCCGGAGGTCGAACGAGGTGCCTCTTCTTTGTGATGGAAGGTGACCCGTTGCAGAATCTCTCGGCCAAGTGGCGCTACAAGAAGTAGAGGGATGTGGCTGTGGGAGCTTCTGGAAGTGGCCTCAGGTTGCTGTTCGGATCTGTCTTGCGCAGTCGGAGAAGAACGGCTCCCCTGGGCGACCACGAGCTCAGAAAGGGATGGGACCATGGCCGTTGCGAAGAAGACAGAGAGACGCTTTCAACGGTAACTCTTGGGCCTCCAGGGACACTTGGACGAAGCCGGGGTCACCTCTGCAAGCTGCTGATCCTCTGCTGGCTCGGAGCTGCGAACAGAACCTTGGTTGTATCTTCAAGTGGGGCTTGTGATGGGGTAGTGAAGGTGCTAGATGTTGAAGGGAAGTGGTGGAATGGTGGGAGGGGATGTGGAGGAGGTATGGAATGAGAGCTGTGGTGGTGGTTAGAAGGGTTTGAGGAGGGGAGGAGTAAGGAGGCTGCTGGTTCACTGCACTAGGTGGAAGAAGAACTAGTTGTTGGAGGGGGGAGAGTGGAGGGGGGCGACCAGATCTGAGGGCCCTTGGTTGGGGGCGCCCTAGGGTATGGAAAGAGAGAGGGAGGAGTGGAGGGAAAGATTCAAAATTGTCTTGGGGGCTGGGAGATTGTGTGGGGAAGAGATGAGATTGTATTGGGAAGTGGTAGGGGTGGTTGGTGGTTGGAGGGTGGAGTGGGGATAGGTGGAGTCTATCTTGGGGGTGGGGTGGAGTAAAGAGGGGGGTGTGGGGAGTTGGAGTGGACTTAATGGAGGGGAAAGGAGAGAGAAAGTGGTTGGGAAGGTGAGGAGAGAGAGAAGGGGGCGAACCCCATAGAGATGGAGAGAGAAAGAGAGAGAGAGAGAGGGGGTAGGGGATTGAAGTGGGTTTCTCACCCTAGGTTTCACACCCTCTCACATGGAATCACTCCACTAAGATTTGAATTTTGAACTCTTAAAATGGCAATTTTTCATTAACTTCCAATGGGGGAAATGGGGTCCTATATATAGGAGACCCACATTTTACAAAAAGTCCTTGACTCTAGACATAATGACAAATAAGCAAGGGGTAGGGGGTGCCATGGGCCTATCCCAATGGATTGGGCCCATTAGCTAGGCTAAACATCCTAATGACAAACATTCTTAGGTAACTGACTCATTAACCTAGGTACAAGACTCAAATAAAGGGAAAATACATCAAATGACTCAAAATAAAAAGCTCAAAATGGATAATTGGACCCATATAGGAATGAAGTCCGAGCTCAAACAACTCCGGAGTGTGAAGATGACCTGAGCCAGAGGGAATCGTGGGTGATGCCTCCATCAGTATCACAAGATGAAATCACACACCTAGAGCTCACGCTGCACGAGAACCACGTAAGCCGCAAAGATCATGTGTCATGTGACAGAAGTACCTCCTCACTAGAAGAAAAACCAGATGCGTCCACTGACATCTTACACTGCGCCACAGGTATCTCCCACTCACCTCGAATGTGGTAATTGAGACACCGAACAAGTAGCTAAGGAACAACAGTAACGAGTGACTAGTCAGGGTCATGCCCGTCGGCGCTGGTCCAACGCCCCTGACCACGTGTGCACACACAAGCTCAATGTCTTGACCCAGGCCTCTAGCTGGTTTTTCCCTCCCATCAGACTCTGAACGCAAGACAAAGGGGACCACGACAACTAGCCTACAAACTGTCTCTATCGAGAACTCACCCTGCCACCACTCCCAGGTGAGCCGACACACGGAAAGTGTCGTCAGGCTATGACTAGTGGTGGCTCACTAGACACAAAGACTCTCAAACAGAAACACCGAAGTGTGGACAGGCTAGTCACGCACATGTCGCTAACACTCGGAGCACATGGCAGTACCATGCCACCAGACTCAGGACAGCCAACTAGACCTACTAACACAACGATCCTTGAGTCATAAGACTCAGGTCAAGATCATCGCACATCACGGCAACACACCGTTAATCAGCCTCGTCCCTAAGTCAAAACCACAGTAAAACACATCTGTAGATTATGAAAAATCCACTAAGGAAATAAGAATAATAAAGCTATGAAAAGAACGGGGAAAGGGGTAGAAAAGGGGATCAAAAGAGAGCATGCGTGAATGCTAAGGGGAAAGGTGATCTCCAGAGACACTCGGGCCTCAAATGGATATAACAACAATAACAAGGAGGGATCGCGAATAAATACCTTAAAAGTGGGGGAGATTGTGAGTGCACCTTCTCTTCCAATCGACCGGCCGATGAAGAGAGTCTCTCTTGTCTTGATTACCCTTGCAAATAAAACAAAGAAAACACCAATGAAGATATGGAATAGAAACCAAGGTGAGTGTAGCATCAAATTCTTAATGTAAGATAAACATGAAGCATGAAAATAGACACACCTTGTTGGCGTTTTGGCTTTAAACCCCTATGCAAAAGGGGATGGAAAATATGATGGATGAAATGGAGGGTGCAAGTGTTGCACAATTTGGAGGTGTGCTAGAGTGCACAAGAGGGAGATCTCAATGTTGAGATGAAAAGATAAAAGAAAGGGGAAGACGCATGATGCATGAGCTAAATGAAATGCATGAAAGAAATAAAAGAGGTAAGGGAAGAATTAGGCTTATTGGATTTTCTCTATGGCTTTAGATCTTCAATGGGGAAGAAGTCTCCATAGGATGAAGCTTTGGTACATGTGGAAGACTTCCTCCCTGAGCCTTCAAACCGGCAGCACCTCCTCTTAGATTATTATTGATACCTTAAACACAAGGGAGAAAGAGGTCCTATTTATAGGGCCAAAATTCGGAGTTTAATCCAAGAAAAATTAGGAAATCAAGTTTAAGTTGGATTTGGAAGAGGATATGCATTGCCCAAGTGTCCCTTCAACCTTGGAAAGCTTTAGGACCCTTTCTCAAGTGGAAGAGGACCTCAAAATGGAGAAAGAAGGAGGTTTTGGCCGGATTCGAAACTCTGTAGGAATGGGCGACCACTCAGGGGTTGCCAATTAAAGTCGCATCAGAAAGAAGTGTCGCCAATTCTGAGGCATTTTAGGTCAGATTAGGACTTTTCGAAATTTGAAAAGAATTGGCGCCCATGAGCCGGTCGCCAATTAGGAATTAACACGAATTTTGGTCAGAGTTAAAAGCTCAAAATATAGCAAGAGAATTGACGACTTTCCACACGGGCGCCTATTTATGAATTGGCGACCTTCCGAACAGTCGTGGAATCAAAAATAATCTGAATTCGGCTCAAAATGTGAAGAAAAGAAATGGCGACCTTCCGAACGGTCGCTATTTAAAGAATTGGCGACTTTCTGGAGTGTCACTAATTTAAAATCTCATAAAAATCAGAAAAAAAGAATTGGCACCCTCTAGGCTGCCACCAATTAAGAATTGGCACCCTCTGGGCTGCCACCAATTAAAGAATTGTAGCCCTCTGGGTCGTCACCAATTTCAAAAGGCCTCGAAAAAATCCAGAAAAATTCAGAAAATTCCAGAAAAATAGAAAAAGTTGTGGAAAAGTTGGAAAAAGCCAGAAATCCAGGGAAAATGAGGAAACCACTCAAATAAGTTGATTTGAGGGTCAAATTGAGACATCGCAAGGTAATATGAGATGTGCTCTAAATGATGTCAAATTTGGCGTGTCTACAGCTGTCCCGCCTTGGCGTCTGCTTTGCAAGGGAGCGATACGGAGTGAAATGGAATAGAATGAAGTGGAATGTAATGGAATGGAGTGAGAGCGAACTGAAGTCCCGCAATCAATGACACCCAAGAGGCGGGGTGAATTGGGTGATTACAACTTTTAGAAAACTTTTACCCGATTTTAAGGAATATGATGAAACATCAACTAGGAAATTCAAATATGTTTAACTACAAATTAGATCTATCAAAATCTATTGCCACGATAGTTCTTTGGTACTAGATGGAGGTATGAATCCAAGGATTCTGCTCACGCAAGGTGCTATCGTCTTGACAAGACTGGCCTTGTCAATTCAAAAACACTTTTCAATATACCAAAGATCTACTTATAGAATAGATTGGTTTATGCTAGATCTGAAGAGACAAATGTGGAAGAGATAATATGCAATAACAATCACACAGAATGGGGGTAGAAGAATTGAATCAAACCACACAGCTCAAACCACAAGACACAAGGAATTTTAAGGTGGTTCGGATGCAACGACGGTAACCTACGTCCACCCCTCACCAAAACCCAATGAAGCTTCACTGCTGGAGAACTAGAACAGGGAAGACTTCCCAACACGGAGCAAAGCTCCAACACATACACGGGGACACACCTCAACACACACACACACACACACACACACGGAGATGAAATCTCCAACACGATCCGATAATCGGATCAACAACACACAAACACTCTGCGACAGATGCAGCACTCTACACACTGGTACAACCGGATCTGGATAGATCCCCCCACACACACACGGATCTAAACAAGACAACAAGCATGACCACAGATCTGAACCGATCCACACACATACGAATGTTTGCAGATTACAAAGAACACAGACTTGAAGCTCAAAACACAAAGACAATTGAAGCACAAAATAAAGAACTCCTGATTTAGGCTCCCCCTTAGTGTATGATGCAGATCTTGAACAAGGCTTGCTTCTTCACTTGAATGGAGATTGATTGGCTTTAGATGGAGCTTGAAGAGCTTGGAGATGGATGAAGAAATCTGGCACGAGTTACTGTTCACGGAGCTACAGTAGCCTTCTTTCTCCTTTGGCAGCCTCTCCTTCAATCCTTGGATCCCTCCTTTGTTTCTTTACCCTAAGAGGTGTTTTTATTTGTCTTGGGTTGGTCAAGGAACATCCCTAGACATAGATCCATATTTTCTGGCTAATTTAGAGGCTAGAGGACTAAAAAGTCCACAAGTGAGGCTTGAACACGTTGGTGAAAACAAAGTCAAACATAGGGGCTGCGAAGCTGGCAGTCGACCGGGCAGGAGGGGGCGGTCAACCGGAATTTTACAATCATTGAGCCTTTCAATGCTGGGAAAACCGGTCAATCGGGCCCTGTCCGGCGGTCGACCGCGCCTGGAAAAACCTGTAGAAAATGAATTATAAGCCTAGTGAAAGATATCCATGAGGCAAGAACTTTAGAGTCCACATTTTGTACCAAACAAATTGAGGTTGTTTGAGTTATTCTGGGGATATTTAAAACATGATCAATTTGTGCTTTAGCTTGAGTTGAAAATGACTTTCACATGCATTTGCAATTATGAAGGTACTGAACCATTGCCCATACGAGGTTTGATATGCTCACAGAATTGACCAAAAGTTTGCTTCAGTTACATTCATGAGTTCCAACAATTTAACCATTCACTTTGGAATTCAATTAACTCAGTTTATGCATTTGGGAGGCTTTTAACAGATGAGCATTATCATTATGCACAAATGCCTTAATCACATACAATGCTAGCTTTAGAGTGCTTAGGCAAGGCACGAGACGGAAACCAAGTTCAGGGTTTTTTTATCATCAAAATCACTTGGAGAGACTCAACAATCTCCCCCTTTTTGATGATGACAAAACATTGGTAACATTGGTAATGGCAACGCAAACCATTTAGAATACACAAGCCATTCAACATTTTATTTGCCAAAATAGATGGGAAATGAGAAATAAGAGCCAACCACTTTATATCAAAAAACAAAGTGCATTCATTTCATCAATTCTTTACAAGGTACATTGATGTTTGAGAGAATGAATGCAAGATTCTAGACACATGCGACAAAACAAATGCAGAACTAACACAATGATCTGATCTTCACCAATGATCATGCATACAAACATATGAACATACCGACATAAAATATATAAGACCTACATACATCTACTTCTCCCCCTTTGGCATCATCAAAAGAGGGGTAGGATAATCGAACAGGAGACCCAAAAGACAAAAGACCCAAGGACATAGACTGGAGGTAGGAGACCAAAGAATAGCCTCAGTGGCCATCTACAGGTGGCTGGGCATCTGGTGGAGGAGGAGGCACATAGCCAAGGCGCTGCCGAATATTGGCAAGTAGGTGGTCTTGATGCTGACGGCGGTGCTGGATATGGGCAAGGATTTGATCCCTATCATAATCACGGCACTGCATGTTCAGGAGAACTCGGTTCATAGCATGAAAAGCCTCACGTGAATCTTCATGGCTCTGGGTGAGGGTGGTCATATTAGCGGAGAGTGTGGTCATCTGAGTGGAGAGAGTGTCCAAAACCGTGGAGAAGGAATCTGTGCGACCGGACATAGTGTCAATTACATTACCCATAGTGTCTATGTGATCCCCAAAAGTAGAAAGTCGATCCCCAAAGGTATCCAATCGAGCTTCTATCCCAGTAAGACGCTTATCAAGAGTCTCATAGCCTGCCCAAGAGTGCTGTGCCGCCCCCTGAGTAGAAGACTCTCCATGATAGAACTGTGGAGGAGGAGGCATCTCGGGATCCATGTGATGAGGTGAAGGTGGAGGAGGTTGCTCCTCAGTCTGAGTTGAGGGGGGACATCCCTTGACCTTGTTGCTGCTCTTGTTCTTGCTCATCCTAACTGTCAGCTTCTCCCCCATAAACTGGTATATCTTGGCATAGCTCCCCATCGGGACCATAGTAATACCCAAAATCTGTAAAGATCTTATGCTTATTATATATATCATCTTGTCGAACATAAATGAACTACTCATTTGCCAAATTGATCCTAGCATATATGAAGACACCTGTCAACTGTGAAGCATATGGCAAAGATCGCCGGAGATAGGTACGGCAAGTCCCAATCAGATCTGTCATGAACCGACCCATGTTGATTTCAATCCCATTCATGACATTATAGAATAGAAACTTGTGAACCTCTGTCACTTCATTTCGACTACCAACTTTGGGATAAATGAGTGAAGTAAACATATGGTGCAAAATCCTTTGCAGTGGCGGAAAATAATTTGCATTCAGTGTGATTAAATCACTCACACCACACATATAATCACAGTTTGTCATGGCAATGAAAGTAGCCTTAACTTCACCATGACCAAAGGTCCGGTCAGCACCCATGGCTGACACTCCTAAGCCTCGCCAAATAAGATCCGGAGTGATGTGAATCTCAACACCTTGAACATCAATATATAGTTCTTCATTCCTTTCAACCAGATTTCCATAAAATTGTTGCACTAGATTGGGATAGTATATGGTATACCTAGTGACAAAATCTGTCCAACACTCTTGAATCTCAAAAAGATCACATAAATCAGGTAGAAGCTCATTCACCTCGTTAAAGTCGACCAGTCGAGGGTCGATAATAGGATGTGGAGGTAACCGAGGTGCACGAAGAGGGGCAGGTGCTCGCTGTGGTGGAGGAGTCGGGGCCTCTCGTCTCTGACCACTAGCTTCCCCTTGGGCAGAACGCCGAGAGCTCCGTCTAGGTGGCATCCCGAACTAGAAAACCCGGTGGAAACCCTTGAAAAGAAGACTCTCATCTTGGGGGATGAAGATAGACCAAAAGACACTCCAAGGGCTTGAAATATCCTTCTCCACAACCTGGAACCTAGGAAGTAGCTCCACGAATGCACGAACGGCCGAATGGAGTTCGTCCCGAAACCGTGCTGTACACGTCGGATCTTGTGCGGGTGGAAGAATGATGAGGTTTAGGGGCTTGGGAGGTGGAGATATGTGGTTCTAGGGTTGGGGAAATATGTTGGAGAGAGATTGGGAGTGTTAGAATGAGAGAATGGGGTTTTAGGACCCCTTAAAAAAGGGTTCGGTGGATGGTTCAGCCGGACCGGTCGCCGCCACTGGTCGATCAGTGCGGGAGCGGCGGTCGACCGCTAGTCCCAAAAATTCCCTTTCATATATATATATTTTTGTTTCTTTTTCTTTTTCTTTTTCTTTTTTTTATATGGGGACCATCATCCGACCTTCTGATTGGAATCAACATCACGAAGTGGAGAGAAAGAGAGGAGATGGAGATTTGAGGGAGGTTCTATAACTCCCCCTCAGAAGGTGCCTTAGGTCCGGCATCACTGGGTCCACATTTTTGCAATCCAGGAGTATCTGGACTTAGAAATATTTTCAAAGAGGGCTATATGTATAAATACATTCAAGCATGTAGCAGTGTATATGAACACACAGGTATTAAAAATAAATACATACAATATGCATGTTAATCTACCCTTGATGCATATGAGTTTCTACAAGTGCAATTCTTATCCTAAGTGCAGACCTATGTATGTATGCTCTCACCCTTGCACATCCCAAGTTCTCTTCTTATCTTGCTAAATTGATCCTGGTTTTGGGGTTTTGTAAAAATATTAGCTAGTTGATTGTGTGTGTTAATGAAATTCAATTCAAAGACCCCTTTTCCTACATGATCTCTCAGAAAATGATGTCGAATGTCAATGTGCTTTGTCCTAGAATGTTGAACAGGATTTTTTGATAAGCTGATTACACTGGTATTATCACACAAGATTGGCACACATTTCATTTCAACATCCAAATCAAGCAATTGATTTTTAATCCAAAGTACTTGGGCTCCGCAACTTCCGACGGCTACATATTCAGCCTCGGCCGTTGAGATAGCTACTTAATGTTATTTCTTGGAGGCCCATGAGACTAGACACCCACCAAGAAACTGACAGTAGCCACTAGTACTTTTGCGATCTACAATACATCCGGCATAATCCTCATCGGTGTATGCAATCAAATCAAATGAACTACCGATCGGAAACCACAAGCCAAAATCTATTGTACCAATTAAGTATCTAAAAATGCATTTAACAACCATTAGATGCGATTCTTTAGGACATGACTGAAAATTAGCACATAGACATACACTGAATTCAATGTCAGGGCGGCATGCTGTGAGATACAGTAGTGATCCGATCATACCTCGAAATAGTATAGGATCTACTATTTTACCATTTTCATCTTTTTCAGATCCTGGAACATGTGAATGACAAGTCGGTTCTCGAGATAACATAACATAGCTACCATATAGTAATGCATCAAGGGACACGGGGTACGAAATACTTACCTGACTTGGCTCATGGAAGTGGATTATTGCTGCAATCAGTCACATATATCGTGAAAACAAGGTTATTAAAGATAAAAGATTTACCAATTAAGCACATAATGCAGAAAAGGAAAAAAAAAGGCTCATAGGTTCATTCATCACTTCAGCATATAAACGGTCTAGTCCAGACCGCCAAAAGTAAGCAGACGGTCCCAATGAGACCGTACAAGCAAAGAGAACCTTGAATTTCAAGCGTGGCATAACACGGCCCAATGAAAGACCGCCTAACAGATAAACGGTCATGGATGGACCGTTTCATAGCAGAGGACTCGTCACTCACAAACGGTCTATCCTAGACCGTCTTGCAGATAAACACGGTCCATCGATGGACCGCATTCTAATCATCAGTTTCAAAAAAAGAAACCGATGCTCCATCGTCTTCCTCACTCCGTCAAACCCCCATCGTCTTCCTCCTTCACACCGAAGCCGAAGCTCACTCCACCCCCTCACATTCTCACACTGTCAAGCCTCCTTCTCCTCTCTTATCTACCCCCTTTATGCGTTTCAAGAGGCAAGCTTTGAAAAGGCTAGCACGTTGGATGGCCTGAGAAACTGCCGCACCGCCGGCGCCGGCGAACCCCGCGGAGGAGATGATGCCACTGCCGGAGGCGGCCGTAGAGGGAGCCCCACCGCCTGCGGCCGAAGGGGAGATGCCCGCCGCGGTCACCAGAGCGCTAGAAGAGGCGGGAGCGCCACCGGAGGCGGCGGCACCTGTGGTGGAATGACCGGCCAAAGGGCCATTGTCATTCGTGGTAGGCCATGCCAAACCCTCCCCTAATCTCTATTGCAATGCATACATGTAGCCCTAGGTGGAAGAAACAGGGCATATGACCCCTTAGAACCGGTTGTAGGGCCCTTTGGGCTATTGCCACCGGTGGGGGAAGGGTTTGAACACCGTCAGGCACGGTGAGTGAAACGCGGTCCAACAGGAACTGCCAGACAACCAAACGGTTCACCTAGGACCGTTAGGAAAGATAAATGGTCCAAATCGGTTCATCGAGAAGGGTAGACAGTCCACGGGTGACCGCGCAATTGGAGTTGAACCGACGGGGCATTGGGGAGTGAACACGGTCCGAGGAATACCATGGAGATGGTTAGACGGTTCACCTCGGACCGTCCAGAAGCTGAACCGTGGAAAACAAAGCGGTCTCCAACAGACCGTCCGGTGGGCAAATGGTCAAAGGACGACCGTGTAGATTAGATGAACGGGATGGCTTGAAGGGAACATAAAACGGTCTGATGGGGACCGCTGGGCATCCAAATGGTCAGGCGGAGGCCGTTATAGGTACGGACACATGAGGAAGTAAACGGTCCCCACTGGGCCGTCTAAAGTAATGAACGGTCCTCAACAGGCCGCCCTCTAAGCAAAGCGGTCAGTAAATGACTGTGCAACTTCAGAGCAGAGAGAAGGCTTCTCTAGGAATAAAAACGGCCTGAAACAAACTATTATGGGGACCCAAACGGCTCCTTGGGGACCGTTAACCTGACAAACTGCACATTTTTTCTTTTTTTATTTTATTATTATTATATTTTTTTTGCTGATTCATGATTTATTATGAAATGAATGACTAATGCAAATTGTTTAAATGCATCCAGGGAAAGCACATGACCCAGATTTCATGGCTCCAGGTCCGTGTAGTGTACCTGGCACTGTCGGACTTCCAGCGGGAGCGGCTCACAGCCATGGGATTCGGGGAATTCCTCGGCATGGAGGTGACACGGCTCGACACCGCCCTCCTCTACGCCTTATACGACCGGTGGGACCCGGTGAGCCGCACGTTCCTATTCCCGTGGGGTCACATGGTCCCGACACTCGAGGACGTGGCGCGTATCACCGGACTGCACGTGCACAGGACACCAGTCAGCGGGAGGACCTTCACCGACTGTAGAGACTTAGCCCACAGGCTGCTGTGTTTGGAGCTGTTGAGGCTGGAGCGTCAGTCGACGACCTTGCAGAGGGCGACGCTACAGGAGAGCCTAGGCCTGCGGGGAGCGGGAATCGCGGTGGGAGAGCTCCCGGAGCAGCACCTGGGAAGGCTCGTGGATCGAGCACGACCGCGAGTAGCAGCTGCTCCGGGACCAGAGGTGGACATCATCTTGAGGAGGTTCTTGATGCTGCTCTTCGGGAGGCTGCTGTTCGCCACCCGGGCGGACAGCATGAGCTGCCGGCTACTGCCTCTGCTAGAGGATGTTGACCACGTCGGAGAGTACGCATGGGGAGCAGTGGTGCTCGCCTTCCTATTCGACACTCTCAACTCCACCATCCGGCGCACGATGCCTGGCAGCTTCCCTCCACTACTACAAGTATGACTCGATTCCTAAAATGATTATGCAATTGTTATCCCTATATGATTTCTGTATGCTAACATTTGATGTAGTGCAATGCAGGTGTGGGCCTACGTGTACCTCCCCAGGCTGGGGAGAGGAGAGGAGACGTACCCTGACCGGCTGCCCATCGTGAGATGGTGGACAGCACCACGGGAGGTGGGCTTCCTGCGTCACCAGGTCCGGGCGATGCAGGACGACTTTGACGCACTTCCCTATGCTTCGGTAAGGTCTAAACTTGAGCTTTGTGAAAATGCAACTATATGCTTGAATGCTGATGTAATTGCCTATTTGACAGGTCCGGTGGACGCCCTACTAGGGAGAGGGGCACGAGGGCCAGCCGTGGGTGGTGGCCGCCCTAGCGTACACGGGTCGAGACATCTGGCTCCACTGCATGAATGTGGTGGAGCCACTCTGCTACCGACTGGTGATGAGGACCATAGGCATCCACCAGAGGAGGTCGAGTTCTCGACTCGCAAGAAGCCGGAGGAGCATGTGGGACGACACGCATGAGGCTTGGCGGTGGAGATTGACTGGGTCACGCGAGCGGCGGAGCAGATCCAGGATTGGACGGGACTTGGGCGAGTGGTGCGCACCCTACCCGAGAGCGACGAGGCCTACGTGACAGCCTACGCCAGATGCTACGGAGGCCAGGTCATTCATGGCACTCAACCACCGATACGACTCTAACCTTATGCTTTTTAATATGCTTATGATTATGATGCATTGACACTTGACTTTCTACATGCAGCTCAACCCCCAGGGACGGATTGCTGAGCTCCAGGGGCTACTCCACTCTACCGTCCAACAGCGGGATGAGCTCCGGCTTTCTCTGGACCTCCTGGTAAGTTTTACTCAGCCTCAGACTTAAAATTTTTATGATATGCTTTATGAAACTGACATGCCCCTATTTACAGCGAGCCGAGGGAGCCTAGTGCCAGGCGCCGGACGCACCGTCGTCCTCCCCCCAGCCACCTACAGATCGGGTAGAGCGGCACGCAGAGTTCGCGTGAGCGATGGCACGTGCGGAGCAGGCCGAGGTCACACTCGCCGAGAGGGTAAGTAAACAGCTGTACTGAGTCTTACGATTGAAACTTTGCAAAGTAATTTAAAATGCATATGCAGGAGCGAGAGTTAGCAGCAGTGCTGGGTGAGGCCACCCGATAGAGGGAGGAGGCTGAGCGCTTCCGGACAGAGGCAACAGCGGCGGGGAGTTACCGAGCAGAGGCAGAGCGTGCTCGAGCTGAGGCAGAGCTTTGCCGGGTCGCGGCAGTAGCAGCCGATCGATACCGGTCTGAGGCGGAGCAGGCTCACATAGAGGCGACCGAGCTACGAGGGGAGGTGCGGGTGCTGAGAGAGTCCGTTCGACTTCTGAGCGGGAGGCCAGGACGCTGCGATAGTCAGAGTGTCGCACCTAGCTACTTCACTAGCTCCTTCGGTCGTCGGAGGAATGAGGATGAGGAGCGACGCTGACGCCGACGTGCAGAGGAGAGCACCTCCATGGTGCCACCAGTAAAGCGCCATGAGGGCTTAGGGGAGAGCGGCGGCCCAGGGGAGGGTCAAGCCTGATGTACCACGAGACACATGTACTTTTGTTATGATATTATAATATAGCATGTTTTGATTCCTTCTTTTGATTTTGTAAATGTGTGCATGCTGACACTAACCGACTGACAACGAATCCTAGATTGACACGGGAGAGTGAGAGAGGGACTCGAGTAAATTGACTCCAAGAGACGGAGGACTAAAGGTAGCAGAGACAGAGACGGTCACTCAGCAGTCCGCTCCAAGGGCTATACGGTCTAGCATCAGACCACTGAGGGTCGTCCTACCACGAGCTCCAAGAAGGTCCTAAACGGTCCCTCTTAGACCGCGTAACCTGGAAAGACAGTTCTTCCTTGATTGTTTGAATCGAGAGATGGCCTATACAAGACCGTTTAGACTGCAAGAGAGGCAAAGTGTGTAGAAGGTAGATAAACGGTCCCTGTAAGACCATCTTCCAGCTGCTACGGTCATACCCGATAGACCGTGGCTTAGGAAACTCTGGTAGCTCTAAGCGGGACTCTCTTGGAGAGTCCCAAACTGCGGGTAAGGAGTCCTAATCCATGATAAAGCCTATCCCAACCCATTTTGGAGTTATCCTACCTCAATCCTAATGGGATTAGGGAAAGTGTTTGGGCTCCATAAGTAGGAGGTACCTTAAACTCGTTTTCCACACAACACCCCTCTCCTAGGTCTTGAAAACCTTGCTAAACCTTCCCAAATCATAATGAAGAGGGCTCTTGAAGGAAGCTCCATGGGTGAGGTTGCTTACCACGGGCCAAAGTCGGCCAAAAAAGAGTACGGGGTGTTACAAAGGTTGACCGACATCCCTGGGCATCTGAGCTCCAGCCCTTTGAGAGAGGTGAGTCAAAGCAACTTCTTTGATCTTACTCAATTTCCTTCAAAAATGCTTATTATTCTCTCTCTTTTCCTCTCTTTGTTTCTCTTTCTCATTTCTTATTACTTCAGCTCCTTCCCAGCCCAAGACGCTATTCCACCCTGAAGTGGATGTCTCCCATGATCCGTGGGCTCCCTATAGCAGTGATATCCATCTTAAGAGCCTGGCACTTGCACCCTCTTTTAATTCTAGCCAAAAAGTACCCCAAGCTTTCGTTGGATTGGCACAGCATCACAGCTCTAGTAGAACTATGGCATCCCCAGACACATACTTATATCTTCCCATCCTTTGAGACCACCATCTTATTAGAGGAGGTAGAGACTTATCTAACATTTCCTAGATCGAAAGTTGGTGAGGAGGACTTAGTTTACCACACTGTTGCCCCTATAGATCCTACCCTCATTCTAGGGGAGTTCCTACCCAATACTAAGGATATGCGCACCAAAATTGGCCCACACCACATCCATCTGCGCGCTACCCTTGAGCCAGTGGGTCATAGCTCATTGTAAGACCAAGTGCGGGTGGGATGAAGCCATAGCCAAAGTTATTTCTATCTGCCTATGCTTTGCCATGCTCTTCCCTACAACTGACCATGTCCTGGACATTCCCAATCTTAGCACCATTAGTGGACTGTGGCGTGGTCTTTCCATTTCTCAGGCCGTCCTTGCTTACCTGTACGAGGGCCTTAGTTCAGCAGCCTTAGGGGGCCCACTCTTTGGCTCTATGATCCTCCTGGAGTGCTGGATGGGAGTCAGGCTGAAGTTCATACCTAGGGAGGATATCACTTCTGTCAGCCGTATCTTTGGGAGCCATCCGTTGTTCTTTATTGGTGGAGCCTTCAGGTTTTCTCAGCAGGTGGAGTGTCGGACCGTAGACAAGAAGACTAGGGATGAATGGCGCCTCTACATCAACACTCTACCCCTGGACCGGTTCGTGATGCGCCCATCCTTCCTCCATGACACCACCCTTAGGCTTTTTAGGAGGCTTGGGCTTGACTTGAGGCTTGTGGGAGACACCACCTTGGCGATGTACAGCCCCCACAGGTGCTTTCTACAAGTTGGACTCTCCCGGACGATAGTTCCAGCGCTACCCCACCTTCCTGCG
Source organism: Amorphophallus konjac (assembly GCA_022559845.1). Lineage (NCBI taxonomy): Eukaryota > Viridiplantae > Streptophyta > Magnoliopsida > Alismatales > Araceae > Amorphophallus > Amorphophallus konjac. Next base: position 62,222,006 of record CM040125.1, read on the forward strand.
CTACAGGCAAGGAGACTCGGACAGAGGAAGATGAGCAGGCGGTCAGGAGTGCCCTGATCATGTGGGAGGTCAGCAGGGTGCGTACCCTACTAGCAGAAGTGACAGAGCTTCAGGAGAACTACCAGGCTTATGTGAGTGAGTTGTGTAAGATTCAACCTCGCGGGGATGCCCGGCTGAGGATTGAGTGGTTTTTATTTTATGATGTATAGAGACCCATGGATTGATCTTGATTTGTTTGATTTTGAATAAAGGAATAGAATGCTTTGATTGAATGAGATTGACCTCATCTTTTGTGCATTGTGTGGATTGAGGTGGTTCTTTGGGAAGAAAGTGGCCTACGAAAAGACCGCTGAATGAGTTAGACGGTCATCATTTGACCGCCGTCTTAAGCAGAATGGTCTTAGCTAGACCGCTCAATAGACGGATGTGAGAGGTTCAAAACCAAGGACCTGAGCGGTCTATCGAGGGACCGTTTAAGCACATAAGACGGTTGGTGAAAGACCGCTTTAAGAAATAACGGTCATACTCAAACTGCAGCAGCCTGGGCACAAAGAAGAGCCAGTGGGCTCGTGAGACATTTTTCTAGGAAATGAAGGCGACCTTCTGGAGACCGTTTATAAGAATGAAACGGTCACATTGTGACCGCTTGAGAGACTGAAACGGTCGTCGAGGGACCGTTTACCTGTAGATGCCAGCATCACCCATAGACCTGTCCCTGCACACATACTTAAACAAATAAACAGGTTAAATCTGTTTTAGGCTTAACCCCTTGCCTGCAGCAAGTTAGGGAATAACCAATCCTTGATTTTGAGTCAAGGGGTGAAGCCTTATTAAATAGGCGAAAATAACACATGAGAATGCGATGCATGCCATGAAATGTAGGGAGACTATGTACGATCTTAAAAAGTGTTTTTTTGTTTTTGTAATTTTGGAAGATATTTGATTTTTTTGGACTTTTATAAATATATATATATATATTTGGATTTTTGAAATATCTGATTTTTTTTGAATTTTTGAAAAATCTGATTTTTTGGATTTTTGAAATATCTGATTTTTTGTATTTTTTTTAAATATCTGATTTTTAAAATTTTGAAATATCTGATTTTTTTGGATTTTTAAAATATCTAATTTTTTTTTGAATTTTTAAAATATCTAATTTTTTGGATTTTTTGAAATATCTATTTTTTTGGATTTTTGTAAAATATCTGATTTTTTTTATTTTAGAGCTAGTTCGAACCCGGTGACGGGGGACCCACCTATCTCATTAGGGGGTTCTAGTACAACGTGCATTATGGGTGACCATCCATGGCCGGGGTCCAATTTTACTTAACGGTGCCTCTGCTAACACTACCAGAAAATGCGAGATTTCAGACGGCCCGTTTCTGTCTAAAATCCGTCTGAAATTCCGTGGGAAGACACTTTTGTAACTGATTTCAAACGAATTTCGGACGAAAATCGGCCGTCACATATTATTGGTTAAAAGTTTTGGACAGATATAATATCAGTCACAAATTTCGTCTGAAATTTCACATGGAATATTTTCCGTGTGAAATACCATCTGAAATTACAAATTTCGGACAGATCAAATATCAGTCACAAATTCCGTCTGAAATTTCACATGGAAATCTTCCGTGTGAAATACCATCTGAAATTATAAATTTCGGACAGAATTTATCAGTCACAAATTCCATCTGAAATTTCAAACAGAATATATTCCGTGTGAAATACCGTCTGAAAAATTTCATATTCCGTCTGAAATTTCAGACAGACAAATTTTCGTGTGAAATATCGTCTGATATTTCCGACGAATACATCTGAAAATCCATCGAAAATAGCTCCATTAATTTTTTTAAAAATACAAAATTGTTTTAAAAAACCTCTTAAAAAGACATCAAATATAATCAAACTAACGTACTAAAAACAAAACACCTAAGAAGAAACTCAACACGAATCCCCTGCTAATCAAATATCATCAAACCAACGTACACAAAATAAAACACATAATAAACTCAAGAAATATCCTCCACATCGTCCATATGCTCCTCCCTGCCCTGCTCATCTCCTCTATCACCGCCCGCAGAAGGATCCTCCTACATTAAAAAAATAATAACATTCATTCATAGATAAAAAAATTAGTGCGAAGATAAATTAAATATTTTATTACATTGCATAAATTGAAATCAAACATAATATCAAATCGATAACTGCATAGATTTTATAGACCCCAACTAACCTAGCTGTCATCAGTATTTTAAATTAATTACATTTGGAGAATGCAATTCTAAGCGCTGAGCTCAAACCGATCCGAATTGAAATTCGTCAGTTTTGACAAGTCACTTTCATCTCCCAGGTCATGTTGGAACGATCGGCATGCCGATCCGACCGATATTTCAGATTTTAGATCCCCGAACCCAACTTCTTTAATTTTTAACTAAGTGCATTTACAAAATACACTTTTGAGCGCCGGGCCCAAATCGAGTATCCGATTTGGATTCTGCCAGTTCTCACAAGTCACTTTTACCTCCCAGGTCGTGTTGGAACGATCGACACGCCGATCAGACATATATTTCAGATTTTAAACTCCCCAACCCTACTTATCTGTCTTTTAAATTAATTACATTTAGAGAATGCACTTTTGAGCGTCGGGCCCAAACCCGATATTCTATTTGGATTCCGTCAGTTCTGAAAAGTCACTTTCATCTCCCAAATTTTGTTGGAACGATCGGCACACCGATCAGACCAATATTTTAGATTTTAGACCCCCGAACCTGACTTCTTTAAATTTAAAGTAAGTGCATTTACAAAATGCACTTTTGAGCGCTGGGCCCAAATCGGGTATCCGATTTAGATTCCGCCAGTTCTCACAAGTCACTTTTATCTCCCAGGTCCTGTTGGAACGATCGGCACACCGATCAGACCGGTATTTCAGATTTTAGACCCCCAACCCTGAATTATATGAATTCTTCTAAACTAAGTTAGTTTTGAAAACACACTTAGTTTTGAACTGAGTTATTTGTGCGTCGGGCTCAAACCGGATATCCGATTTGGATTCCATCAGTTCTGACAAGTCACTTTCATCTCTCAGGTCCTGTTGGAAGGATCGACACGCTGATCAGACCGATATTTCAGATTTTAGACCCCCGAACCCCGAATTGTATGAATTCTTCTAAACTAAGTTAGTTTTGAAAACACACTTAGTTTTGAATTGAGTTATTTGAGCGTCGGGCTCAAATTGGATATCCGATTTGGAATCCTTCAGCTCTCACAACTCACGTCTACCTCGCCAGTCGTGTTGGAAGGATGGGCACGCCGATCAGGCCAATATTTTACATGTTGGACACCCGAACCCCAAATTTTCTCAATTCTTCTAAACTAAGTTAGTTTTGAAAACACACTTAGTTTTGAATAGAGTTATTTGAGCGTCTGGCTCAAACCGGATATCCGATTTGGATTCCATCAGTTATGACAAGTCACTTTCATCTCCCAGGTCCTGTTGGAAGGATCGGCACGCCGATCAGATCGATATTTTAGATTTTAGACCCCCGAACCCCGAATTGTATGAATTCTTCTAAACTAAGTTAGTTTTTAAAACAAACTTAGTTTTGAATTGAGTTATTTGAGCGTCGGGCTCAAACCAGATATCCTTGTTTGGAATCCGTCAGCTCTCACAACTCACGTCTACCTCGCCAGTCGTGTTGGAAGGATGGGCACGCCGATCAGGCCAGTATTTTACATTTTGGACCCCCGAACCCCGAATTTTCTCAATTCTTCTAAACTAAGTTAGTTTTGAAAACACACTTAGTTTTGAATTGAGTTATTTGAGCGTCGGGCTGAAACCGGATATCCGATTTGGATTCCGTCAGTTCTGACAAGTCACTTTCATCTCCCAGGTCCTGTTGGAAGGATCGGCATGCCGATCAGACCGATATTTCAGATTTTAGACTCCCGAACCCCGAATTGTATGAATTCTTCTAAACTAAGTTAGTTTTGAAAACACACTTAGTTTTGAATTGAGTTATTTGAGCGTCGGACTGAAACCGGATACCCAATTTGGATTCCGTCAGTTCTGAGAAGTCACTTTCATCTCTTAGGTCATGTTGGAAGGATCGGCATGCCGATTAGACAGATATTTCAGATTATAGACCCCCGAACCCCGAATTTTCTCAATTCTTCTAAACTAAGTTAGTTTCGAAAACACACTTAGTTTTGAAATTATTTATGAACATAATTGAGCAATTCAGTCAAAATAAAAATATAATAAACACACACCTGATGGGCCTGTGCCGTGGTGGTTGTGGATCCATGAGGGAGAATTCCCACCTAGGAGAGGAGGCCACTGATTGCCTGCAACATGGTTGCATGTTGGCTAGACATCTCCTCTCGGAACTGCTGCTGCATTTGCTGCTACAAATCAAAAATCTACGATCGGACGATGTCTATGACGTCGCTGGCAGAAATACTGGGGCAGGTGGAGGTATACTGAAGGCACTGCTACTGGTTTGGGCAGAGCGTGAACTCGCACACGATGATATCACCGTGCTAGAGTCCAGGCTCTCCCCAAAACCATATAGCCAGCCTTTCTTCGGTACGCCAGTTGCTGCCACCCATTCCGCCGGATTGAACTCCAGCTGCTGCGTGTATCCCTCCCCGTACCTCTCTATCACAGCTCTGCTATATGTTTCCTACAAATTGAATAAATTAACTAGTCAATTTCATATGAATCAATCCGATTTAAATGAACGGTAGAAGTTGCATATGTAGATAAACTTACCGCTACTGAGTGAGCTGTCTCACTCACAAATTGATCTCTCCCCATCTTTTTGTGTGTTCTGTCGAACACCTCGAGGAACGACGGAGCTTGATTAAGCTCCACAGCCTATTATACAATTCATAGTAAAAAAGTCATATATATTAATAAAATGTAAGAATATAAATTGAAACATTACTTATCATTTTTTGTTTATGAGCCACGAAAGAGATGGACCCACTCGTATGCAAATTTGCGCCCGATTTTATCGCCCTGTTTGCTTTGGCTTTTCGGGACTTTTCTATCCACTTGGGGTCGGCAAATTTGTCACATACTATGTCCCAATCCTCCTTCCACATCCATAGAGGGCGATGCTCCTTCCACAGCTGTCGGTCTTCACTCCCACCAGCCTTATTTTTAACATGTTCTCGGGCCTCATGTAATTTCCTTCGAAAATTTGACTTCATACTAGACTCCCAGGCAGAACGACATCTCGCCGCGTCATGTCCACTCGTAAATTGATAGGTCCGCTGTAAATAAATTAAGTTTCAAATTTAGTATACTATTGGGAATTGACTTTGGAAAATACTTGAATTAAATGACGTAATTACTTACTAAGAACATGTCAAACAATAAATCGCGGACGGTCATCAGAAATTCTTTGAAAGACGTTACTGGCCCGGGCACATGTGCCATTACTAGTTCGGTGGAGTGATGGACAGCATCGTGGGGTTCAAATTTCTTACTGTAATTACAAATGTCAAAATATTCATATTAGATAGTTGAAGGCTAAATAATGAATGTAATAACCTTATAAATTTACTCGGAGATCTAGCACGGGCGACGTCCATCATGGGCCGTGCCTCCCTCGTGATGACTGCCGGCATCGTCAAGTGGCTGAGTGGTGGGGGTGTGCCCTGTACAAGTGGGAGGTGGTAGGAGGGCACTAGCACCTGTAAGAATTAATTTTTACAAGTAAAATGAATATTTTACTAAAAATTAAAATATACATACCTGCAGCGGGAGGTGGTGGGGGTGGCGTCTGCACAACAGGTGGGAGGGCACTGAGACCTGTACGAATTATTTTTCATAAGTAAAACGAATATTTTGCTAAAAATTAAAATATACATACCTGTAGCGGGAGGTGGTGGGGGTGGCGTCTGCACAATAGGTGGGAGGGCACTGAGACCTGTAAGGATTAATTTTCATAAGTAAAACGAATATTGCGAACTTTAAATTAAAATATATATACCTGTAGCGGCAGGTGGTGGGGGTGATGTCTGCACAACAGGTGGGAGGGCACTGAGACCTGTAAGGATTAATTTTCATAAGTGAAATGAATATTGTGAACTTTAAATTAAAATATACATACCTGCAGCGGGAGGTGGTGGGGGTGGCGTCTGCATAATAGGTGGTCGGACACTGAGACCTATAAGGATTAATTTTCATAAGTAAAATGAATATTGCAAACTTTAAATTAAAATATACATACCTGCAGCGGGAGGTGGTGGGGGTGGCATCTGCACAACAGGTGGGAGGGCACTGAGAGCTATAAGAATTAATTTTCGTAAGTAAAACGAATATTGCGAACTTAAAATTAAAACATACATACCTACAGCGGGAGGTGGTGAGGGTGGCGTCGGTACAACAGGTGAGCGGGCACTGAGACTTGTACGAAATAATTTTCATAAGAAAGAGGAATATTACGAACTTAAAATTAAAACATACATACCTGTAGCGGGAGGTGGTGGGGGTGGCGTATGTACAACTCGGAATGAGCCGACACTTGGACCTATAAAAAAAATTCTTTTAAGCTAGTAAATGATTAAAATATTTATATAGCTAACTATTTTAATAGATATACTTGTGTCCGAAGAAGATGCCAAAGAGGTGGGAGTAGAGCCCCTGTCACTGCCCTGTCTCTTCCCACTCCCTGTACGACCTCCTCGAACCATTTCTTTATTACTAACAAAATAATTAATACATATTAATCCTCAATTATATAAGGCTAGACTAATGTTATTAAAAATTATGCAAAAAAGTAAGAATATCTTACTAAATTATCAAAATGTGCCTCCCTCATGCTGATGATATATCTAACTTATCATCATCTTCGTCATCCATAGTAGCCTCGTCAGATTCAAACTCTTCCTCTTCATCCGATTCTTCCTCCCCTCTAACATCAACATTTAGCTCCGTCGGATCGACTTATTCCACTTCATCTCCCTTACGTAATGACAGTGGCTCATCAGATTCATCCAGATTAAACCTCGAGGAACCGACAACGCCAACTTCGTTTGATTGAAAATATTCAGCACTTGCAACCTCTGAGACATCTTCACTCATATTTAACTCATTAGTGGGAAAGAGTTTTGCGTTAACCCTAGAAACTGCCCACCAATCTTTATTCTTGGATGAGGGATAGCTTGAATAATACATTTGTTGGGCTTGTGCGGCTAAAGTGAACGGTTCATAGGTCTTAAGTTTAGACCTATGTTTGACATCGACAATCCCATAGGTTGTGTCATGTCGAACAGAACTAGGATCAAACCAATGACACTTAAATATGTATACATGATTGTCTCGTCCCAAATTCTGAAGTTCTATGACTTCCTCAAGAATACCATAGTAGTCAATTTCTACTTCATTGTATAAACTTCCCTTAACAGATACGCCACTGTTCATCGTAGACTTACTTCGTCCATAACCCCTCGTATGAAATCTGTACCCATTCACAATATATCCTGGATAGGCACGTGTAACTTTCGAGGGGCCATAACTTATCTATTGTGCTCTTTGATCAGTAATGAGACCTTGTTCAACCTATATGTAAATTAGAGTAGTTAAAATAATAACAATTACGTCAACATACATAAATACAAACATATATATTCAATATTATGGACACTAACTCGGATCTCAACCATTTGGCAAAAAACTTCTCACATTCTTTTTCAATCTCCACGTCCTAGATATTAAGACATTTTCAGCTAATTTTGAATCAAATTATCTGCAATATAAATACACTACTACTTTAAATGAACTGCAGAAGAAGGATGAACAACTTATGGACTTGCTTGAAATGTGAGTTAAGAACTTACTCAACATAAGATTCAATCTCGAGGCAATTCAGAAGAATATATATCTCAGCGGCGTACAACTCTTTATCTTCGAGCGTGCGAGTCAAGCAACTTCCGAACGCATGTCCAAGATGCTTAAATATAGAGAGCCGTGTGAGCGACGTCACGCGGTTCGGGGAGCGAAGAGGATGCGGAGCGCGCGGGCTCCTTTTTTGTTTGCTGCAACACAGAAATAAGAGAAAAGAGAAGGGGCCACCACGGGAGATTGCTCCGGCGGGGCGAGCGGGACGAATGTAATATAGCAAGATATGTGGATTAAACAGCCATAGCGGGAAGTGACTCGTCGCGGCCTCGGGGGGACGGGAATGGTGCAGAAATTAAATAGCAAGAATTGAAACGGCCATTGGGGAAGTGACTCGCCGCGGCCTCGAGAGTATGAGCAGATAAGAATATAACAGAATATAAGGAGAATATAAAGAACGGGAATTTAAACGGCCATTGGGGAAGTGACTCGCCGCGGCCTCGAGAATATGAATAGATAAGAATATAACAGAATATAAAGAGAATATAAGAGCGGGAATTTAAACGGCCATTGGGGAAGTGACTCGCCGCGGCCTCGAGAATATGAATAGATAAGAATATAACATATAAGAACGGGAATTTAAACGGCCATTGGGGAAGTGACTCGCCGCGGCCTCGAGACTATGAGCATAATATAACAGAATATAAAGAGAATATAAGAACGGGAATTTAAACGGCCATTGGGGAAGTGACTCGCCGCGGCCTCGAGAACAAGATGTGATCGTCAGGGGCCAAAAGACCCCAAAATAAAGAAAGTGATCGCGCCTACCTCAAGAGCGGGAGATGGCTGGTTGCTTCTTCCTCCCCCTTCGGCCGGCCGATGGAGAGGGCTTTCCTTGGGTACCCTTGCAAAACAACGACAAACAAGTAACGAGTGGATTAGAAAGATGAAGGTGTAGTATTCAAATCCTTGCGATAAAAATAACGAAATGATGGCAAGACACACACCTGGTTGGTGTTATCTTTTAAACCCCTCTCGGACTCGAGTAGGAGGAAAATGAGATGATGGATGCAAGAAGTATATAAGAAGAGGCGCCCTTATGAAGGGGGATAGAGGATGCGAGATGTGAATGCAAAAGAACTACGAAGAAAAGGAAAGGATTGGCTTATTGGATGTGCCGATGGTGAAATCCGGCGGAGCTCCGGTAGCGTAGGGACGACGTGGAAGCGCGATGGATGAAGACGACCTTCCTCTCGCGAGCGTGGGCACCCGAGAAGCCGGCAGAACCTCCACCTACAAAAGACCCCACGGGTTAGAAATGACTCCGTAGCCTCTGGGCTCCGACAGCCTATCGGATCTCTTAGAAGCCCCCCTAGAACTGAGGGGGTGGGCCTCTATTTATAGGGCTCCGGAGGGTGGAGGCGTCCAGGACCCTGGACACCTCCATCAGGGCAAAAAAGATATTTTATTCTATTTTTATTCATTTTTTTCGAATATTTTCATGGAGGCGTCTAGGGTCCCGGACGCCTCAATAAGGTCCACCGAACTCCACCGAACGTCGCACGCGGTTTGGCACAACACGTTGTTTTGTGAGCGGCGCCTCGTGATTCGGAAATGGGCGCATCCAGCTGGCAGGACGCCTCCACAATTTGGATTCTTTCACACACGGCAAACCGTTGTTCAGTGGGCGGCGCCACGTGAGTGAGTTGATGGAGGCGTCCAGGGGCCTGGACGCCTCCAAGAAAATATATGTTATATTTTTGTTTTGTTTTTATGCCAAAGCTGGCATTTTATATTTTTTATATTTGTTTTTATGGAGGCGTCCAGGGGCCTGGACGCCTCCATTAATATATTATTTTTTATTTGATTTTGGGCTTTGAAAAAAAAATTAAAAGAATGGGGGCGTCCAGGGGCCTGGACGCCCCCATAAAGACCCACCCGGGTCCTCAGTTCAGGCGTTGGCGGCCGCCCGGCAGACACCCTTCCTAGTTTCGGAACCTCTGATGCGTCCGACTGGTGTTGATGCCGTCCGAATGCCGTGACGAGACGATTTCGGATGCCGAAAAAGGCAGAAGAAGACCCAAGAAAAGGAAGCACTTAAGAGATTCGAAATGCGTAAGCCGTCGCGGGGCGTCGTATAGTAATATGAGACTTTCTCAGGAGACGTCAGGAATGGCGTGTCTACAGCTGCCCCGCCTTGGCATCTGCTTTGCAAGGGAGCGACACGTAGTGGAATGGTATCGAAGTGGAGTGAAGTGGGAGCGGACTGATAAGTTGATGCCAAGGTGTGATGAGACACGCTTTTGACGTTACTGTTTGGAATCTTTCCTGAAGTTTCAATGAGGCGACCTTGAAGGAGGTCTTTCAAATTTTGACGATTTGCTTGGACGGAGATCAAATAAGGGAGGGTGAGATGTGCGCTCAGGCACGAAACAAAAAGAGACCAACTTCTCGGTGTGGAAGTACCTGGGTCATAAACCTGCAGGTTTCACCTTTGGGGAGCGGTTACCAGCCAATGTGGAAGTGCTGCGGCCAAGGTGGGTCAAGCAAGGTAAAAAGTAAAGGAATATCTGAGGTCTGTCCAAACAAGGGTCTCCTTTGGAAGAGCAGTGTAGGGCCGTTTCAAGGAAACTCAGTATTTCATTCGGAGTGGAATATCTCATATTGAAGAATTGAAGCACAGCGGCTTTCGCAATCGAATCACTTGAATGATCTTCCGTAATAAATCAAAGTCCTATATGAATGCATGCTGGGCTTAAAGAAAAATTTAAAACAAACTAAAATAGAAAATAGCCAAGGATAATATTGTCAACTTGTTAAGAACGGGTCAGGATACCGATCCGGTGAGCCGACACTGGGCTGGGGCCCGTTTATCCGCGCACCAACTCACTGAATGGAACCGTCGTCCCTATGCTACCACAAGTTAACGGCCTATCCGTACAACCCAAATTCTTCCGGGATCATCACTGTTTTTGTTGAAGGGGAACTCAAATCCCAGATTCGTTCGGGCCGCAAGGTCCTTGACATGTTCTAGTAGCGTAGGTATCATATACTACGATGCATGACATGGTGGGACCAACCATTGAAAGGTGGGACAGGAGATAGGACAAAGACGTCCGTTAGTAAAACCTGCACAGGCCAGCATGGATTAATAACATCAGAAAGTAACAGAATCGTAACAGAATCGCACCACAATGGAAAGGAGATCTAGCCAAAATCCTGACATTGACCGCTGATGTGACATGTTCTGTCCTGTAGCGCCCTACCCTTCCTATAAGAACTCCCCTTAGGCTAGTTCATTCAAAAGCATCAAGGTGGGTTTTGGAAGCTCAGGAGAGGAAAGAGAGGAGAATCTAGAGATTTCAGGATGGAAGGAGAGTCTTCCCGCGTTATGAAGAGGAGCAGGCCTAGCAGCGAGATCAGGCGACTCTCCGACCTCGAGGGTCATCTGAGTGGGACGATCATGTCGCATATGGTAAGCTGATTCTTTTCAAATTTCTCCACGTGAACCTTCTTCTTACTTCCTTCATTTCTTCTTCTTTCTTTTCTCTTCCAGCCATATCCACTCTTCCCAGGCCCGAGGAAGTTTTCCAAACTGCCATGGCTTTCAAAGCTAACTTCCAACATCTCCATCGGCATGAGGGCCATACTCTCGAAGTGGCATCTGCAGGGGCTCCTTATTCACGCCAAACACTACGAGAAGATTCGTATGGACTGGGCGGCTATGGGCGCACTAGTGGAGATCTGGCATCCCCAGACCCACACTTTTATCTTCCCGACCTTCGAGGCGACCATCCTCCTCGAGGAGGTGGAACTTCTGCTCGGATTGAAGAAATTCAAGAGTGACGGGAAGGTGAAGGCTATGCGGATGCTGACACGGGGGACTTCCGAAAGCGTCCTTGGAAGCTTCATGCCGCCCGACGCAGCCCGAAAGGTCCGTACTCAAAAGGGGATCGATCTCCAAAAGCTCGCGGAATGGGTCATGGGCGCCCTGAGAGGGTTACCAGACGATGACTATTTGGAGGGAATCATGAAAGGGTTCACCATTTGTCTGGCGGGTGCTCTCTTGTTCCCCCATACCGACAACATAGTGGAGGAGGACCAACTAAGTGCCATTCGTGGTATCTGGAGTGGAAAGTGGGTGGGACCCGCCGTCCTTTCCTATCTTTACAGCGGCCTTACTGCCTCGAGCATGGGTAAGCCTCCATTTGGTTGCGCACTTGTCTTGAATTGCTGGCTTGATTTGCATTTCAAGTTTGATCACCGTGAGGGAATGCCAACCGCTTCGAAGCTCTTCCAACAAAGCCCGCTTCATCACATAGCCGACGTGTTAGGCTTTGGTGGCACTGTAGCGAACCGTGTTCCGTGGCTGAAGAAACGTGAAGACTGGCGGTCCCACTTTCGAACCATGACACAAAGCTTCTTTACTTGCACACCGGCATGTCTACTTTCGCTCGAGCTCCTCATGAGGCCTTCCTTTGAAGTTGATCTCCAACTGATCGGCACAACCGCGTTCATCCTTTATAACGCGCATCGATGCTGCCTCCAGGTCGGCATTCCACGCCATTCATTCCCAATATCGACTGGCATCGTTTCTTTGAAGAAGAGAGAGTTGGGCACTGAAGCGGATGCGAAGGAAGTGAAGGCCGTCAAAGCACCCTGGAAGACAAGTGTTGCGGGAAAGGCCTTAGCGCACGTGGGGGAAGAGTGCGAGCTGTGGAGGGCTTATGTAATCGAACTGGGGAAGTTAAGGCCTAAGGCGCCTAAGCCCCTGATGTAGCTCATTCTGCTTTTCTGATGGAATAAAATCTGGCATTTGGATGTTTTGGACCCTTGTCCCCTTAATTATTATTTTTTGGTGATTTTTCTTTTTCTTTGTGTTTTTATTTTGTGCTTTTGTTTGGATTATATACATACTCTTGTCTTATTTCTCTTTTATTATTTTTTTTGAAATTTTTATTATGGGGGCGTCCAGGGGCATAGACGCCCCTAAGTTTTTATTTTTCGTTTTGAAATTTTTATTTTTTTTGGGGGCGTCCGGGGTCCTGAACGCCCCTAATTTTCATTTTTTAATTTTTTTAGTTTTTGTTTTGGGGTCGTCCAGGCGCCTGGACACCCCTAATTTTTTTTGAATTTTGAAAAAAAAAACGTGGGGGCGTCTAGGCGCCTGGACACCCCAAATAAGGTGGATTCTATATATATGGGGGCCTCCCCCCCTTGCTCATTTACTGTTCATTCAGATGACCCAGTCAAACCAGACGACCCATTCTTAGTCCCAATGGAGCAAGGAGGCCCGAGCCAGGGTGGAGAGAAGCGAAACGACGGGCTCGTCGTCCGAGGAGGCTGAGGGATGATGCCGAGGAGGCTGCTGCGGCGGAGGAGATTTCCGTGGAGGAGGAGGCTCCTCCTTTGGCCGTAGAGGCTGCAGTAGATGCTGGCGACGCGGGAGAGGACGATCACGACCCCGTAAGCCCTTCGGAACTTCAATCTGTTGGTTTAATAGGCTGGATAGGCGGACGAGAGGCCGTGTGGTGAGGGCCGGTGAGTGAAGGAAGGAGGCGTCTAGGGGCCTGGACGCCTCCACATTTTATTTTTTCCTTTTTATTTATTTATTTATTCTCGTAAATAATAAAATAGGATTAAAAATAAGGAGGCGTCCAGGACATAGGACGCCTCCATGATAATATATATATTATTTATTTGTTTTTGTTTTTGTTTTTAGGTTTTTCTAAAAATAAAATAAAGAAAATAAAGAGGAGGCGTCCAAGGTGTTGGACGCTTCTAAAAAACATAAATATTTTTTTAAAAAAAATAAAATAAAATAAATAAGTAGCATATACAGTGTTATTGTTTATTACTATCCATGATGTTGATGTGTTCTTTTGTTTGTTTTGTGGTGTGCAGGGCGTGATGAAGAGCCGGATCAGCTGGTCCCTAGTGGTGGCAGCATACCGTGGGCTGCCGGACTTCCAGAGGGCGCGTGTGGACGCCATGGGTTTTGGAGCATTCCTTAGGATCGAGCCCTTCCGACTCGACCTTCCTCTTATCCAGGCATTGAGGGAGCGGTGGCACGCGCCGAGCCGGGCGTTTCTGATGCCCTGGGGATACATGGTGCCGACACTAGAGGACATGGCTCGGATCACCGGGCTACGAGTTGACGGAGAGGCGGTGAGCGGGGTCACCTACCCCGACTACCGAGAGAGTGCCCTGGACCTGCTGTGGTTAGAGACGAGCGTGACTGATAGAGACAGCAGGGTAGTCGGCCGAGTGGAGATCATGGAGGCGCTCGGATTCGTCGACCCGCGCCAGCGGGTTAGCGAGACTGGAGCGGAGTTTCTGGCACGACTGGAGGGAGATGCCCGTGCAGCTTTCACCCAGGACCCGAGCGAGCGGGAGCTGGTGGATCTAGACCTCCGGAGGTTCTCTTCTTCTTCCTGGGCCGCCTTCTGCTGGGGACGAAGGGGGATGGCATCCACTGCCGCTTCCTCGGGATCCTGGCGGACCTTGACAGAGTGGGGCACTACGCGTGGGGAGCGGCTCTGCTTGCCCATTTGATTGCTGATCTCTCCCAGACTTCAGAGAGGGAGACGACAGTCAGCGGCTTCGCACCTTTTCTCCAGGTACACAATTTATTTATGCATTTTACCGTAGTTAAATATGCAATTACTCGTGCTAATGATGTATGATGGATGCAGGTGTGGAGTTATTACTACTTCCCGATGGGGAGGGCCAGGCAGGGGAACAGGAGAGCCGTTCCTCTAGCGCGACAGTGGAGGCCGGTCGTGGTAGCGGCACCACACAGCTACCAGCTGGCGTCACTTCGTCGGGAGCTGAGCGAGTATCCCGAGGCCATGGTATGATGCATATGATTTTTTTGTGTTTTTATGCATGTGACTGAATGGTAACTAACATGATGTATGTATGGTGATGCAGGTGGTGTGGAGACCCTACCTAGGCATGGGCGATGCTGGCCAGCCTTGGGTTGTAGCGGGTCTTCCTCGTTTCGGGCGGGACGTGTGGGTCCATTGCCTGAACGAGATCGAGCCGCTTCGGCTGAGGCTGGTTATGAGGATGTTGGGGCTGGCCCAGAGTGGGTCGATGTAGATGAGCCGGTCCGCATCGGGCGGAAGACCAAGGGGAAGGCGAAGATCGTGGACTGGCGTACGCGCTTCCTGGCACAGTACCAGGACTGGCAGCAGGGCGGGGTCCCAGTGGTGTCCCATGTACAGGACAGTACTGATTACCTGAGACGGTACCGGGCTACGTACGGGGACCGCCTCTTCCTTGGTGGTATGGCAGGGGTAAGTGAAATGAAAATGCTTCACCCTTCTATATGTATATGCTTGTGGCACTAACTTATGTGCAATGCAGGATGCTCGTGACAACATGATCGCCGACCTGCGGGCCCAGTTGGCGGACGCCAGGCGGCAGTTGGTGGCCATCCGACAGGAGTTGGAGATCCTGGTGAGTTTATGCGGTGCATTTTTTTTTTGTGACCTGGATTTTGATGCTTAGCCTCTGACTGTCGTTTGCCCCGTGTTTCAGCGGGCCCACCAGGCAGCAGCAGCCGGGACGGCTGGTGGAGCGGGTTCCAGTTCGTGGGGCCCTCCCCCGGAGATCTCTGCCCTTCAGGAGCAGCTGGCGTATGCGGTGGCTCGGGCTGAGGAGGCCGAGCATGACCGCGAGGCTCGAGTGAGTGCTTGCTTGGCCCTGACCCTCTTCTAGCTGCTCTTTCATCCTTCACCTCTCTCTTACGATGCACGCGTACTTTGACATGTGGCCAAGATCCGAGAGGCCCTGGCGCGTGCTGTTCGTGCCGAGCAGGAGCGCGATGCTCGGGTGGCGGAGCGTGATGCCCGGATTGTGGAGTTGGAGGAGGAGCGGCGACGGGAGGCTGAGGAGCTTCCTCGTGACGTGTTGGATCTACGGATTGCCCTCGAGCTGTTGAGGAGGGAGGCGACGCGAGAGAGAGAGGAGAGGGAGAGGGAGAGGGAGAGAGAGGGTAGAGAGAGAGAGAGAGAGGATAGAGAGAGAGAGAGAGGAGGACAGGAGGGCAGAGCGACTACGAGACTGGGATGAGAGGAGGGCTCTGGAGGACCAGCTGATGGAGCTCCGACTGAGTCTCGCACGGCGGAGGGGAGGCTTCGAGAGAGCGAGGAGCGGTATCAGAGGGCGAAGGAGCGCGGGGCGCGACTTCGTCAGTCTGGTTCTTTTCCGTGGGCAGCTATCTGGTTTCTTCGGCCGAGGAGCGTCGTCGTGCCTTCGAGGCTGGCTGGTGCCACCCAGGGCGAGGCGAGCACGGCTTCTCAGGGTTCACAGAGGTCGCAGAGGCCCCCTAGGGATCCCCGTCAGAGGAGGGAGGAGAGAGATGACCAGGAGGGTGATGGTGAGAGTTAGAGAGTTGCTTGTACACTCCACCCTCCTTACTGCATGATGTACTTTCGACTATTATATGAAATGAAAATGGCTTTCTTGTGTTGTGTGTACCTTTCCTCTCTCACTTTTCTGCTGCACCGAGTTGTTTCGAGGCATGCCTTACGAGACTTTGCCCTGAACAGCGGGGAACTGTGCTTTGCACGGGGATTCTGTTTCCTTTCTCCCTTTTTGGGCGCGTCCAGGCGTGAGGACGTGTCTTAATCCTTGAATTCAAATTTAAAGCGTCGGGTGGCCTTTCTTCTCCCGTGCCTTACCCGCAAACGAGCCCGCCTTCCGCCGAAACTCGCTTGCCCCCTTTTTGTCTTCCTCCTCTTTTGATCGATGGAGTTTGGTGGGCCCGACCATGGTGAAGGTGGAGAGGGACGAGGAACTCCTCGCCCGAGGAGGGACACGCAAGAACACGGAACGGCGTCCATGGAGGAGGAAGGGCCGCTTCGGGCCCCCGAGGGACCCGAGGGGCCCAATGGCGCGGAAGGAAGTGAACACGGCTTGGTGAGTGCTTCGGTTTCCCCTTCTTTGATCTATTTTGAGTTTTGAAGCGGGCCGCGCGAGGGGGGAAAGGGTTCGGCGAGTGTTGCACTCAAATGATGGACGCGTCCTAGACAGGGGACGCGTTCTTTGTTATGATGCGAGGCCCTTCTTTCTTGGTGCAGGACATGGCGAGGACCCTGGGCCTGGCCGATGAGTGGGCGAGTGCAGACGAGCCGAGCCGCGTCAGGAAGGAGAGTCGCGGCAAGGCGAAGCTTGAAGATTGGCGCATACGTCTCCCTGGGCAGCAAGGGAGCGTACTGGTGCAGGATAGTGTCGACTTCCTGCGGCGGCAGAGAGAGAGTTATGCGGGGCTTCCCCAAGCCGGGGATACGCGCGACGTCGACGGGTCGCGTGCCCAATTAGCCGAGGTCAGGCGGCAGCTGGCCGCCACTCAACAGGAACTGTCGCTCCTGGTAAGCTAAGTGCTGCATTTTCTATTTTTAAATGTGGAGCTTAGCTGACGGCTGTTGTTTGTTCGTTCCAGCGTGCCCAGCAGACAGCGATGGTGGGAGTGACTGGCGGCGCATCTTCCAGTTCCTCGGCCCCTTTTCTCGAGATTGCCTCCCTCGGGAGCAACTTGCTGGTGCGGTGGCTCGGGCTGCCCGGGCGGAAGAGGAGCGTGATGCCTGGGTGGCGACTGTAGCAGAGCTGCGACATCGCGGTGAGGAGAGACCTTCTCCAGACATCCTGGAGTTAAGGGTTCTTCTGCAGATGATGAGGAGAGAGGCAGAGAGAGAGAAAGCCGAGAGAAGGTCCGAGCGACAGCGGGATCAGACCGAGAGGAGGGCCTTGGAGGCCCAAGTGAGGGAGCTCCAGCTGGGCCTTCAGGCCGTCGTGCAGAGGCTAGGAGGGATGGAGACGCGCTACGAGAGAGCGCGAGAGTTCGGGGAGCGACTGCGCCAGTCTGGTCGCTTTGCCGCTAGTGGCTTCTTTGCCACGCCAGGGGAGGAGCAGCGAGTCATTGCTGTGGAGCCGGCGCCACGAGGCGAGGCGGGTGCTACTGCACGGGGATCCCGGAGGCTTCTGAGGGACCCTCACCTCAGGGGAGAGGAGAGGGACGCCTAGAGGGACGAGCATGAAGATAATGGCAAGAGTTGGCGAGCTAGTGGACCCGCCTCCTCTCTATGATTGTAGTGTTTATGACAGCTTATGTAGAATTATGAATGGAGTGATTTGATTTTCTGCTGCTTGTTTGTTCTCTTGTGCGTTCCTTCTTCCCTACACTTCTTCTCCTTTGCACTGTTCCCATGTGATGGGTCTGCCGAGACTCCACCCCGAGCGGAGAATCGCGTCTTGTTGTGACCATTTTCCACGGGAATCTGCCGTCGAAGTCAATAATGACGGCCCTAGTTCCTTCTCCCGGATGTTGTGTCAAGTTTTGCGGACGTCCTCCAAAACATGATAGGGTATCCCTAGACAACATAGGGGGCTAGTCGTCATATTCTTCGTCCAATCAATCACCCTGTGCGAGCGGTGAAGTGACACACGGGACCGCATGGTAGGTGCCTCATCGCGAGGGCTATCATTAAAGGTGATGGAGGCAATCTTGGCCTGCACTCCTTCCATTTCTATAAATTCTTGTCCCTTTTATCCTCCCAGGTATATCGAGAGCTAACTCGAGGAGCACAAGTTCTCACGGGAGAGGAGGAGTTCAAAATTCCGAGAGTTGGATGGAGGGCGAATCTTCCCACTCCTCGAAGAGAAGCAGGTCCAGTGGTAGTAGTTCCCGGAGGCTTTCGGACCTCGAAGGGCACTTCAGCGAAAGGACCCGATCGCAACTCGTAAGCCAAGTTTTCCTGCCCTTTTTTCCATTCTTTTTTCTTTCTTTCTTTCTAACAAAACCTTCTCTCCATTCCCTGCATGCGTAGAGTGTGATGAAATCACAGATCTCATGGGAGTTGGTAGTGGCAGCATACCGAGGTCTCCCAGATTTTCAGAAGGCGAGGCTAGACGTGATGGGATTTGGCACCTTTCTTCGGATCGAGCCGCTCGAGCTCGACCTGGTCCTGATCCAAGCCTTGTGTGAGAGATGGGACCTAGTGAGTCGGGCATTCCTGATGCCCTGGGGGCACATGGTGCCCAGCTTGGAGGATGTGGTCCGGATCACAAGCCTGAAGGTGGAGGGTGAGGCAGTGACCGGGGTCACTTATGCGGATTACCGAGAAGGTGCTCGGAAGCTACTGGGTTTGGACCTAGATGGTCGGAAAAATAGGTCGGTAGCTAGGGCGTCCCTCATGGATGCATTAGGGCTCACCGACACTCGTCGGCGGGACGATGAATCCTCAGAAGAGTTCATGGAAAGGATGGAAATAGGATGCCGTGCCGTGTACTGCACAGATTTCGGCAACTGGGAAAGATGCAACATAGATTTGAGGAGATTTCTCCTCTTCCTTTTGGGGAGATTGGTACTGAGCTCGAAAGGGGACGGTATCCAATGTCGCTTCCTGGAGCTGCTATCAGACCTTGAAAGAGTAGGGTACTACGCCTGGGGAGCTGCCATGCTGGCACACTTGTTTGCAGGCCTATTCCAAGAAGTGGATCGTGAGATGGCTGTGAGTGGTTTTACACCATTCATCCAGGTATTTTTGGTTTTTCTTGTTTTGTATTTTTTTTATGTTTTTGCAAGGTACTGATGACCTGCGCTGAGCAGCTGTGGAGCTATTATTACCTCCCCATGGGGAGAGCTCGGCATTGGCGACCCGCGATGGTGCCGCTAGTCAGGCGGTGGGAACCCATCATGAGTGCGGCACCCCTAACCTACCAGCTGATGGTGCTAAGGCGGGAGCTACAGGAGTTCCCTGTAGCGATGGTAAACTGGAGACCCTACTCAGACATGGTCGATGCCGACCAGCCGTGGGTTCAAGCAAGTCGTGCCCGATTCGGACGGGAATTGTGGATGCACTGCCTGAATGAAATCGAGCCGCTTCGGCTACGATTGGTTATGAGGACTTTGGACTGGCTCAGGAATGGGTGGATACGGCTGCGCCACCTCGTGTCGGGAGAGAGACGCGGGGACCGGCGACCTGCATTGACTGGCGTGTGCGATTCCCCGAACAGTACGGAGACTGGCAACGGGGTGGCATAATCGTGGAATCGCAGGCACGGGATAGCGAGGATTACCTACGTCTATACAAGACAAGGTACGCAGAGCGGTTCCAACCCCGGGGACTTACGGAGGTAGGTCTCCCCTTTTTTTCTTTTCTTCTTTCTCCCTTTTTTTTGGTTTTCTGGTGAAAATGCTGACTCGTATGGCTGCAGGATGTCTGGGATGCCATGATAGCGAATTTACGAACTCGCTTGGCAGAGATGGAGCAACAATTGGGCGATGCCCGTGAAGCCTTGAGTGCTCCGGTAGGTGTACAGTGCGCGTTCCTAATTAAAACCCTAGATTCCAGGTGTTGGCTGCTAACTCATGTGGTTATAGCATGCCCAGATTGACGCGGCTTCCTCAGCGATGGGAGTAGGCGGTGTCTCTTCCAGCTTGTGGATTCCTACCTCAGAACTCGATTTGCTTCACGAGCAACTTGCTCGTGCCACGCAGCGTGCCGCGGAGGCAGAAGGGATGCTCTCTATACAGGTAAGAGTCTCAGTGTTGAGTTCTCCTTGTTTATGCCTTGCCGCGTATCTTGAGATGGTACATCTGGCAGGAAAAGGAGACGGAAGACGTGCTTGCCCAAGCTGCGCAGAGGGCGGCTAGGATAGCAGAGCTGGAGGGGGAACTGCAGCGTCGTCCAGATGACGACTCTTCCAGGGATGCTATGGAACTGAGGATCACTCTCCAGTTGGAGAGGGAAGACCGTGAGAGAGAACGGGCAGAGAGAGAAAGAGACGCAGAGAGAGAAAGAGCCAACAGATTGACTGAAAGGGAGGAACGAAGGGCCATGGAGGCCCAATTGTTCGAACTCCGAACCAGCCTTGGTCTTGCTGAACAGTGGCTGAGAGATGGTGAGGAGCGCTACCGAAGAGCACGAGAGCGTGGCTTTCGTGTTGGTAGCTTCTCTGCTGCTTCCGTGGATCAACGCCGGGGTGTGGGAATAGGAAGGGGAGTACAGAGCGGTAGGAGTACCGCTTTTCGTAGTTGGGTAGCACCTTTGAGAGCGTTTTGCCCGGAGAGTAGTGGGACGAGTAATGCAGAGAGAGAGGGCGGAACTTGATGTAATTTTTTTAGTTTTTGGAATAAAATACAAGGTTCGGTTTGTTTGGTTTTCACCTTTGCTTCTGTTGCCTGAATCCCTGCACACATCACTGAAACAAACAAATCAGAATTTCTGTTCTGACTTGGCCCCTTGCTCAATAAGCAAATGGTCACTGTGACTGTCCTTGATAACTGGTCAAGGGGCCAAGCCTTTATTTAGCGAAGGCAAGGGAAAGATGCGGTGATGATAAATGCGACAGGCAAGCACACGAATGCAAGCGGTATTAAAAGTGAGATGCTGCACGCAAATGCAATCATGCAAAATTGATTTATTTTCTTTTTTATATTTGGCATTTTTTTTGTTTTATCATAAAAAAGATTTTTTTGTTTGCAAATATGTACATTTTCTCTTTTCCATTTTTTTGTTGTTTTTATCATTTCAATTTTTTTGTTGCTAACGCCTGGCAAGCACCCAAATGGCACCTAACCTACGTGAGAACATGGGTTTCTTACTAACCTCCCAGGTATCCTAAGTGCACATCTAGGTTGATTTGGGCCTCTAGACCCCTCGAATGATGATCCCGCCGGCTAAGACTTACCCTGATGACAATACCGTCATGCCATGCTTAGGCTCCCAGTCGCTTCCGACCACAGGGATTCACCCAAAAGGTGTTTGAGGTAAGAGATTTGCCCGACCCGGGTCTGTTTCCTCACAACTCTAGATGGTATATGATGGAACACCCTGGAACCCTAATGACCAACTGCGCGACGTTGACCCGGAATCAGACGCCGTCGCACCCATAGGTGACGCGCTTGCATTGGCCTAAGCCCGAGGTTAAACAAGAAGACATCAAGGTGGTAAACAGGGGTCTTGACCAGCCAGAAACACGGAGACTCCTTCGCAGCGATAGCTTTTACTTTTCAAAGTAGGCAACCAAATGTGTATATTAAAATAAGGTCGCAGACCCTGGGCAGTTTTCACCCTTCAGAAACTCCATCGAACCTTCATCTTTAGAGGGAGAAGGAAGAGTGTAGGGGATAAACCTCCTGAGAGGACCGGCAAAGCCGTTAACCCGGCGAGCGAATAAGGGCCCACTAACTCTTTCCTTTCGGACAACTTCGGACCAAATCTCGAGCATTTACATTCCACGGCCCCTTTTGTGGATTCAGACTTTTGCTTTGAGGGGTTCCGTTTATCGCAACAGGCACGGTCACGACCAGGCTTTTCTCTTGATTTTGATTTTGTATTTCTTTTTGTGAGGGAGATATAGTCGTTTGACGTTTGTGGGCTCCCTTTTCGTATGCCTGCGGGGACACTGCCCTCTTCTCGTGCTCTGATCGATGCTCGAGGAAATGGATCCTACTCTTGCCTTTGGGGTTTGAGTTTCGGTTTCTCATGCTCAGCGTTTTAAGGGCGCCGACTGTCTCATTTGGTCGAAGAGAAAAGAATAAAGATTACAGCTTCCGGAGATCTTCTGGGTGGGGCCCCACCGTAGGTGATGCTACCGACTTTTTTGAATAAAATACTTAAGTGAGCACATGTTAGCTTCCTTCGAGCGAGCATAGGCCGACGTGGCCGGACAGGGATCTCCACGGTTCTAGCAAACCAAGACCCGGTGCCTACCAAGCCTTAATGGGCCCTATCCTAACATGAAGGTTAGATGCAGTGACTTGACTACATGGTGACCACCAGGCATTGGCATTTTGAATTTTTCATATTTTTAGTGGTTTTCGGTATTTCTTTATTTTTGATGTTTTCTATCTTTTCATCATTTTTTTTGTTTTGTGCTAAGGGTAGTATTTCTTAAGATAAAGCCCATTCCAAGGGTGGGATAACTCGGTCCCTTCGGCGTTGACTAGCTTGTAGGCGTTGCCAGGGTACACGGCTTGAATTACAAATGGTCCTTCCCAATTGGGTTGGAGCTTAGAACGCGGCCCTCCAGGTTTGACAAAAATTCTTTTTACGACCATCTCACCGACTTTGAATTTTCTCTCAACGACTTTCTTTTGGTAAAAGCGAGCGAGTCTATTTTGATACACACGCGCGTGTTCGGCAGCGGCCAGCCGCTTCTCATCCAAGAGTTCCAACTGGGCGAGGAGTGAATTACGACGATCGTCGAGGGGAAATTCCTCGTCCAATTGTACCCTGAGAGAAGGGATCAGAGTCTCGTATGGGACTACCGCTTCCATACCATAAGTAAGGGCAAATGGAGTCTGCCCGGTGGGGGTACGGATTGAAGTGCGATAGGCCCATAGGGCTTCGATAAGTTTCTCTGGCCAGTCTGAAAACTTACTAGACTCGCAGGTTTTTTTGATGATTTTGAGCAATGTTTTATTGGTGGCCTCCGCTTGGCCATTACCTTGTGGGTAATAAGGCGATGAATGATGCAATGCAATTGCGTACCTTTTGCAGAGGTCCTGTAGGTCCTGAGAAATGAACTGTGGCCCATTGTCGGTGACGATTGTGCTTGGGACGCCGAATCTGGCGAGGATGTTCTTCATGATGAACTTGCAGACTGTTGACGCCTTGATTTCCGCGTAAGCTTCGGCTTCGGCCCATTTGGTGAAGTATTCCGTCGCAGTAAGGATGAAAGATTTCTGCTTGGTGAGGGAATTGGGATCACCTAGGGGACCAATGATGTCGAATGCCCACATGGAGAAAGGCCACGGGGAGGATATTGGATGAAGTGAGGAAGATGGTGAATGGATTTTATCGGCGTGAAGTTGACACTTGACACACCTACGGACATAGACAGCACAATCCTCTTCCATAGTGGGCCAATAAAAGCCTTGGCGAATGATCTTCTTGGCGAGCATCTGACTATTCACGTGGCCACCGCACACACCCGAGTGCGTCTCCTCTACACATTTCCAAACCTCATCGTCACCAAGACATCTTAACAGAATACCAGTAAGGCTCCTCCTATAGAGTAGACCTCCAACCAATGTGTATTTCTGAGCCACCCTTCTTATGACTTTCTTGTCCTCTGTGGTGGCCCCTTCAGGATAAGACTGATCTTGGCAGTATTTGACGATTTCATAGAACCATGGTTTCTCTTCATCAGCCAGTTCTTCTTCAGGCCTCTGCCAACATGATTTCCCTCTTCTCAAGGATATCTTCCTACAGGATCTTCCTTGCTATCCTGTCTTTGATATTTACGTAGGAAGCATCATCGATTGCAGGGGCGTGAAGTTTGTAGATGGAAATGGACTCAAACCATCTTCCTAGAGGGAACCTTATGGATGATGCCAACGAGGCGAGGGCATCAGCGAGAATATTCTGATGACGAGGGACATGAACAAAGATCAGTTTGGTGAACAGTTTGGCAAAGGCAGCAGTGAGTTCTTGGTATGGCTTGAGTTTGGGATCGCGAGTGCGATATTTAGTGAGCACCTGGCGAAGGATGAGTTGACTATCACCTACGACTCGCAACTCAGTGATACGAAAAGAATGAGCGAGTTCTAGGCCAGCTAGAAGAGCTTCATATTCGGCTATATTGTTGGTAACTGGAAATTTGAGCTGGTATGCCAATGGGAATGTGAGGCCTTCAGGCGACAGGAGGGCGACGCCGATTCCTCTCCCTTGAGAATTCAGAGCTCCATCAAAATATAGCGTCCACATTGGCTCATCTGATTGGTTGACGGACATTAGTTCCTCATCTGGAAACTCTGATTGGACGGGATCGAACTTGGGAAGAGGATGGTGAGCGAGATGCTCGGCTATGGCATAGCCTTTAATCGCCTTTTGCTGGATGTAGGTGATGTCGAACTGAGAGAGAAAACTTTGCCAGCGTGCTAGCCTATCCGTAAGGACGGATTTCTCCAAAAGGAATTTGATAGGATTCATTCGAGCAATCAAATGGACCTCATGAGCCAAGAAGTAGTGCTTCAATTTCTGCACTACCCAAACGAGGGCAGCACAGGTTTTCTCCATGACAGTGTACTTCTGCTCGCAGGGATTGAGAAGTTTGGACAAGTAATAGGTTGCCCGTTCCTTGCCTTCTTCATCAGCTTGTGCGAGGACGGCTCCCACGGAGTCATCCAAGACTGAGACGTAAAGGATCAGAGGTTTTTCTGGTTTAGGTGGAATGAGAACGGGTGGACTAGCCAGATATTCTTTCAACCCTTCAAAAGCTTTCTGACATTTAGAATTCCAGTGGAATTCTACTCCTGGCTTGGTCAACTCGTAGAGAGGTCTACACCTTTGTGAATGTTGGGACACAAACCGACGAATAAACTGTAACCTCCCGATTAAACCTCGGACTTCCCTCAAATTCTTGAGAGGCGGCATATCCCTGATAGCCTTGGCTTTGTCGGGATCTATCTCGATCCCTCTTTTACTCATAATGAAACCCAGCAATTTACCCGACGACACACCAAACACACACTTCTTCGAATTCATTTTCAATTGGAACTCCCTTGACCTCTGCAAGACCTTAGCCAAAACTTTTGGATGTTCCATCCTGGTCCTTGATTTCACCAATAAGTCATCCACATACACTTCCAGATATATGTCCATCATGTCATGAAATATGGCCATCATCGCTCTTTGGTAAGTAGCTCCAGCATTCTTTAACCCAAACGGCATGACCACGTAACAATATGTTCCCCAAGGGGTAGTGAATGACGTCTTCTCTTGATCCTCTTCTGCCAAACGAATTTGATTATATCCTGAAAATCCATCCATGAATGAGAGGGTCTCATAACCTGCCGTGTTATCGATCAACACATCAATGTGAGGCAAGGGAAAATCATCCTTTGGACACGCGCGGTTAAGGTCCCGGAAGTCGACACAAATCCTGACTTTCCCATCTTTTTTCATGACCGGGACAATGTTCGCCACCCATTGAGGATAAAGAACGACTCTAATGAACCTGGCTTTATGGAGCTTATCGACCTCTTCTTTCATTTTCAAAACCATCTGAGGGTGGAAACGCCTTAACCTTTGTTTTACCGAGACGGACCCTGGTTTTAGGGTTAAACGGTGTTCAACCAAGGTTGAATCTAGACCCGGCATATCCTCGTAGCTCCATGCAAACGTGTCCTTATATTCCTTGAGAACTTCAATTAATGCCTTTTCTTCAGAGGGTGGTAGATTGTCACTTATGAGGATGATCCTAGGGTCTTCCTCGGTTCCCAAGTTGACTTCTTTGGTGGATTCTTCTACGGCGGTTGACGGCTCGTCGAATCTCCTCATTCCACTAGCATATGCGCCCGCCGCATCCTCATATTCTTCACCCTCATCTTCAGTGGGGCATTCTTCATCCGTGATCTCGTAGACTCCATACCCTTCATCAAATGCACAGTCGCCCTCACATTCTATTTCCGGTAGCCGGATGGGATTTTCTAACAACTGGGGGATGGCAAGGAGGGCTTGACACCTGGCGGCTAAATCTTGAAGGAATCGACGAGGAATCTGCCTACCCTTGGATTTCTTCCTAGGTACCACCCTTGACCTATCATTCCTAGATTGACTGACAATATTTACAGAAGAAGAGGAAGACAAAGAGGATGGTGTAGAATGTACAGGAGAAGACCTCTATGAGGAGGGGTAGAAAAGGTCGCTCATCGGACCTTGGACGGGTGGTCCGCAGGGTGACACACACCCGTGGGAGATGTAAGAGGTTTCCTCAACGGAGATGTGTTGTTGAGGAGTTTGAAAATTGACGTTTTTTTTTCGTTTTCAGTTTTAATGACAAAGCAGTGAAAAGAGATTGGAGGAGAGAGAAAAGTGGTTATGGCTAGAGGATTGTGAGGCTCATAGAGCAGATCATGGTTGAAGACCTGGCGCGGGTTGCAAAGCCCGCGTAGGTATGTAAGCAAAGAAGGGGACCTGGGAAGATCATCAGACAATTGTCTGGCCTAGGAAGAAGATATCAGCAAAGGCTGAGATGAGTGGATGGAGAAGATGGCGGCTAATGAGCCGTCGACGGCAATGTTAAGGACGGATGAAGATCCGTTGATGATAGGGTCCTTCTGGCGAGGACGAGGATAGTATGGAACCTTGGCAAGAGTGGTAATATTCTCTGGTATTTCAGAGATCAATGGTGGTCCTTCAAGCTACGGAGACGAGAACATCCTTTCCAGTGCAACGGAAATGTCCCGTATGTCGAACCATTTGTTCCACTCGCATTCTGGATCTTTGATCTTGCCTCTTTTGGTGATCCTCAGATATTTTTCAGCCAAATATACAGCATGTGATCTCCCATATGCTTCTCGTGGGTAATCTCCCATCTGAACAACGGGCCCTCTGTTGAAGTGGTTTGATAGAGTCCATGTGAGGGGCTTCCAATCCGCCTTGAACGGTCCTTTGAAGCCTAGGCCAAACCTACGGTTCGGCCTAATTTCCTTTGGCGGTTTGAGCATACCCTGTAACTGTGTGCCCAGACCTTTACCCTGTTGGTAGCCGATGTTCCTCATAATCTCCCAACCTTTGGAGTGAAAAGGGAGATATGATGTTGCGGTTGCCCTGACCGGCTCCTTTGGTGCTAGTGGAACGTGAGATAGATCACGCACGTCCAGCAATGACAATATGGGCCGATGAGATGGCCAAACGGAGGGCAGAGAGGTGTTGATAGCATCCACTGTGTGAAGGACAGGAGTGCTGACCACTTTGATAATCCTCCCATTGTAAGGAAACTTCAGGCACTGATGGTTGGTGGAAGGCACAGCGTCCATGGTTTCAATGTAGGGGCGACCCAGTATAGCCTTGAATGTGGGGTCCATGTCGAGGACATGGAATTCCATGGGAATTGACATGGGGCCTAGTTCTGCCTTCAGAATTATCATCCCCTGCGGCGGCCTTTGACTATTGTCATAAGCCGTGACCGTGATCGAGGAAGGTCTTATTTGTTCCTCGTTGACCCCACACAACTGAAGGGTGTCCATGGAGATCACATTTATGGACGCACCCGTGTCCACAAGGCACGGATTTATGGATACCCCATTAATTTTTATGGAAATGCACAATGCATATTTTCGAGCTTCCTTGGGAGCGAGCTCGTAGTTGTGGAACATGATGGCCGGTTGTGTGTCTGTTGGGGTCAGGACGGTCGAAATCTTCTCCACGGGGAGGTCTTCATTAACCATGACCTTTTGAAGATATTCCATCAAGGCCGCCTGGTGGGATGTGGATCTTTGAAGTAGCTCCAGGATGGAGATCCGAGCAGGCGTCTTGTCCAAGTGTTTCAATAGATCATACTGTGTTCCAGGGATAGCTCTTTCTGGTTGTTCTCCATCATCCTTCTCCGGCTGAGATTGCTCAGGATTCTGACTGTTGTGGGGGAAAACCCTGTGGAAAATCCTTCCACTCCGGAGCACCGTTGCCTGCGGCTTTTGTACCTCTATGGGGGTAGCAGTGGGTTTTAACAGGGATTTGAGGGGTAGTGGTGGAGGAATGGTTGATGAAGCAGGGGTGATGACGGGAGCAGGGATTCTGATGAGGGGTTTGTTAGGTGGAGGCATGGTGGAGGTAGAGGGGATATCGCGCGAATTATGAAGGATAAGGGGTCTGGAAGGTGGAGGTGGAGACGAAGTAGAAGTGGGTAGGGCTTGAAGCGGGCAATGATTTTGAGGCGGGTGATGGGTAATGAGTGGTTTTGAAGGCATTAGTGGTGATATGGTGGAGAAAGACGGGGTTATGTATGGTTGACGGATGATAAGGGGTTTAGAAGGCGTAGGGGTAAATGTGGTAGAGGTGGATGGTAAAGTGGGGGAGTGAGAGAAGATGAGAGGGTGTGAAGGCGTAGTGGAGAGTGTCGGTTGATAGGAGATCGGGGTGCGGATGAGAGGGCGTAATGGTAGTGGAAATGGTGAGGGCGATACTGACGCGGGTTGGTGAGAGAGAGGTGCTACCCGGGCAAGGCAAGGGTGTTGCGTGATGATA
Organism: Amorphophallus konjac; assembly: GCA_022559845.1. NCBI lineage: Eukaryota > Viridiplantae > Streptophyta > Magnoliopsida > Alismatales > Araceae > Amorphophallus > Amorphophallus konjac. The sequence continues at coordinate 62,250,842 of CM040125.1, forward strand.
GGATTGGCGGTAGAAAGAATGGAGGTACTTTCCTGGTGCCACACCTGCTCTCTCCCCACTTCCGGGAAGGAGGAGATGGGGTTAACCGGATGATTGGGCTGTTGGTGCTCCGGTAATGGATTCTGGATTATGCCCATGTTGGGCTGTTGTTGTGGGGCCTGCTGAGGCTGTTGTTGTTGTTGTGGTTGCTGCTGCTGCTGCTGTTGTAACTGCTGCTGTTGTAACTTCTGCTGTGGCCTATGAGGAGGTCTCCTAGCCTTCAGAGCGGCGACGTATCGTCTCATTTCATCCCAATCTATTTGATGTTCATCATTCATATCGTGGATGTAATCTTTGAAATGGAAGCAGTAATCTACTGTGTGTCCTGGCTGCCTGTGGTAGACGCAGTATTTGGAGGTATCAACATTCGGGGGCCACACGGGCCTTTCTCTGGGTAGGGCGAGTTGGTTTGATGCCATGAGGGCGTTGAAAATATCCGCCAGAGTTTCTGGCAACGGTGGATAGTAGGCTCTCTTGGGACCGATAGGCCTCCTTTGTTGCTGTTGGGGACCATAATTCCCCGGGGGTGGAACTTGGTTGTACTAAAGTGGTGGTTGTTGTTGCTGAGGTTGTGGTTGTTGTTGCTGGGGTTGACGTAATGGAGGCATATTATCCTTGGGTGGATTATTTTGGGGTGGAGGACGAAGAGGGAAAGGACCTGGTTGGAGGGGAAGTCGGGGCATTTGTGGAGGCCTTGGGTTGACTGCATAGTTGGCATTGTTGACCGCACCCACTTGCTCATTTGTCACGACCCCTTCTGTGGCTCCGCCCGGGACACCAGCGCCTGTCTTTCTGACCACTTTGGGCTTCGGCGACTCAAACATGTTCATAATGGGGGAGTCTTTTAACTGGGTTTGGATGTACCGGGCCCTTTCATAGAGTTCCTCCATTGTAGTAAGTTTATTCATGGCAAGGACGTGTCTGAATTGTGGGGTTGCATTAGACACAATCATCTTCACTTGTTCGGGCTCGGAGAGGGTATCCCTTATTCTTTCCGCCAGAGACCTCCATCTATCAGCATAGCGGACAAAATCCTCGTCGGGCTTCATCTTTTCGGCCACTAGGTCGGTAATGGAGAGTGAGGGACCGACCCTATCCCTATATTTCTGCAAGAACCTTCTCTGGACTATTTCAAAATTCTCGGCCTCGCGGGGCTCCAAAGAATAGAACCACTCTAGCGCGGGACCATTCAATGATCTCCGAAAGAGGTATGCCAGGGACCTCTGATCGTTTTGCCAATAGGAGGATTCATACATGAAATCCTTGAGGTGAATGAAGGGGTTGCCGGTACCATTGTATCTGCGGTACATGGGTATTTCGGAGGGAGGAAGATGAATGACGGGAAGGATTGGCAAAGCAACCTCCGGGGTGGCTTTCACATCCACCATCCTTCTCAGATTTTGAAACTGCTCGTCCATACGATTGAACCTATTGAGGAGCGATTGGGCAAGCTCCTCTGGAGGTGAAGGTGGCACTTGCCACTGGGGGAGAAACTGTCTCCCGGAGACTTGAGGGGGGAACCCCGAATGAGAGGGAGCTGTCGGACCGCCGATAGTTGGCCCTGGCTGAAGCGGTATGTGGGGAACAACGGGAGTTTGAGATTGTGACGGGAACTGGAATGAGGGTGGTTGTTGGCTCGCTTGTCCTTGAAGCGAGGGAGACTGGATGGCTTGCGCCAATGAAGGAGATGGAATGGCCTGCACGGACTCTTGGAGAGGATCGATGGCCGAAGTTGATTCCTGGGGCGTGGGGGAAATAGATTTCCCCTTCAGAATGGCCTGGAAGGCCCGGAGCTGTTCAGAGGTAAGCTCCGTGTTGGCGAGGACACCCAGTAAGGAAGAGATATCCTGTGGTGGGGACGTGTCCCCGGTAATAACCTGCACCTCATGCGAGGGCTCATGAGAAGGACCCGAGTCCATAGCATAGACTCGCGGGTCGGCTGACAAACCACGACTAGGGTGGTTCTCCTCAAAAGACTCGTGAGCCATGCTCACAGTTTTCCCAGAATGCAAAAACATACACTAGCAAGCAGGTAGCAAAGGTTATCAAACAAGTGGATGCCTTTACGCCTTTTTTTTGTGTTTTGATTTTGATGATTTTTTTTTGTTTTTAGCGATATCCGAAGTTCACACAAAATAGGGACCCTAGTTTATTTTTGTTTCACCGCCGTGTCAGCTAGGGTCTCTCGTCTCACCACGAATGGATGACTAACTCCGGGGAACTTCAATGGAACAACCAGCCCAGTGAACGAAGAGGAGATTCTTCGATGTCGGGGACTTACGGAGGTCCCAGTGGAGGAGATTCTAGTCCGTTGAGAGGAATTCTCAAACGGAGAGTCCTTCCTTCACCGGGAAAGGGTGATCCTTAGAAAAAATGAAAAAGGATATAAAAGAGGGATGGATGTATGCAATGGAATGCTGACAGAGATATAGAGTAAGAAAATAACAGAAATAACAAACATATAATAAACACCCAACCAATCACAACTAACAGTGCTGCCGTGAGCACAACGTGGGCGCGCGAGGGTGCCAAGGTGGAGAGGCACGGACGCTGCCGAACTTGCAAGGGTAGCCAAAAGGAAGTAGTAGATGTCCCACCGTGATCACCAATCTGTGAGCGACGTCACGCGGTTCGGGGAGCGAAGAGGACGCGGAGCGCGCGGGCTCCTTTTTTGTTTGCTGCAACACGGAAATAAGAGAAAAGAGAAGGGGCCACCACGGGAGATTACTCCGGTGGGGCGAGCGGGACAAATGTAATATAGCAAGATATGGGGATTAAACGGCCATAGCGGGAAGTGACTCGCCGCGGCCTCGGGGGGACAGGAATGGTGCAGAAATTAAATAGCAAGAATTGAAATGGCCATTGGGGAAGTGACTCGCCGCGGCCTCGAGAGTATGAGCAGATAAGAATATAACAGAATATAAGGAGAATATAAAGAACGGGAATTTAAACGGCCATTGGGGAAGTGACTCGCCGCGGCCTCGAGAATATGAATAGATAAGAATATAACAGAATATAAAGAGAATATAAGAGCGGGAATTTAAACGGCCATTGGGGAAGTGACTCGCCGCGGCCTCGAGAATATGAATAGATAAGAATATAACATATAAGAACGGGAATTTAAACGGCCATTGGGGAAGTGACTCACTGCGGCCTCGAGAATATGAGCAGAATATAGCAGAATATAAAGAGAATATAAGAACGTGAATTTAAACGGCCATTGGGGAAGTGACTCGCCGCGGCCTCGAGAACAAGATGTGATCGCCAGGGGCCAAAAGACCCCAAAATGAAGAAAGTGATCGCGCCTACCTCAAGAGCGGGAGATGGCTGGTTGCTTCTTCCTCCCCCTTCGGCCGACTGATAGAGAGGGCTTTCTTGGGTACCCTTGCAAAACAACGACAAACAAGTAACGAGTGGATTAGAAAGATGAAGGTGTAGTATTCAAATCCTTGCGATAAAAATAACGAAATGATGGCAAGACACACACCTGGTTGGTGTTATCTTTTAAACCCCTCTCGGACTCGAGTAGGAGGAAAATGAGATGATGGATGCAAGAAGTATATAAGAAGAGACGCCCTTATGAAGGGGGATAGAGGATGCGAGATGTGAATGCGAAAGAACTACGAAGAAAAGGAAAGGATTGGCTTATTGGATGTGCCGATGGTGAAATCCGACGGAGCTCCGGCAGCGTAGGGACGACGTGGAAGCGCGATGGATGAAGACGACCTTCCTCTCGCGAGCGTGGGCACCCGAGAAGCCGGCAGAACCTCCACCTACAAAAGACCCCACGGCTTAGAAATGACTCCGTAGCCTCTGGGCTCCGGCAGCCTATCGGATCTCTTAGAAGCCCCCCCAGAACTGAGGGGGTGGGCCTCTATTTATAGGGCTCCGGAGGGTGGAGGCGTCCAGGACCCTAGACACCTCCATCAGGGCAAAAAAGATATTTTATTCTATTTTTATTCATTTTTTTCGAATATTTTCATGGAGGCGTCTAGGGTCCCGGACGCCTCAATAAGGTCCACCGAACGTCGCACGCGGTTTGGCACAACACGTGGTTTTGTGAGCGGCGCCTCGTGATTCGGAAATGGGCGCGTCCAGCTGGCAGGACGCCTCCACAATTTAGATTCTTTCACACACGACAAACCGTTGTTCAGTGGGCGGTGGCCCGTGAGTGAGTTGATCGAGGCGTCCAGGGGCCTGGACGCCTCCAAGAAAATATATTTTATATTTTTGTTTTGTTTTTATGCCAAAGCTGGCATTTTATATTTTTTATATTTGTTTTTATGGAGGCGTCCAGGGGCCTGGACGCCTCCATTAATATATTATTTTTTATTTGGTTTTGGGCTTTGAAAAAAAAATTAAAAGAATGGGGGCGTCCAGGGGCCTGGATGCCCCCATAAAGACCCACCCGGGTCCTCAGTTCAGGCGTTGGCGGCCGCCCGGCAGACACCCTTCCTGGTTTCGAAACCTGTGATGCGTCTGACTGGTGATGATGCCGTCCGAATGCCGTGACGAGACGATTCCGGATGCCGAAAAAGGCAGAAGAAGACCCAAGAAAAGAAAGTACTTAAGAGATTCGAAATGCGTAAGCCGTCGCGGGGCATCGTATAGTAATATGAGACTTTCTCAGGAGACGTCAGGAATGGCGTGTCTACAAGCCGATCGGACGAATCATCAACTCCCCCATGATCATTACGTGGAGGTCGAGTACGACGAGTTAAAATCTCTAGCTCAAAGTACATGGAACAGAAGTTTGAAATTTCTTCAAGAATATATGCCTCAGCAATCAAACCCTCCACTTCTGCCTTGTTGCGAACTTTCATTTTTAATTCATGCATGCACCTACAACAACAAGTCAGATGGCAATGACATGTATCGGCCATGGACGACATGTAACTTAACAAAAATTCTCACATACCTCTCAAATGGATACATTCATCGAAATTGTACTGGCCCTCCGACAATAACCTCGTATGGCAAATGGATGACCAGGTGCTCCATCGAATCAAAGAATGTCGGAGGAAATATCTTCTCTAGCTTACAAACAGTTGTGACTACTTTTTCTTCAATAGTTTGTACATCCCGAAGTCTGAGTTCTGATGCACATAAAATTTTAAAAAATTGACTCAGCTCAGTTAGTGCTCCCCATATAGGCTTTGGCAAAAAATCATGAAATGCAATGGGCAGTAGCCTCTCCATGAACACATGACAATCGTGACTTTTCATACCATATATTTTCCCCTCATTAACATTCACACAACGGGCTATGTTAGATGCATATTCATCTAAGAATCTCAACTGTTTCAACGAGTGACACACTTCCTTGATCTGTGTGTCATTAAGCACGTAAGTTGCTTTTGGCTGCACAATTTTTGCATTTACATTCTGTAATTCCAGTTCTGGACGTTTACAAAGAATCTTTAAGTCCATACACGATTTGGCATTGTCCTTTGTTTTGCCTTTAACATTCATGATCGTATTGAACACATTATCAAAAAAATTGAACACATTATCAAAAAAATTCTTCTCGATATGCATGACATCCAGATTGTGTCGTACAAGAAGAGTTGACCAATAAGGCAATTCCCAAAAAATGCTTTTCTTGTTCCAGTTGTTATCCTTTCCAAAGCTAGAGAGTTGTCGTGTGCTACCAAACAATTATACTACATCTGGTAAATTGTGCACCCGTGTCGCCATATGTCGACCCGACACCCATTGCAAGTTAGTTTCCATCCATTTCAACAGTATTTTTTTTAAACGAGTCTTTTTGCCTTCAAAAAGGATGGTCACTTGGTAGCAACCGCCGGTGGCAATCAAACTAGCATGCTTTCCCACCATATTTCAGTACAAATGATTTGGTATCTTCCATACAGTAAGGACATGCTAACCTCCCATGTGTGTTCCAACCAGATAGCATTCCATATGCAGGGAGGTCACTTATTGTCCACATCAGTGCAGCCTTCATAATAAAATTTTACTTCCTACATGCATCATAAGTAACAACTACATCAGCCCATAAAAATTTGAGCTCATCAATCAACGGCCTGAGATATATGTCCAAATTTTTTTTGGGACTTTTTGGACCAGGAATTACTAAGGACAAAAATAGATTTTCTCGCTTCATGCACATGTGCCGCGGAAGGTTGTACGGTGTCATGAACACTGGCCAACAAGAATAAGATGCCACTGAACCACCGAATGGATTAAAACCATCTGTGCATAAACCCAATCGAACATTACGTGGCTCCTTTGAGAAAGCAAGATGAGTACGACTGAAGTGAGTCCAAGCTTCACCATCGATAGGATGACTGATTATATCATCGGCACGACGTACACTTTCGGTGTGCCATGTTATATGTCGAGCCGTCTTTGAGGACATATACAGCAGCTGCAGCCTAGGCACAAGAGAGAAGTATCGCAATGCCCTGTAAGGTACATCTTTTTGCTTTGAATTGTCCCTCTCTTAGATTTGAATCTGTCATGACGACAAATAGAACATGATATCTTATCTGCATCGTCTTTGTAATATAACATACAATGATTCAGGCATGCATCTATTTTCACATATCCAAGCCCTAGCTCATTGACCATCATTTTTGCACGGTAAAACGTTTCTGGCAACTTCTCGTCTCGAGGCAACATACTCTTGATCAAGAGGAGGAGACGGTCAAAACAACTCTCACTGAAGTGAAATTTAGATTTCAAATTCAACAGCAGTGACACTGTAGACAACCGAGTGTGCTTTTCACAACCATCCCACAGCGGCTCATCAGTATCCCTAAGTAGTTGATAAAATCTTCCGGCTGTCTTATTCGACGCTTATTCCATGTATGCATGTTCCTCATGAACATTAAAACTAGCACTAGCAGCATCTACAACCATATCCACGTACCCACTTGTGCCTGCAATATTGTCGGGCTCATACCTCAAGAATTCCTCACCATGACACATCCAATTCGTATAACCATCTACGAACCCCTTCGTGTACAAATGATGTTGCACATCCCATGGTAAATGCCACCTCAAGTTTTTACAACTTGAACAAGGGCATCGAATGTGACCGTCACGGTCTATTGCTGCATTGGGATTCCCCAATACAAATTGAATGAAACTCTCAACTCCATGCTTAAATTCATCCGACACCACCCGGTCAACTATTCTACGATACATCTATGAACGATCTATGAACATTTTGCCTGCACCCAATAAATGTTAATACACAACCTAACTTTCAAATCATTACTCCTGATATTACACCCGACCCTTTCCTCACATCGTTCGCCATAGACCATTTGCAGTTGGAAGAGGACTATTAATTAGACTATCACTTTTTAACCCATCCATGAAGGTTTGATCGCATAATCACTTACTATATGTGTTGCACGATTTGCTAAAATTTTTGACAGCATCTCCCCACACTTCTCCGATATACTAAAAATATTTATTGATTTTGAAATTTTCTTAAACACTTACAAGTAAGTGGTTAAGAAAACACTCAAAATGAATAATGGTATATCAGAGAAGAGTGAGGAGACGTAACCGAAATTCTCAACAAACCATACAAACACATATAGTAAATGACCTAAATGCGATCAAACATTCACAAACTATCCAAATGGGACAATTCAAGACTTTGAGGTAGGTATATCCATTCTCATAAAAAAATGAGAACATACACATCAATCCTAAAGTCTTGAACGGGAAGGTTCATTGACACAGTTTTAACACGAGCTCCTGAGGTGCGTGTAATATTAGGTCGCACCCACGCACCTCAGCTCACAGGGAATACCCCATGTATTTATTTAACATAAAATTAAATAACATCACACTTATCATTATGCATACATCAAATTAAATAACATCTAATTTATTAAAATATTCAAATGAGGAACATCAAAGCTAAATAAATCACATTTTTGAGTCAGATCAACATCAAATTTCTATTAAAATTAGATTTAAAAACATAATTATATGCAATTAAAATTCACAAAGTATGAAATCACAAGTAGAATTTTTGGAGTATTTGCCTATTGCTATAAGTCAATTGTTGCTGTGGACACACTAAATTTTCAAAAATAATTTTATTCATCTATTTATCTGGTTGGCTCGTTTGTTTAGTGCGAGGGCAGCCTAGAGGGTCCCTTTTTGTTTGAGGTGAATGATCTGATTTAAATGAGTTCGGGTCTGCCGACTTGGGGAAGGCACATAGTACAGAACCCTGAGGTGGGACCTCTGGGGCTTCTCCTTCCCCTGTTGTTTTTTTCTCTTTTGTTCTGCTCTCTTTTTTTTCTGTTCAGACCACTGCACCGTAGAGAGAAAGGGGGAGAGGCCGGTGGGCCGTCCACCCTTCTCTGTTGCCTGTGCAAACCCGAAGGAACCTCTGAGTCTTCTTCCCCTTCCTTCTTTTTTTTTCTATTCTGTTTCTTTTTTTTGGGGGGGGGGTTCAAACTATAGAGAGAGGGGAACCCAAAAATGGACTAATTGGGATGTGCCATGGCTTGGTTCATTTCTAGCCCTTGTGTTTCTTTATTTCTCTTTCTGTTCCACCCCTTTCCTTTTTTTTAAAGTATGAACACGTTGCAAAGAACAGCAGGGGAATCACTGCAAAGAACAACAGGACCGGCTGGGGAGATGTCGACTCCCAGAGTCGACACCCCCAGTCAGCGGCCTAGACAGAGGAGGGGGGCTGGGAAGGTGTCGACTTTCAGAGTGCAAACCGAGTATCCGATTTATATTTAATCAGCTGTCACATATCACTCTCACCACCCTGACCGTGTTAAAAATAATAGAGCATGTTGATGCCAATGCTTATTTTTAGATAAATGTCCTCTGAGACATATGGACATTTGTTTGTATTTTCATTGAGACTTACCCTGTGGATGCAAATCATTAGTTTTTTACATGAGGTCTCTCTCCTCCCTCTTATGGATTCATATGTACAGACTAGGAGTCTCATCAATGGAGAGTCATTAATGCCTATGTGGAAGCTGACGGTGATGCTAGAAATTTCATGGACCCTCCAACTAATGATCGTAGCCAGACATAACTCCTCCAATTTTATTTCATCAGGCTCCATCAATAATCCAGCCCATTACTCTCCTCTTTTGGAAGATGCTCAAGAAAAAAGATATCTGAATGAGGTAAAATTTTCATATATTAACCGACTATTTGTGATGCATTCATCTCCATTTTCTAGGTCTCCCTTGTTTCGTGTGTGATACATTTCCCTGCACTGCAGTTGAGTTTACTTCTCTAGTTCTCTCTATATCACATCATTTTTGAATGGTTTTGATATGCAATAGTCTTCCATTTCAAACATTTAAATGTCATTTTTTGCAAAGTTGGACAGTAGATGTTGTCATGATCATGTTTTATGTTACTTTCTTGAACATGAAATGTAAAATCTTGTATAATTAATTAAGTCACATTTTCTATCTAGGAACCAAATGGCAGTAACATGAATGATCTTCAAGCATGTATAAGTACTGATATGAGCTTTTTTAATGGACCAGATACTATTTAATTTTCATCATCGTTTCAGTAGTGACACCGATTTCTAAAATATACTCCTTTTTTAGCATAATCCAGCTTCCCATTTTCTTTTTTTCTTCTTATGATGGAAAACCCCTATAGCTTTCAAGATCTGTTCTTTTTCTTGGGAGTTAAAAGCATAGTTGTCAATCTTTTCTAGTAGGTGGGTCATCCAGCTGTCTCAAACAATTCTGGCACATACTGTCCCAATATTTTTGTTTGCATATTTCAACGAATACACTATATATGACACGAATCATGGTAAACATATCACATGAAAGTGCAAGATCTATTAATTATAGCCTTTACAAAGAGATATAGCTAGTACAACAATCTCTAATAGGTGCTTATAAAAGGGTTTGTGGTGGTTTTAGGAGTCTATAAAATGGTATGTATTTATCAAATGACCCCTTCCCCTAACCACCACCGAGCTCCCCCCCTCCTGCTCCCACCGAGCTCCCCCCCCCTCCTGCTCCCACCGAGCTCCTCCTCCGACCCCCCCTCCTGCTCCCACCAAACCCCCCCTCCTGCTCCCACCGACCTCCCCCTCCCCCCTCCCAGTGAGCTCTCCCCCCTCCTGCTCCTACCGAGCTCCCCCTCCCCCCTCCCACTGAGGCCCCCCTCCCACCGAGCTCCCCCCTCCTGCTCCCACCGAGCACCCACCCTCCCACCGAGCCCCCCTTCCTGCTCCCCCCCCTCCCACAGAGCCCCCCCTCCTACTCCCACCGAGCTCCCCCCCACTGGAACCCCTCTCAGATGCCCCTCCCCCCTCCCACCGAGCTCCCCATCCCACCGAGCCCCACCCCCCTCTTGCTGGCCCCTCCCCCTCCTAGACCAACCTCCCCCGCCACCCCCTGCCACCGAAACCCCCCTCACCGGAACCCCTCCAGGATGAAAAAAAAAAGACAATGGCACCATGGGCGACAGCCGGCGAGCTCCGGTAGAGAGTGAGAGGGAGAGGGGGAGGGGGAGAGAGAGAGGGCTTACCGGACTGACGAGGGCGACGGCGAGGACCAACGAGGGTGATGGCGAGGATAGGGCGGGACTGGCGGGGACAGCGAGCTCCGGCGACGGCGAGGATGGCACGGGACTAGCAGGGACAGTGAGCTCCGACGACAGCGAAGGGGGGAAAAAGAGGGATAGGGAGATGGGGGGGAAGGGTTCGTTGAGGGGGGAGTGGGAGATGGGGGGGAAGGGGGGAAGGGTTCATCGAGGGGGAAAAGACCATTTCATATGGATTTCAGACGGAAATTGTTTCCGTCTAAAATTTCAGACTGATTTCACACAGACTTTATTTCTATCTTTAATTTCAGACTCATATTCAGACGATAAACATATCCGTCGCATGGCTTGGATATTTCAGACTATATTTCAGACGAATAATATGTCGTCTGAAATAGAGACGAAATTACAGACGAATAATTTCCGTCTGAAATTTCCGTCTCTAATCCCGCCTTTTCTTGTAGTGTAAGGCCATACCCGGGGTATGATCCCAGTCCTTGGAAATCAAAATGAGAATTTGAAAGGAAAGCCGGGGATAGGTATAGAGGTTTTTAGGACTTGAGTTCTTCTCATGATGCCCCCTTTTTAAGAGATTCGGTCTGTTGCGCTGGGGCTTTATGTCCATCATCAAACCTTCATCCGCTCTAGGCACGCATACGACCGGGCTCATGACGCCCCTAGGGGAAACTTTACTGCCACTCTTGCCATACCTAGTTTCATTCGGAGCAGTTAGACTTTTGAGCTTCGAGCTTTTGGATGAGCTTTTAGCTTTTGCCTTGATTGTTGCCCCCTTTCTTTTCTTTTCTTTTCTTTCTCTCTCTTTTTCTTTGTGATTGCTTCATGCCGAATCAGGTCATAACAGACTGCCCCTTTTTGAGACCTCCTTTGTATCGGGGTGTCTAGATCGGTCATCGCCCCCTTATTCACCACTTACCCCTACATTCGGCCGGAGAGAAGAAAAGAACAAGGACCTTCACTTTTCCAAATATGACCAAAGGAGAAACGGTGTTACGTAAAAAGAGGAAAACCCAACCTTGGAGGTCGTGTAGTGTGTGAGTGTTGTGCTAGGAATCTCTCTTTATGATCAAGGAGAGGGACACCTCGCCACCGGGCCGTCACTAGCTTGACTCTAAGGATAAAAGTGTTTGAGGTACAACCTGTTCTACGAATGAGATAATTCTTCGCCCACTGCATTGATTAGACGGTACGCATTCCCAGGATAAACTTATTTGATTACAAATGGACCCTCCCAATTGGGATGCAGCTTAGACCTAGGACCTGTTGATCGAATAAATTTTCGTTTCAAAATCATATTTCTCACTTGAAACTTTCTTTCGATGACCTTCTTTTGAAAATGACGCGAGACACGCTTTTGGTAAACGGAGACATGATTGGCCGCATTAAGCCTCTTTTCGTCCAAGAGTTCTAGCTGGACTAGCAACGCCCCTCGACGTTCATCGAGATTAAGTTCTTTGTCTAGCTGTACTCTCAGGGAAAGAATCAAAATCCCATACGGGAGTACCGCCTCCATCCCATAAGTGAGAGCAAAAGGAGTTTGCCCCGTGGGGGTATGGATGGAGGTGTGATAAGCCCATAGAGCTTCTACCAGCCTGTCGGCCGAATCAGTGAATTTATGCGACTCGCATGTTTTCTTGATGATTTTAAGAAGAGTCTTGTTGGTGGCATTGACTTGGCCGTTGCCTTGGGGATAGTATGGTTATGAATGATGCAATGAAATTCTAAATTTCTTACAGAGGTCTTGGAGTTCTTGGGACACGAATTGAGGTTTGTTGTCGGTGACGATGTCGCTCGGCACTCCAAATCGCGAGATGATGTTCTTCAGGATGAAGCGGCAAACTATGGTAGCATTGATTTCCACATATGCTTCAGCTTCCGCCCACTTGGTAAAATACTCCGTAGCAGTGAGGATGAAAGATCTCTGTTTGGTTTGGGAGTTTGGATCACCTAGTGGGCCTGCGATATCAAAAGCCCACATGGAGAATGGCCAAAGAGCAGAAAGAGGATGGAGAGATGAAGCAGGAGCGTGATTCTTGTCGGCATAGAGTTGGCATTGAAGATACCTACGGACATAGGTGGAACAATCCTCTTCCAGGGTTAGCCAGCAATAGCCCTGCCTAAGAATCTTCTTTGCTAAGGCCTGACCATTAACATGCCCTCCACACTCACTCGAGTGAGCTGCTTCAACGACCTTCCAGGCCTTATCATCATCCAGACTGTTGAGTTATGGTTTTGATGATTGTTCTGATTGTTAAGTTATGGTTTTGATGATAACTAAACTTAATGTGTGATTAAGTGATGATAACTAAACATGTGGTTGATTGCTCATGCTCTTGTTATCTATGTATGGCTGAGATGGCAAATGGCAACGGTTACATGATCTTGATCCTTGGTTTGCATATGTTAGTTTTACAAGAGGCAAGAGATTTCATAACCTCTTTAATGTGAACAAGCATGGTATTAACCCTGACTATCTTGCTTACAGGATTAAACTCATGGCAGTCACCTGGTGAACCAAACGTGTGGATACTCACCCTGCTCCTCTATAATCCAAAATAGGTGGTATATGTCATGTACTGTCAAAGAACCATTGGTGAGACTCTTACCTTGTCTTAGCATCGATCTCATCATGTGTATCTCATATACCTCTCCTTATTACACCTCATTCATGCATATTAAACATGAAACTCTTCTGGCCATCGTGCGCCCTCGCCTGCGGATCGACATGCTCAAATGGTCTAATGCATAAACCAAGTTGAATCCAATCTCAAAATGCATGGAATAGATGAGGACATGAATATCTTGACTTGTGGATATGTTTCTGTGGCCTAACACTTCATTTTTGCAGGTATGGGTTATTCCGGTCCACTAAAACCATAGGGCCGGTCGACCAGAATTGCCAGAACCGAAAAGATGGCATTTTTACAGGTTTCGGTCGACCAGTTTTGCCAGAGATGAAAAAATCAACCGATTGTAAAATTCCGGTCGACTGCCCCATGCCTTCCGGTCGACCGCCAACCCCGAGGCCCCCTTTTATTGACTTTTGTTTCAAGCTCGAGGAGAGGTCTTTCCACCCATTTGTTTAATCCAAATGACCCCAATTACACCATGATTTGTGGATTTGGTCTGGAGCTTGTCTAGGACCATTCAAGGGGTTATAAAACTATCATTTGGAGTCATAAACCCTAAGGATCCAAGAGGGCTTCAAGGGAGATCAAGAGGAGGCTGTCCAAGTGAAGAAGAAGGAGGAGTACTGTAGCCGTGAACAGTACCTCGTGCAGCAACAATCTTCATCCAACTTCAAGCCATTCAAGGCAGATCTGAATCCAACATCCTCCAAGGAAAAGAAGCAAGCAAGGAAGCAAGGATTCAAAGGAAGATTACCCAAGGAAGAAAGAAGAAGAAGCAAGCAAGCACGGATCTGAGAAGAAGGTTGTACACGGGTGAAAAGAGTAAGGTTTTCACAATCCACTTGAAGTCATTCAAGCAAGAGGGAAGGCAACATTCAGGATCAGCAGCATACGTTAAAAAGGAAGCCAAATCAGGGGATTTCTAAACTGTGTCTTATTGTGTTTCAAGTTCATATTCATGTTTTGTATAAACTATGAAAACTTGTGTGTGTGTGGATCATTGTTGGATCCCTGGTCGTGTGTGTGTGTGTCGTATTTGATTCGTGTGTGCGTAGGTCTTCTTAGATCTCTGTGTGTGTGTGGTTTTATCCATATCTTAGTGTTTGTGTGTATGGAGTGCTGCACTTGTCACAGCGTGTGTGTGTCTTGTTGACCCGCTTGTTGGATCGTGTTGGAGACCTCATCTCCGTGTGTGTGTGTGTGTTGGGGTACGTCCCCGTGTGTGTGTGTGGGCAGGCGTCATCCTGCGTGTGTGGTTGGAGCGTCGTCTCCGTTTGGGGTTTTATCCCCGAGTGAAGCCTCACCGGGTTTGGTGAGGGGTGGACGTAGGATTGCCGTCATTGCATCCGAACCACCTTAAAATCTGCTGTGCACTATGGTTTGAATTATTTTTTCTTCTACCTCCATTCTACGTGAGTGTTAGTGTGCCTTGTTGTTCAGCTTTTATTCTTGTTCATCTTGTATAATCCATCTCATCACTAATTAGTTTTTGATAAATCGAACTTGTGATTGAATAGATTTGAATCTCTTAACTAGCATTCTATCACATATTTCAAATAGGCCAACAGTTTTCGTAAAATTTGTTATCACCCAATTCACCCCACTCTTGGGTGTCATTGATCGCGGGACTTCACAGACATCTCATAAGAACTCCATTAAGAGCACGCCTATACAATTCTCCTACAATGATTGTCTATCTGGAGGCGACTCTTCTAATGGCCTTGTGTTGCTCGGCGTTGGCTGATTCTGGGAATGACCCATCCCTGTAATATTGCTCGATCTTGTGATACCAAGTCAATTCCTCCTCTTCTCAAATCTCCTCGAACTCAGTTAAAGAAACCTCCTTCAAATCTTCCTTCTTAGCCTTCTTCTCTACAAATTTCCTAAGGTTATCAAACCAGAGATCCTGAAGGGAAGGAACATCTAACCGCTAGACCATAATGGTCTCAGTGGAGTGACTGAGGGGGAAGGAGAGGGAAGAAGCAAGCGATGCAAGTGCATCGGCGAGAATATTCTGAGATCGAGGGGCGTGAATGTAAATCAGCTTGCGAAATTGCTTAGCCAAGAGCGTGACCAGATCTTGATAAGGTTTGAGCTTAGGGTCACGGGTGCGATAGGTAGAGAGAACCTGACGCAGCAGCAATTGAGAATCTCCTATAATGTTCAAGTACCGTGCGCCTAGAACATAGGCGTGCTTCAATCCAGCAAGGAGAGCCTCATACTCGGCCATGTTGTTTGTAGCAGGAAAAGGGAGTTGATATGAAATGGGAATAGTCACTCCCTCCGGAGTGAGGAGGACGGTGCCGATCCCTCGGCCCTGAGAATTGAGTGCACCATCAAAGTGCAGTGACGAGATAGGGTAATGAGTGAGCACAGCCAGATGTTCGTCGGGGAACTCATCCTGGATAGAGTATGTACAAGGGATAGGTAAGTGAGCAAGATGTTCAGCGATAGCATATCCCTTGATTGC
This sequence comes from Amorphophallus konjac, assembly GCA_022559845.1. NCBI lineage: Eukaryota > Viridiplantae > Streptophyta > Magnoliopsida > Alismatales > Araceae > Amorphophallus > Amorphophallus konjac. The sequence continues at coordinate 62,266,532 of CM040125.1, forward strand.
TTTCTGAACGACGAAGGTAATATCGAATTGTGAGAGAAAACTCTGCCAGCGGGCCAGTCTACTTGAAAGGACGGGTTTCTCTAGGAGATAGCGGATTGGGTCCATTCTAGAGATAAGATTAACCTCATGGGCAAGAAAATAGTGCTTCAATTTTTGAGCTACCCAAACCAAGGCTGCGCAGGTCTTCTCCATAGTGGTATACTTAGCTTCTGCAGGATTGAACAACGTAGAAAGATAGTATGCTGCCCTTTCCTTACCTTCATCATCCACTTGTGCCAGGACAGCTCCTAGGGAATCCTCAAAAACCAATATGTATAAAATCAGGGGTTTCCCAGGGACAAGGGGTTGCAAAATTGGGGGATTGGACAAATAAACCTTAAGATCCTCATAGGCCTTTTGACATTATTCATTCCATTCAAATTTAGCGCCCGCCTTCAACAGTTCGTAGAATGAACGGCACCTCTGAGAATGCTGAGATATAAACCTTTGAATGAACTATAAACGTCCAATTAAGCCTCGAAGTTCGGTGATGTTTTTCGGCAGCGACAAATCCATAACGGCCTTTTCTTTATTTGGATCGATCTGAATCCCCCGCTTACTAACTATGAACCCTAGTAATTTCCCTGATGATACTCCAAACACACATTTCTTCGGATTCATTTTCAATTTGTACTCCCTATCCCTTTGTAACACCTTGGCCAGGATAGCGGGGTGTTCTTCCTTTGACCTTGATTTCACCAGGATATCATCCACATAAGCTTCCATATAGACGTGCATCATATCGTGGAAGATTGCCATCATCGCCCGTTGATATGTGGCACCCACATTCTGCAATCCAAATGGCATGACCACGTAGCAGTAGGTGCCCCAGGGCGTGGTTAATGAGGTCTTTTCTTGATCCTCCGGAGCTAGACGGATTTTGTTATATCCTGAATAACCACCCATAAATGAGAGGGCTTTGTACCCAGCCATGTTGTCCACCAACACGTCGATATGAGGAAGTGGGAAATCATCTTTAGGACATGCCTTATTCAAGTCTCTGAAGTCGATGCAAATTCGAACTTTTCCATCCATTTTCATCACAGGGACTATATTTGCCACCCATTGTGGGTATAAAACAACTCTAATAAAGTTGGCCTTATGCAATTTATCAACTTCTTCTTTTATCCTCAAGGCCATATGGGGGTGGAATCTCCTTGATTTTTGCTTAACGGGTGTTGCCCCTCGTATGAGTACTAGCCTATGCTCCACCAAGGCGGGGTCAAGACTCGGCATGTCCTCATAGGACCAGGCAAATGAATCGTTATACTCCCTCAGGACCTTGACTAACTCTTCTTCAACCTGACGAGGGAGATTAGCGGAGATAATTATGAGCCTGGGATCCTCTTCTGTTCCAAGATTAATTTCTTTCATGGATTCATCTACTACTGATGACGGTTCATCAAACCTCTTCAATCCTTGTGCGTACAAATCGACAGTGTCATCCACATCGCTATCCTCATAATCGATCGGGTCTTTCTCATTTATGACCTCATATACACCTAGTCTGTCATCACCCCATACCCCGTCTAGCTCCTCATCATTCTCCAGGACGATGGCTGTTTCTACAAACTCAGGACATCTAAGAAGGGCGTGGCAACGTTGAGCAAGATTCTGGATGAACCTATCAGGGATGGCTTTAGAATAGCGTGTCGTTGGGAGCATAGCAAGCGTGGAAGAGTTGGAGACACTAGGACAAGATCCTACTTCACTAGACCCGGCCAACTCTACTTTCCTAGACTCAACAAGCTCTACATCTAACCTAGCGGATAGACAATCTAATGGAAGGGAAACATGGGCCTCATGCCCCTGGGCAGAGGACTGACAAAACACAGCATAATCCTCCACCTAAATCTCCATTTTAAAATTGGAATTTTTTTTGGAGACTGGCGGAGATCACGTCACAAGATGGATCAGAGGGGGGAGGAGGAGGAGGAAGTGTAAGGGGGAAGAGAGACGGAAAAAGAACATCAAAGAAGGGATCAGAGGAGGAAAACCACATGGTTGAAAGATCAACAGGTGGGCAATGCCCACATGAACAAGGCACAATTAACATCTCGGTTGGCATTTCCATAAAAAATGGATCAATCATGATAGGAGGTGAGCGGGGTATGGACTCCAGCTCTTGAAAAAAAGAAGTAAGACGGGAAGGAGACCAAGAAAAGGCAATGAGGGAGCTCCCCCCTTCCCATGGACTTCGGTAAGCTGGCTCTGCTGGCGCGTACTTCACAAGTTGCATCTCGGGTTTTCTCAAATCTTCTTCTTCGTGAAACATCCATGACATCATCAACCGGCCCCTTTTGCAGCAACGACAGCTTGGTCACTGTGCAAGCAGCACTTTCTTTCTCTTTCTGGCAAGGCGGCGTCTTTAAAGTGCCGGGCTGTAACGGCCCCTTTACAAAATGTTGGCGATAGTCCCAGGTCAATGGCCCTGAGTCTCCCAACACTGATAATGATGACTCTCGGTAGTCGAGGCCTCTCTTACTCATTTTTCTGCCCCTTGGGACGGGCAGCGCCGAGGCCCATGCACGGCTGAAAACCCAGTTTTAGTATCATATTCCAGCTTTTGGAATATCTTATCTTGGACTTGGCTTTGACATTAACTGGTGTAGTGACGGGCTTGCCTGGCGCATATGCCCATGGAAAATTAGGGTCAAGTACTGAAATAACTAGCTTATTACTCGGCCAAAGGGTCGGCAGAATCTTATTGGAAATAGCTTCAACAGAATGTACCGTGGAAATACTTTTAACCTTAACCACCCGTCCCTGGAATGGGAACTTGAGGCACTGGTGGGCGGTAGAAGGTACGGCATGAAGACTATGTATCCATGGATGACCCAGGATGGCCTTGAACAGCGGGTCAATATCTAACACATAAAATTCTACGGGCATCGACAACGGCCCGAGCTCAGCTTGAACAGTAATCACGCCATGGCACGCTCTCCTAGAGTTATCATAAGCTGCTATAGTCGTTGGAGTTGGCCTCAGTAATTCTTCAGGAATGTTACAGGCGCGGAGGGTGCTGAGTGGACAGACATTTATAGAGGCCCCGGTGTCAACCAAAGCCGCATCTATAGACACCTTGTTCAAGGTGATGGAGATGCAGAGCGACACTTGGCATGCCTCGGTGGGCGCCAATTCAGTCTCAGAAAACATGATGGCCGGCCCTTTCGTCACTGTTGCTAGGGTCGATGGAAGGCTGTCCACTGCCATGTCCTTACTAACCATGACCTTTTGAAGAAAAGTCTTTAGAGCATCTTGGTGCAGCGTGGATCGCTTAATCAACTCCAATATTGAAATTTTGGCCGGCGTCCACTCCAAATGCTGCAATAAATCATACTTCGTGCCAGGTAAGGGGTCGGCTTCTTCTTGTTCAACTGTTGCTGAAGGAAACTGAGGGTTGGGTGCATATGCACCGGTAGAGGGATAACTTCTTTGGAATAAACGCCCGCTTCGGAGGGCAAGGTTTTGTGCCGGCATGACATTAGACGGACTCACAATGGGTGACTTGATAGGCCCAGTGAGGTAAATAGGGGGAGTAAGAGTGGTGGTGGTGACGATGGAGGCGGACCTAGCGGGCCCTGGCGGAAGAATAATGGGTGACGGGCTAGGTGAGGGGGTGACAATGGGAGGTGTGACGGGTGCTGGTGCGGAGATGGGTGGAACGGTGGGCAGTGTGGCAGGTATAATGAGGGGTTTTGAGGGAAAGGTGGGCGTAGGAGTTACAACGGAGGGTCGAGTGATGGTGGGAATAGCAGGTGATGAGGGGTTATTGTAGGTATGATGGAGGGCCAAAAGGTGAGCAGGTGTCTCGTCATCATAAGACCACCCAGCATTGGGAGCGGGGCGGTGGACCATATTCACTTGGGCCGGTGCCGGCGGCTACGGTTGCGGAGTGGGCGGGTGGTTTGGCATCAGATTCTGATGAATCCCTAAGTCTTGTACAGGCGATTGCTGCTGCTGGGGTTGAGGTTGCTATGGCTGCTATAGCTGTTACGCCGGCTACTGCGACCTCGACGCCTATCTTCTTCTCTCTTTAATCTCTGTAATCAACTTATGCATTTCTGCCCAGTCAATCCGCTGTCCTTCATGCAAATCATAGACAAAATCACGGAACTGGTAGCACCTCTCGATCGTGTGCCCGGGTTGCCGATGAAATATGCAAAATCTGGATGGGTCGACGGTGGGGTTCCAGTTCAGGCGTTCCGGGGGAAGCTGAAGATCTCCAGTGTGCATGAGGGCTGAAAAGATATCTGGCAGAGTTTTAGGTAGGGGAGGGTAATGAGCTCTCTTGGGGCTCGAGCGAGCAGGTGCATAGCCATTTGGTGGAGGGACGTTGCGGTACTATGGCGACTGTTATGGCTGTTGTGGCGGCTGAGGTTGCTGGGGAGCGGGATACGATGGTTGGGTAGTTGGTGGAGCGGTGAATTGGGGGTTACGAGGGGGTTGCTAGAAGCGTGGTGGAGCGGATTGGTTGGGGAAGTGGACAGCCTGCACCTGCTCATTCGTCTGGACTCTCTCAGTAACTGGGCCCTGGGGTTTCCTAGGGGGTTTGGGTTTCTGGGCCTCGAACAGGGAGTGAATGGGGGAGTCTTTAAACTGGGTCTGGATAAATCGGGCCCTACTATACAATTGATGCATATTAGAAATGTCGTTCATAGCTAAGATGTTCCAGAAGGTGAAGGTGGCATTGGAAATCAACAGCTTGACTTTCTCTTCTTCCGGAATCTGCCCGGGCACACAGGAGGCCATCTTCCGCCATCTGTCAGCATAGGTGGCAAAGTCTTGGTCGGCCTTCATCTTCTCGGCTACCAGATCCGTAAAAGAATATTCTGGGCCCACCCGATCTTGGAATCTCTATATAAACTTTTCTTTAACAACTTTGAAACTCTCTGCCTCCTTCAGTGGCAGAGCATAGAACCATTCCAAAGCCATCCAATGAGCGACGGAAAAGATACGCCATAAGGCGATCGTCATATTGAAACTGCGTCGACTCGTATAAGAATTCCCTTATATGAATGTAGGGATTCCCATTCCCATCGTACTTTCGGTACGTGGGGAGCTCCGACTGGGGAGGGAAACGGATATCACGGAAATTGGGAATCATGATATCAGCTAGGGACTGTGGGCCGACCCGCTTGTGAAGGAGGTCAAGTTGTTGCTGCATGGCAGCCCACTTATCAAGAAGTTCCCGTTCCCGGGATGGAGGAGGCAAGACTGGGAGGGTGGACCCAATATAAGGGGCCGAAGGATAGGTAGCCGGAGGGAGAAGCCCGTAAGAGGGATAATGGGAAAAGGATGGGCCCATACCCGCGTGAGCTAATTGGGCAGCCCCTACTTGAGAAAGCAAGAAATCGGACGGGCCCACAAGAGCATGTTGTGCTGGAGAGGTGGTCCCATAAGGATCTGGATAAGAAGATGAAAGGAGCGGGGTCTTTCCCTTATCAAGCATCTGATGGGCCGAGCTGGAAGCCTGGCCCACCTCTAAATTGGGGAAGCGAAGGACCTTGGGCGGGATAGGGGTAGGATCGATGGCGGCAATAGACGTGGCCCCGAGCCCACTGGATAAAGATGGAGAAGCGGCAGCAGCAAAGATGCCTTGGGAAGAAGCAGAAGACGGGGTGTCCGGCCCCAGCAAAGCCTGGCGAAGAATATGAAGCTGGGTCAGGTCCAGCTTGGCCATCATATGGAGAACTTGATTGTCTAAATTATGAGTGGCGGAATCAGAGGGTGAGGGCTGACTAACTCAATAGCAGTAGATGGGAGAGGAGGGGCGGACCCCTCTCTTCCCTGCATATTCACGACCCTGGGCGGGTCCTCCAAGAGTCCCTGAGGAAGAGAATCCTCACGGGGGTGAGAGAAATTGTAGGAAGACATGGTAGGTGAGGAATCGAACAGAGGATTGAGGTAGGAAATGAAATGGGAATTGCCCCTAGGAGACAATCCTATGGGTGTGAAGCAACTCCACATACAACATACACCTTAAAATAAGAGAAACAATACCTAATAAGCACCTAAGTGGAAATGACAAACAAAATGTAGTAACAAAGAGAGAAGGGAAGAGGGAACCAACAATCAGCCAAGTGTCAATGATGCACGAAATTTTTTTATATGTTCCCCTTTTTAGAACCTTAGTGAATTAAATTAAATGAAGGATCTCTCCCAAAATGGGATTCCTAACAGGGGTAGAATGGGGACTTAGTTGACTCTAAGTTAACTCTCTCTCTTACAGATGCAACCTAGACTCGGGGTTGTTGTGCATCCCTTGTTTTGATGATGACAAGTTGTATCTCATCTTCTTTACCATGAGCATACACCAAATGTTGCATTGAATTCAAGTTGACTATCAAATAAAGAGGCTCTATAGCACTATAACTAATAGATAACTTGGTTGATATCTCAATGTCTAAAGCAGGTACTTTTATGACTAGATGAACCAGCCAGACAAGAAGAATGGACCAAAAAGAATCCAGAAGGTCAGACTTCAATATCTCCAAAATAGGACAAAACATGTTCAAGGGGTGCTGAGAGTCGACCAAAAGGTGGCTGAGAGTCGACTCCTGGTTCACAATAGAAATTGGGTTTTGCTGGCAGGTGGTGAGAGTCAACCAAAATAGGCTGTGAGTCGACCAACACCGGAACTGTAGTATTAAACCCTAGAACCGAACCAGAGTGCTCCAGATCCAAAATCCAAGATGTTGAATCCAAATGTGTGCTCACTTAAAAGTCTCAAATCAGCACATGTGAGAGAGCCTTCAGGTAGTTCGGTTGCTGCAACAGATCAAGACCCGATCTTCAACCACTTCCTTGAATCTAGGAAGGTTTCCAATCTCTGCCCAGCAGAATCGCAGGAGACCTGTGAATAGATTTTTGAAAGTCAAAATTGGTATTTGGCGCGTGTGGAAAAGAGGGGAGAAAAACATAAAAAGGAGGATGATCAGAGGAAGGTGAGTGCGTGCAGTCTAGTTGGAAAAAGAAGCCTCTCTTGTGACCAGAAAAGAAGAATCCTCAAGGAAAAAGGGAGGTGCTGATAGAGGAGCCTACTGCTGAAGTAGAAGAAAGGATGGCTTCAATCCTCAACATCAACTGAGTCTTCGTCTACATGAAACACCTTCAGCATCAAGGGGGATTTCTGATTGTTTTCGCTCAAGCTTCTTCAATTTCATTGTCTACACAGTCTGAAATCCTCTTCAATAACATTTCTTCTTTTGTTTCCTTTCATTCACTTGCTTCTTGAATGTCATGCTGTGAATCAGCATAAGTAAGCTGTGAATCAACGTTGAAAGTTGTAGGTCAGCGTTGAAAGCTGTAGGTCAGCATTGAAATCTATGATTCATCGGGTTCAAGCTGTGGGTCAGCTGATGTAAAGCTATGGGACAGCTTAGTTTGTTCAGGTGAAATTCTTTGATAGTGAAGCCTCACTCAAGTTGAGTGAGGGGTGGATGTAGGTCTCAAGATTGAGACCGAACCACCTAAAAAGGTTGGCTTGTGTGTGTGACATGATGTGGTGTGATAAGTTTGCACTCGATTCCATTGGTTTTCACTCAGCTATAGATCAAGTAATTCATTAGATTTCTTCTGTTGCATCTTCATCTAAGCTGATCACTTCGTCATTTTAATAAGCGTTAATTTTTGGAAATAGATCTATTCACCCCCCCTCTAGATCTACTTTGTCCATTCCCAACACGTGGTATCAGAGCTAGACTCTCCAATATGTGGTCTAACAACCAGGAGAGAGTTGGTGGATTGACATCTAGAGGTTTAATGGCTGAAGGTCACTCAGTGACCAGACCGCCTTTCTTTGATGGAACAGATTACTCATACTGGAAAAATCGAATGCAGGTATTTCTGAGGACTCAAGTCCATGAAATGTGGAGAGTGGTGAGTCGCGGTCCTTATGAACTTCCTGATGACGAGGACACTTGGACAAGAGAACAAATAAGAAAATCAACTATCAACTGGGGCACAATGAATGTAATGCAATGTGCACTTCACCCCACGGAGTTCTAAAGAGTATCTCAATGTGCAACAGCCAAAGCTATGTGGGAATGGCTAGAAGTAATTTATGAAGGCACCTCTGAGGTAAGAGAAACAAAAGTAAATATGTTGATTTCGGATTATGAAATGTTCAAGATGAAAACTGATGAAACTATCTCTTAAATGTATGCACGATTGATGCAATTAACTAACAGTTTGAAAAGTTTAGGTAAGACATATAAAGAGTAGGACTTGGTTAGGAAAATTCTCAGGTCTCTCACTCCTGCGTGGCATACCAAAGCCACGATCAGTGAAGACTCGAAAAATCTTTCCACCATGACTGTGGATCAGCTGATTGGGTTGCTAATGACCTACGAGATTAATCTCAAGAGGAAGGAAGATGAAGACAAAAAGAAAAGGCTAGTGGCCTTTAAAGCCAACCCATGCACATACGAATCTTCTGAGACAAGTGAGTCATCAAGTACTGAAGAAGATAGTGGTGAGTTCGCCATGCTTACAAGAAAATTTAGGAAGTTTCTTAGAAAGGAAGGTAAGGGATTCAAGAGTAAGAAGGGAATGGCAAGAAAATCCTCTCAATTCAAATCTTAACAATTTAAGAAACCATCTAACAAGATTGTGTGCTACAACTGCAGGAAACCAGGTCACATGAATTCTGATTGTCCAGAGGCTCCAAATAAGACAAACTCCAAATGGAAGGGGAAGAAACCCAAAGCAATGATAAGCACTTGGAGTGATGAAGAGGAAGACGATGAGGTAGACACTACCTCTGATGAGGAAGACGAAAAACTATGCTTCATGGCGAAAGGAGACAATGAAGATATTGAGGTAACATCTCCGTTTGAACACTTTTCCATACAAGATTGGGAAGATGCATACACTGAATTGTTGGATCAATATGACATGATTAGAAAAGAAAAGAAAACTTTGAAGAAGAAAATTAATTCAGTAAGTCATGATAGTAACTCAGTAAATAAGTGTTCAGCCCTTGAGATGGAGATAACAGATTTGAACAAGAAACTAAGTGAACAAGAATCAAATGAAGAAATAACTAAAGATCTGGAAAATGAGAATGAAACTTTGAAGAAAATAATTGATGAGCTAAAACTGAAAGTGCAATATGCTGAGCAAGAAACAAGACTAATAAACGAAAAGTTTAATGCCATCAAAGAAGTCAACTGTCAACTTCAAAAGGAAATTGAAAAGGCTCAAGAAGAATTGAAAGGGAAACAAGAAACTTTGTACATAATGGTAAGAGGAAGAGAAAACTTGAATGATGTACTAGGTTCAAAGGTAAACTTCCAAAAAGAAGGGTTAGGTTACAACCCAACTGCCAAAAAGGAATTTCAATTAAAACAGTTACATTTGTGGCAGAACAAAACTCAAAAGGAAAGAAACCTCTTATCAACATGTATGAACCAAGAAAATTGGATGAGACAAGTAGCTCTAGTGAAAATCAAAATTCTGAGAGACCATCTAGTGAAGGTCCACGTGAAATTCACATGAAACAAACTGGTTATAGCAAAGCTAATGAAAAGGATTCAAGGAAAAGTGAGGCTCATCAGGATGTCCTACAAAAGTTGAAATCCAAAGCTCAAGTTTGTCAAAAGTTCACAATAAAAAGGAACACACCACCAACCAGGATCCAAAAGTCAACCAACCATCATCAAGTAAGAAAACCAGAATTATGGAACTTCAGGAGACAACCAAGACTCCATCAGGAGTCGACTATGGGTAGATCCAAGAGGTCCTTTGAAATCTGGCAGAACAGAGGTCGACCAAGACCCTACTATGAGTCGACCAGAAGTGGAAACAGAAACCCAGATAAATTCTGGGAACACAAGAGTCGACCAAACCACCTGTTTGAGTCGACCAAGAAACTGAACAGAAACAATAATAATGCCACCCCTATGAAAAGTGAGAAAGAAAAGGTTAACCAAATATGGATTCCCAAAGTATTCTGGAGTATTTACATAATTCTGCAAGTTTCAATGAACCCAAAGTTGTTTGGGTTCCAAAGTTGTCTATGTAATTTATCATGCAGGAATGCCTGGCAGCCATGCACAACAAATGGTACTTGGATAGCGGTTGTTCGAGGCATATGACGGGGGATAAGAAAAATTTATGTTAGCTTAATGACAAGGATGGTGGATATGTAACATTTGGTGGAAACAACAAAGGTAAGATAGTCGGTGCAGGTAAGATAGGTAAGGAACTATCGAATTGTATTGAAAATGTATTGCTAGTGGATGGTTTGAAATATAATTTGCTCAGTATCAACCAACTGTGTGACCGAGGCCACAAAGTAGTGTTCGATTCCAAAATCTGTAAAATTTTGGAACCTAACTCAGATTCAGTCAAATTCATGGGCAAGAGAGTGAACAACGTTTACATGATAGACCTAGATGATCCTGCCCATGCTGATTTGTGTTTGACAGCCAAGAAAGAAGACTAGGCATGGCTGTGGCATCGCAGGCTAGGGCATGCTAGCTATAGGGTGTTGCACAAATTAGTTAAGAACAAAATGGTCAGAGGGATACCTAAGATCTCATTTAACCAAAACACCATGATATGTGATGCATGTTCCCAAGGAAAGCAAACTAGAAAGTCCTTCAAAGGCAGATTTGAAAACCAATCCTCCAGACTGTTAGAACTAGTGCATATGGATCTATTTGGTCCAACCAGAACTGCTACTATTAATGGAAAGAGATATGGTTATGTATTGGTGGATGACTTTTCTAGATTTACATGGGTGTTTTTCTTATCTCATAAGAATGATGCATTTCATGAGTTTCAGGCATTCTACAAAAGGCTAAAGTAGGATGGTAAATTCAAGATTTGCACAATCTTATCTGACCATGGTGGTGAATTTGAGAATTCTGAATTTGACACGTTTTGCAGGAACAAAGGACTCACACACAGATTCTCTTCACCCAGAACGCCTGAACAGAATGGTGTAGTGGAGAGAAGAAATTGAACCTTGGTGGAAATGGCAAGAACGATGCTGATGGAGGGAAATCTTCCAAGGAAATTCTGGGCAGAGGCCGTAAACATAGCATGCTACATTGTAAATCGGGCAATGGTAAGACCATCTAGTGTGAAAATTCCATATGAGTTACTCGAATGTAAAAAACCATCCCTAGCTCATTTTAAGGTCTTCGGGGCAAAATGTTTCATTCATAACAATGACAAGAAAGATTTGGATAAATTTGAGCCTAAAAGTGACATAGGAATATTTCTGGGATACTCTGACAAATCGAGAGCTTATAGAGTGTTTAATGTTAAGGATCAACTAGTTGAGGAGTCTCCTCATGTCACGTTTGATGAAGCTAATGATCTTTCTAATGATGTTCAGGGAGACAAGAAAAATGAAAATGGTGAATTTCTGGACTCAAAGGATGAGCCAATAGAACATGGAGAAGAAGCAAATCCGAGAGAAGAATGAGGTAACTCTGGTGAACAAAATGATGATGCTGCTGCCACAGGTACCAATCTTGTAAATATAAGAACACTTAAGGATCATCCCCTGGATAGCATAATTGGAAATGTAAATGATCCTCGAAAAACAAGGTCCCAATTTAGAGCTGTCAATGAATTAGATCAACTTGCACTTGTCTCACAAGTAGAGCCTAAGTCTGTAGAGGAAGCCTTGCAGGATGAATTCTGGATAAATGCCATGCATGAAGAGTTAAATCAAATTGAAAGAAATCAGGTATGGCACCTTGTTCCTAGACCCTCTTCACACCATGTCATTGGAACAAAATGGGTATTTAGGAATAAATTGAGTGAGGAAGGGAAAGTCATTAGAAACAAGACTAGATTGGTGGCTAAAGGGTACAATCAAGAATTTGGGATTGATTTTGAAGAATCTTATGCCCATGTGGCCAGCTTAGAGGCTATTAGAATTTTACTTGCATTTGCTTCATCTCATGGAATCAAATTACAACAAATAGACGTAAAAAGTGTATTTCTAAATGGAGTAATAAAAGAAGAGGTTTATGTAGAACAACCTCCCGGGTTTGAGTATGATGAATTTCCTAACCATGTTTTCAAACTCAATAAGGCATTGTATGGTCTTAAGCAGGCTCCACGAGCATGGTACGAAAGATTGAGCTCATTCCTAACTGAAAAGGGGTATTCAAGAGGTAAAATTGACCAGACCTTATTTTCCAAGACCCAAGGTAATGACATACTTGTTGTACAAATCTATGTTGATGACATTGTATTTGGGTCTACAGAACCCTAATTATGTGTTGAATTTGCAAGACTAATGACTGAAGAATTTGAGATGAGTCAGATGAGGGACTTACAATTCTTTCTCGGCTTGCAGGCTGTACAGTGCAAGGAAGGCTATTTTATCAACCAATCCAAGTACATCAGGGAAATGCTGAAAAAATTTGGAATGGAGAGCTGCAAATCAATTGGAACTCCAATGAATACAAATACAACATTAGATGCTGATGAAAGAGGTAATTTGGTAAATGCAAAAACATACAGAGGTATGATCGGCTCCTTACTATATTTAACTACCTCCAGACCAGATATTTAGTTCAGTGTGTGCATGTGTGCTAGATTTCAAGCATGTCCTAGGGAATCACACCTAGGGACTGTCAAGCGTATCTTCCGATACCTTGCTAGTACCCAAAATTTAGTACTATGGTATCCCGCATTCTGTGAGCTAGATCTCATATCATACTCAGATGCGGATTATGCTGGATGTAAGATAGACAGGAAAAGTACTAGTGGATATTGCCAGTTTTTATGTGGATGTTTGATCACTTGGGCCTCCAAGAAGCAACATTTAGTTGCACTCTCAACTACTGAGGTAGAATATGTCGCAGTAGGGAGTTGTGGAACACAAGTATTGTGGATCAAACATTAACTTCAGGACTACAACGTAGATCTTGGATGTGTATCAATACTGTGTGATAACACTAGTGCCATCAATCTGTCCAAAAATCTAATCCAGCACTTTAGGACAAAACACATTGAAATCCGACATCATTTCATAAGAGATGAAGTCAGTAAAGGTAACTTTGAGTTGCATTTTATTGAAACTGAAAAACAAATCACTGACATCTTCACCAAACCCCTTAACAATGACAGATTTACTTCTTTAAGGAGAGAACTAGGGTTGTGCAGATCTCCATTGGAAAATGCTTGATATGCTTTCTTGCCTTACTATTTAAATGTTTCCACATTGAAATGCATTAGTCTTCTATGGTCAGAATAGTGTCACATTGAGGGGGAGTCAATGTCATTGTAGAATCGGCCGTCTGCATCTCACTGTCAATGGTCTTGTGAGGACTGGTGGAAACAATGGTATGGTTGCTCTCAAAGAAAACTCCAAGGGCAAGTACAGCAAGTGGTAGCATAAAAGTCAAACAAGTTTTTGGACAAGCCTTTTTATCAAAATTATGTCAAAAGAAACTTATTAAAGATCTATTGGAAGTGTGAGGCATGAAGTTTACACACAAATGGAATCAGAGGTCGACCTTCGGAAAGCGTTTGGTCGAGTCTGGCTTGGCAGCAGGAAAACAATGCTTCTGGAAGAAGGAGTGAGTCGACCAGAAATGGCCACTGGTCGACTCCTGTTACAGGTCTGGGAAAAGATTGTTTCTAGAATGGACTGTGAGTCGACTCTCGCATGGGTATGAGTCGACTCCTGGCAGTGGAACTTCTCTGTCCCTCTAACAACCCTTCTTCAGCTTCTTTTGAACTTAATTCTTGCTTCCATCCTTGATGCACCTTATTCCTCTTAACCTCTCCTTGACATCATCTCAAATATCTCAATTGTGTCAAATAAACTCAACAGGAGGTCATAAATTCAGGGGGAGTCAAGGATATGAACCTTTCCTTCTTAAAAATAAATTCTGGGCTGTCATTGGCTGATCCTAATCTTGCCAAATAATGAGTTGGGTTCTGTAAACACCGTGAAGGCAAGATTAACAGGAAGTGACATAGATCTCCTTTGTCTTGACTTAATGTACCAATCTAAATGAGCAAAGGTCCTCTATATATGCTTAAGTTCCTATAATCAATAGTAGTAAGGCTAGTTAATTCAAAGTGATTATTTTGAACTGTGAACTCAAGAGTTAAATAACTAGTGATTGCCTTGGGAATACGCTATAACCATGTGATCAAGGTAGAGCAATGGTTTGGGTTATGAGAAACTACTGCCTTCTTTCAATTAAAAAAATATTTATTATATGATTGAGGCATGTGTGGCATGATGAACCAAGCTAACTCTGTCATTTTCAAAATAATTGGTTGGGGGCACTGAGTTACTGGGGATACTGGCGTCTAATCAACATGTATCCTCACGCAAAAAGGTGCTTATCAATTCAAAAATGGAACGGTTAGGCATGCTAAGTAGCCGGAGTCTCTAGCGTGTAAAAAGCGTGTTTCTTCGTGTAGAAAGGCATGTGATGAACCTGACCATTATAAAACAAAAAAAGGAAATTAATAAATAAAAAGTACAAAGAAAGTGGTCAATGGAAACTAGTTGACTCAAGGCAGCAAACTAAAGCATGAACACTCTTGAATTCAAGCTCAGATAACACTTTTATTAACTGACCTCATGAAATTGTTTATAAGAATGAGAAGCATTGTGTAGGACACTGCTTCGTTGATATGGTAATCTTATAGCTTTGACAAATCAGAGATAATGTCTGAGCCTTAAATCCCAATCACAAGTTTGCAGAGTCTATCTCATTGCATTGAGAAAAAAGGTCAATTTAAAGGAATTTACTAAGTGAAGAAAAGTGTGTTTTTATTCTCAATTTTCCATTCTGATATGGCATGGCCTTTGGTGGGTTTATTCACAAAATTTCCTTAATTTCATCCTCAATATAAAAATGCCTAAAAAGCCTTTTTACCCTTCTCTACTTTTACCTTTTCTTTTCACCGCCGCCCATCTTCTTCCTCCGGAGCCGACTCTCACCGTCCTAGCCAAGCCCTCACCTGCTCCTACTCTGTTCCTCGCCTGCTCAGCCTGTCCACCTGCTCCTCTTCCCTCTCCCTGGCATCCCGTCTCACCCGTGCGGCCAAGCAGAAGGTGGCTGAAGAGATGGAGTCAGCCGCTCATGTTTGTGAAAAACGCACAAAACACAGCCATGATCCTCCATCTCCGACGGTCCAGCAGTGTGAGTCTGAAGTTCCGGCAAGAAAGAAAAAGGCCGAGGGTTCCGCTCTTCTAAAGGGAAAGGAGTTCAAGAAGAAGGACGCAAGCGTCCTCCAAAGTCACAGGCTCCTGCTTCAACCGTCCTCATTCACCCTATCTCTGGGGTTATGAAGCCCAAAACAATCATGATACCTCGATGGGTTGATTTTGAGGATCGGAAGCTACTGGAGCTCTTTCCAGAACTCCCAGCAGTATTCGAAGCTCAAGGTTGGCTATCCTTCATGTCTTCTCACAAACGGTATTACCCTCAACTAATCCAAGAATTTTACCATAATTTGCAACTGGTGAATGGGACATTATATACAGTGGTAAAAGATGTGGTAATAGGGCTCTCAAAGCCATTGATTTCCAAAGCCTTGAAAATTCCCAAAACTGGATTGACATTTAACAAAAAATCCTTCAATGATCTCGAAGCATTCATTCTTGTTTCTGGCTTACCTGCCACTGCTCCTCTTCCAAAAATCATCAATGCCAACATCTTGCCTCCCTTTCACCGTCTTCTACACCATATAATTACCACCATTCTTCAACCCAGAGGTGGTGGGAGAAGCCAAGTAAGTCGGTCACATCTATTTCTCTTACAAAGTCTGCTATCAAAATAGAAAGCTTGTTTGCCTCAAGTCATGATCATTTCCTTCACCTTCATCCTGAAAAATCCCTCCTACTCACTTCCATTTGTAGCTCCCATTACTGCCATCCTTGAATTCGCTCAAATACCCCTAACTTCTGAGGAATGCATTGTCATTCCAAAGTGCAATGTTTATACATTTCGCTATATTACTACTTTCATGGGGTACAAGAAGGAGGGCACTCAAGTAACCCGCACTCTACCCTCTGCCAAAGGCAAATCCACAGAGCCTCCACAACCTCAATCTGAAATAGAGCCGCCACCAATTCAACTTGAAATTCTAATGGCAGAAAATATTCCATCTCAATTCCGCACTCAAACCTCTATTGCTGCCCAATCTACTACTCGTGAAGTGGTCCTTTGGGATCCAACTATAGCTGCCTCTACCATTCCGTCCAGCTCTGCTCCACCACCGCATCCACATACCTCCCCAACTTCTGCTTCACCTGAGCTACTTGTGCATATATCATCACAGCTTTCCACATTGATCACTCAATTTTCCACCTTCCAAACCTCCATGACTGAAACAATCGGTCGTCTGGAGTCGAGGTTGCAAAGGCTGGAAAGGCAAATGGAAAGCAGCTAGCAGATTCAACAGGCTTGTGGGCACTCTGGCCCTTGTTTTTGCTGAAGCCGGCTCCTTGCAGACTCAATTGATTGGTGAGCTTGCCAGGATTGATGCTTCCATCCAACAAAGTTACACAAATCAACAATCTACTATATCAGAAATACAGAAGCTCCGGTTATCATATGCACATCTAGTTGAAAAAGGGAAGTATTGGAAAGGGATTTTGCCTCCCTCATCCAGCAGAATTCTGAAATTGCTGAAGGTCATATTGCAGTACAAGCTCAGCTTCAGGATGTGGCAGAAAGATTGACCTTGGTTGAGCAACAACTAGCACCACTGCCTCCACCGGTTTCTCCTAGTTCCTGATCACATAGTCCTTCATCCTTATTTGTATCTCTCCCCTTATTTTGCTGATGGCAAAGGGGGAGACAGGGCAGTCATTGTGGGTAGTCCCTGTGTCATTTATTGTGTCATTTGGTCTTGTGCAGTTCAGTTCATTTTGTCAGGATCAGTTCGGTCCATTTTGTTCAGGATGGTAATCTGTGCAGTCTTTATGTAATAGTGTCTTCAATTCAGTTTGTTCAATTCAGTTTGTCCAAGTGCATGGTCACTGAATCGGTTAGTCAGTTGTTAAGAAGTTCAGCTAGTATGTTCCTAGTGTCAATTGGTGTTTGCTATGTGTGCTTGGTGTCAACAGTGACAAGTGTAAGATGGAAAATGTTCAATGAATGTAAATGCTTATGAAATTCAAATGGTTTGAAATGGACTGTCTTTTGATATTATGCTACACAGTTAATCATGTGAATGACCCCTAAGGATTCCACAATGATCTACGGTTGCCATCATCAAAAAGGGGGAGAATGTTGTGCATCCCTTCTTTTGATGATGACAAGTTGTATCTCATTGTCTTTACCATGAGCACACACCAAATGTTGCATTGAATTCAAGTTGACTATCAAATAAAGAGGCTCTATAGCACTATAACTAATAGATAACTTGGTTGATATCTCAATGTCTAAAGCATGTACTTTTATGACTAGATGAACCAGCCAGACAAGAAGAATGGACCAAAAAGAATCCAGAAGGTCAGACTTCAATATCTCCAAAATAGGACAAAACATGTTCAAGGGGTGCTGAGAGTCGACCAAAAGGTGGCTGAGAGTCGACTCCTGGTTCACAACAGAAATTGGGTTTTGCTGGCAGGTGGTGAGAGTCAACCAAAATAGGCTGTGAGTCGACCAACACCGGAACTGTAGTATTAAACCCTAGAACCGAACCAGAGTGCTCCAGATCCAAAATCCAAGATGTTGAATCCAAATGTGTGCTCACTTAAAAGTCTCAAATCAGCACATGTGAGAGAGCCTTTAGGTAGTTCGGTTGCTGCAACAGATCAAGACCCAATCTTCAACCACTTCCTTGAATCTAGGAAGGTTTCCAATCTCTGCCCAGCAGAATCGCAGGAGACCTGTGAATAGATTTTTGAAAGTCAAAATTGGTATTTGGCGCGTGTGGAAAAAAGGGGAGAAAAACATAAAATGGAGGATGATCAGAGGAAGGTGAGTGCGTGCAGTCTAGTTGGAAAAAGAAGCTTCTCTTACGACCAGAAAAGAAGAATCCTCAAGGAAAAAGGGAGGTGCTGATAGAGGAGCCTGCTGCTGAAGTAGATGAAAGGATGGCTTCAATCCTCAACATCAACTGAGTCTTCATCTGCAAGAAACACCTTCAGCATCAAGGGGGATTTCTGATTGTTTTCGCTCAAGCTTCTTCAATTTCATTCTCTACACAGTCTGAAATCCTCTTCAACAACATTTCATCTTTTGTTTCCATTCATTCACTTGCTTCTAGAATGTCATGCTGTGAATCAGCATAAGTAAGCTGTGAATCAGTGTTGAAAGCTGTAGGTCAGCATTGAAAGCTGTGATTCAGCGGGTTCAAGCTGTGGGTCAGCTGATGTAAAGCTGTGGGACAGCTGAGTTTGTTCAGGTGAAATTCTTTGATAGTGAAGCCTCACTCAAGTTGAGTGAGGGGTGGATGTAGGTCTCAAGATTGAGACCGAACCACCTAAAAAGGTTGGCTTGTGTGTGTGACATGATGTGGTGTGATAAGTTTGCACTCGATTCCATTGGTTTTCACTCAGCTATAGATCAAGTAATTCATTAGATTTCTTCCGTTGCATCTTCATCTAAGTTGATCACTTCGTCATTTTAATAAGCGTTAATTTTTGGGGTAGATCTATTCACCCCCCCCTCGAGATCTACTTTATCCATTCCCAATAAGGGTGGTAAGGTACAACTTGCCCGGTGACCGTGTGGGAATCCATGGCTTACGGGGACTTACGGAGGTACCGGATAAGGTCACCTAGTCGGCTCTAGGAAATATGGAGATGAGAGGATTCCCTACCAAGGTAGGAATGCAACTAATATGATAGACAATGTATGAACCTATGCGCACCGGAGCACGTGCAAATTCTAGCCTAAGTCTAACACACAATGATCAAACAATATGACCAATATGACAATAATAGTGCAGATATTAATGGAAACCAGGGGGAGATAAGAGGCACCCAAAACAAGTATGGAATGATATGAAATAACACACAAATGTCAATCTCGGGGTGCACTGTAGCACAAAAATAGTTTGATGGGAGACCACGCTAGGAGGGTAAACGGCCCTGGACAGGACCGCAGAGTGGCAGGGAGCAGTAAATGAACAGAGATAGAAAAATAAACAAAAATAGTAAAGACAGCACGTACCTGAGTGAACCACGCGGTCTGGAAAATGACCATCCACTATATGCAATGGCCCTTGACAGGACTGCTAAAAGTAACAAACTTACAAAGACGCAAACAATCAGAAACTGAGGGAGACGAAATCACCTGAGACGGACCAAAATGGTCTGTCGATCGACCGCCTGACAGTATAAATGGTCCGCATGGGAACGCAGAAAGCACCAAACTCAGGTAGATGCAAACAGAGACGGAAGAACCAAAGATGGAATTAAACGATTTTCGACCGGCCATCTAATACCACAAATGGCCCACAGTGGGCCGCAAACAACCCCCGGGGCAGAAAACAATAAAGAACGCAACGGCAAACCCGAAGAGACTAAGAACTAATTCAAACACACAGGGAAGTAGGTCAACAAAGTCAGAAGCACGATGGGCACTAGGGGTCCCCCCGTGATCGCCAAAAAAGGGATGTAGATATGTTCTTTCCCTCCCTGACTCAAAATATGAAATGTGCTAAGAGGGGGAAAAGAGTGAATGTGTGTGTGTGAGTGAATAGCATGAAAAAGACAAACAATGCAAGCAATGAATCACTCACAGGCATGGACAAGTTGTGATCGCCACCAAGGTATCAAGTATAAGGAGAGAGCACCACATACCTTGGAAAGGGGAGACAGATGAGGACACTCGCCCAATGATGCAGCGCTGGAACAGGATGAAGACGGCCCGCTAGAGACCGCTGGAAGGACGTAGACCGCCGAACGATAGACCATCTCCAACGCTGAAGAGGAATGCGGGAAGAAGACTTGGTTGGCGACTAAACGGTCTGCTATGGGCCGCTAATAGAAGTTAGACGATCTGAGGAAGACCACCACCTCTGTAAACGGTCTGAGGTGAACCGTGTGGAAGCTCCAGATCCCAAGCTGTGAGACTTAATCCTCTACCCCTTCCGGCCGACCAGAGGGGATGGGTCTTGCGCTAGAACTCCTGCTGACCTGTAAAACAACACAAATGACCAGAAAGCACAACCCAAATTAATTTATAAAGTGTAGTATCTATGAAAATGAATGGAAAACTAAACACATAAATGGAATGGGGGATACTTGGGGGTTGGGTTTTTAACCCCTAATGGGCGTGGAAAACAGTAGGAAGGAGAAAGAATGAGAAAAGGATAGTGAAAAACACAAGTGAAAGTGAATGGAAATGAACATGCAACGATGAACAAATGGTGGAAATGACTAACTAACTAAGACTCAAACAAACACAAACGCAATGACTACTCCGTGAACTGAAGGCTTAATGGATGTGGAAACCCTTCCTCCCTGACTGAGATTCGCTCAAGAAAATGGCAGCACTTTGACGCGACTTCCGGATCCCCCCCCTCGCAAGCTTGGACTAAGGGTGCTATTTATAGACCCTTGAAAGTCAGCCCCGAATTAGGGATTTTCCAGCGAGAATTAGGCCGAGATTCTTCAAGGTAAATTGTAGATAAAACTCCCATCTTCCACCAGGATCAAACGGCACCAGATTTGGGTAAGAATCCGCGGAGAAAAAGGTGGAACAAGCTACTAGCTTAACCACAACTGGAGAGAGAAAAGTCAACCAGATCATGATCTCGGCCCTTAACGCAGTCAATCGATGGGCCGCCCACCCATATAACGGTCTATTGGAAGACCGCCTCGAAGGTGTCGGTGGAAATTAATAAATAGATAAATATATCCTTCTATCCCAAAGAACAGATCGAGTTAGCCGGTGTAGGACTCTCTGGATAAAAACGGTCTTTTGATAGACCGCCTAAGGTACCAAACGGACCATTGCTAGACCATTTATACGACGTCGGTGGAAAATCAGCAAAACGAGATAAATAGATATTTATCTAAAAACAAACCCATTTAGGATTCTGATCCAATAAACGGTCTATTAATGGACCGTCCAACCAGTACAAACGGCCTAATGAAAGACCGTTTATAAGAGTGTCAGTGAAAATTCAAAAATAAGATAAATATCCATTTAACGATACAAACGGTCTTACTCTAGACCGTTTATTAAGCCAAACGGCCCATCGCTAGACCGCGGTTAGGTTGGGCGGTGGAAAATTAATAAAATGGGGTAAATAAGCCCATTCACTCTAAAGACCAAGTGAAATCAAGGCCCAATAAGCCCAAATTCAAGAGCAAGCCTAGCCAGGGAGGAAGTACCCATAAAATCAGCCCAAAGACATGCCTGGAAATGGCCTAAATGAGTAATAGACAACCTGAGGCATCAAAAATGAAGGTAAGAAGAATGACCCAACTCAGAGGTAAAAAATGGGTGTCAACACTATGTAGTCATAGAAATGATGAAGGCAGGAGGGTTACAATGCACTATGACATGAAATCACAATGTTCAATTTTTGCATGATAGAATGTGAAAGATATATGGAGACTCAATGTATGCAGTGAAATTTTGATTTGAATATTTTCAAGTTCCCCTTCAACATGATGTTATATGACAAGTGATATGCACAGTGATATGCAAACCACTATGGATGGAATGCATGTACAAATATATGCATTATGTCATAATTGTTTAGCACAAAACAAATCAAGGGATAGCCTTTTCCTTAAGAAGTGAGAGAGATATCACCTGAGCATTCAGATTTCAATTTTTGATTTTTCTTTTAACCTGACTTATGCCACTTGGCCCGTGTGCCTTACCTTCTTGACTGAAAATATATTTCAACCTTCATATTTCCAAGGCACACCTGCAAAACAGATTTCACCTTTTGCATTCTTAGGTACCCAAACCATCTTGGGTCCTTGTGGGTTAGCAGCACTCTTGGCACGTGGCTTCCACTTCTTGACAACATTCAATTCATTATTTTTCTTCAAAAAATAATCATGCGTGGTATGCCCTGATTTGCCACAGTAATGACAATATGACTTTGAAAACTTAAAAGTATGAAGATCATTTGAAGCATGTGACATCACATTTCTTCTTCTCATTGGCTCGACCATTTTGTGTGTGTTGGCATGATGTGTTGAATGAAAACTTCTTTTCTTGATTATTGATAGATTAACCGGTTTACTGAAGGTAAACTTGTCATCATACTTTATCATGAAGCAATCATTCAACTTGTGACCTACTTTACCACAGTAGTCACAATTGACATATGACATGAGAGAGTTTTTATTCAGATTAGTATCATGCTTCCATGTGGATGAAGAAATTTTATTTTGGCCATCGTAAAAATTCATTTTCTTCATCAGTAGCCAGTAGTGTAAAGTTGTATGACCTCTTTTAACACAGTGATTGTAATGCATGAAAGGTTTTGTGGTAAACGATTACTTTGAATTTTTGAAGCCAGTTCTATTCCTGCAAGCTTTCAAGTCATCATTTTTCATAATGAAACAATCATGCATCATGTGTCTAAGTTTCCCACAGTAGAGACAAGAAAGATTTCTTTTCTTAGATGCATGGGGTTTTACATGAATGTTTCTAGCATGCACATTTGGGACATTCACACTATTTTTTGAATTTTGTTGAGCTCTTGGCATAGTGTGTTGCTGGGAGTTTGATTTGGAGGTGCTAGGTATAGATGTGCTGTGAACAAATGAAGTGTATAACTTGTTTTCAAAAAAAAAATTGTTCACAAGATTATATCCCAGCCCTTCTGTTTAAAAATTCACTTTCATTCCCAGTAATTTATCCAGATTTTCTTTGCCATCTACAAATTTGGACAACGAATTATTCAAGTCAAGAATTTCAGATTGAAGAGATGAAATGTACAATTCTACACTGGAAAATTCTTCTTGAAAGGTAGCAAGCCTAACATTCAACAAGGCATTAGTGGTCTTGAGGCTATCTACGTTCTGTTGTAGTCCATCCACGTTTTCACATTCACTTTCAGCCACAAACTTTCCTTTTTCTAAAATCAACAATCTTTCATAAATGGCAGTGTTCAATTCCTTCACTTTTTCATTTTCTTTTGCAAGCTTTTCATCATGAACACGTTCATTTATCAGGATTTGATCATTGGCCATTGAATTTGCTTTCTCTTTCAGCTCTTTATTTTTATTTCTTAAAGAATGAATTTGATCTTTATGAAATTCAATGTCAAACACATGAGCCTCAATCATTTCCTCTAGATGTGAGCATTTTTTACAAGAGGAATCACAATTATTTTCTTCAACCTTCTTTTTTAATTTTTTAATCTCAGATTTTAGCTTCTTATATTTACTTTCAAGAGCACTGTATGCATCCAATAGCTCATCAAGAGATATATTCTCAGAATCTGAATTTACCTCCGAGGGTGATCCATTCTGCTAATCACAGCCGTGATCACTCATACCTGCCATAAGATATTTGTCTTCATTCTTTTCGTGGAATCTAACCAATCCATCCAGTATGTCCTTTGCGGAGCTGCAGCTGGAGGCAAAAGGAAAAATTTTAGCATTAACTACAGTAGTGAGCAAACATAGAACTAAATGATTTTGATCATGTTTATACTCATAATCTGCAGTCCAGACTGATTTGTCTTTAGGCAACTTATAAGGACCATGTGATATAAGCTTCCATAGCTTAGGGTCATATGAGTTGACAAGACTGCATATTCTTCCTAACCACAACTCGAAGTTAAAACCATCAAACATAGGTGAAGAATCCATGGAAAATACTTTGGTAGCCATTGATCTGGATCTTGCTCTAGATCGTTAGATCTATGAAAAATAGAGCCTTAGCTCTGATACCAATTGAAGTCCCGCGATCAATGACACCCAAGAGGGGGGGTGAATTGAGTGATTACAACTTTTAGAAAACTTTTACCCGATTTAAAGGAATATGATGAAACATCAACTAGGAAATTCAAATCTGTTTAACTACAAATTAGATCTATCAAAATCTATCGCCATGATAGTTCTTTGGTACTAGATGGAGGTATGAATCCAAGGATTCTGCTCACACAAGGTGCTATCATCTTGACAAGACTGGCCTTGTCAATTCAAATACACTTTTCAATATACCAAAGATCTACTTATAGAACAGATTAATTTATGCTAGATCTGAAGAGACAAATGCGGAAGAGATAATATGTAATAACAATCACACAGAATGGGGGTAGAAGAATTAAATCAAACCACACAGCTCAAACCACAAGACACAAGGAATTTTGAGGTGGTTCGGATGCAACGACGGCAACCTACGTCCACCCCTCACCAAAACCCTGTGAGGCTTCACTGCTGGAGAACCAGCACAGAGAAGACTCCCCAACATGGAGCAAAGCTCCAACACACACACCGGGACGCACCCCAACACACACACACACACACACACGGAGATGAAATCTCCAACACGATCTGACAATCGGATCAACAACACACACACACTCTGCGACAGATGCAACACTCTACACACTAGTACAATCGGATCTAGATAGATCCCCACACACACGTAGATCTAAGAAGATCCACGCACACACACACGGATCTAAACAAGACAACATGCACGACCACGGATCTGAACCGATCCACAAACACACGAATGTTTGCATATTACAAAGAACACAGACTTGAAGCTCAAAACATAAAAACAAATGAAGCACAAAAGAAAAAACTCTTGATTTAGGCTCCCCCTTAGTGTATGATGCAGATCTTGAACAAGGCTTGCTTCTTCACTTGAATGGATATTGATTGACTTCAGATGGAGCTTGAAGAGCTTGGAGATGGATGAAGAAATTTTGCACGAGTTACTGTTCACGGAGCTACAATAGCCTTCTTTCTCCTTTGGCAGCCTCTCCTTCAATCCGTGGATCCCCCCTTTGTTTCTTTGCCCTAGGAGGTGTTTTTATATGTCTTGGGTTGGTCAAGGAACATCCCCAGACATAGATCCATATTTTTTGGCGAATTTGGAGGCTAGAGGACTGAAAAGTCCACAAGAGAGGCTTGAACACGTTGGTGAAAACAAAGTCAAACATAGGGGCTGCGAAGCTGGCGGTAGACCGGGCAGGAGGGGGCGGTCGATCGGAATTTTACAGTCATTGAGCCTTTCAACGCTGGGAAAACCGATCGACCGGGCCCTGTCCGGCGGTCGACCGTGCCTGGAAAAACCTACAGAAAATGAATTATAAGCCTAGTGAAAGATATCCATGAGACAACAACTTTAGAGTCCACATTTTGTACCAAACAAATTGAGGTTGTTTGAGTTATTCTGGGGATATTTAAAACATGATCAATTTGTGCTTTAGCTTGAGTTGAAAATGACTTTCACATGCATTTGCAATTATGAAGGTACTGAACCATTTCCCATACGAGGTTTGATATGCTCACAGAATTGACCAAAAGTTTGCTTCAATTACATTCATGAGTTCCAAAAATTTAACCATTCACTTTGGAATTCAATTAACTCGGTTTATGCATTTGGGAGGCTTTTAACAATTTAGCATTGTCATTATGCACAATTGCCTTTATCACATACAATGCTAGCTTTAGAGTGCTTAGGCAAGGCACGAGACGGAAACCAAGTTCGGGGTTTTGTTATCATCAAAATCACTTGGAGAGACTCAACACGAACTAAAAAGTATATGCCAAGGTGTGATGAGACACGCGATCAACATCACTTGATAGGAATTGAATCAAAAGCTCAAGATGAAGTAATCTTGAGGAGATTCAATGAAAATAATAATATTTTTGGATAAAGGGAGGAGTGTGCACGCGGGCACGAAGGAGTAAAATAAAGAAGGCGATCAACTTCTAACGCGGTGGAAGTACCCCAGGTCACAAACCTGTAGGTTTCACCATTGGAGAGTGATTACCAGCCAATGTGGACGTGCTACAGCCAAGGCGGATCTAAGGGAAATATCGAATAAAGAGGATAGGAATCCAAACAAGGTAATTTTCAAGGAAGTAGCCCAAAACGGCAACAAGGTGAATTAAGGACACAATTCGGCGTGGAATATCTCGTATCTTGAAAATTAACGATCAATTGACTCTCAAAATGAGTTGTTAGATTGATTTTCTCAAAGTTAATTCAAAGTCCTACATGAATGCATGCTGGGTTTAAAGGAAAAATTAAAATAAATTAAAATATAAGATAATCAAGGATAATATTGTTAAGCTGTCCAGACTGAGTCAAGATGCCGATTTGTGAGCTGATACTAAGACGAAGCCCATTTATCCGCACACCAACTCGTAAAAAGGGAACCATCATCCCCAGTCTTGGACGGCTCAACGGCCTATCCGTATGACTAAGATTCCTCTGAAATCATCTTTATTTTTTGATGAAGGGGAACTTAAATTCCAGATTCATCAGAGCCACAAGGTCCTTGATATAATCTAATAGCGTAGATATCATATAGTAAAAATGCATACAGGGAGGAGATGGTGAAGTAATAAGCATGAGCGAATTGAGAAATGACGTGCAAGCATCGTTGGACCTGAGTGATGATGTCCGGACGGTGGGACCAAAAGCTTCTTCCTGCGCTCAAAAATTAATTAGCCAAGATATAAAGGGTAACAAGCAATGAATAAGCAATAAAGCATTCAAATCATAGCATATATCAAAGCATAGCATGCATAGCATTCAAGCATGTATAGCATCAATAGCAAAGCATGCATAGCATCGAAGAAAGCATGAATAGCATGGATAGTATAAGTTGAAGCATAGCATTGTATTGAATATCACAGCAGAGATAGCATTGAAATGTGAAACATGTAAAGCATCATTGTTTGTTATTTGTCATGAGGATGACAACTTGACATATCATGAGATTTTGAGGTTGGATGATCAAGATCAAGTAATGCCCAGAACGGCAGGAGTGATCCAGTAAAGTCAGCGGAGTTTACTTAGAAAGATCAGAGTGACGATGCCCAATGGCAAATCATGAAGATGTGATCATTGTTAAGAACATAGGGGAGGATCAAAAGATAGTAATGAATGGAGAGGACTCATCTCGTGCTCTTGATCCTTGTAAAAGTTGTTCCTGCAATAACACCATCAAAAAATACATTGTAATTTTTTTGGATTTTTCAAATATGCAAATTTTTATGGGTTTTAACAAACATTCAAATTTTTATGTGGATTTTTGAGATATTTGATTTTTTTTATTTTTTTGGAAATATTCAATTTTTTTTAGATTTTTAGTTTAGACTTTGCTAATGCAACATCAAAGGATGTTTAAGCCAATGGCTAGGGGTCCTTATTCCTTCCCCTTTCGCTAAGAATTTCCTAAAGCAAGGCTTGCATTGAGGGTGGTGCCCTATAACCAGCTACCCTTGGATAACGGTGCCTCTACTAAGGCCATACCCGAGAAACACTCGATCTTAGAGGGAGAAGAGAAGAGTAATTTGGGATAAACTTGATATAAGTTAAGAAGATATCGGGTTTAACTTCCGTCCATAGCACGACCGCTAGAGATTCGGCCTATTGCGCCAGGGCTTTATGTCATATCATCGAACCTTAATTCTCTTATAGGCACGCATACGACCGGGCTCATAACGTCCCGCGGGAAAACTGTACTACCGTCTTGCCATGTAAAAAATTCATTGAATTTTCTTTTTGCTCATATTGTATTTTATTTTTTTTTACATTGTTGTACCTTTAGTGTCCTTTGGACTTGAAAGATATTGCAATTGAGCTTGAAATTTTGAGAATAAGGCCATAATAGACTGCACATATTTGAGACTTTCTCTTGTCGGGGTGTGCTTAGGTTGGTTGTTTTGCCCAGAATATCTTTACCCTCATATTTCAGTCGAGTTAAGAAGAGAAAAAGACTTCGTGCCCTCAAGCATGGCCCAAGTAGCAACGATGTTCTACCAAGGGGACGGCTAAGGACACCGTGAAGTGTGTGCGGTGCCCAGCTTAAGGTTGCCCTTAACAAGCGGGGAGAGAAATGCCGAACTCCCAACGTGGGGTTCTTATTACCAAAGTGCTGCATAGCAAGCCTAAAGACTCTCTTTTTTAAAAAATTAAATTAATTAAAGACCAAAGATAAAGGTCTAGAATACCACCCTTGATCAAGTTAGAAAGCACTTCATTTTTGAAAAACCGTGCGTGAATAAGGTGATGAAAATGCATAAGAATGCATACTTACGCAAGCATATTACCTTGCGACCTTGGTTGTAGAAGCAGCTGCTGGAGGCGATCTTGATGAATGTGGGATTTGCAGTCCTCTTTTGGCAGATAAGAAAGGATAGCAAAGTTTTGAAAGTGGCTTAACGAGAAGGAGTGGTGTCTAGAACAGACTTAAAAGAATAAGGAGAAAAGGAAGAGAGGTGAGGGCTAGAACTCCCTTACTAAGGTGCAGAGACCATGATCACATGAAAGGTCTATAGACTGAAGAGGGAATTAAGTGGAGGAGTGAGGACTAAAGCCTCGAAAACAGTGGGAGAATGGACAGATGCCCAAAGCAGCTGATGGGGAAGAAGTTGGGTTGGACCGAAGATTAGATGGAATCAAGAGAAGGAATTGGTAGATAGAAAGGGGTGGAGGATCCGGAGGATCTGAAGGTAAAGGAGGAGAATCATGATGGGAAGGAAAATTTGGAGGCTCCATAGGAGGAAAGTGGAGAGAATGGTGAGGGACGCGATACCTTGGGAGGAGGTATGGAAAAAGGTGATTTAAAAGGAAGAAAAGAACAAAGGACGCGATGTCCTGGAGGAGTAGGAAGATAAATCGAAAGAAAGAGATGAGATCCGGAGGTTCCGGAGGAATAAAGTGGCGAGGGATGCAATGCCCTAGGAAGAGAGAAAGGTCCGGAGGTTCCGGAGGAATAGAGTGGGAAGGGACGCGATGCCCTAGGAAGAGAGGAATGTGAAAAGGGAGGGCACAATGCCCTAGGAGAAAAGATGGCGAATCGAAGGCAATGATAAGATCCGGGGTCTCCGGAGGCAAGAAATGAGGAGGGACGCGATGTCCTGGTAAGTCTAGAGGTTTCGAAAGGAGAGAATAGGAGGGGACGTGATGCCCCAGGGATTGATGGTGGAGAAAATAAGAAGGGGCGCGATGCCCCAAGGAGAGGGAGAGTGAAAACAGATGAGGAGGATCCGGAGGTTCCGAAAGACGGGGAAGGTATGGGCTCGTGTAACATCCCAGTCAAATAATAAAGGATAAAAATTAAAATATAAAATATATATTGAAATTAAATGAGGGAAAAGAAATATATAAAAAACGTGTTGTGAATTAAGTTATGAAATCGCCTCAATTCTTTAATCTCTTGCAAATAATTAAAAATGAATAAAAGAAAAGAAAAATAAAAATTTCAAGAATGGAATGAATGGTTGAATTGTAATCGACGGAAGACTGAGGCTGATTTACTAAAGAGGTAAACTAGCGATTTTCTTAATTAATGATTTCAATAATGTTCCTTAAACTAAATGATGTTATAATAATTAATTGGTTTTTGAAAATGACCAAACTATATAAATAAAAGGGAATAATTATTTTCCTACAAAGACCATAAAAGAAATTTAATATTTTGAGGTACAATCATATTTTTCATGGTGATATGAATTTTTCTAATTAATTAGATTAATCAGTTTTTCACCCGTAGGTCAAATCTCGACCAATTTCTAAAAATATAAAAAAATTATATTATTGTGGAAAATGTTATGCTTAACAACATTGACAACAGGGCCGACCTCAAATAAAATCAAATTAAGCATGAATTAAGGTTTTTAAGCAAAATTCAGAGTTTTGATAGTTCAACCTAATTCGATCCAATTCGAGCCCAATTATAGACCATTCGAGCCCAAACCAGATCCAATTGATATACCCATCCTTGAAGCCCATTTCCCCTCTCGAATCCAGTAAAAACCCTAACCCTAGCCGTCGAATTTCGGTAGATAACCCATGGACTTGGTCAACCGCGAGTTTCGCGCGGTGGCATCTTCTAGTCGATCTTCTTGATCCTTCACGCACCTTCCTTCGACCCCACCTCTATAAATCAACGCCTAGTACACCCATAAAACATATTTTGGCCGCTTCACCTGTGGACGGGGTCGATCGAGGGCATGGGACGGCGAGGATCGGTGAGGGTTCGTGATTAGGGTTCTTCACGGCGTCCGAGTTTTTGATCCAAATAGGTAGGGTTCTCTCATGCCAAACTTTAATTAAAGCATGTTAGCTTGATCGTCTTCGTGTCCTCTTTCATTTGATATCAAAAGCCCCAATTTTTGTTTAGCATGGAGTTCGTATTTCAGTTTTTATTGGAAGCATGTCAATTAAGGCACCGACCATGCTAGTTCCATTTGTATCGAACTGTTGTTTAAGTTTAGCAAGTTAATTTTCTAATTAACCATGCCATCTCATGCGGATCTTCATTCTCTTTCTAGCAGTAGTAGTTTCCCCAATTTATATTAAGCATTACGATCGAATTTATCATTTTTGTCTGGATCGGTCGGAGTTCGTCGTGAACGCTTTCTGTTCTTATTGCGGCCCTAATAGGGACCGCTCAGTCAAAAAGCGGCCACGCGATAGACCGCCGTTTTATGGTGGGGTTTGAAAAGTGAAAACGGCCCTCCAATGACCATTTCTTGCATAAATAGCCCCTCAATAGACCGCCTTATGGTGGTGGCTTTTCAAAAAGGAAAAGAGGATTTGCAACAGTCTTGAGCGGTCATCTTCTGACCGTCTTAGGTGCTTGGTGATCCATCTATAGATCGTTTTTGTTCCTGTTACAGTAAAAGTGTTGTTTTTATTTTCGGTCTGATATGTTCTATCTTCCCAGTTTAACAGCATGATATTAGGGCTAATTCCGTGATAGAAACCCACTAATGATTAGGTTTAAGAAATAATTGATCTAAGTATAATTCTCTTCTAAATTATTGCCCTTTCATGATTATCTTTCACATATCATCACTTGATTGAAAAGAGAGTACATTAACATGCTTATTTATCCGATTAGTTCAAAAATTATTTCTACATGATTAGTTTAGAACTTATTTTAAGGTCGTGCCACTCCAGTGGTGACGGCTGGACCGAATATATATGTTCTTCATGTGTTTTGAGCCTTAATTCTTGGACATCGAGTGCCTCTCCGTCGGATATTCCTTCCGTCAGACTAGGTGTTCATGGTCCGAGACCTCCGTAAGACACCGCGAGCCTGGGATTCCCACTAGGATGTCGGGCAGGTTGTACCACCAAAACCTGAACCAGTTGACTCGATCGAATCACGTGTTTATATAGCCTAAAATTGGGACCGCTACTGTATGATAGCGGCCACATGGTGACCGTTTATTTGTTTCTGTTCTGGCCAGTAGGCCAGGTTTGCCAATCGATTTCCTTTGATTTCCAGTTTACCCAGTTCTATGAGAGTCGCCTAAGACCCCTTGCATGATCTGGGATGTGTGGGCTAGACCCCGGTTCAGTTCCACCATGTCTCAGGCTGACCTACGGCCCGTTAAGTCGACTGCTTAAACATTGCTCGGCCCAACTGTGTCGTGGCCACCCTTGGACCGTTTCTGCTTGAAGTGGCCCAGTGCGGACCGTTTCTGTTATTTAGCAGCCGTTTGCCAACCGTTTCTATCCAGTCTACACCGGCCCTCTAGCGGTCCAGCATAGACCATTTTTATGTTATTACGGCTGTGCCTTGACCGTTTCAGATTTCGTGCGGTCTCCTCTAGACCGTCTATCTCCTGGCTTTCGATGTAGCCAGTGGCATCTTTATTGCGGTTCTTGTATGACCGCCTTATCCTGTGTGGCCTCCGTCAAGACCGTCTCTTGGCCAGTTTTCTGAAATTATTATTTTCGTGGTTTTATTGCATGTTATTCCCTTTAGCCTCTCTACGCTATTCTATCTCGAGAATGTGACCTTTGATGGGTCTCCATCGTAATCCTTTCCTTGCAAGTCATTCCCTGTAATGACTTATATATGTATATTCTTTCTAGCTAAAGAGCTTATTCTTGGAAATCCCTCAAGAAATCTAATTTCCTACATGTATCGTCTTTGCTACATAGCTTGACCTTGGAACTCTTGGCCATTAAATATTGTGGATGTCTAGATTTCGTGGGATCTTTGATCCAAAAAAATCAATGCCAAGGCAATATGTATAAAGGGCCCAGTCTGGTCCCGGGAGGAGCACCCGAAGTGTACTTGTGCCCCGGGGAGGTGTAATGACTAGGTGTGGCATTTGCACCGAGTATTATCTAGCGTGTTAAGTCTACGACATTCCACATTCTCGTGATACT
Organism: Amorphophallus konjac; assembly: GCA_022559845.1. NCBI lineage: Eukaryota > Viridiplantae > Streptophyta > Magnoliopsida > Alismatales > Araceae > Amorphophallus > Amorphophallus konjac. The sequence goes on from CM040125.1 coordinate 62,298,829, forward strand.
TTCTATACATGCTTGATTGCATGAAGTACTTGCTTGCGTGACATGACTTGACTTGATAAATGGCCATTCACATGAAGTTCTAGTTACTTGCTCTTGATATCTGACTTGCAATATCTCTATTCCAATCCTTATGCCAGTGATCATCTACTCGTGCTGTTTATTTAGTTTGCTTTACTTGTATTTTACACATCATTCATGCACATTTATGAAATGACAAATTACTTAAATTTTGCCTGGCGATAGAGTGTAATTCCTACTAAGCTTCTCGCTCACTCCCTACTTTAACATTTTTCAGGTAACTCGGTAGATGGAACGTTTGAATTGAGAACGGGCCAGCGTGATCGAGTGAACCCAGAGTCGTAGAGATCGGAGTCTTCTTTTTCCTATATCTTGAGTCTAGTTAGTATCGTGAGTCATGTCCCTTTTATCTTTTTTTGTTTCCTTTTATTGGAGTTTATTATTGTAATTTGAGTTAAATTGTAATTTAAATTCTCAAATATCAATAAAATTATATTTTTGTCAAATTATGACCTCCACGTGTCTTTGCTACTATTTTCATCTATTGTTTATTTACTCTGATTAACATGATTGTTTTGCTGCCACGTTCTGAGCAACGCTTCCCGCTGCTATCGGTTCGGGGCGTAACAGAAGTGGTATTAGAGCCTCGGTTGTTTAAGTCCTAGGTTCTTGTCCATAAGTATAGGTTACCCTAAGTAATCGGTCGTATAATCCATGTCATCCCTTCGTTTCACCTAGTGAGAATGGGTAGAGTCTCGGGTTAAGTAATAAAATCTGTACAAGACGACGATAGTGTGACGTGTAAGGTAATAAGTTTATTAACTTATTATTGTTTTGCAGGTATCTAAGCTTCTTCTGAAATGAAAAAGAGAAGGTTCGCGAGTAAGATAACACTCGGTTTTGTAAAGGTTGGCAAGTTCATCGTAAAGAATTTTGAAGCAACAAAAAGAGAAGGAATAATCTATCACAAAAGAAGTGTTTTCATTGTCATAAATTGGGTCATCAGGCCAAGGAGTGCTGGCGGAAGAGCGGAGCGTGTCTTCGATACGGGAATAAAGACCATAGAATGGATAGTTGCCCTAAGCTACCCCCGCAAGTAGAAATTTAAGGAGAATCGGAACCGATTTTTTTTATCAAAGAAGAAATTATAAAAGGTATCATATTCCTCATCTTTAACTCTAGTTAGCTTTTTTTCATCTCACTAGATTTTGACTAGATTGTTATTTTGAATAATTAATAGATAAGGTCAATCTTAGTTAGATTATTTGAAGAAAAAGAAAATAATCAATGAATTTGGGGACCAAATTCCTTAAAGTAGGGGAGGGTGTAATACCCCAGTCAAATAATAAAGGATAAAAATTAAAATATAAAATATATATTGAAATATAAATGAGGGAAAGAAATATCTGAAAAACGTGTTGTGAATTAAGTTATGAAATTGGCTCAATTCTTTAATCTCTTGCGAATAATTAAAAATGAATAAAATAAAATAAAATTGAACATTTCAAGAATGGAATGAATGGTTGAATTGTAATCGACGGAAGAGTGAGGCCGATTTACTGAAGAGGTGAACTAGTGATTTTCTTAATTAATGATTTCAATAATGTTCCTTAAACTAAATGATGTTATAACAATTAATTGGTTTTTGAAAATGACCAAACTATATAAATAAAAGGGAAGAATTATTTTCCTACAAAGACCATAAAAGAAATTTAATAGTTTGAGGTACAATCATATTTTTCATGGCAATCCGAATTTTTCATAATTAATTAGATTAATCAGTTTTTCACCCGTAGGTCAAATCTCGACCAATTTATAAAAATATAAAAATTTATATTATTGTAGAAAATGTTATTCTTAACAACATTGACAAATAGGCCGACCTCAAATAAAATCAAATTAAGCCCGAATTAAGGTTTTTAAGCAAAACTCGGAGTTTTGATAGTTCAACCTAATTCGATCCAATTCGAGCACAATTCTAGACCATTCGAGCCCAAATCAGATCCAATTGATACGCCCATCCTTGAAGCCCATTTCCCCTCTCGAATCTAGTGAAAACCCTAACCTTAGCCGCCGAATTTCTGTAGATAACCCATTGACTTTGTCAACGGCGAGTTTCACGCGGTGGCATCTTCTAGTCGATCTCCTTGATCCTTCACGCCTCTTCCTTCGACCCCACATCTATAAATCAACGCCTAGTACTCCAATAAACTGTATTTTGGTCGCTACACCTGCGGACGTGGTCGATCGAAGGCGTGGGACGGCGAGGGTTCACGATTAGGGTTCTTCGTGACGTCCGAGTTTTTGATCCAAATAGGTAGGGTTCTGTGGACGTGTAAAATTGCATGTCCGTATGTCCCGACCAGTCCAGCATAAACAACAATTTCAACTGAAGAAGCTGCGGAGAAGATGGGCCATCCGGACTCTCCAAATAAACACACACAGCCGTGAAGCCCTCTCCAGAGTCACGATAGCGAAGAGAAACCAACTCCCGGGAAGCTCACAAACCATGGGCCCCCGAAGAAAATCAAATAAACCACGGCCCGTGCTCATAATGGGCTTGAACGTGTCTTAACGGCGCATTTTTCAGTCCTCAACGGCACGCCCTAGTGCCTTATCTTCAACGGCACGTCCTAGTGCCTTTTCTTCAGCTGCACACCCTGACCGGCACACCCCGTGCCCGACACACCCCCCTGCATGCCCTCAGTAGCACGCTCCTCAAATGCCCTCCAGCGACACGCCCAGGCAGCGCCCACCAGCGGCACGCTCGTAGGTCGCTCAGCGGCACACCTACTGAGCCCGCCTGGCTGCACGCCCCCTTTGCATCCCCAGCGGCACGCCCGCTTAGCCCTCCAGCGGCACACCTTGGCAGCCCTCCAGCGGCACGCCTTGGTAGCCCTCCAGTGGCACACTCCCTATGTCTTCCAGCGGAACGGGTTCCTGACTCCTCAGCGGCACGCCCTGAACTCCCTTACCTGATGCGTCTGACAGACGAGATCTTATGCCCATGCCCTAAAGATCGTTGGCGCGCAGTGGGCTCACTGAGGTGTCGTCCAGGGAGGAAGACACGCTGCCTACCCCCTACCACCGAAGAGGGGAAAGTCAAATCCCCATTAAGGCTGGTCACTTCCTGCCTCCGCCGTTCGTGTTCGAAGGCTCCCGCCCGTGGGAGTAGAAAAAGCCTTCCTCTCCGGCGAACAAGGGAGACAGAGAATAGAGGAGGACACACATACGCGCAGCCACTACAGAGAGAAGAGAGAGGAAGAGGAAGAGGGAGGAAGAATGTTCGGCGGGCATCCCCTCCGGCGACCACCAGACAAGAAGAGAGAGTAAGAGAGGGAGAGAGGGAGAGAGGGATGTTATTGTATTAGAGAGATTGGGGGGGAAGAGCAGGGAGTAGTCACCTCTGCTCATCCCTTCAAACACTCTCCTCATCCATCCCCCTGTTCCTCATTCTTTCTTGTTCTTTTTTTCTCCCCCTTTCATCTATAATTTTGACTGGAGCAACTCTTGTAGTGTTCATGGCCGACTATGGTCATTTTCTTGCATGAATAAAAGTTGTTTCTTTCCGGATGGCTTGCTATCTCCATTTTCTTTTGTGCTATGTGATTTACCCACTCTCTTCTTCCGCTTCTCTCCGATGATTTGGTCTCTAATGTCGATCTTCTCCCCCTGTCGTGGTCCCCCGTAGGGCCTCTAACCCTCACATTCGCTCACCTGTTCAAAGGGAGATGCCCTTCTTTTCTCCTCGGTGTGCCCATGTCCCATGCCTCTACCTTGAAGGGGCCCCCCTTTGAGCCCTCCCCTTCCTGCCAAGTCTCCTCTGAAGCTAGTCAAAACCAATACCCCAGCCCGGTGCACCATTGGCAACCCCCTGGCCTCTTGCCCAGTACAGCCCCGTATGCCCTCAGCGGCACACCCTCGGCTCACCCGCTCGTCGACACAGCCCTGTTAGAGCCTTCCCAGGCACAACCCCCCCCAGCGGCACACCCTGGCCTCTCCTAGGTGTGCCCATGTCCCATGCCTCTACCTTGAAGAGGCCCCCCTTTGAGCCCTCCCCTTCCTGCCAAGTCTCCTCTGAAGCTAGTTAAAACCAATACCCCAGCCCAGTGCACCCTTGGCAGCCCCCTGGCCTCTGCCTGGTACAGCCCCGTATGCCCTCAACGGCACACCCTCGGCTCACCCGCTCGCCGACACAGCCCTGTTAGAGCCATCCCCGGCACAGCCCCCCCCCAGCGGCACACCCTGGCCTCTCCTAGCCCGGTACGCCTTTGAGTCTCCCTGGCCGGCACGCTAATCTCAGTCCCTCCTCCTTGCCCGGTGCACTCCTTAGCCAGCCCTAGAGAGGTCTCCGGTCCGTCGTTTCTTCTGGGTTTTCTGAGGTTTTATCAAAGGTGTTGTCACCTTTGGCACGCACCTCCAATTATCGAGTTCCGCCACTCCATGTGAGCGCGTTCCCTTTATCTCCCTTACCACTCGGGTCAAGGGGAGATGTTGCCGAAATTTCGTCAGAAACGATAACATGTTTAAAGACAAAAGGAAGCAACAAACAAATGAGGCAATAACATGCTAAAGGACAAAAGGAAATAATAAACCAATGAAATGAACAATGGTAAATCGCTTCAACCAAGGCAAAGAACTACGGATAACGTGAAGAGAACCGGATCGAATGACACCTAAGTAACTTGAACACTCGTCCAACAGAGAAGAAAGAAGGGGAATGGCTAAGAATGAAGGAAGAGAAAACCCACACAGATCGCATGAGACTAAAGAGGAAAAGGAAGGAAATGGCATAAGAAAATAGAAGAAGAGTGGGCCCCTCCCGGCCTTCCCCGACATACCTTCTGAAAACTTCGTCGGCACGATCACCACCCAGCTCCTTCCCCGGTACACTCGGCCAGGCCCTTCGCCGGTACGCTCCCCATCCTCTACCCTGTACGCCCGCCAACTCCCTCCCTGGCATACTCTCTTGACGCTTCTCCGGCACACCCTAACCTACCCGGTACACCCTCCAGCCCTCTCTCCGGCACGCTCTCCCTATCTTCGCCGGTACGCCCCTCTTAGCCCCCAACGGCTCACTCTTCCTTCCAAAATAAAAATATGTAAAAATATATAATGATAATGATAATAATATTAATAAAAGAAAATAACAAAAATCATGATAAATAAATAAACATGAATGCATAATAAATAAATAAAAAATGTGTAAAAAAGATATATATATATATAATAATAATAATAATAATAAATAAACAAAATAAAAAAATCATCCAGAACAAATGCATAAAGGGGAATAAACAACACAATAAGATTATATGGTAAGAATCCTAGATAAAAAAAATGGTAAAAATCCATATCGCAGTCCCGTCTCCCCCCGGGACTCGGTGTTAAAGGAACAATAACGCTGCCCCGGTAGACCGGGCCAGAGTCTTGGGAATTATCCTGACATGGCCACGGTCCGACCTCACCCTGGGCCGGCATTCCAAATTAAACCATATCCGTCTCCAGGCCCAGATTCTTCCCGAGCCACTATTGAAATTGCCAATATGAAAGGGTCCGCGAGTGACCGACATGGCAGACATTTGAACGGTTTTATCCCGGCTTCCATCGCATTTCTACCTCGGACCCTCGTCCGAATATGAAAGGGTCCGCGAGTGACCGACATGGCTGATGGCTCGTATCCCGATGCGGGCTCTTGTGTGATTTATTCCTCCCCACTCTTGCGTAATTAATATTGATCCTTTTAGGCCGCAGGCCCCTAGTTTCGGCAATTAATCAAGGGTGTTCCTCGTATGGGGGATGTAAACGACGTCGTGACCTTTATGGCACGGCGGGATTCGTCCCGACACGAACTACACAATCGTCTGATTAGTCAGATCGAGTGCACAATAAGGCTTCACTTCGTGACCGCCCGAATAACTGCACTTAATAAACTAATAAACGAATAACAATAACCAATCGATCAAAAAGTGCGTCCACAAGTCTGGCACGCCCGGTGGGACAGATCCACCCTTCATCTCTTTGCCAGAATTAGGGGCCCGCGGCCCCCTTCTTGTAATACTAATTGCGCTATTTTTGCAAATGCAAGGAAAGTCGCACTTTGACATCGAGGATGGCGACCACCTTCGGTTCCCAGCCCGTCGAGAGTCACGTCGGGGGTGGCTATCTCGCCGTCCCCCTCAACTTCGGGAGCTTCCCTCCCGTCGTTGGCTTCCCCAACTTCCTTGGGGTGGCCTTCGTCAACATACTAGACGTGGAAGCGTCCGACAAGCCCGAGATCGGCACTCCCACCCAGGGAGTCACTGAAGCTACTGCCGACCGATCCCCGGCCAAAAACAACAACACCGTCCCAAGTGGGATGCTAAGCTGCAACGCGCACCACGTACACCAGACTGCCGGCCCACCTCACCAGGGATCGGCGTCTCACCGGAGGAGGCTCCGAAGGAATAATGCTGGCGCTACCCTGGGGCGCCGAATCTCCAGCTCCGGGAAATCCATGACCGTCGGGAGCGTCTGGGTCCACCTTAATGGGAAGAGGTCTAAAGTAATTCCGGACCGCATCATGCCTACTGTTCCAGTCCGCAACTCCTTCCAAGGGCTGGAGAAAATGAAAGAGAAGGTGGTGCCCGCCGTCCCGGCCGCAGTACTGAAGAGCACGCCGGTTCACAATCCAGCTAAGCTCAGGCAAGTCTGGATCCCCAAAGAAGCCCAGACCACCACACCCGCCCAAGCAGGGCCCAGCCGCATCTGCCCGAGAAGGGCCCGACGAGATGAAAGGGTCGAAGCAACGCCCCCGATCTACCAGCCGGTGTCTGCTACACCGACACCGCCAGAAAATATCCGCCGCCAGCACAACAGGCGTCGACACCAAGCTGCCCGCCCAAGGCCTGCGGATTACACTCCTGTTGCTGCCATCGGCACGCAATCATCGGCTTCTCCCCCTGACCAGGAGTGGGAAGGGATGGAGCAAGCCATGAGGAATTACCTCCGAGGCCCGAGGAGCACCCCTTCGGGCCGCCAGAGACTACTGGGGGCAATGGCCTCCGCCTTCCAAGAAGAAGAAACCTAACATGTGCCCAGCGCAGAATCGAGGAACCACTCTGAGGAGCTTCGTCAGTCCCCTTTGCGGGAGGAAGCGGAGCCCCGAAGATCGGTCTTCGATAGACTGGTGTTCCCAGGCAGGCCGTCGAGGAGGATGGCAAGAAGAAATAGAAATTGGAAAGTCTACACCTACAACATGGTAGGAGTGTTTGGTCGGTATGGAGCTCTACCTACCGACCCCGAAGAGGTGGCCAGACTCGCCGCGAGACCCGGTCCCCTTACCAAAAGAGGGAGAGCGGCAAGCGAGGTGGCGCAGGTGGGCGCCGAAGAGACCTTCTATGAAGAACCCTCCACGGCTTTGGGCGCCAATGTCATTACTACCGGGGGCACCAGCGGTGGGCCGTCTACATCATCAGAAGAGACGCCGGCCGATGAAGTAGGGGGTATTCCTAGTCTCCCCACGAATGACCCTGAAATGTTGTATATGGTACAACAATACCAGCGGGAGATTGAACTGCTAAAGAATCAACTGAACAAGAGGAATGGACAACCCTCTACATCCGGGTAGACCGAGGCTTTGCTCGAAGCACTGGAGGGCAATGGGCAGTCTTCTGAAGCGCCTCCGTAGGGAGCAGCACCTTCGCTGTTACCCGACTACACTGGAGGCATCCCCCAGCAACAGGCACAACATACAATACCGACCCCGCCGCCAGTCTTGTCCTTCCAAGGATCCCCTATGGCCCCGCAGGCGACAGTGTTGACTACTCCAAGGGCACAGCCTACCCACTTTTACCCAAACCCGGTCGACCCCGCAGCGGTCAGCCGGTTGATGCTTGAACAGATGATTGATATGAAGCTGGCAGAAAGGGGCGACAGTGATCAAACGCCGTTTGACGTCTACCGAGTACCCTACCCGGCTCATTATGTCGCCAATAAACTGCCGGTCGGCATCACCAAGCCACCGAAATTTGAAAAGTTCAACGGGCAAGGGTCTCCCAGGGAGCACATTGCCTATTATGTGAATGTTACGGGAGATCTGGCTACTGATGAGGCTTATCTCCTCAAATTCTTCGGCTCAACACTCACTGGGCTTGCCTTTGAATGGTACTCAAGCTTGCCCACCGGGTCTATCATCGACGGGCCCGATATGCAAAAAATGTTTAAAGAAATATTTTATATTGCTGAACAGGAGGTCACTGTGGCAGAGCTCTATGCCACGAGGCAGAGAAATGATGAGTCGGCACTCGACTACATTAAAAGGTAGAGGAACCTCAGTTTGAGGTGCAGGCGTCCCCCACATCAGGAGGACGCAGTGCAGATCTGCAAATAGAACTTGAAGAAAGAAATCCTAGAGAGGATGATTGGCACTGAGGTCAAGACATTTGACCGCCTGAATAATATAGTGGCCGAGATTAAGGCATTCCTTGCCCGGTACTCTTCCACTCCGGTCGCATCAAGCCAGAGAGCTAGGCAGGCCGAGAAGAAGCCAGTTCCCCCAGAGGTGCATGCACTGGATTTCCAGACCTTTGAGAAACAAAAGGAAAAGGCTAAAGGAGCTGCCAACCCTCCTCTGCCCAGAACCACGGAACGGCGGGAAGGTCCCTCGCTGAGGGAGAAGATGAGAAGTAAGATGTACTCTTTCTCCCGAGACAAGTCCAGGCTCCTGTTCAAGTGGGAAACCAACTACAATAAAATCATGTTGCCATAACCGAAGAGGCCCGGTGACCTGAAGAAGAAGGATGACCCGCGCTCCTGCCTGTACCACCATAGGCTCGGGCACACCATTGAAGACTGCTATGTCTTCAAGGACGTCATTGAGTCCTTAATGAAGAATGGGGAGCTGGACATGGGGGAGCACAAAGTAGATCCTCGACAGCCGCATGAGCTGCCCAGCCTGGCTCCCACCATCAACATGGTGTCACTGTACCAGGAATTGCCTGAAGAATGGGCGGAGGCCAGCACCCGCGCCACCTATGAAACTCTTGTCGCGGGACCCGCTCAAGACCAAGGGGGCTGGCAAACTGTGCCTAAGAAGACCAGAAGAAGACGGACCCCTCGGCCTACCCCAGAAGTTCATGTAAGGGGTGTAACACCCCGGCCAGCACCGCCACCGGTGAACCCTGTCTGGCATGACACAGCCCCTTGGCTAGTCATGAGGCGGCCGACTCACAACAAAAAGAAGCACATCCCGATGCGGGTACGTAAGGAAACCAGCCCGACGGTTGAAAGACTCCAGGCTATTATTGACGGGCTTGAAGACTATGAACAGCCCGAAATCTAGCCTGTGGAACTGAAAGAGTATGTCCCCTGGGAGGAATTCGAGACACTCGAACTGGCTGTAGGAGCAAAAGCTGAGGCAGAAGAAGTTCCTCCCCTGTGGGGTGAACTTTCCCGAGAGCAGCCACCAGCCATTGCAAAAAAAAAGAAAAAGAAGAGAAGACCTAAGAATAAGAATAAAAAGGAGGTCATCATCACCTGCAACACCCTCTCGGCGCTGTTCGACACCGCCCTCTCCTTGGAAGAAAAAGAAGAGGAGCTACCCTATGAACCAGCATAGGCGAATCATGCTGAAACATCCACCTCCCAATACGCCACCAGGTCGGGAAGGAAGTTGGGATGCCCTCCTCAGGCTGACCATAACATCATGCTCAGGGGAGAACAGCCATACCAAGTCCCCGAGCCTAAGGTTCGAGGCACGGAGGTCCCTCCTCCACCGAGTCTCTATCCCGAAGGATCTCAAGGCCGGGGCACTCCCTCATTCACTAAATTCCTATTGGCCCGGACGGAGAGGCAGGCACGCCCCCAAGGTCCCGGTCCACCAAGGAAGCAAGTAGCCTCCCGACTCCACCATCAGAAACCCCTCCTCAGCCAGGGGAGGAATTTGACAGTGTCCCGAACCTTGCCGAATTCATGCAAGAAAAGGAGGAAGCCCAGCAGGCCCTACAGGCTCAAGGAGCCGCAACAGAACCAGCAAAGGAGGCACCCTCTGATCCAGCACCCCACGTCCAAGATGGGGGCAGGTGTAGCAAGCCCGAAGAGATGAAGCTACTCAAGGTGCGGGCTGCCAACCGAATAGTCAGACATCTCAAGAAGATCCCGACCCGGTTCACCGTCTGGGAGATGCTGTCCTTAGATGAAGAAACATGGTAGGCCATTATTACCGCACTCCACACACCAGCACACCTTGAAGCCTGCCTGGCTGAAGTGTCGCCTGAAGTGGTCGTGGCCTTCACAGAGGATGACATGCTTCTGCCTACCTGCAGTCATAACAGGCCGCTCTACATGAAGGGGCAGCTGAAGGGGCAGCCTATCAACAGGGTCTTGACTGACCCGGGAGCAACAGTGAACATACTTCCCTACCGGATGTATCAGAAGCACTACTTTGATGTACACCTGGTCGAGGTCAGGACCGTCAAGATTGCTGGTTTCAACCAGAAATGTGAGGTACCCATGGGGGTCGCAGAATTTAACCTGACCTTTGAGAACTTCACCACCAAGGTCCAGTTCCACATCGTCAACTCCAACACCTACAAGACGTTGCTTGGCCGGCCTTGGTTACACCAGAACAGAGTGGTGCCTTCTACCCTGCACCAATGCATCAAGTACCCTTGCGAGGGGAAGGAAGTCAGAATCTTTGCCGACCTCCACCCGTTCGAGGTGTTCGAGTGTCATTTGTTAGATGCCAATATGTACTTAGAAAAGGTGAAGCATGCTCCTCAAGCCACTCAAGACAGAGGAAAGAAGAAGGTGGAGTCGGGTGGTTGGTTTCCTCCACCGCCCCCAGGCAATGTGGCTCCCCCACATGTACCATTCATTGTAGAAGAAGGAGGGGTATTCAAGGCAGCTCCCCTCGCCGTCTATCCTACACTGGGGATGCCCTGCCTCGAAGACCTGCTGGAGGATGTTAGAGTCCCGCCAGGGATCATCAAACCCATAACAGAAATCGACTGCCAAGTAGCCGAGCAATTGAGAATTTTTGAGGTGCCTAACCCTAAAGGGCCACCCACTATCTTCTATGTGGCCGGGGAAAAGCCAGTCAGAGGAGATGATGATTGCCGACTCTCTGAAGAACTGCATGACCCACACGTCCCTATCTTGGGACTTCCTCACATGACTGACCGGGCAGTCGGGGTGGTTAGAAAACAAAGGATTCCCCTTTACCAACCCTCCAACCGGAAGGAAATATTCGAAAGGATGTGGAACCCACCGAACCTAGATCGTAGGCTGTTGCAAATCACCAAGCACCCCGGTCTGGGCTTTTCAATAGAAGATTATTACGAAACTGACGTTATATCGTTTCGGCCCTACTCGGTGATGACCCCGCCGAAGCTGCAGACCCGCAGGAAGCACGTCGCGGTACATATCCCACGCCTCCGGCTGAGGAGGCGCAAGATGAAGAAGTGTTCCTTTGGAACCCTCTCCACCGCGGCTGCACGAGGAAGACTCCCCCCTCTTCTGAAGGGTCGGCCTCAAGGGATCATACCCCCAGGGTGCCCTCACCCCAGCCTGTCGGCGAAGCCAAAAGCGGTGGCATGGGCCATACCTCAGGTCCTCCCGGATACGATCCCGTCTTGTTTGCTCTGTATCACAGGCAACAACGGGAGATCGAGATGCTGAAGGCTCGACTGGCCGAATTAACGGCACTCGTGTCCGAGCTGCTCAAAGGCTCTTTCCGCCCATGAGGTGAAGGCACATCCCGGTCCCAGAACACCAGTCCCGGCACCTCCATTCATTCAAAGAGGGAGCCAGGGAACTTAGCTAGTTCTCCAGCCAGGCGACCGATCAGGCAAGGCTTTACACTACAAGAGAAGCTGCGGAAGCCCTACTCCTTTCCAAGGGAAAAGACTCGAGGGATCTTCGACTGGGCTTGTCACTACGGCAAAGTCTCCCCCCCGAAGTCCAAGAGGCCGCAAGATACCCGGAGAAGTGGCGACCCTCTGTTCTGTCTTTACCACCAGATATTGGGTCACCCAATTGAAGACTGCTACGTCTTCAAAGATATTGCTCAGGACCTGATCAGCAGGGATGAGCTCAGAATGGGAGATTACGTGGTGGCCCCGCCACATCCTCATGTGACAGGCAGCCCCAGGAGGGGAATTTACACAATATCAATCCAACACCAGGAGTCTGAAGATGCAGCAGAAGATGAATAACCCCAGCCATCATTAGCGGAGCGGCCCCAAGCATGGTCAACAACCACCTCGGCCCCCGTCGAAGCTATCTATGATGATTATTCAGAAGATCTCGAAATGGCCCCATGCCCCTCCACGTCGGGAAGCCCCTCGGGCCCATCAACTCCAACCCAAGAAGGTTGTGAAGTGAATGCGACATCCGCACCCAGCGAGGAGGAACGAGAGGAGGCCTATGGCGTCCACGAAGCCGAAGACGGCGAAGATCAAGACCTTGTCGACCTGCTGCCGGCACCACCAAAAATTGAAGATGGCGGCCAGGCCACTGTCGATGAACTCGTCGAAGTCAACCTCGGCACAGAAAGTGACCCCAGGCCGACCTTCTTGAGTGCCTTTGTACTTCCTCAGGAAACGGACAAGTATGTGAAGCTGCTGCAAGAATTTCGGGACTGCTTTGCCTGGAATTATAAGGAAATGCCTGGCCTCAGCCCCGACGTAACTCAACACATTTTGGCTATTGATCCCAAGATGGAGTCTGTAAAGTAGTCTCCCCGGTGCATGAGACCGGAACTGATAAACCAGATCTGCAAGGAAGTCGACAAGCTCATAGATGTCGATTTTGTAGCAGAGAACCAGTATACTACCTGGCTGGCCAACATCGTGCCGGTGAAGAAGAAGAATGGACAGATCAGGATCTACTTGGACTTCCGCGACCTGAATAAAGCTTGCCCAAAGGATGACTTCCCGGTGCCCATCACCGAAGTGATGATTGATGCAACCACTGGCCACAAGGCCCTGTCTTTCATGGATGGATCATCAGGCTATAACCAAATCTGGATAGCCAACCATGACCGGATTCACACAGCCTTCGAGTCGCCTAAGGGGATATTCCACTACAAGAGGATGCCCTTCGGCCTCAAGAATACCGACGCCACATCCCAGCGGGCGATGACCAAGATATTCGACGAGCTGCTGTATAGCAAGGTCGAATGCTACATCGATGATCTGGTCATCAAGACCAAGGAAAGGGGCGATCATCTGAGTGACCTCAGGGTCGTCTTCCAGAGGCTCCGACAGTATGGGCTGAAAATGAACCCAATGAAGTGCGCCTTCGATATCTCCAGTGGGAAGTTCCTCGAATTTATTGTCCGGCATAGAGGGATCGAGATTGACCCTTTCAAAATAAAAGCCATCTAGGAGCTGCCTCCTCCGAAGAGCCTGGAGGAGTTAAGGTCTCTATAGGGTCGGCTAGCTTATATCCGCAGGTTCATCTCCAACTTGTCGGGACGCTGCCAACCCTTTCACAGACTGATGATGAAGAATGCACCCTTTAACTGGGGTCACGAATGCCATCGCGCATTCGACCAGCTGAAAGATTACTTGAAGGCCCCGCCAGTTCTGGGGGCACCTGTCAAAGGCAGACCGCTCATTCTTTATATAGCGGCTACCGAATATTCACTGGGGTCAATGCTTGCCCAGAATAATGACGAGGGGAAGGAACAGGCTCTCTACTACGTTAGCCGAAGATTGGTGGGAGCGGAAGCCAAGTACACTCCGATCGAGAAGGTCTGCCTTGCCTTGGTCTTCGCAGTCAAGAAGCTGAGACACTAGATGTTGTCCCATGAAGTGAGTCTGATATTCAGAGATGATCTTATCAAGCACATTCTCTCCCAACTAGTCCCGAAGGGGCGTCTCGGTAAGTGGGCCGTGCTATTGATGGAGTTTGACATCACCTACGTGCCGCAGAAGGACATTAAGGGGCAAGCCGTCGCCAACTTCTTCGCAGCACACCTTGTGCCCAAAGACTCCCCGTTGGCCACGAAGCTACCTGAAGATGAAACACTGGAGGTGGACCAAGTCCAGCAAGGCGTTTGGCAACTGTACTTTGATGGGGCCTCAAGAATAGAAACGACCCCGTCTGGACGTGCCAAGGTAGGGCCGGAGCCGGCATCGTCCTCAAATCTCCATATGGAGAAGTAGTGCACACTTCATGCTGCATCAACAAGCCCTGCACGAATAATGAACCAGAGTATGAAGCTCTGATCATTGGCCTCTAAGTGGCCCTCCAGATGGAGATTAAAATGCTACAAGTATTTGGTGATTCACTACTAGTCATCAAGTAGGTTAAGGGACAGTTTGATGTCCGGAAACCTGATCTACTCCCTTATCACACTAAGGTAAAAGGGCTCATGGATCAGTTCTACCTCCTTGAAATAGGCCACGTCGCCAGAGGAGACAATGCACAAGCCGACGCCCTGGCAAAGTTAGCAAGCTCGTTGGCAGTATCGCCAGATGGATTGCTCAATATCCAAGTGATGAATCTGCGCCAAGTGCCCAGCATGATAGAGGAAGAACTAGAAGAAGAAGAACTGGAGGTCGCTACAGCAGAAGCCGTCGGCCTACCTGACTGGAGAGACCCTCTGATGTAGTGGTTCAAATACCAGCAATTGCCCAAGCAGAGAGAAGAGAAGATCAAGCTAATCAGAACCAAGGATTCTTACGAGCTCCGAAACGGAATATTGTTCTGAATTGTGGCTGACGCCAAACAGAAGCTACTCCTCCGATGCCTGTCCATTGAAGAGGCCTGGAGAGTTATGAAGGAAGTCCATGTCGGGACAGCTGGTGCACACCAAGCGGGACCGAAAATGAAGATTGAAATAAAGAAGCTCTACTACTACTGGCCGGTAATGTTTGACGACTGCTACAAATACGCTAAGTCATGTCAAAAGTGTCAAGAGCATGCCACCATACCCAGAAGGCCGCACGTGCCGCTGCATCTGATAGTGCCCAGTTGGCCGTTTACCCAATGGGGAACGGACGTCGTGGGTCCCTTGCCCGCGTCATCCACTGGCTGCAAGTACATTCTGACAGCAACTGCTTATTTCTCCCGTTGGGCAGAAGCTATCGCCCTAAGGGAGGTTACCGGGGAGATCGTGGTCAGCTTTGTCCGTCGCAACATCATATTCCGATTTTGCACGCCCGATCGAATTATCTCAAACAATGGCAGCCACTTCCGTAATCAGAAGGTCTACCGGCTAGCAGAAAAATACAAAATTGAATGGAGGAAGCCGACTCCCTACAATCCACAGGCCAATGGTCTAGCTGAAGCCTTCAACAAAACCCTGTGCACTCTCCTAGCCAAAATTGTTAGCTCCAACAAAAGGGACTGGGAAGAGAAGATGTACGAAGCGCTATGGGCCTACCGAACCGTATACAAGACCCCAACGGGCTGCTCGCCTTTCTCCCTGGTCTACGGCTCGGAAGCAATCATCCCTATCGAGTTGGAGATACCCTCCTTTAGGGTCGCCATCCAACATGAGCTAGTCCACGAAGGGTAGACCAATGTCGAGCGAAGACTCGAAGAACTCTCCAATTTGGAAGGAAATCGGCTTCAGGCCCAACAGAACATTCAGGTCTATTAGGCCCGAATAGCGCATGCCTTCGACAAGCTCGTCAAGGAACATGAATTCAAGAAAGGCGACCTCGTCATGGTCAAGAGAAGAGACATCATGGCCACCAACCCCAAGGGCAAGCTGAATGAAAATTGGCTCGGACCCTACGTAGTCCAAAAAGTCTACAAGGGCGAAGCCTATGTAGTTGTCAACCACCGCGGGGAAGTTCAATTCCCGCCTCTTAATGGAAGACACTTGAGATTGTATCATGCTCCAGTGCCTCCATTCGATGAATAATATTATCCTTCACCCTATTTTGGGTGGATTTGCACGATTGATGTCCGAATGGTTTGGTCACTATTCATGTCTTCTAAAAAAAGGAAAAAAAAAGAGAGGAGGGAAAAGGAAAGAGGGAGAGAAAAGAAGAGAGAAGAGAAGGAAAATAAAGGAAAATAAAGAGAAAAGAACGAAGAAAGAGAAAAATGATGATGATAAAAAGATGGTAAAAAAAAGAGGGGGAAAAGAAGAAAAGAAAAAAAAAGAGAAGAAAAGAGAAGGGAGGAGGGGAGGTGATCCCCCCCATTTCGAATCATTGCCCCGTGTCGACGAGGATACCAAGAAACAAATAGACCACGCCGGCTCCGCCGCCCTACTGGCACCGGTGATTACCCCTTTGATTTGGACCTCTCGTCCAGGTCATTGATTAAACAAACTCTTCTCTCCGTCCCTTCGGGCGGTGATTACCCCTTTGATTTGGACCTCCCGTCTAGGTCATTGATTAAACAAAATCTTCTCTCCGTCCCTACGGGCGGTGATTACCCCTTTGATTTGGACCTCCTGTCCAGGTCATTGATTAAACGAACTCTTCTCTCCGTCCCTTCGGGCGGTGATTACCCCTTTGATTTGGACCTCTCGTCCAGGTCATTGATTAAAAAAACTCTTCTCTCCGTCCCTTTGGGCGGTGATCACCCCTTTGATTTGGACCTCCCATCCAGGTCATTAATTAAACAAACCCTTCTCTCCGTCCCTTCGGGCGGTGATTACCCCTTTGATTTGGACCTCTTATCCAGGTCATTGATTAAACAAACTCTTCTCTCCGTCCCTTCGAGCGGTGATTACCCCTTTGATTTGGACCCCCCCCCCGTCCAGGTCATTGATTAAACAAACTCTTCTCTCCGTCCCTTCGGGCGGTGATATTCCCTTGACTTGGACCTCTTGTCCAGGTCATTGATTAAACAAACTCTTCTCTCCGTCCCTTCGGGCGGTGATTACCCATTTGATTTGGACCTCCCGTCCAGGTCATTGATTAAACAAACTCTTCTCTCCGTCCCTTCGGGCGGTGATTACCCCTTTCATTTGGACCTCTCGTCCAGGTCATTGATTAAACAAACTCTTCTCTCCGTCCCTTCGGGCGGTGATTACCCCTTTGATTTGGACCTCTCGTCCAGGTCATTGATTAAGCAAACTCTTCTCTCCATCCCTTCGGGCGGTGATTACCCCTTTGATTTGGACCTCTCGTCCAGGTCATTGATTAAATAAACTCTTCTCTCCGTCCCTTCGGGCGGTGATATCCCCTTGACTTGGTCCTCCTGCCCAGGTCATTGATTACACAAACTCTTCTCTCCGTCTCTTCGGGTGGTGAATATTCCCTTTGATTTGGACCTCCTGTCCAGGTCATTGATTGAACAAACTCTTCTCTCTGTCCCCTTCGGGCGGTGAATATCCCTTTGACATGGACCTCTCGTCTGGGTCATTGATTAAACAAACTCTTCTCTCCGCCCCCTTGCGGGCGGTAAATATCCCTTTGACTTGGACCTCCCGTCCAGGTCATTGATTAAACAAACTCTTCTCTCCGTCCCCCTACGGGCGGCAAATATCCCTTTGACTTGGACCTCCCGTCCAGGTCATTGATTAAACAAACTCTTCTCTCCGTCCCCCTGCGGGCGGTGAATATCCCTTTGACTTCGACCTCTCATCCAGGTCATTGATTAAAGAAACTCTTCTCTCCGTCCCCCTTCGTTCTTTTGGAAGGACGAGCACTCTCCTATGCGATAACGTGGATCCCTACCTGGTTCTCCTGGAGCGGACTACCATGAAGACTTACACTCTGCCGACATATTCCGGCACTACAAAAAATATATAAAAAAAGAGAAAAAAATAGAAAAAAAAGGGAGAAAAGAAAAGCAAAAATATATATATATAGAAAAAAAGGAGAAGAGAAGAGATCCCTCGGGGTGAATGCCACGCGCACTGAAAGGACATGTGAAACAATAGTGTTCTATTCCATTCAAAAGAGATTAGATTGCATGTGCTTCGGGGCATACCCCTATGTTACATTTCCAAAAAAAAGAGAAAAGAAAAAGAAAAGAAGAGAAAAGAGTAGGGGAGAGCGGCGCTCAGTCGATGCCCCGAAAGATGTCCTTAAGACGTAGGATCCCAACGCAAGGGAAGTTCGCCATATCGCGCAGTCGGCCCCTCTGTTCCTCGAGGCAGGTGAGCTCGGTCTCTACAGACGCCGTCTTGACCTGGGCGATGGCAAGTCCCTCGCTCTCCCGCTCGACGGTTGCTTTGGCCTTAGCAAGGTCGGACCTGGCTATGGCAAGGTAGCCCTCCAGCTTCGCGATCCTATTCCTGAAGGCGCGGACATCGCCTTGGCCTTCCTCCAGGGCCTTCCCGTGCTCCTTTTCATTGCTACGCCGGGCCTCCAGGATTTGCAAATATTCATCCGCCTGGGCATCGAGAGCGGCGCGCTCGCCAGGAGCTTGGGTCTCGAGGAACTCGCAGCGTTTGACGTATTTTAGCAGCAACAAGATTCACCGTGACTATTCCTCCAGCGGGCAGCCCAACACTTGTAGTACCCCAGTCAGTTGTGCTACTATACTATGCAGGTAGAGCCCCAAAATTTATAAAAGTAATTTCTAGATATTTAAATAATATTCTGGCATTAATTAGGCTAAATAATCAATATAAGGCCAAAATTATGTTAATCAATTAACCCAACCCACTTAATTGAAGTCCAAAAGGGTTTAGGACCTAGACCATTAGGTTTGGCCCATATTTTAGAAGGTATTTAAGCCTATCCACGGATATTAAGGATAAATACTAATAATATAAGATAATGATTTAGATAATTAACAAAAAAGTTTTTATACATTGAAACTCTAAGCTACGATGACTGTAACGGTCTATCGTAAGACCGCCACAACCATGTAACGCATGGGCACTCGACCGTTACATTCCTGTTAGTTCCGTAAGTGAAGGGACTCATGAAAAGATTAGAACTTGATGTTCCTATCCACTATAGATCGACTTGGGAAGGATTGTAAAGACTCTAAGGACTCTTAGAGATTAGGATTTGATGAAATAAGGACTCTAAACTCGATCTAATCCTCAAACCCTAGCCCAAACTCTATAAATAGGGCATAGTTCTGAACTGTGCGACCCTTACTTTTTGGGCGTAAGGAAGTAAGGTAAGGAGTCATTATCTCAGGTAAGTTCTTTAAAATAATTTGTTTACAATACTTTAGACTAACTCCTCTCCGAATTTCACATCTTTAGGTCAAGAGGGCGTGGAGTTAGAGCCTAAAGAAGTTGCTGAAAAAGTCACAAGAGAAGGAAGGGATCTAGGGCAAGGTTCTCAACCAAATTCAGAAACTACAGTCTAAGTAAGAGGTAGGTTATCTCATGAACGGCAAAAACAGCATGATAGGACTAAAAGCCCTCGGGTTTGATTGAATTCCATGCATTATAGAGCATTGATTTTATGTTTTATTTGTTCTATGCACATCATGCACCTCTTAGCCAAATTAAGAAATTAAAACATGACTATTCATCTATTCATGATTACCTATGCATGTAGATGGCCTTACTTCGTTAACATGACTAGAAACTCATCATGTTTTGATAAAAGACATGATGTGAGTTAATCTCTTAGTTTCTATGATTATTTTCTGTTAACAGATACTGTAACGCACTAGCATAGGACCGTCGCTTTCAAGTAACGGCCCTACGACAGACCGTTACACACTCTGTGATATTTGAATTACACTGTTGTTTCTAACGCGCTTTGACAGACGCGTTACAATCATGTAACGGCTGGGTCCTGATCGTCACTTTCACTGTGACGCCCCATCTCCAGACCATTATATCCTGTGTTCTGTCAACCCTATGACTGAATACAACCTGCCAATCTTATTATGGTTAAAACCTAGTTACCTAAGTTTTAAACCTAATCATGTGATTTTAAGGATGATTATTCATGATAGGTATTGCATGTTTTGTCATCACTTCTACTTAAGTTATGTTAAACCAAGTTCTATAGTTTTGTACTATAAAGCATGACTTTTTTTGACGGAGTTTTTATCATGATGTTCACATTGAATATACATATCTCTCTCTGTCAATAGACTCAATTCTATACGTACATGGCCCATATTCTGGTATGTTGTCATTAGTTCACACTTTGCACTATAGGAACACAATCTTAGACATGAGGACCTCTCTATTGGATAATCCTTCCAATGGACTAGGAAATCATTGTTTCAAGGCCTCCGTAATTCTCCGCGAGCCTGGAATTCCCACTAAGACGCCGAGTTGGTTGTACCAATGAAAGCCCATTAATTAGAACACTCTATCGTGGTTTTTGATTCTTGAAAGGTAACGGCCTTGAACTGGACCGTCAGGATCACGTAACGGTCCAGTGCCAGACCGTCACATTCCTCTGAGTCTATTTTTATCTTATGGTCTTGGATCACTGTAACGGCATGTTACTGGCGCATTACATAATGTAACGGCCCAGCAAATGACCGTTAAATAGCTTGTTTATGTTAACCCAAGGTTTGACCAACGGTTAATATTCCTATGATTCTAGACAAACCTTGATGATCTAGAACTTGTCATATTGCTTAAATTGATCTAAAAGAAATGGAAGTTAAGGAAAATACCGTTATGCTGTCGATTTATTCGATAAGCATAACTTAGTCTAAATGTCATTCTTGATCTCATATATTCAAAATTGAAGCATTCATTCATTGATTATTGTTATCATGGAATTATTGGAAGTGCTATATTCTTGGCCATACGTTACTGTTATACTGCGTGGAAGTAGCTTAATTTATAACTGAAGATGCGATCGAGTACTGATTGTGTTCAAAGGCTCTATGCTAGTCCCCTCGGCTGATTGCCGGAAACATACTATTTTATAAACCATGGGATATGATGCTATTGGCGTCGCATTGCGCTGGGAGTACTATTTCTATAAATAAGTGAAGATCCACGGCACGACATGACATTCTTGCTTGATGTTCCATAGAAATTCACGAAGCACTTGCTCTTAAGTATAAGATGTTAAAGTGAGGAATATGTGGCTTGCTAGTACAATCTCGTTACATTCTTGTTCATGGAAGGTCAATATCATGTTCTTGTTATATTCTTGCTAGCTCATTCTTGATCATTCTATCTTACATGGTTATCTTGTTTCTATTGACTTGATCGCATGATTGATTCGCATTCGCATGATTTTACCTTATTTCTTTAGAGCAAAAATGATAATTACTTAAATAGTGCCTTCATGTTGATGCGAAGATACCTACTGGGCAAGTGTGCTCATGATCTATTTTCTAATATTTTTCAGGAGATGGAAATAGTTCAGATTCGGATTCGGGCTATACTAGTAGTGGATCCGGAAGCGAGTGAAAGTGTTATAAAGATGAGAGTGAAGACTTAGGAAGTTAAAGTGTCTAGATTGAGTCAATGTAATTTTCCTATTTCTTGAGTCTAGTAGAATGGAAATCAAATTAGTGATTATATCTTGAATATTGATCATTTATGAAATAAAGTTGAAGTTTGATTAAATCTTGTGCAATTGCATTTATTTGTGTGATTGTCTTGCGCTCTGATTGATTCTCGCTTGCGAGAGGCTTACCATGCCGGCTATTCGCGCTCCCCGAGCGAGTCTTCCGCTGTAATTAAAGGCTCGGGGCGTGACAGTTAAGTTGGTATCAGAGCCTAAGTCTCAAGACATAAGGAAAAGAGTCATGTCATAGGACAAGTCCAGGGTTAAGGACCCCTACCTATGAACTAACGAAAAATTCCACACCCATGTGAGGATTGGGTAGAACCCGGGACAAGATAGCTAATTAGTTTAAGAATTATTTTACTTATTCCAATTTCATGAGAAATAACAAGTTGTTATTTTCTCTCAGGTACCCTAATTTCCAAATGGCTCATCGTGTAGATTGGGACGGTATGCAACAAACTGTTGCCGGCCTCACCCAGGCACTGCAAACTATAGCACAAGGTTGTGCGGGGGCAAGGGCAGGAGACCTTCATCGCAATTTCCAGAGTCTAAATCCTCCGTGTTTCTATGGATCTTCCAATCCAGATGAAGAAGAAAATTGGATCGACGAGATGAATAGGATATTTGATGTTATTCAATGCACTGATCAGGAGAAAGTCCGTCTAACTACGTTCCAATTAAACAAGGATGCTTGCACTTGGTGGAAATCGGTTCCGACACCTCCAGCCGATGTGCCACATACATGGAATGTTTTTATCACTTTATTCCGTGCTAAATATTTCTCCGAGCATGTAAAGGAAAGGAAGGCTATGGAGTTTGCCTCCCTTCGTCAAGGGATGATGTCCGTGGCAGAATATGAGTTGCAGTTTTCAAGACTAGCACCGTATGCACCACATTTGATTAGTACAGACTTATTAAAAGCAAACCGATTTATGGACGGGCTACGGCCCGGTTTCATTCAACAATTGGGGACACAGAATATCCGCACTTATGCGGAGATGGTTCAGAGGGCATATCTATACGAGAGGACCTTAGAGAAGGTCGAAAGGTTGAAAGGAAAGAGAGAAGAATCTAGCCGGCGCCCTGATCGGCATTATAAGAAGGAGAAGTTCAGCATCACGGAACCATACAAAAGCCGTGATAATAAGAAAAGATCAAGGAACGGGAATGGTGGAAGTTCTCAAAAGAGTAGTAAAAAGGTGAAGGAAGAAAAGGAGCAAGTCGCCTCAGCGTGTACCTTTTGTGAGAAATTTGGCCACTCGGTTGAAGAATGCTGGAAGCGCCTAGGTGCTTGTTTGTGTTGTGGGAGTAGGGAGCATCGTATGCCAGATTGCCCCCTTATGAAAGACCAACCAAATAATGGAGGACGTAGGAGGCATGCTCGCCTCAATGCAGTTATAGATGAAGAAGAAGCGCCTAGGGATCAAAATGATGGGCTCATGGAAGGTACACTTCAAATCTGTTCTCGTCCTGTATTCGTGCTATTTGATACTGGTGCTTCTCATTCTTTTATCTCCACCACTTTTGCAAAAACCTTACCAACTGCATCAGTTCCCCTACCTTCAGATCTCACTATTACTACACCTTTAGGATCTGGAACTAAGCTTACCAACTATTATCCTGATTGTGAGGTAGTGGTAGAAGGACACAATCTCCCCGCCAATTTAGTATGCCTTGACATGAAAGGATATGATGCCATTTTAGGGGTAGATTGGCTTGTAGACCATGATGCTTACATCAACTGCCGAAATAGGATTATATCTTTCCGAAAGCTCGGTCTTCCAAGATTTTCCTTTCTTGGCATCAAATACAAGAAGCATCCTACCATTATATCTTCTCTTCAAGCTTGCAAGCTTATCTCGCAAGGATGCGAAACTTTTTTTATTTCAGTCATTGTCACCGAATCTAAGGAAATTATCCTAGCAAACATTCCTATTGCAAATGAATTCCCGGACGTATTCCCATCTGAACTACCTAATTTACCGCCGAAGTAAACTTTACCATTGAACTCATTCCAGGTGCAGCACCTGTTTCTATAGCCCCTTACAGGATGTCCCCCACAGAACTCAAGGAATTAAAGAAGCAATTACAGGAACTTCTAGACAAGGGTTTTATCAGACCTAGTACATCCCCTTGGGGTGTGCCGGTTCTATTTGTCAAGAAGAAGGATGGTTCTCTCAGGTTATGCATTGACTACCGGCGAATGAATCAACTTACAATCAAGAACAAATACCCATTGCCGCGTATTGATGAGCTCTTCGATCAGCTTTCGGGAGTAGAATATTTTTCTAAGATTGACCTAAGATCAGGTTATCATCAGCTTAGAATCAAAGAAGAGGACATTTACAAATCGGCTTTTCGAAGTCGTTATGGCCACTATGAATTCGTGGTAATGCCGTTTGGGTTAACTAATGCCCCAGCAGTGTTCATGCAACTTATGAATAGTGTCTTCCAGCCATATTTAGATCAGTTCATCGTCGTCTTCATCGATGATATCCTGATATACTCCAAGACAAAAGAAGAACATGAAGAACATCTAAGGATAGCTTTGCAAACACTTAGAGAACACAAGCTATATGCCAAACTCAATAAGTGTGAATTCTGGCTCAAGGAAGTCTCATTCCTAGGCCACATTATTTCAAAAGAAGGTATTGATGTGGATCCTTTTAAGGTAGAAGCTGTCAGAGATTGGAGCCGACCAACGACTATATCTGAAGTTAGAAACTTTTTGGGTCTAGCAGGCTATTATAGAAGATTCATAAAGGACTTTTCAAAGATCGCGGTTCCTTTAACTAGACTTACCAGAAAAGAAAATCTTTTTATCTGGTCGAAAGACTCTGAAAAGAGTTTTCAAAATCTTAAAAATCATCTTACAACAGCCCATGTTTTGTCACTACTAATAGAGGGTGCTGGATTTGAAGTATATACGGATGCATCTGGAATTGGCTTAGGATGTGTCTTTATGCAAGATGAAAAGGTGATTTGCTATTCTTCAAGATAATTGAAACGTCACGAAGAAAATTATCCTGTACATGATTTAGAATTAGCAGCAGTTATTTTCGCCTTGAAAATTTGGCGTCATTATCTTTATGGAGAAAAGTTCATTATCTATTCGGACCATAAGAGTTTGAAATATTTATTTTCTCAAAAAGAGCTTAACATGAGGCAGAGGAGATGGTTGGAATATCTTAAAGACTTCGATTTCGCTATTCAAATGCTGTAGCAGATGCACTCAGTAGGAAACCAATTGGTATGTTATCAAGTCTCATGATTAGTATGACTAACCTTGTTCCTCAATTTGCTCAATTGAATCTAGATGTTGACATTAAGGAAGATAATTGTTTCATGGCAAATATTCGAGCTCAACCAACATTGATTGAGGATTTGGCCAAGTTACAAGAGGATGACCCAATTTTACTGGAAATTAAGGCCAATATTGAACAAAGACCGGATTTTTCTATATCCGAAGATGGAAGAATGCTATTCAAGGGCCGAATGTGTATACCCAATCATGAAGATACAAAGAAATTGATCTTAGAAGAAGCACATAAATCAAAGTACACCATTCATCCAGGAGGTACAAAAATGTATCAGGATCTTAGAAGAAACTTTTGGTGGCCCAATATGAAGAAGGAAGTAGCTGACTTCGTATCTCGGTGTCTCACATGTCAACAAGTGAAGGCGGAACATTTCAGACCCGCAGGTAAATTACATCCCTTAAGTATTCTGGAATGGAAATGGGAGAGCATAGGAATGGATTTCATTATGGGACTACCTAAGACAAGAGGTGGACACGATGGAATATGGGTATTTATAGACCGATTGACTAAATCTACACATTTCATACCAATAAAAAGTCGATGGTCTGTAGATATTCTAGCAGCACTATACATAAAAGAAATTGTCAAGTTACATGGAGTCCCTGTCGCTATTGTATCAGATAGAGATCCCCGATTCACATCACAATTCTGGAAGAGTCTACAACATTCACTTGGGACTAGATTGAATTTTAGCACCGCTTTCCATCCACAAACTGATGGTCAAACCGAAAGGACAAATCAGGTGGTAGAAGATATGCTCTGGGCTTGTGTCATTGATTTTGGAGGAAGTTGGAATGATCACTTGCCTTTGGTAGAATTTACATATAACAACAGCTATCAAGCAAGCATACAAATGGCACCTTTTGAAGCTCTATATGGGAAAAGTTGTCGATCACCAATATGTTGGAATGAAATAGGGGAAATGCAATTTCTAGGCCCCGATTTAATCAGAGATTCTACAGAGAAAATCAAGCTCATTCAGGAAAGGATGAAAATGGCACAAGATAGGCAGAAATCTTATGCTAACAATCGAAGGCGCGACTTGGAATTTCAAGTAGGAGAACATGTATATCTAAAGGTTTCTCCGGGTCGTGGTATTCGAAGATTTGGCATTAAAGGAAAGTTAACTCCAAGATTTATCAGTCTATTTGAAATCCTCGAAAGGATCGGTGAAGTGGCTTATAAATTGGCTTTGCCACCACAGTTAGCAGGAGTTCATGACGTATTTCACATCTCGATGCTGAAGAAGTATGTGTATGATCCAAATCACATTATCACTTATGACAATCTGGAGATTCAGAAGGACTTGATATATGAACAAACGTCAATGAAGATTTTGGAACGAGAAGTACGTCAACTCAGAAATAAGGTCATTCCTATGGTGAAGATTCAATGGAAGAAAGCATGGCCTTATGAAGCAACATGGAAAATCGAATCAGCTATGAAGAAAAGATTCCCGGAATTATTTAATTGTAAGTACACTCTCCTCAATCCAAAAAAAAAAATTGAATTTGGGACCAAATTTTTCTAAGTGGGGGAGGGTATAGAGCCCCAAAATTTATAAACGTAATTTCTAGATATTTAAATAATATTCTGGCATTAATTGGGCTAAATAATCAATATAAGACTAAAATTGTGTTAATCAATTAACCCAACCCACTTAATTGAACTCCAAAAGGGTTTAGGACCTAGACCATTAGGTTTGGCCCATATTCTAGAAGGTATTTAAGCCTATCCACGGATATTAAGGATAAATACTAATAATATAAGATAATGATTTAGATAATTAACAAAAGAGTTTTTATAAATTAAAACTCTAAGCTACGATGACCGTAACGGTCTATCGTAAGACCGCCATAGCCATGTAACGCATGGGCACTCGACCGTTACATTCCTGTTAGTTCCGTAAGTGAAGGGACTCATGAAAAGATTGGAACTTGATGTTCATATCCACTATAGATCGACTTGGGAAGGATTGTAAAGACTCTAAGGACTCTTAGAGATTAGGATTTGATGAAATAAGGACTCTAAACTTGATCTAATCCTCAAACCCTAGCCCAAACTCTATAAATAGGGCATAGTTCTGAACTGTGTGACCCTTACTTTTTGGGCGTAAGGAAGTAAGGAAAGGAGTCATTATCTCAGGTAAGTTCTTTAG
Source organism: Amorphophallus konjac (assembly GCA_022559845.1). Classification (NCBI taxonomy): domain Eukaryota; kingdom Viridiplantae; phylum Streptophyta; class Magnoliopsida; order Alismatales; family Araceae; genus Amorphophallus; species Amorphophallus konjac. The sequence continues at coordinate 62,325,684 of CM040125.1, forward strand.
AATAATTTATTTACAATACTTTATACTAACTCCCCTCCGAATTTCACATCTTTAGGTCAAGAGGGCGTGGAGTTAGAGCCTAAAGAAGTTGCTGAAAAAGTCACAAGAGAAGGAAGGGATCTAGGGCAAGGTTCTCAACCAAATTCAGAAACTACAGTCTAAGTAAGAGGTAGGTTATCTCATGAACGGCAAAAACAGCATGATAGGACTAAAAGCCCTCTGGTTTGATTGAATTCCATGCATTATAGAGCATTGATTTCAAGTTTTACTTGTTCTATGCACATCATGCACCTCTTAGCCAAATTAAGAAATTAAAACATGACTATTCATCTATTCATGATTACCTATGCATGTAGATGGCCTTACTTCGTTAACATGACTAGAAACTCATCATGTTTTGATAAAAGACATGATGTGAGTTGATCTCTTAGTTTCTATGATTATTTTTTGTTAACAGATACTGTAACGCACTAGCATAGGACCGTCGCTTTCAAGTAACGGCCCTACGACAGAGCGTTACACACTCTGTGATATTTGAATTGCAATGTTGTTTCTAACGTGCTTTGACAGACACGTTACAATCATGTAACGGCTGGGTCCTGACCGTCACTTTCACTGTGACGCCCCATCTCCAGACCGTTATATCCTGTGTTCTGTCAACCCTATGACTGAATACAACCTGCCAATCTTATTATGGTTAAAACTTAGTTACCTAAGTTTTAAACCTAATCATGTGATTTTAAGGATATTTGATTATTCATGATAGGTATTGCATGTTTTGTCATCACTTCTACTTAAGTTATGTTAAACCAAATTCTATAGTTTGTACTATAAAGCATGACTTTTTTTGACGGAGTTTTTATCATGATGTTCACATTGAATATACATATCTCTCTCTGTCAATAGAGTCAATTCTATATGTACATGGCACATATTCCGGTATGTTGTCATTAGTTCACACTTTGCACTATAGGAACACAATCTTAGACATGAAGATCTCTCTATTGGATAATCCTTCCAATGGACTAGGAAATCATTGTTTCAAGGCCTCTGTAATTCTCCGCGAGCCTGGGATTCCCACTAAGACGCCGAGTTGGTTGTACCAATGAAAGCCCATTAATTAGAACACTCTATCGTGGTTTTTGATTCTTGAAATGTAACGGCCTTGAACTGGACCGTCAGGATCACGTAACGGCCTAGTGACAGACCGTCACATTCCTCTGAGTCTATTTTTATCTTCTGGTCTCGGATCACTGTAACGTCATGTTACTGGCGCGTTACATAATGTAACGGCCTAGCAAATGACCGTTAAATAGCTTGTTTATGTTAACCCAAGGTTTGACCAAGGGTTGATATTCCTATAATTCTAGATAAACTTTGATGATCTAGAACTTGTCATATTGCTTAAATTGATCTAAAAGAAATGGAAGTTAAGGAAAATACCGTTATGCTGTCGATTTATTCTATAAGCATAACTTAGTCTAAATGTCATTCTTGATCTCATATATTCAAAATTGAAGCATTCATTCATTGATTATTATTATCATGGAATTATTGGAAGTGCTATATTCTTGGCCATACGTTACTGTTATACTGCATGGAAGTAGCTTAATTTATAACTGAAGATGCGATCGAGCACTGATTGTGTTCAAGGGCTCTATGCTAGTCCCCTCGGCTGATTGCCGGAAACATACTATTTTATAAACCATGGGGTATGATGCTACTGGCGTCGCATTGCGCTGGGAGTACTATTTCTATAAATAAGTGAAGATCCATGGCACGACATGACATTCTTGCTTGATATTTCACAGAAATTCACGAAGCACTTGCTCTTAAGTATAAGATGCTAAAGTGAGGAATATGTGGCTTGCTAGTACAATCTCGTTACATTCTTGTTCATGGAAGGTCAATATCATGTTCTTGTTATATTCTTGCTAGCTCATTCTTGATCATTCTATCTTACATGGTTATCTTGTTTCTATTGACTTGATCGCATGATTGATTCGCATTCGCATGATTTTACCTTATTTCTTTAGAGCAAAAATGATAATTACTTAAATAGTGCCTTCATGTTGATGCGAAGATACCTACTAGGCAAGTGTGCTCATGACCTATTTTCCAATATTTTTCAGGAGATGGAAATAGTTCAGATTCGGATTCGGGCTATACTAGTAGTGGATCCGGAAGCGAGTGAAAGTGTTATAAAGATGAGAGTGAAGACTTAGGAAGTTAAAGTGTCTAGATTGAGTCAATGTAATTTTCCTATTTCTTGAGTCTAGTAGAATGGAAATCAAATTAGTGATTGTATCTTGAATATTGATCATTTATGAAACAAAGTTGAAGTTTGATTAAATCTTGTGCAATTGCATTTATTTGTGTGATTGTCTTGCGCTCTGATTGATTCTTTCTTGTGAGAGGCTTACCATGCCGGCTGTTCGCGCTCCCCGAGCGAGTCTTCCGCTGTAATTAAAGGCTCGGGGCGTGACAATGCACCTCCCGGTATGACAGGGAGAAGTCGGCAAGGAGCATCGTCCGCAGGGTCACTAACATTTGTCGGACCGGTGCATCTGACGAGGTATGGCTGACTGAAGGTACGGCCGGAGGATTGAATTCCACGGTGCTATCCACCACCGCCCATAGGCCTACGTCCGCCCCGACCGAAGAAGATGGAAGAATGGAAGCCAGGTCGCTTGGTCATCGTAGCTCGGTAGATGGCTCCTGGCCGACCACCGCTAGAGGAGTGGGCGAGATGACCGCTAAGTCACTTGGCAACGCCGCCGCGGGGCACTGTTCCACCTTCTCTCTCTCTACCAGGTCCATCTCTGTTGCCACTTCGCAGGACGAGAGCGCGAGTACCTCGGTTTGGGTCGAAGGAGGGGCTTCGAGCAAAGCTGGCCCCGAACCCGTCGCCGCTAGACCTCCCTTTTGTGTCTGGGACCCCTCCAAATGCGTGAGGAGTCCCGCGAATATCTTCTTCAAGAGCGGGTCCTCCACCTGCACCGGGACCTTCGTGAGAGGCGGAAGAGGAACCATGAGCCAGGGCTTGGCTCCCGCTCGCACAAGCGCCACAAAAATCTCCACCCCCGGGCCCAAGATCGAGGTTAGCCTCTTCATCACTAGCGGACCGATGATCGGCCTCCGTTTAGCGATGGCCTTGCGGGCACGGGCAGATGCCTTCCGCGGTGCCGGCATTACCTAACCATGTGAAGTAGGGTCAGCCGTCAGCTACCTAGAATGAATCATCCAAGAATGAAAAGACAAGGAGGAGCCGTGAAGTCCCGTGCTTACCTCGGCCACTAGGACTATGCTGCCTTCGGGCGTGATCTCTCCCACCTCCAAGGGCTCGTCCGTCGGCCCGGGAGCACTGGAATATAAGTATGCCAGCTTACCCAAGCCCGGGAGCACTGGAATAAGTATTCCTACTATAGGGCCTCGAATAAGTATGCCAGCTTACCCAAGCCCGCATCGACTCCTGTCAGGCGGTCGGCTGATGTGTTCGGGGCAGCTCCCTCCACAGCTTCCGGGTGGATGGGTCCCTGAAAATCAGTGAACATCAGGGAAAAGATCAGTGGGTGGCCACGAAGGAATTCCTGTACGAACAAACGCACACTTACAGCAGCCTTCTCCATCAGGCTTAAGGAGCCAGTCAGTAAGGGAGCCTTGAAGATTGGCCTAGGAGGCCCGGACGCCTAAGATACGCCCTCGGCGGAAGCCACTTCGTCGGAGGAGTAGTCGTAATCTACCTCCTCGCTCGATGAAGACTTAGCTGGGAGAGGTTCTTCCCTCGCTAGCAAGGGGGCCTCCACCTCGAGGTTGACGATCGGTGCATCCTCACACGGGCTGGGTGAGGGTGGTACGTCGGACTTCAACCTCTTCCTCACATACGTGCGCGTCGCTGGGAGATGCAGACGGGACCCTAATGGTCCGATAACCGCTACTCTAATGTCTGCCACATAAAAGAAAGGGCGGATCATGTCGGAGTCAATGGGTCCCTAGAGGATGAAAGAAGTTGAAAGTTGACGAAGATAACTACCCCCTTCGGCTTCTGCAGTAGGAGGCGGCTCAAAGGTGGTATCCTCGACGGGTGATATTGCCCCAGGGACTACAGCCTCGCCCCCGCCCGGGATCGGCACGGGTGCCGGCTCTTCCGTATCGGCTGAAAGGAAGAAAAAAACATGTTATATGCGCATAAAAGCCTTACCTCGGAAAGCGAATAAATCCTAAAGCACATCAGTGGTCGATGAACCTCACCGGCATGGTGACTCGGCTCGGCCCGAGCAACTTCAAACTCTTCGAAGGGTAAAATGGGAGTCACCAGAAAGATGGACACCAAAGCTGGGGTAGTCTCTGCCCTCCTTCGCTTCACCTCTTGCCACCCGGCCGCTTTGGCGGCGGCCAACACCTTCTTAACGGGCGACTTCGCCTGGGATCCCTCCTTGACCTGTGGTGGGGGAGTCGGAATCGGTGTCGAAGTCACCTCTGCTATGACCGCGACCTCACCAAAGTCGGGGATGGGCACAGGTGCTGACTCCTCCACGTCGGGGATGGGTGCAGGTGCAGGCTCTTCCACTGCGACTGAAACAAAAAGAAGAAGCACTCAGATGTAAAGGCCTTGCCCCGGGGTGGAGATAGATCCTGAAGGACACAGATGGCTGGGAGTTCTAACCAGAGGGCTAGCTCGGCTCGGCCTGAGCAACTTCAAACTCTTCGAAAGATGGGATTCGTGGCACCGGAGGGATAGTCATCGGGGCCTCAGCAGCTTCTATTTTCCGCCGCTTCGCCTCCCGTTGCCCAGCCGCCTTGGCAGCATCCACCGCCTTCTTCACAGGTGATTTCGCCCGGGACCTCTTCGTGGCCTTGGGCAAAGGAGTCGTAGTCGGGGCTGGCGGCACTACGTTGAAGTAGGCGGGCTTCTGGACTAACCGAAGGAGATTCCGGTACATCGCCAATGGGTGCTGTCGGGATGGTCTGTGAAAAAAAATCTGATCGGCATCCGGTACCCTGCAAAGGTCGCGACGATAAGGGATGCGAATAAAAGGAAAGATGAAGATTAAATACCATGAGGACCAGTATACAGCCGATGTGTTATCAGCCAGTAGCTTAGGGATGGCTCCTTGTCCCGGCGTGCTGCCTCCCGGACTAACCAGCACACATCCTCGATCTTTGGGCAACGGTCGGCAAGGGCAGCCAAGTCCGCAAGGGACGCAAGGTGGCAGAAGAGGTTAAAGTGGTCCATACCCCACCCGTCGGCACAATAATATGAGATCTGCAAATGCTTGCCCGGGATGGCAGCCGCCTGGTCATCGATCTTCAGCTCATTTACCCGGAGAAGGATGTATAACCATGTGGTGTCCTTATAATTTTCGGGCCTCCTCTCCTCCCGGCCCATGAATGTGCGGTATGGGCAGATCAGGTCCCTCTCCGGACGCCAGCTCTTTGCGGGGGTGCCTTCCTCTTACATGGGGAGCGGGTAATTGACAAGCTCCAGACGGTCACCCCCAATCCGGCAGAGGTCCCTTAGGGTCTTCTTGAAATCATCTTTTGCCACTGGAGGTAGTTTGGCCTGCGGTGCTGGCTTTTCTTCTCGAGCCTCCCGGCGGGCGGCCAGATATGCCGCCACCTCCTTATCCTTCTTATTCTTGAGCCGGAGGAGGTGCTCCGGATCAATGTCAAGCACCGACACTGGCTGCCTGCTCAGAAACCTCCTCTCTGCCCCGTCCCAGCAATCGGTCTTGCATAACCGATAGAAAGCCGTACGGGCGCTCCACCATTTTACATATTCCGGGGTCACTCGGGGAATACGGCCAGGGGTGGCACCCTAAAAGTTACGGAGTCCGCCCGATGGAAGAAGTCCCACCAGGTTCTGGCATGCTCGGCGGTCAGACTCCCTCGAAGGCTCCGCGTGGGCAGGCTGAACTACACACTGTAAACAGGGATATGCTGATCATATCCAAAGTTTCGACCAAAGCGGAAGGGGCAGTATGGTTCTAGCAACAGATTATCCCCCTTCCTAAACGCCAGCACGCTTGGGCGAATAGATAACGCCTAGTCCCTGAGCTCGGGCTCCAACAACAGGCGAACCACGTTCTCCTGGCTGATGGGGTGGACGTACTTCTCCACCTGATCATCTTTGCACTCCCTTTTATTATTCACCAGGGGGCTCGAATGTGCGGCCAACGCCCAGAAGTGGATGGTGCTGGCCGCGTCCCGTGGGACCGTCGTCAACCGGCCCTGAATATCATACAGTCACTGGGAGGTAGAGCCCAGCTCTACGCTTGCAAACTCCAGCATCCGTGGTACCAGCCCCCAATCTTGAAGGGTGCATGGGGGAACTCCGGGAACAGCAAGAAACCCACGCATTGAAGAAATGCATTGGGCACACGTACCGGGCCTGCCTCGGGAATTGATGGGTGCTGATGTCCCCCAGCGCCTTGTATATCAGGCAAAGAGCAGCCGGGCATAGGGACAGCTTGATCCCCCACGCCATTTGACACGCTGGGTAGATTGCGTCTGGCCGAATAACTGTCTTGTCCCCGTATGGCATGGCAAATGAGCATAGCCAGTACGTCAGGTATGCGGCGCAGTGTGTTAGCGGGTCGATCCCCATCGGATTGGGGCCACTCCGGTGTCCTCTAGAGGGGATCTTCACATCAATCTTGGGCTAGGGGCGCTTCTTGCGGGCAACAGCGGTGCCGATGCATGGAAACTCCTCGTACTTCTTCAGCCCGTCGTAAAAATACTGCAGCCACAGGGTCATGCGACCCTCTTCTGGTCTCCACGGGGAGGCTGCTTCCCACCGTGTGCCAGCTGATACAATTCCCAGTACACCTTCATCAAGTACCGGTATGAATACCCAAGGGAATAATATCCGTCCCCATTGGTTTCATCTTTCATCAGGTCGGGGAGGCAGACCTCTTCATAAGGCTCCCCGTCAATGGGTAAGCCGCTCAGCTGACTGAGGCTCCACAAATCCAGTGAAGTCTCACCTTCTGCCGTGTAGAAGGTGTTGGTATCTGCATTTAAGACTTCTATCATACCGCAGCAGAGACCTTTAGAGATGGGGTAGCTGTAGCGGGACGCGTAGACACTATGATAGATGCCAGCCCGGATCAATATCGGAGCGTAGTTGAACTGCACATACTCTGTGAACTCCACCGCTCCTTCCCAGAAAGTGTGCGCATCTTGAAGCTTCAAATCTCCGAACCAACCCAAGCCAGCTCGTGTTTGAAACGGACGGCCAGGCAGTCCAATAGAAACGGCTCTTCTCTGTACCCCCACTTTAGCGGGGCCAAGAACAAACCAAAGCGGGGCTGCTCGCCTTGGACCCGCCTAGCGGCCATGTCCAACTTCGCCGGGCGAATTGAGGTGCTCGCACCAACTTATCCTCGGTCGGCAGCACGGCCTTGAGCCCCAATACAGGCTTCCATTTACGGGCTTCTCCTACCAAGTATATCGGGATGCTTCTGGGGACGCTGTACAACAAGCTGTCCCGGGTCCGCAGAATTGCGTGCTCAACGTCCCTCACGACCGGGAGTGCTCGCCCCTCCCGAGAGCGAAGGTGCTTCAGGAAGCGGACTAGGTGCTTGTCCTTTGGGAAGTCTTTCCGATACTCGCCAGCCCGGTCGAAAGTGAAGCAGTTCTCGACCCGGGAAAGCTGGTGGAAATCCATCGTCTCGGCGTCAGAACCCGATGATTCAGCCAGTGCCGCTATTTCTGCATGCTCCTGGTCCAAATCTCCCACATTGAGCCACGTGACGGCTGGCACCGGAGGCGGGGGAACAAGTCATGCACCGGCAGTAGCTGGAACAGAAGAACCGCTTGGGGCAGCCATTTACCTGCAAGGTGCAACAAACGCAAGATTAGAACAAGCCACAGGCGAAAAGAAATGAAAATTATAAGGGGACTCTACTATAAGTAAAATGAACAAGACACCGATAATTTCTGACGAAATTTCGGCAGAGTTTCCCCTAGGCCAGATACGTAAGGGAAAACACGGGTGCGCGTCCACAAGGAGTGACGGCCCCAACAAAGTCACGGTGGGCGAGGGACAACACCGGAAGTTCTCCGATTGAAGAAGCCCCTGCCTACCCGGCACCCCCCTGGCAACTGTACCCAGCATGCTGTCCTTGCTTTTGCCCGGTACACCCAGGCGGCCGTCCCAGCGACACACTCCTGCGACCGTCCCCGGCGCACCTCCTTGGTTCCTCTGCCGGCACGCCCCTAGCGCTTCTTCCCCGGCACGCCTGCAAGGACCCCTACCCGGTGCACTCCCTGGTGCCGTACCCGACACACCCTCGAACGGCCACCCGGCACACTCCTCAGTGCCTCCTCCCCGGCACACCCCCTGGGTGCCTCGCCCAGTGACACACCCTCACGCCTCTTCCCCGGCACAGCACTACGGCGCTCTTCTCCGGCACAGCACCCGTGCCCTCCTAGCCCGGCACGCCCGTACCCTGTGTCACCCGGTGCACCCGAAGCCCCCTTCACCGGCACGACCGGCGGCAGCCCACGACGAAGGAGAAGAAGAAGATAAAGAATAAGAAGAAGAAGAAGAGGGAAAGGGGAAGAAGAAAAGAAGAAGAAGGAAGAGATGGAGAGAGGGACATAAGGGTCTAGGGCCCCGCCATCCTCCACAGCGAAAAGAGAGAGAAGGAAGGGGAATGAAGAAAAGAGAGGAAGGAGAAAAGGAGAACAGGAGGGGGAGGAGCCAGGGAAGAAGAAAGAAGAGAGAAGAGAGAAGAGGAGGGGGGGCCTTCGCGGCCGTCTCCTCACCATGACGGCGGCGGTGGCGTCGGGTGATGGGGAAGACGCAGAGGAAGAAGGAGAAAGGGGGGAGGCTCGTTCACTCGCGGGAAAGGAGAGAGAGAGAGAGAGAGAGAGGGAGTTTGAAAGAGGGGGGGTGGCTCGGTACGCCACCCCCGCCCCCTTTTATACAGCGAGCAGAGAAAAAAAAGAAAAGAAAAAAAGAGAGGAAAAGGGAGGAAAAAGGGAAAGAAAAAAAAGGGAGAAAGAAGAGAGAAGATAGGAAAAGAGAAAAAAATGAATAAAAAAAGGGAGGAAAGAAAGGAAGAAAAAAGACACAAAAAGAGAGAGAAAAAAAAGAAAGAAAAGAAAAAAAGAAGAGAAAGAAAGAAAAGAAAGAAAAAAGAGAGGGAAAAGAAAAAGAAAATATATAGATAATAGTAAATTATATATATATATATATACATATGGATGGTAATATGTGTATGTATATATATATAGTAATGATATACGGTGATCAGCATATACATACGGGAACGTCCCGCCCGCATGTTGTCATATGTCGACGGGCATCCCTGCGTATGTACATAGGTGCGAACAACAAGCGTAGGGTGAGACCGTCGTCTTCCCCGGATGACAGGCCTCGAGTACAACCCCGAACAACAAGTACACCCATGGGCACCGCCCGGCTCATCCTTCGCCCGCGCTACCTGTGGGTGGGGGGCATTTGTGGACGTGTAAAATTGCATGTCCGTAGGTCCCGACCAATCCAGCATCAACAACAATTTCAACTGAAGAAGCTGCGGAGAAGATGGGCCATCCAGACTCTCCAAACAAACACACACTGTCGTGAAGCCCTCTCTGGAGTCACGACAGTGAAGAGAAACCAACTCCCGATAAGCTCACAATCCATGGGCCCCCGAAGAAAATCAAATAAACCATGGCTCGTGCTCGTAATGGGTTCGAACGTGTCTCAACGGCACGACCTAGTGCCTTTTCTTCAACGGCACGTCCTAGTGCCTTTTCTTCAGCGGCACAACCTGGCCGGCACACCCCATGCCCGGCACACCCCCCTGCATGCCCTCAGCGGCATGCTCCTCAAACGCCCTACAGCGGCACGCCCAGGCTACGCCAACCAACGGCACACTCGCAGGCCGCTCATCGGCGCACTTGCTGAGCCCACCCGGTGGCACGCCCCCTTCGCATCGCCCAGCGGCACGCCCGCTGAGCCCTCCAGCGGCACGCCTTGGCAGCCCTCCAGCGACACACTCGCTGTGTCTTCCAGCGGCACGGGTTACTGACTCCTCAACGGCACGCCCTGAACTCCCTTACCCGGTGCGTCCGGCAGACGAGATCTTATGCCCACGCCTTAAAGATCCTTGGCGCGCAGTGGGCTCGCTGAGGTGTCATCCAGGGAGGAAGACACGATGCCTACCCCCTGCCATCGAAGAGGGGAAAATCAAATCCCCATTAAGGCCGGTCACTTCCCGCCTCCGCCGTTCATGTTCGAAGGCTCCCGCCCATGGGAGTATAAAAGGGCTCCCTCTCCGGCGAACAAGGGAGACGGAGAATAGAGGAGGACACCCATACGCGCAGCCACTACAGAGAGAAGAGAGAGGAAGAGGAAGAAGGTTCCGGCGGGCGTCCCCTCGAGCAACCACCAGACAAGAACAGAGAGTAAGAGAGGGAGAGAGGGCTGTTATTGTATTAGAGAGATTGGGGGGAAGAGCAGGGAGTAGTCGCCTCTACTCATTCCCTCAAACACTCTCCTCATCCATCCCCCCATTCCTCATGCTTTCTTGTTCTTTTTTTCTCCCCATTTCATCTGTAATTTCGACTGGAGCAACTCTTATAGTGTTCATGGCCGACTGTGGTCATTTTCTTGCATGAATAAAAGTTGTTTCCTTCCGGATGGCTTGCTATCACCATTTTCTTTTGTGCTATGTGACTTACCCACTCTCTTCTTCCTCTTCTCTCCGATGATTTGGTCTCCAATGTCGATCTTCTCCCCCTATCGTGGTCCCCCGTAGGGCCTCTAACCCTCACATTCGCTCACCTGTTCAAAGGGAGATGCCCTTCTTTTCTCCTCGGTGTGCCCATGTCTCATGCCTCTACCTTGAAGGGGCCCCCCTTTGAGCCCTCCCCTTCCTGCCAAGTCTCCTCTGAAGCTAGTCAAAACCAATACCCCAGCCCGGTGCACCCTTGGCAGCCCCCTGGCCTCTTGCCCGGTACAGCCCCGTATGCCCTCAACGGCACACCCTCGGCTCACCCGCTCGTCGACACAGCCCTGTTAGAGCCTTCCCCGGCACAACCCCCCCCCCAGCGGCACACCCTGGCCTCTCCTAGCCCGGCACACCTTTGAGTCTCCCTGGCCGGCACACTAATCCCTAGTCCCTCCGCCTTGCCCGGTGCACTCCCTAGCTAGCCCTAGAGAGGTCTCCGATCCGTCGTTTCTTCCGGGTTTTCGGAGGTTTTATCAAAGGTGTTGTCGCCCTTGGCACGCACCTCCAATTGTCGAGTTCCGCCACTCCATGTGGACGCGTTCCCTTTATCTGCCTTACCACTCGGGTCAAGGGGAGATGCTGCTGAAATTTCATCAGAAACGACAACGTGTTTAAAGACAAAAGGAAGCAACAAACAAATGGGACAATAACATGCTAAAGGATAAAAGGAAATAATAAACCAATGAAATTAACAATGGTAAATCGCTTCAACCAAGGCAAAGAACTACAGACAACGTGAAGAGAACCGGATCGAATGACACCTAAGTAACTTGAACACTCGTGCTACAGAGAAGAAAGAAGGGAAATGGCTAAGAATGAAGGAAGAGAAAACCCACACAGATCGCATGAGACTAAAGAGGAAAAGGAAGGAAATGGCATAAGAAAATAGAAGAAGAGTGGGCCCCTCCCGGCCTTCCCCGACATACCTTCTGAAAACTTCGCCGACACGATCACCACCCAGCTCCTTCCCCGGTACACACGGCCAGGCCCTTCGTCGGTACGCTCCCCATCCTCTACCCGGTACGCCCGCCAACTCCCTCCCTGGCATACTCTCTTGACGCTTCTCCGGCACACCCTAACCTACCCGGTACACCCTCCAGCCCCCTCTCCGGCACGCTCTCCCTGTCTTCGCCGGTACGCCCCTCTTAGCCCCCAACGGCCCACTCTTCCTTCCAAAATAAAAATATGTAAAAATATATAATGATAATGATAATAATACTAATAAAAGAAGTAGCGCCAGAAAGAAGTGTCACCAATTCTGAGACGTTTTAGAACGGATTAGGACTTTTCAAAATTTGAAAAGAATTGGTGCCCATGAGGCGGTCGCCAATTACGAATTAACACGAATTTTAGTCGGAGTTAAAAGCTCAAAAATAGCAAGAGAATTGGCGACTTTCCGCATGGGTGCCCATTTATGAATTGGCGACCTTCCGAACAGTCGTGGAATCAAAAATAATCCAAATTCGGCTCAAAATGTGAAGAAAAGAAATGGCGACCTTCCGAATGGTCGCTATTTAAAGAATTGGCGACTTTTTGGAGTGTCACCAATTTAAAATCTCATAAAAATTAGAAAAAGGAATTGGCGTCCTCTGGGATGCCACCAATTAAGAATTGCTGCCCTCTGGGCTACCACCAATTAAAGAATTGGCGCCCTGTAGGTCACCACCAATTTCAAAAGGCTCCGAAAAATTCCATAAAAATCACAGAAAAATAGAAAAAGTTGTGGAAAAGTTGAAAAAAGTAGAAAATCTAAGAAAAATGAGAAAAACTCTCAAATAAGCCGATTTGAGGGTCAAATTAGGGCATCGCAAGGAAACATGAGATGTGCTCCAAATGATGTCAAATTTGGCGTGTCTACAACATCATGGAAGCGGCACAGAACATTCGGATCCATATCATCAATAATGAGTCCTCGGCCCCTAAGCCGCTCATCGGACTCATAATTCCGCATAATGAGAAACACAGAACATGAGGGATTATCCGAGCCCTCGAACTACATGGGCATGCAAATCGAGGTAAGAAGATACCTCTAAGCATCCAAACCACAGTCTCGATCCCCATGGGATAGCCGAGACATTCACGAGGTCACGTGTCAACCACTGGGTCACAACCGGGTTGAGCGGAGACCATAATGACTCTCGAAACCACACGGCACACTACTCAGTATTATGGCACTTCCGAACACCCTATATCACAGTCACAACCCCCACAGGACGTCCACGACATCCACGGAACAATGGGCTAACCAAGGGGTCGAAGCCAAACCAACCGGAAGCCAAACCGTCGAAAAGAAGACTCTGGGCAGGTGGCGGTCATCCTCCTGGCTGCTACCAGATAGCCTAGTAAATAGCGGTCTTTTTCGGCCCACTAACAGAAAGTGACGGTCTCCACAGGGCCGCCTCCTGAATATGGAGGTCATGGCCAGACCGCCCCTTAACAAGAAACCCCAACACGGAGATAGGGAGAAAACAAGCAGAATGCCGTCACCTGGGGATCACAACTTGAAGCAGGCGGTCGCCCCAAGGCCGTCTCATGGAGGTGGCAGTCATAACCGGACCGTCTTCTCCAAGTCGCCTCGAAAAACACACGATAGGCCATCCTGGTTGCGGTCCACCCCAGACTGTTACTTCATAAGACGGTCAGTCGCAAGGCCGCTACTAGGAATAGACCTAACCAACTTAAAACCAAATAGCGGTCACCCTTGGGCCGCTACTACCAAGTTGCGGTCGGCAACAAGACCGCTACCCGAAACTGACTTAAAATGCTAAAGAACCAGATGACGGTCTACCTAGGACCGTCTCTTACAAATGGCGGTCCTCCCATGGCTGCCTTATCAAGTAGTGGTCTCTGGTATGACCGCTACCTCGCTCCGGTGCGAACACCGTAACAACTCACTAAACTCGATCGTTCCACACCCCAATCGTCACAGAACGATGGGGAAACATCCATAGACTTGATATAAACCTTCCACAAGTCGGAAGGGATACAGAAATCTACAAAACGATAAGAAATGGGCGATTTCCACTAATCCACCCAAAATGACTCACGTCGGCATCCGGCCTCATACCGGCCCCAAACCACGAGCAAATGGAATCAAACTGACGGGAATCGAATCTCGACAAACCAGGGGTTCAAATTCTAGCATTAGAATCAAAAACCATCACCTGGAACGGCGTTTTTGTCTCACACCCCCGAAACATGTATTTTCTCTTAAAATAGGAAAAGCCGCTCATACTCACACCTATCGGCTTGAAATCGCGAGGGAAAGCAGGAAACAGGTAGAGTATCCATCCCCCTACCTCCACCAAAGATCTCACGCGCCAAAAATCATCACACGAACCACATCGTGCTTCAAATCCACGGAACGGGATCGCACCTACACCACGCTCCATTCCTCGTGCCTTCACGCTCCACGACGCCTCCATGGCATCCCCGCCTTGTCCACCTCCTCCACGGTCGCGCTCCCGGGGAGAGGGGAAGAGAGGAGAGATAACGGAGGGGGAAAGAGTGAGAACGGTGGTGAGGAGAGAGGAGAGAGGGTGAGGGTTAAAAAGAAAAAGAAAAAAAATATCGAATATTTCTGAAATCTGATTTTCTGGCCCGAAATTCCAAAAAATCAAAAAAATATGAAAAAATAGCCTTTGCGATCCTCGAAATGAGCACAACATATCTGCAGTGTCCCGGAGTCTCAAAACTCAACGGTTTACCCCCCACGGGGTTTCGCAAGCTATACAACGAAAAAATCCAAGTGGATCGCAAAACTCGATTCGGGACCCGCAAAAGCGCTCCGAAAGCTCTCCGATTCTGATCCGAATGATCCAGGGTATTACATCGGCTGCCCAAATGGGCTATTCCCAGAATAGGGTATTACATCGGCCACAACCAACCCCAGAGGTTCATTCCCATGCTTGACCTGCCCACATTGGGCTCGAAAACCGCCGGAACGAATGGGGAATCACCCCCGACCACAACGGCATGCACAAAACTCGATTTAAGGGAATCGATCTGATCTCATGCCCAAAACATGCAATTTCCCCAAAAAGTGATAAACCCCGCTCTCTCGCCCAAAACACTACTTGAAGTGGGGGAAAACACGGAAATGTAGTGTGGGTCCGTCCCCCTACCTTTCACGAAGAAAACTGCCGAGAAAAATGCCACAACGTGCGAGTCGGACCCCATTCACGCGAGCACACCCCACCGCGCCACTGCCTCTAGCTCCTCAAGATCATCCTCGCCGCTCGCCAACCTCGTCGTCCCCCGGTCTCGCCCACCACCGTCATCTGTTGACCGCCGGAGAGGTGGAGGGAGAGAGTGTGAGAATGGGAGAATGAGGGAGAGATGGTGGGGGGGTTATATTGGGTTTTATTTTTTATTTTTGTTATTTCTCCTTTGTTTTGAAAATTCACATTAACCACGGAAATCCCCTAAAAACACAATCTGACACAGAAAAATTCCGGGAAAAAGAAAGGTGGCTCAACTCGCCGCCACGGACCCGAAATGACGCACAAAAGCACCATCCGAGGGTCCAAAAATCTAAAATTAAAGTCTAAAACCCACTAAGACACGATCCAAGACTCACGAAAAAAGATCCGAAAAACCTGGGTCATGACAAGCCATATGCCTATACATTTTTTTTTCTCCAGTGATCGACAGGCTGCAACTGGAGAAAGGGGGGAGTGAGCAAGAGAGGGTAGCGAGATATAGAGAGAGATCGATAGAGACAGGGGGAGTGAGCAAGAGAGGGCCGCGGCAGTCTCCAACGTTGGCAAAAGTGATAGAGAAAGGGGGAAGAGAGGGAGAGAGGGCTGTCCACCACAAGAAAAGGCAGTGTTTCCGACGGACAAGATCCATCGGAAATCTATCTGAAATCCGTTGGAAACAACAGTTCCAAAGAATTTTTGACGGATCTTGTTCGTCGGTTATTTATTGTCGAAAATTTCTGACGGACCCATTTTATGTCAGAATTCCGTCAGAAATGTTGAACCCCCTCCTCATGTATTATGTCTTATGAATTTTGATGATGACTAAATGAATTTATATGAACTGAAAATGAGCTTTGGAAGTGATCACATCACATAAGGATTTGACTTCTAGAAGGCTCAAGAACATCATCTCTAGGGTAAGTGTTTTGATTTGAATTTGGACGAAGAATCTAATTCAGAAGTTATTTTGACAGGACAATCTATATGGCCAAAGATTACCAACGTTCAAGGACGGTTGGTGAGATCAACTTCAACATATTACCTTTTGAATGTGTGGTTTGAAGTTCTTTATTTTGATCTCAAGGATTAAATTGATTTAGGACTCATCTAAGTTTAAATGGTTTGAATTTCATTCCCTCTCATGCTTTAAAAACCATCTTGAACCCCTAGACTTGTTCTTGGACTTAGTGGGTCTTTCACCAATCTTTTGGATGTTCTAAAGTAGGCCTTTCATCTCCAGCTGAAAGGGTCGACCCATTGGGTCGACCCCCAGCTGCAAGGGTCGACCCCAAGGGTCGCCCCCTGGTGATTTATTTTGTGAACCCGGCGGGCTCCTTCACAAGACCTGCAAGGGTCGACCCCAAGGGTCGACCCATTCACTCGAGGGTCGACCCCTGAAAACGCCAGTTGCCAGATTTGTGAAACCAGCAAGGGTTCCTGAGAGGGTCGACCCCAAGGGTCGACCCATGCCGTCTGGCCCTTCTGGCCCCTCACGAGGGTCGACCCCAAGGGTCGACCCTTTCTGGTCTGGGCGGCGCCGTGATTGTGGACTCTTGTCCATGCGAGCTTAATGTCAAACCACACTTGTGTGGCTGTCCCTAAACCACTCCTTAATGAGTGGATCTTGTCCCCTAGACATCCCTTGACCGCCCTTAGCCTATATATCATCCTATTGAGATGAAAACCCTAAGAAATATTCGCATCCTCTGATTTTGGGTTTTTGCTCTAACCCTTGTGAGTGCAGGTCGCAACCAGCAGCCACAACTCTTCTTCCACCTTGTTGTGTGCGTGAAGTGAAGGAAAGAAGAGGGATTCAAGCCTCCAAATCGACATCCTGCTGGTTGGCTGCGTGGAGTTCAAGATCGTACCACATCCGAGCACAATCGTCAAGAACGATCATCGGGCTGCACCAAGTGTTCGACGAAATTCGCTGAAGTGATAGGGGGAGCACCGATCAGGATAAATCACTTTCTAAACTTCTCATTCTGAATCATTTTGTTTGATCTTGAATATTTGTGTAATCATAACTTTCGATTCTTGTGTGTAGTGTTCGTGTTCGGACACACGAACGCGCGTTTGGCTACCAGATCGGAAGCCGTGTGTGTGTGTGTGTGTGTGTGTGTGTGTGTGTGTGTGTGTGTGTGTGTGTGTGTGTGTGTGTGTGTGTGTGTGTGTGTGTGTGTGTGTGTGTGTGTGTGTGTGTGTGTGTGTGTGTGTGTGTGTGTGTGTGCTTGCTGTTCTACACAGCGTGTGTGTGTGATTCACTACATAGTGAAGCCTTAATCCTCCGTGTGAGGGGTGGACGTAGGGGACACGGCAGTGTACCCGAACCACCTAAAAATTCCGTGTGTCAATTGTGGTTTGCTACTTCATTTACTTTTCGAGTGGGCTTCGCGGTGAGGTGAGCATTCACCATTTTCTCTATCAATCACACCCACTTCACACGCATCCACGAGTGTGATCTTGTTCGTGTAAGGCTAGAGGTTGTATGCATAATTAGTATAGAATTCACGCAAGTAGTTTATTTTAATTGGCCATCAATTCACCCCTTCCCTCTTGATTGCCACCCTCCGGGACTCAACAAGAAATTTTCGACGAAATAATAGTAGACGGAAATTCTGTCGATAATTGTCGCAATCTCATTTTTCCGACGGATATATATCCATCCGCGATTTCGTCGTAAAGTTCCGATGTAATTCCCTCCGTCGAAAATACCGTCGGCGATTTTCACCTTAAAATAATAAAAAATATATATTATGTCCGCGATTCCGTCGGAAAGCTCCGACGTAATTCCCTCCGTCGAAAATTCCGTCGGAGATTGTCACCTTAAAATAATTAAAAATATATATTATTTTCGACGGAAATATTATTTCGTCGGTGATTTCGTCGGCATTTTTCGACATATCCGTCGAAAAGTTCCGACGGTAGAAGTTATGTCGAAAATTCCGTCGGAGATTGTCACCTTAAAATAATTAAAAATATATATAATTTCCGATGGAAATAGTCTTTCGTCGGTGATTCCGTCAGAATGTTCTGACGTATACGTCGGAAACTCCGTCGAAAAATATATTTTACTTTTTAAAAAATACATAAAATTTATATAAAAACCTATTTAAATAAAAAAATATAAAACATACATCACAAGTAAAACAAAGGACATACAAGAAACGAAACATAATAACAATTCTCAATTTTATAATAATAAAAAAATTAATAAATACCCTCTACATCCACCATATCCTCATCCTCCCCGTCCTGCTCTTCTCCTCCATCGTCACTCGCTAGAGGATCCTATATGAAAAAAATAATAACATTAAATAAATATTCATAAATAAAAAAATTTACTGAGTAGATAAATTAAATATTTTATTTGAATATATAAATTCAAATCAGATAAATTTTGGACCCCCGAACTTAACTTCTTTGATTTTTGACGGATTTTGTTCATCGGTTATTTATTGTAAGAAATTTCCGACGGACCCATTTTACGTCAAAATTTCGTCGAAAATTTTTGAGGGAATAATAGTAAAGGGAAATTCCATCGGTAATTGTCGCAATCTCGTTTTTCCGACGGATATATATTCGTCCGCGATTCCGTCGTAAAGTTCCGATGTAATTCCCTCTGTCGAAAATTTCGTCGGTGATTGTCTCCTTAAAATAATTAAAAATATATACTATGTCCACGATTCCGTTGGAAAGTTCCGACGTAATTCCCTTCGATTGTCGTCTTAAAATAATTAAAAATATATATTATTTTCGACAGAAATATTATTTCATCGGTGATTCCGTCGGCATTTTCCGACATATCCGTCGAAAATTACGTCAGAAATTTCCGACGGTAGAAGTTACGTCAAAAATTCCGTCGGAGATTGTCGCCTTAAAATAATTAAAAAGATATATAATTTTCGACGGAAACAGTCTTTCGTCGGTGATTCCGTCGGAATGTTCCGACGTATCAGTCGAAAAATGTATTTTACTTTTTTAAAAAAATACATAAAATTTATATAAAAACTTGTTTAAATAAAAAAACATAAAACCTATACATCACAAGTAAAACAAACGCCATACAAGAAACAAAACACAATAACAATTCTTAATTTTATAATAATAAAAAAATAAGAAATACCCTCTACATCCTCCATATCCTCATCCTCCCCGTCCTGCTCTTCTCCTCCATCGCCACTCACTAGAGGATCCAATATGAAAAAAATAATAACATTAAATATGCATTCATAAATAAAAAAAATTATTGACTAGATAAATTAAACATTTTATTTGATTATATAAATTCAAATCAGATAAATTTTGGACCCTCGAACCTAACTTCTTTTATTTTAAACTAAGTTGATTACCACAACGGAAAAAAGAGTTCTGATGGATTTTCGACATATCTTGTTCGGCGGTTATTTATTGTCGATAATTTTCGACAGACCCATTTTACGTCGGAATTCCATCAGAAATTTTTGACGGAATAATAGTAGACGGAAATTCCGTCGGTAATTGTTGCAATCTCATTTTTCTGACGGATATATATCCGTCCGCGATTCTGTCGGAAAGTTCCGACGTAATTCCCTCCGTCGGAATTTCCATCGGCGATTGTCGCCTTAAAATAATTAAAAATATATATTATGTCTGCGATTCTGTCGAAAAGTTCCGACGTAATTCCCTCCGTCGAAAATTCCATCAGCAATTGTCACCTTAAAATAATTAAAAATATGCATTATTTCTGACGAAAATATTATTTCATCGGTGATTCTGTCAGCATTTTCCGACATATCCGTCAAAAATTACGTCGGAAAGTTCCGACGGTAGAAGTTACGTCAAAAATTCCGTCGGAGATTGTCACCTTAAAATAATTAAAGATATATATAATTTTCGACGAAAACAGTCTTTCGTAGGTGATTCCGTCGGAATGTTCCGACGTATCCGTCGGAAACTCCATCGGAGAATGTATTTTACTTTTTTAAAAAAATACATAAAATTTATATAAAAATTGGTTTAAATAAAAAAACATAAAACCTATACATCACAAGTAAAACAAAGGACATACAAGAAATGAAACACAATAACAATTCTCAATTTTATAATAATAAAAAAATCAAGAAATACCCTTCACATCCTCCATATCCTCATCCTGCCCGCCCTGCTCTTCTCCTCCATCGCCACTCGCTAGAGGATCCTATATGAAAAAAATAATAACATTAAATATGCATTCATAAATAAAAAAATTTAATGAATAGAAAAATTAAATATTTTATTTGATTATATAAATTCAAATCAGATAAATTTTGGACCCCCGAACCTAACTTCTTTGATTTTAAACTAAGTGCATTACCACAAGAAAATGCGATGTTTCCGACGGACAAGATCCGTTGGAAATCCATCGGGAACAACAGTTCCGACACATTTCCGACGGATCTTGTTCGTCGGTTATTTATGGTCGGAAATTTTCGACGGACCCATTTTATGTCGGAATTCCGTCGAAAATTTCCGACGGAATAATAGTAGACGGAAATTCTATCGGTAATTGTCGCAATCTCATTTTTCCGACAGATATATATCCGTCCGCGATTCCGTCGGAAATTTTCGACGGAATTCCCTCCGCCAGAAATTCCGTCTGCGATTGTCGCCTTAAAATAATTAAAAATATATATTATGTTCACGATTCCGTCGGAAAGTTCCGACGTAATTCCCTCCGTCGGAAATTCCGTTGGCGATTGTCGCCTAAAAATAATTAAAAATATGTATTATTTTTGACGACAATATTATTTCGTCGGTGGTTCCGTCTGCATTTTCCGACATATCCGTCAAAAATTACGTTGAAAAGTTCCGACGGTAGAAGTTACGTCGAAAATTCCATCGGAGATGGTCGCCTTAAAATATCTAAATATATATATAATTTTCGACGAAAAGAGCCTTTCGTAAGTGATTCCGTCGGAATGTTCTGACGTATTTGTCGGAAACTCGGTCGAAAAATGTATTTTACTTTAAAAAAACATAAAATTTCTATAAAACCTGATTTAAATAAAAACATAAAACCTATACATCACAAGTAAAACAAAGGACATATAAGAAATGAAACACAATAACAATTCTCATTTTTATAATAAAAAAAAAATCAAGAAATACCCTCCGCATCTTCCATATCCTCATCCTCCCCGTCCTGCTCTTCTCCTCCATCGTCACTCGCTAGAGGATCATATATGAAAAAAATAATAACATTAAATATGCATTCATAAATAAAAAAATTTAATGAATAGATAAATTAAATATTTTATTTGATTATATAAATTCAAATCAGATAAATTTTGGACCTCCGAACCTAACTTTGATTTTAAACTAAGTGCAATACCACAAGAAAATGTGGTGTTTCCGACGGATCTTGTCCGTCAGAAATCCGTTGGAAACAACAATTCCGACGGATTTCCGACGGATCTTATTCGTCAGTTATTTATGGTCAGAAATTTTCGACGGACCCATTTTACGTTGGAATTCTGTCAGAAATTTCTGACGAAATAATAGTAGATGGAAATTCCGTCGGTAATTGTCGCAATCTCATTTTTCTAACGAATATATATCCGTCCGCGATTCTGTCAGAAAGTTCTGACGTAATTCCCTCCATCGAAAATTCCGTCGGCCATTGTGGCCTTAAAATAATTAAATATATATTATATGTCCGCGATTCTGTCAGAACGTTTCGACGTAATTCCCTCCGTCAAAAATTCGTCAAAAATTGTCGCCTTAAAATAATGAAATATATATATCATTTTCGAGGGGAATATTATTTCGTCAGTGATTCCGTCAGAAATTGTCACCTTAAAATAATGAAATATATATATAATTTTCGAGGGGAATATTATTTTGTCAGTGATTCTGTCGGCATTTTTGGACATATCCGTCGGATATTACGTCGGAAAGTTCTGACGGTAGAAGTTACGTCAAAAATTCCGTCAGAGATTGTCACCTTAAAATAACAAAAAATATATATAATTTTCGATGGAAACTGTCTTTCATCGGTGATTCTGCCAGAATGTTCCGACGTATCCGCAGGAAACTCCGTCGAAAAATGTATATTACTTTTTTAAAAAAAATACATAAAATTTATATAAAAACATGTTTAAATAAAAAAACATAAAACCGATACATCACAAGCAAAATAACGGACATACAAGAAACGAAACACAATAACAATTCTCAATTTTATAATAAAAAAAATCAAGAATTACCCTCCGCATCCTCCATATCCTCATCGTCCCCACCCTGCTCTTCTCCTCCATCGCCACTCGCTAGAGGATCCTATATGAAAAAAATAATAACATTAAATATGCATTCATGAATAAAAAAATTACTGAGTAGATAAATTAAATACTTTATTTGATTATATAAATTCAAATCAGATAAATTTTGGACCCCCGAACCTAACTTTTTTGATTTTAAACTAAGTGCATTTGAAGAATGCACTTCTGAGTGCCGTGCTCAAACCGGGTATCCGATTTGGATTTCGTCTGCTCTCACAAGTCACTTTTACCTCCCAGGTCATGTTGGAATGATCGGGACGCCGATCAGGCCAGTATTTTACATTTTGAACCCCTAAACCCAACTTCTTTAATTTTAAACTAAGTGCATTTGAAGAATGCACTTCTGAGCACGGGGCTCAAACTAAGTATCCAATTTGGATTCCGTCAGCTCTCACAAGTCACTTTTACCAGCCAAGTCATGTTGGAACGATCGGCATGCCAATCACACTAATATTTTAGATTTTGACCCCCGAACCCAACTTCTTTAATTTTTAATTAAGTGCATTTGAAGAATGCACTTCTGAGCGTCGGGCTCAAACCGGATATCCGATTTGGATTCTGTCAGCTCTCACAAGTCACTTGTATCTCCCAACTCGTGTTGGAACGATCGGCATGCCAAATAGGGTGATATTTTAGATTTTGGACCCCCGAACCTAACTTCTTTTATTTTAAACCAAGTACATTTTAAGAATGCACTTCTGAGTGTCGGGCTCAAACCATGTATCTGATTTTGATTCCGTCAGCTCTCACAAGTCACTTTTACCTCCCAGGTCGTGTTGGAACGATCGGTATGCCAATCAGACCAATATTTTAGATTTTGGATGTCCGAACCCAACTTCTTTAATTTTAAACTAAATGCATTTGAAGAATGCACTTCTGAGCGTCAGGCTCAAACCGGGTATCCGATTTAGATTCCGTCAGCTCTCACAAGTCACTTTTACCTCCCAGGTCGTGTTGGAATGATCGGCATGCCAATCAGACGGATATTTTAGATTTTGGACCCCTGACCCTAACTTCTTTGATTTTAAACTAAGTGCATTTGAAGAATGCACTTCTGAGCGTCGGGCTCAAACCGGGTATCCCATTTAGATTCCGTCAGCTCTCACAAGTCACTTTTACCTCTCAAGTCGTGATGGAACAATTGGCATGCCAATCAGACTGATATTTTAGATTTTGGACCCCTGAACCTAACTTCTTTGATTTTAAACTAAGTGCATTTGAAGAATGCACTTCTAAGCGTCGGGCTCAAACCGAGCATTCGATTTGGATTCCGTCAGCTCTCACAAGTCACTTTTACCTCCCAGGTCGTGTTGGAACAATCCACATGCCGATCAAACTAATATTTTAGATTTTGAACCCCTAATTATCTGAATTATTTTTAACTAAGTTAGTTTTGAAAACTAACTTAGTTTTGAATTCAGTAATTTGACCGTCGGATCCAAACCGGGTATCCGATTTGGATTCTGTCAGCTCTCACAAGTCACTTTTACATCTCAGATCGTGTTGGAACGATCGGCATGCCGATAAGACTAGTATTTTACATTTTAAACCCCCGAATCCCTAATTATCTAAATTGCTAAAAAACTAAGTTAGTTTTGAAAACTTAGTTTTGAATTGAGTAATTTGAGCGCCGGGCTCCAACTGGGTATCCGATTTACATTCCGTCAGCTCTCACAAGTCACGTTTACCTTCCAGATCGTGTTGGAATGATCGACATGCCGACCAGGCTAGTATTTTACATTTTGAACCCCCGAACCCCTAATTATCTGAATTGTTTTGAACTAAGTTAGTTTTGAAAACTAACTTAGTTTTCAATTGAGTAATTTGAGCGCCGAATCCAAATCGGGTATCCGATTTGGATTCCGTGAGCTCTCACAAGTCACTTTTACCTCTCAGATCGTGTTGGAACGATCGGCATGCCAATCAGACTAGTATTTTACATTTTGAACCTCTGAACCCCTAATTATCTAAATTGCTCAAAAACTAAGTTAGTTATGAAAACTTAGTTTTGAATTGAGTAAATTGAGTGAAGAGCATTGAGATCCCCTTCATTAGGGTCCGAGCAATTATTCGAAGTCATATCGGTCATGTATTGACTGTTTTATATTTGGACAAGTGTCCAAGTTGAAAATCATCGTAAACATTTCGATAAAATCGAAGCATTGAACAATTATTTGAAGTCATATCGGTCAGGTATTAACCGTTTTATATTCGGACAAGTGTTCGGGTTGAAAATCATCATAAACGTTCCGGTAAGATCAGAGCATATGTATGCCGGGACACGGCAAGTTCAATAGATGAGGGAGTGGTGGAAATCAATTGAATTCCATCCTAATGGGTAAAATTCCACAACTTCTTGGCCCGACGTGAGGTCATGCAACAGCCATAATGGGGCAATCCCCGAGAGCCGGGCACGCCTTGTAAGGGCATCCTTGGTGTTTCCCCTTACTCGTGGTTAAAGGGAAGAAATCCGGACAATTCGCCATTAAATCTTTTAATGGGGGTATTTTATGAGCTTTTTATCCTTTATGGTATTTTTCTATCATTTTCATAATTTTTTTATTATTGTTATACATGTTACACTCATTAATTATCATTTTTATAGTTTTTTATTTTCATAATTATTTTATCATTATTATACTCTTACATTTATTAATTATCATTTTTATTAGTTCTTTATCATTTTCATAATTATTCTATTATTATACTGTTACATTTATTAATTATCATTTTTATGGTTTTCCTTCTTTTTCCTTCTTTTTTTCTCTTTTTTGTTCATCTTTCGTATGTTCATGCATGGGTGATAAGTAAAGGAAGGGTGATAAATATATGACAGGAGTGACAAATAGCCTGTTAAGGGTGACAAATAGATGCTTTAGGTGACAAATAGATGACAGGGGCAACAAATGGCTTGTTAAGGGTGACAAATATATGTTTTGGGTGACAAATAGATGTTTTGGGGTGACAAATGAGTTCTAAGGGTAAAAAATGGATGATTTGGGCTAACAAATGCACAACAGTGGTGACAAATAGATAGATAAAGATGAAAAATAGATGGTTTGGCTAACAACTGCACAGATTTGGTGACAAATGGGTATCAGGGGTAACATATGGATAACAGAGGTGGGCTGAGTCGACTCCATGCCAAGATGGAGTCGACTCCACCTACACCAGACCCCCCCCTTTTTTTTTGACAAAGGTGGGCTGAGTCGACTCCATACCAAGATGGAGTCGACTCCAGCTACACCGGACCCCCCCCCCCCTTTTTTTTTGCTTACATTAATGGGTTTCCTTATCTCTCTTGAGGCTAGGGGAAGTATGAATTTGACACTTTTTTTTTCAATTTTTTTGGGTTTTTGACACATTTTTTTATCAGTTTCTATTCCCTACATATTTATTATTTAGGTTCCTAAGGGTGACAAAAATTCCAACGGAATAATTTTCAGTCGAAAATACGTCAGAAAATTCTGACGTATTTTTGACAAACTAACAATCCGTCGGAAATAATTTGACACATAGTGACAAATAGGTGACAAATAGATTGTTAAGGGTGACAAATAGGTCGCTAGAGGTGACAAATAGATTGGTAAGGGTGACAAATAGATTTCCGACGTAAACTCTTTCCGTCGGAAATACGTCAAAAAGTTCCGACGTATTTTCGACCAACTTACATTCCGCCGGAAATAATTTGACACATAGCGACAAATAGGATGGTAAGGGTGACAAATAGATTTTCGACGGAAATATTCTCAGTCAGAAATTTTCGACGTATTTCAGACCAACATATTTTCCGTCGGAAATAATTGGACACATAGCGATAAATAGGTGACAAATAGCTTGCTAAGGGCGATAAATAGGTCGCTAAGGGTGACAAATAGGTTGGTAAGGGTGACAAATAAATTTTCGATGGAAAATCTTTCCTTCGAAAATACAACAGAAAGTTCCGATGTATTTTCGACCAACTTACATTTCGTCGGAAATAATTTGACACATGGCGACAAATAGGATGGTAAGGGTGACAAAAAGATTTCCGACAGAAAATTTTTCAGTCGGAATTACGTCGACTATTCTCGACGTATTTCCGACGACCCTATATTCCGTCGAAAATAAGAACATGTGACAAATAGCTTGTTAAGGGTGACAAATAGGTCGCTAAGGGTGACAAATAGGTTGGTAAGGGTGACAAATAAATTTTCGATGGAAAATCTTTTGACACATAGCGACAAATAAGATGGTTAGGGTGACAAATAGATTTTCGACGGAAATATTTTCAGTCGAAATTATGTCGAAAGTTTTCGACGTGTTTTCGACCAACATATTTTTCGTTGGAAATAATTTGACACATTGCAACAAATAAGTGACAAATAGCTTGCTAAGGGTGACAAATAGGTTGGTAAGGGTGACAAATAGATTTCCGATGAAAAATCTTTCTGTCGAAAATACGTCAAAAAGTTCCGACGTATTTCCGACCAACTTACATTCCGTCGAAAATAATTTGACACATAGCAACAAATAGGATGGTAAGGGTGACAAATAGATTTTCGACGAAAAAATTTTCAGTCAGAATTTGTCGGCAATTTTTGATGTATTTCCGACGACCCTATATTCAGTTGTAAATAAGAATGAGTGACAAATGTTGAATTCTAGGTTTTGATGATGTCAATTTACTATGTATTTTTTAGACTGACACTGACTTTTACTCTTGCATAAAATCTGAGTCAGAACATTTCAAGATAAGAACCTTAAAGAGCATGAATCAATTGAAATGAAGAGGCAAAGACAGAGTTGATGCATCGACGCATCTGGTAGACACATCGATGCAACCAGCTTATACACAACATATGCATCGACGCATCCAGCAAATGCCTCGATGCAGTCACACTTCGGAAGAAAGCTTCACAGCGCTAACTAGTTGGATTCAAGAGATGTCTCGATACATCAAGAGTTCAATTGAAGGTCATTCAGGTCAGAATATGAAGTCACTCAGATGGGTTGATGCAACTGGATGCTGCACAGACATTCAGCATAACACTGAAGGTTCTTGCCCCGACACACCAAGAAGATGAACTACCAGAGTATAGTTGAGGTCTACGCATCAGCACGATGCACCGACACATCAAGGCAACTGTGTATATTCTTCAGCAATCTCGTCAACGCATCAGGGCAATGTACAGAGGCACCAGTCAAGCTTCAAATTTTAAAAGGGATCCACTTCGAAGCATCACGGCTATGCATCGATGCATTGAGCGACATGCCACGTCTAAGATCAAAGTTGGATCTAATGCTCCGACACATTAGAGACCAACACAAATTGATTGAATTCTAATGCATCGACCTGTCTGATATGGGCCGTGCTCCATATCATCTATCTGCATGCAAGGATTATTATCTGACTTAGTTGGATGGTTTTAGTATCTTCTGACCTGTTGAAGGTTCAACATGATAAATGGAACATCAGTGAAGGGCAATTTAGCAAAAATTGAGCAGCAAAGAAGATTATGATGCAGGCACGTGACCACTTAAAGGAAGAAACCGTGAGGGCCGTACTGAGTAAGAAACGGCGCGAAAATGCTTAGCACACGTGGCAATTCTCTGAGAATTCTGATTGCTATCAGAATATTCCTCAACCCACGTGGATGAATCAATGATCAGTTGCTGATCTGGATCGCGGAGAGGAGGACTACATCGCTCTGTTCTATAAATTGGAGCGGCCTAGATCAGAAGAAATTGCTGGAAAAATTGCTCAGAGATTGCCACGTCTGAGAACTCCTTCTAAGAGAAAGAAAAAGAGAGAATTCCGTAGAGAGAGGGAGAGAAGTTTGCCCAGCCGATTTTTCATCACAAATATGCTTCGATCTGAAGCTATAGTGTCTTCTTTGCTATTTCGATCGAAGTGTTTCAATTTCTATTTTTGTTTTTCATTTTTCTTCTGTTCTTCACCATTTTGATTTCGATCCATGTTCCCCTCTGAGTAACATTAGAGGAAGGAGTATAACTCCAGTGTCTCCTCTGTGGATTTAGAGGAACAGAGGTCTGCGACCTTTGGTTTGGTGAGTTACTGGGAGCAATTCATTGGGTTCCCTCTTAGTAAAGAGGAAGGGTGTCACCTCCCGAGCGCGGAAGATACCCGGTGGCGCGATGCGTCTATATCAATCGTGTCATTAGTGCGGTAGATTTTTTTTTTTGACGTAACGACAGAGTGCGCATAGGACTATATAACTTATCACTAACTTGAATTTTTAACATAATACCCATGGTCCAAGATGACAATTATACAATTGATCAAAATGGTAATGTCCCGAATTGATCCATAAGGCTACAGATTTTGACAAGTTCCAACCAGCTAAATCATAACTAACCCAAATTAAACCATAAGATTACAAGCCACAACAATAACTGGAAAATACAACGTAGGACACAAGACTAACTGACGGTACACAAATCGGTGACTCTAGCACTCATCACTCGGTATCATTCCCATCCGGGTGGTGGTCGTTATCCAAATTTCTTAAAAAATTGTTAGTGTAGTGCTCCAGAATTTATATATATAATTTTTTAATTTTAAAATAATTTTTTTGGAAATTATAAAGGATTAAATAAATTAATGAAGGTGTTAATGGATTAATAAGTCATTATAAGGCTCAAAAAGGCTAATTAGTTAACCTAGCCTATCTAATAATTATCCAAAAGGTTTACGGACCAAGCCCATCAAGTTTGGCCCACATTCTAGAAGGGTAATTAGCTTATTCACGTATTTTAAAGATAAATACTATTTATATAAGATAATCATGTTGATAAATGAATAAAGGAGTTTGATTAAATTAAAACTCTATATACGTTGAATGTAACGGTCTATCGGGCGACCGCCACAGCCATGTAACGCACCTAGACACGACCGTTACATCCTGCAGATTTCGTAAGGTGAGGAAATTGCAAAAAGATTGGAACTTTGAAATCCTATCTACAAGAGATCGATTTGGGATAGCTTACAACATTGCTAAGGACTCTTAGGGATTAGGTTCTGAAAAATTAAGGACTCTAGAATCGATCTAATCTTCAAATCCTAACCAAAACCCTATAAATAGGACCTAGTTCTGAACTGAGCGACCCTTACTTTTGGCCCGTGAAGAATCAAGGTAAAGAGTCATAATTTCGGGTAAGTTCCTTATAACTTTTTGTTTATAATACATTAGACTAATAGTTCTCCAAATTTCATGCTAGGAGACCAAGCAACCAAGAAGATAGAAGCTTCCAAAGTTGCTGATTCAACCTTAGCAACTCAGGAATCTGAACGCAAGACCCCTGAAGATCCAGAAATTAGGACGTCTAAACGAGGTAATTAATGTTCAATCCTTTATAACTTTTTGTACCCAATAGTCTCATCTCCTTACCCTCAAAATTTCACATCCTTAGGTCAAGAGGATGAGGAAATAGAGCAGATTGAAGTTACTGATTTATCACAAGAAGTACAAGGGTCTAAGGGTAGCACCTAGCATTAAATTCGAAGTTTGAAGGTCTTACAAGAGGTAGGTTATATCATGATTGGCAAAAATAACTTGTTAGGGATAAAAGCCCTCTGATTGTGCTTGATTTTATACATTATAGACTAAGAATTTCATGATTTCATAGTTTAATACTTTCATGCATCTCTTAGCCCTAAATGGAAATTAAAAGGGTATTATCTTGTCTATTCACTAAACCCTTGCATATAGTTGGCCTATGCATCGTTATCATGACTAGGACAGTTGTAATATGTTGATTTCTAGGCATGTTATGTTTTCATAAACCTTTACTTTAGTTTACTGCCAGCAGATTCTCTAACGCACCAACGTAAGACCGTCACATGCATGTAACGGCCATACGATAGACCGTCACATTATGGTGAGGACACGCGTCACACTTTACGACGGAGTACACGGATCTCGCCGGCATCCCTTTGGCTCGGCGACCAGTTGTCAGATTAGCGGAGCTATCATCACTTATTTTATGCTTTGGGCCATGTTGGGCCTTGGTTTAGTCCGTGTGTGGACAATTTTCTTTCAGTCATGGACCTTTTTTTTAGGCCAATTAGGCTTTATTTGTGTTTTGTAGGCTTGCTAGAGGCTAGGGGGGTTATTGGGCCACTTCTTGGTTCACTTCTCTGGCCCACGAAGGGCTGGCCACTTTCCCCCCCCCCCCTGGGCCCACCTTGGGAGGCGCGCCCCACCTAGGGTTAGGGTTGGGGGCGGACCATTCCCCCCCCCCCCCTCTTGGTGGGAGTGGCAGCCGCCCTTTCCCCCTTGCCCTCTCCCTCTTTTGGCCGCCCCCCCCCCCCACCTTTCACTCCTAGAATCTAGGAGATTTGAATGGCCTTCCTCGGTTGTGGCCGCCCCCCCATTTCCTTTCCCCCTTGGCTAGGGTTTAGACCTAGCATTTCCCCATCCCATATAAAAGACCTTGTATTTTCTTTTCAAAAGAATAATGAAGAATTTGATGCTTGAGTGTTCGTGTGGAGTGCCACATTGCGAAAAGGGGCGACCCCTTCTTCTTCCTCCTCCTTGAGGGTGCGACGCCCTCACCTCCTCTCCAGTCCTTGGGTGCGACGCCCAGGGGTAGGAGATCTCCCCCAAGGGATTCCAACGCCAGCAGCCTTCAACCATCGTCCACGGCGACGAGTTCGGTGGAGCGACGGTGCACGCAGGATCGTCTTCCTCTTCCCCGGGCGTCCCTGTGCTGACAGCAGATTTGGTGTCCAGAGATCGGTCCGGTGCGTCCGTTTCCCGGCAGCGTCTCATCCAAGTTTCTTCACGACTTTCGTACCCCTTCCAGTCATCTTTCCAACCCCACCGGCCTTGGCCAAAAATTCCACCCACAGAGAAAGTTGTCTTTACAGACACTTTCGTCGCGCTGTCTGCCTCCCTGACAGTCTCACCTGTGATCCGAGACGACTTGGGTCACCGTTTGCATGCCTCTCCTACCACCAAACACCGCCAGTCCCTTCATAACATTTGTTCCCCTCCCAGTCACGAATCCAACCCCTCTGGCCTCGCCTTCAAACTCCATCGGGGTAAACTTTTGTCTTCAAGCACACTTTTAGTGCGCAATCCTGCGCTACAGTACCCGAGCGGGACTGTCAGCAGAGGGCCTCCAAAGGGGGTACCACTTCCCGTCCTCGGATCGATCCGCAACTTGGTAGGTCGATTCCTCACATCCCACCACACCTCCAGTAATAATCTCGGGCCGGAACTCCTTCTGTACCCTTGCACCATCACCACCCCACCCACGGTCACAGATCAGACTGCCCTGAAGTGCTGTCTGTGCACCCCTGTTGTCACCCCCTTCGCACCCAATTCCTCCACAGGACCCCATCTGCCACCACTGCCCCTGGAGAGCCGCCCCTGTCAGCCTTCCACCAGAGAAGACGCCGCCACAAACGCTGTCCGGACGGCCGTGTACCAGCGCCATCTCTGCCCGCTGTCACAGGGACCAGCCAGCAACCTCTCGTCGGACCGACATCCTCCCTCGAGGCTGTAGCAGCAGCGTGGCCCCTCCATCCGGTCCGGCATCCCAGCAGTGCCCGCGGCGACGTGGACCTCCTCCTCAAAGGCTACTACAGGAGCGATCGGCATTGCGAGGGTCGGCATCCGGCTTCATCCCCGACCTCGGCTGCTGCCCGTCAACCCGTGCGCCGGCCGCCCCGTGTGTAGTTGTGGTTGTAGCCTATTACCTCCCTGCGAGGAGTGGGCCCTTTTGATGTTTGTATTAGTTCTCTCACGTGTGTATCGGGGTGGTTGGACTCGGCCGGGGTTCCTTCCCCACGCTTAGGCGTGGAGGTACGTGTCTCGCTCCCGCCCGTAGTACTTGCTTATCACGTATATGATTGACTGTGCCGCGTGAGTGAGTGTAGGGCCTAGCTAGTTTCATTTGTTACTGCTGGTTGAGAGAGAGAGAGCGGCCTTTTCCCTTGGCCCTAGTCGAGCACCGAGCTCGGACTAGACTCCCGTGTCGTCCAGCGGCTTCTCGCCCGTTGTGACCCCGTCGCGCCTCCCTCCGTGGGACGGCCGTGGTTCGGAGTTCTGTTGAGAGACGCCTCCGCCCGGAGGGAGTTCACGTTAGTCGGTCACACCGGCTTGCCTTGTCTCGTGCGCGTGCTGGTCGCGTTCTTTAGCATCCTAGGTTAACTAGCGAGTCAGTTGTCCCGCATCAAATTTTGGTATCAGAGCTTAGGGAACCAGTTTGTTCTAACAAATTGGGGTCTTAGGTCATTCGAGTCTTTAGGTTGTCTAGGGTGCAATTGAGGCCTTAGAGTTATCTAGGTTGCATTGAGTCTCTTAGTTCATCTAGGTAACCCACCATTGCATTGTAATGTTAGGTTTGTGTCTAGTTAGAGTTTTGTCCTTGTCTCGTTGAGTCTTGCATGTCCAGCTCCGCGCCAACCCCATGGTGGTTCCTCGAGCCCACATGTCAGATTAGTCATCCCTATTGGCCCGATTCGATGCTCTTATGGTACGACCCCTAAGTGTCGCCCCTACCACTCAGTCGTCGGGAGACCCGATCCCTATACCGATGACCGAGTCATTCCAGCGCCCTGTCATGTCCACTGCCATCCTACCTAATGGGATGCATACGGAGATCGACTTCATCAGTAGGGTGTCGTCTAACTGTGTCTCACAAGACATTATTGAGTCACTCTCTAAGACTGGGGAGATTGTTCTCCGTGATGGTTTAGCTTTTATCGAGTTTCAACGGTGGTTTGGCCCCGTTAAATATTTCGATGGCGCTTGGTGCAAGATCAGCACACTTGCTGGTCCATGCATCATTTTAGGGCGAACTTGGTTGGAGGAAAGAAGTGCGACCATCGACCTGGATAGGAGGACCTGCACCTTACACCCATCTCACCTTCCCGGTGAGTTTGTCTTCCATGACGGCGTTACGCCGACCACCTCCATGTCATCACCTGGGTTTGTTCCAGTGAGTTACGAGGCTGAACAGGAGTTGATTGAGGAGTACCTAACTGAGGTTGAGGAGTTAGGGAGTGATCCCCTCCACATCATAGAGGACTCCATTTCCCCTCCCGAGAGAGAGGCTTCACCCTTAGACCCTCATATAGAGACATTCTTACCTTCCGAGGGTGAACTGGTCATTGGTGAGTCTTTAGCTAGCTGGCTAAGGGAGGGTCCACTTCTATATGTCTCCATTCCTTGCTATACACCCATGGGACCAGCCCTCCCAATAATACCCCTTAACTCCTTTCACACCACTTTTCGGTCCTTCTGCTTTCTTGAAAATGTGAAGGACTTCCTTAGGAGTTTAGATTATCAATGGGAGTTGACTTACATGTTGACCTTAGGGTCTGACCAACCCTATAGTCATAGCTTTACACTCCCTGCTTTGGGGTCTATTACCTCGGTCTACACCATAGGACATATCACATCCGAGGTCCTTTTATTATTTCCCATACCCATGGAGGTTGATTTTGTCCCCGCTTATGGTTTCACGGTCCCGAGGGAGGAACCTTGCCTTCCTTGCCTTCCTCATGAGCCTCTTGCCCCATACATGAGAGTGCCTGAAGGTGATTATCGGTACCTGGGCGAATGTCGCACATGGGCAAGTATAGTGAAGGGACCTGTCGGGAGGGGTCATCATTTCTTTGACCCTTTCGATCCCCTCCCTAGTGAGCCTCTCGACCCATATTCTTTTCCCCACCTTGTCGAGGAGGTCCACTATCATACACCACCTAGGCCTTCTAGTCAACACCTCACCTTACCGGCATCCAGATGCCCGAGCTTAGGAGGCCAGGGACACATGTCTCTTCCCCATGTTTCTTCATGTCCACCATCATATAGGGGTTTGTCTCATATAGGGAATGTCATGAGTGAGTTTGGGCAATTTAGTCCCCATGAGTCTACCACATTCCGTAGGACACCCATGCATGATAGATACAACTTTGGTTGTCCTGGTCCTCCCCCTGTTGTCCAATCATGTAGGAGTCATAGGCATGCTAGGTCTGTGTTTGGATGTCCAGGACCACCACTGCATTCACATAGGTATGAATCAACACAGCTAGTTCGGAGTCTGCATCATCACCACCTCGAGGCCAGCAACGCACGTTATAAGGATCTAGCTGATGCGCATCGACGCACCCGTGAGTTCCAAGTGGGAGAGTACGTCATGATCAGGGTTAGACCTGAACGGTTCCCTTCGGGGGCCGTAAAGAAACTCCAGGACCGCGGTGCCGGACCCTTCCGAGTTCTGAGGCGGATTGGGTCTAACGCGTATGAGATTGAGCTGCCAGATGATTATGGGATCAGTTCGACGTTCAACGTCTCTGATCTGGTGGCCTATCGGGATCCAGCAGTGATTCCCAGTGAGCTTCTTGGGCCTCCCCTTCCTGTTGTGAGCGATACACCTTCTGAGAGTCCACCTCCTCCAGCCCCATTACAGAGACGCGAGCACATCGATTGTATACTGGATGAGCAGGTGACCACCACCAGGAGCGGGGCCTACCAGCGCTTCCTAGTGCGTTGGAGAGGGCACCCTGAGACAGACGACACCTGGATCACGCGGGGAGAGCTGGAGCGGATTGACCCGGACTTGCTGGAGCGTTACCTGAGCGACCGTGACCCTTACTCGACGGGGTCGAGTTCTTCCCACCCGGGGAGAATTGGTGAGGACACGCGTCACACTTTACGACGGAGTACACGGATCTCGCCGGCATCCCTTTGGCTCGGCGACCAGTTGGCAGATTAGCGGAGCTATCATCACTTATTTTATGCTTTGGGCCATGTTGGGCCTTGGTTTAGTCCGTGTGTGGACAATTTTCTTTCAGTCATGGACCTTTTTTTTAGGCCAATTAGGCTTTATTTGTGTTTTGTAGGCTTGCTAGAGGCTAGGGGGGTTATTGGGCCACTTCTTGGTTCACTTCTCTGGCCCACGAAGGGCTGGCCACTTTCCCCCCCCCCTGGGCCCACCTTGGGAGGCGCGCCCCACCTAGGGTTAGGGTTGGGGGCGGACCATTCCCCCCCCCCCTCTTGGTGGGAGTGGCAGCCGCCCTTTCCCCCTTGCCCTCTCCCTCTTTTGGCCGCCCCCCCCCCCCACCTTTCACTCCTAGAATCTAGGAGATTTGAATGGCCTTCCTCGGTTGTGGCCGCCCCCCCATTTCCTTTCCCCCTTGGCTAGGGTTTAGACCTAGCATTTCCCCATCCCATATAAAAGACCTTGTATTTTCTTTTCAAAAGAATAATGAAGAATTTGATGCTTGAGTGTTCGTGTGG
This sequence comes from Amorphophallus konjac, assembly GCA_022559845.1. Lineage (NCBI taxonomy): Eukaryota > Viridiplantae > Streptophyta > Magnoliopsida > Alismatales > Araceae > Amorphophallus > Amorphophallus konjac. The sequence continues at coordinate 62,361,182 of CM040125.1, forward strand.
AGTGCCACATTGCGAAAAGGGGCGACCCCTTCTTCTTCCTCCTCCTTGAGGGTGCGACGCCCTCACCTCCTCTCCAGTCCTTGGGTGCGACGCCCAGGGGTAGGAGATCTCCCCCAAGGGATTCCAACGCCAGCAGCCTTCAACCATCGTCCACGGCGACGAGTTCGGTGGAGCGACGGTGCACGCAGGATCGTCTTCCTCTTCCCCGGGCGTCCCTGTGCTGACAGCAGATTTGGTGTCCAGAGATCGGTCCGGTGCGTCCGTTTCCCGGCAGCGTCTCATCCAAGTTTCTTCACGACTTTCGTACCCCTTCCAGTCATCTTTCCAACCCCACCGGCCTTGGCCAAAAATTCCACCCACAGAGAAAGTTGTCTTTACAGACACTTTCGTCGCGCTGTCTGCCTCCCTGACAGTCTCACCTGTGATCCGAGACGACTTGGGTCACCGTTTGCATGCCTCTCCTACCACCAAACACCGCCAGTCCCTTCATAACATTTGTTCCCCTCCCAGTCACGAATCCAACCCCTCTGGCCTCGTCTTCAAACTCCATCGGGGTAAACTTTTGTCTTCAAGCACACTTTTAGTGCGCAATCCTGCGCTACAGTACCCGAGCGGGACTGTCAGCAGAGGGCCTCCAAAGGGGGTACCACTTCCCGTCCTCGGATCGATCCGCAACTTGGTAGGTCGATTCCTCACATACCACCACACCTCCAGTAATAATCTCGGGCCGGAACTCCTTCTGTACCCTTGCGCCATCACCACCCCACCCACGGTCACAGATCAGACTGCCCTGAAGTGCTGTCTGTGCACCCCTGTTGTCACCCCCTTCGCACCCAATTCCTCCACAGGACCCCATCTGCCACCACTGCCCCTGGAGAGCCGCCCCTGTCAGCCTTCCACCAGAGAAGACGCCGCCACAAACGCTGTCCGGACGGCCGTGTACCAGCGCCATCTCTGCCCGCTGTCACAGGGACCAGCCAGCAACCTCTCGTCGGACCGACATCCTCCCTCGAGGCTGTAGCAGCAGCGTGGCCCCTCCATCCGGTCCGGCATCCCAGCAGTGCCCGCGGCGACGTGGACCTCCTCCTCAAAGGCTACTACAGGAGCGATCGGCATTGCGAGGGTCGGCATCCGGCTTCATCCCCGACCTCGGCTGCTGCCCGTCAACCCGTGCGCCGGCCGCCCCGTGTGTAGTTGTGGTTGTAGCCTATTACCTCCCTGCGAGGAGTGGGCCCTTTTGATGTTTGTATTAGTTCTCTCACGTGTGTATCGGGGTGGTTGGACTCGGCCGGGGTTCCTTCCCCACGCTTAGGCGTGGAGGTACGTGTCTCGCTCCCGCCCGTAGTACTTGCTTATCACGTATATGATTGACTGTGCCGCGTGAGTGAGTGTAGGGCCTAGCTAGTTTCATTTGTTACTGCTGGTTGAGAGAGAGAGCGGCCTTTTCCCTTGGCCCTAGTCGAGCACCGAGCTCGGACTAGACTCCCGTGTCGTCCAGCGGCTTCTCGCCCGTTGTGACCCCGTCGCGCCTCCCTCCGTGGGACGGCCGTGGTTCGGAGTTCTGTTGAGAGACGCCTCCGCCCGGAGGGAGTTCACGTTAGTCGGTCACACCGGCTTGCCTTGTCTCGTGCGCGTGCTGGTCGCGTTCTTTAGCATCCTAGGTTAACTAGCGAGTCAGTTGTCCCGCATCACATTATGTTGTGTTTTTATTTGTTCTATTGTCTCTAACGCACCCTAGCAGGAGCGTTACACCACTGTAACGGCCCCTCGATAAACCGTCACAATACTGTAACGCGCCCACCCTAGACCGTCAAGCACTGTGTTCTGTCAGCCCGAGGCAGAATGATAACCAGTTAGAGTTTACTTATAAATAAGCTTAGATGGCTAAGTTTGGACATGTTATCATGACTTCAAGTTTAGTTACTGATTCATAATCAAATTGCATGATTAATGTGTCTTAGGTTATTTTAAGTTATGCTAATTCCATTGGCTAAAACTCTATAGTTTGGTATTCTAAATATTGATTTTTCAAATATTGTATTGACGGAGTTTTCTCATGGTTTCCCATTGTTACACATTCTTTTCCATCTATAGAGTCATTTCTTTAAGTACATGGCGCATATTCCGGTATGTTGTCCATTAGTTCACTTTGCACTATAGGAACATTATTCTTGGACATGAGGGCCTCTCTATTGGATATTCCTTCGAATGGACTAGGAAATCTTGTTTCAAGGCCTCTGTAATTCTCCGCGAGCCTGGGATTCCCACTAGGATGTCGAGTTGGTTGTACCATTAAAGTCCATTGATTAGATTACACTATCGATATTTTTGGTTATCAGTAATGTAACGGCTCTACACTGGACAGTCAAGAGCATCTAACGGCCCAATGTACGACCGTCACATTCAACTGAGTCCGATTTCTTAGTGCTAGATTCAGACTAATGTAACGGCCCAATACTGGAGCGTCACATCATGTAACGGCCCAGTACACGACCGTCACACTACTTGAGTATTTTAACCCAAGGATTGACCAAGGGTTGATATTCCAAGGTTCTAAATAGACTCTTGATGATCTAGAACTTATCATATTTATCAAGGAACCTAATATAACGAATGACAGATAAAGAATGTATCGTTATGCTGCCGATTTATTTCCATAAGCATAGTCTTGCTTAAGTCATTCTTGATTTCTCATGATTCTTATTGAAGCAATCATTTATTGAATTATCGTTATCAAGAACTTGTTGGAATTGTACATTCTTGGCCATACTTTATTGTTCCATGCGTGGAAAAAGCTTGATTTATACTTGAAGATGCGATCGAGCACTGATTGTGTTCAAGGGCTCTATGCTAGTCCCCTCGGCTGATTGTCGGAAACATACTATTATAAACCATGGGGTATGATGCTATTGGCGTCGCATTGCGCTAGGAGTACTTTTTTTTATAAATAAGTGAAAATCCACAACACAATACAGCATGATTGATACTGGACTTTCTTGATATTCCATAGAAATTCATGAGGTACTTGCTCATAAGCAAAAGATACTGGAGTAATGATTATGTGGCTTGCTAGTACATTCTCGTTACATTCTTGTTCATGAAAGGCTATATCATGTTCTTGTTTCATTCTTGCTAGTTCATACTTGCTCTCATTCTATCTTACATGATTGTCTTGTTACCTGGTTTAATCGCATGATTGATCGCATTCGCATGATTCTACCTTATTCTTTAGAGCTAAATTATTAATTACTTTAATGGTACCTTCATGTTGATGCGAAGATACCTACTGGGCAAGTGTGCTCATTACCTATTTCCAATCTTTTCAGGAGATGGAAGTTATTCGAATTCGGATTTGGGTTATACAAGTAGCGGGTCCGAGAGCGAATGAAAGTATTGTCAAGATGAGAGTGAAGACTTAGGAAGTCTAAATTGTTTAGATTGAGTCTATGTAATTTTCCTATTTCTTGAGTCTGATATATCGGAATAAGTTGAATCAATGATTGTGTTTGAGTATTGGATTTGATTATTACGAAATAAAAATCAAGTAGAGTAAACATTGTGCAATTGCATTTATGTGTCTGATTGTCTTGCTCCCTGATCATTCTTGCTTATAAGAGGCTTACCATGCCGGCTGTTCGCGTTTCTCGAGCGAGTCTTCCGCTGTAATAAAGGCTCGGGGCGTGATAGTTAGATTGTAACTTGATGAGCGAATCGCTCAGTAGGAATTACATCTCAAGTTCTAATAGTCTTTAAGTCAATTACATGTTCAATGCAGGTATAATGATGCATGCTGGAAAGAGCAAGATATCAAGAATTGTATAACAAGAATATTGCATGAATTCAAGGTAGCAATAAGATGTATCATTGAGTTACTAGCAAGTAATTTGCACAAGTTCCTTCCAAGAAGGTAAGCAAGTATTTGCACAAGTTTTTCCAAGAAGTAAGCAAGTAATAACGAGCACATGTAATATCAAGTACGTGTAGTGGAATTGGCTATTTCATTCATTTCATTCAAGCAAGTAATTGCCCTTTTTCGGCCCACGCAAGTCAAGTCAAACAAGTCATGTCATGAGAGAGTAAGTGTGGAATGTCTCTAGTCAAGCAAGTCAAGCAAGTACTTCGGTGTAATGCTTAAACACTGTGGTCAATGAACTCCCATGGACACAAGTACTTTCGGGTGCTCCTCTCAGGATCATACCGGGCCCTATATGCACAGCATTTCATGTATTTCTTTCGACATCAACTCTCATTTATAACCAATATAGAATTTCAAGAAGTTTATACATTGTAGGAACAATAAGGTAGATTTTCAGGAATGGAGTTCAAGGACATATCACATGTAAATGATGGATTATGACTAAGCTACTTAAAATGCATGACACATGGGCAAAGTCTTGTGGATTTTGACTCCCGTATTTGAGGGGTTTAAAACTGTAAGGACCAATCTGTGGTCATAGCAGAAGTTTTCAAAATCAGAGCTTTAGGGAGATGACATGGCATTCAAGGGAGATTTAAGGGTTAAGGCTGTTTATTTTAACAGATAAAAAGGCCAAGGACCACCTGATAAGGGCGGGACAGAAGTCCAGAAAGATCTGGACTGCAGGGAATTGGCCCCCAACATGGTGTCTTCTTTTAGAAAAAGGCGCCCTTGCAGAAGGGCGCCCTATCTTAAGTCCATATATATATATATATATTTATCAAAGGAAAATGGCATCCCCTTATAGGTAAAATAGTGCCCTCTCAGAGGGTCTCTGTTCAAAAAGGTTATGTTAAAGTAGAGCCCTCTCAGAGGGTCTCTATTTCAGAACGGCTATGTAATAAATAACAAGTTTAACATGCTGTGTATTTAACAGGATAACATGCTAACATGTTATGTAATTTAACAGGTTTAACAGGCTATGTGATTAACAGGCTATAGAATTAACAACGCTTAATGGCTGCTAGGTAATTAACAAGGTTTGACAGGATATGTAATTTACCAGGCTATGTAATCAACAAGTTTAACAGGCTACATGGGCTATGTGATTAACAGGCAATAGAATTAACAATGCTTAATGATGGCTAGGTAATTAACAAGGTTTGACAAGATATGTAATTTACCAGGCTATGTAATCAACAAGTTTAATAGGCTACATGGGCTATGTAATTAACAGGTTATAGAATTAACAACGCTTAATGACGGCTAGGTAATTAACAAGGTTTGACAGGATATGTAATTTACCAGGCTATGTAATTAACAAGTTTAACAGGCTACATGATGTAACAAGCTTAACAAGGTATGTTAGTATTTATAGGTTTAACATGTCGAATAACATAGTGGAAATGGCGCCCTGGTCAGGGGTGCCCCATTGTGAAATGTCACCCTGGCCAGGGGTGCTCCATTGAATGGCGCCTTGGTCAGGGGCGCCCTTCCCCCTGGGTGCTCCACGAGACACAAAACATTGTTCATGAGGCTAAATTTCACGAAATCTGGAAATGAGGGCATGGTTAGATAGGGAAAAAGCTCAGGATTTCAAAGTCATGCTCATATAGAGGTTTGAAGATTTAGTTTCATAGATATAAATTTCTGAACCATGTGACTATCAATTATAGAACTTGCCTTTCACATCACTATTCATGATTTGTAAAGTGTTCACCGAATCAAGAAGTAGAGGCATAGATAGATAGGGAAAAATAGCAGGATTGCAAGGTCATGCTCATGCAAAATTTTCTTCGGTTTAATTTCATAGATATGAATTCTCTTAAACATGGAGTAATTTTGCAGGAATCAGAATGGCTGAATACATGCATGACGTCCAGGTAATACGTAAGTTAATCCTACTCATGCATGTCACCCTATATTAACTATTAGTTAGGCCAGATCTTGAGAGCACCTATCTTTTGACGTGAATACCGAGATACGTAGGGGAAAGAATAAGAAAACCAACCTTCACTTTCCCTTCTGCAACGCTTCAGCAGTAGAGATTCTCTTCTGCTGAGTAACAGAATGACGACATTCTCTATCTCACATTAGATGGGAAATAGTTATAGGAAAAGAAAGAAAACATAAGGGTCCATTGCCAAGGAACAAGAGGCAATTAGTGCTTCAATTAGTTGTCAGGCAAAAGGGTACATTGCCAGTGAAAACTTCCTATTATTGTGTCAACCCCCTTCTAGAAGAATAGCAGGAGGTGGACGGTAGCCCTCATGGAAATGGCGCCCTCCCATGCAGTTTTTGTTTAAGTGAATAGCGCCCATGCATGTGGGCGCTATATCTTGAGGCCATTTCTTTATTTTATTTTTTTGAAAAGTCAATGTGAATGGCGCCCTGGTCAGGGACGCTATTTAGCTTTGGCTTCTAAGCCCCGTGTGCTGGTTGGTACAATGAGTGTTTAAGTTAGATGTACACATATGTATACATAATCGGTCAGTTGATGGGGTCTTAAGAGAGATATATATATCTATATGTAAACTGTGGGTGTTGGCCCTTCTTGTAGAGTTATTTAAGATTTTTATTTACTTGGGAAAAGGTCTATTTCCCTATCATTTTTATATGGGGTGCTACACCCTCCCCCACTTAAAAGAATTTGGTCTCCAAATTCAACTACATATATGGAGACATAGAGGGGGTAAGTACTTACAGACTAGAATAGCTCCGAAAATAACTCCGGAAATCTTCTTCTCATTGACTCCTCGATTTCCCATGTAACTTCTTGCTCTAAGCATCGATTCCATTAGATTTTTACCATAGGGATCGTTTTGTTCCTTAAAACTCTGACTTCTCGGTCGAGGATCTTCATCGGCTTTTGCTCGTAGGTCAGGGCCTTTTGTATCACTAAATCAGTGTAGTCAATGACATGGAAGGGATCGTTCACGTACTTCTTCAGCATAGAAATATGGAATACATTGTGCACTTATGATAGTTGTGGAGGTAAGGCAATGTGGTAAGCCACCTCGCCCACTCTTTCCAACACTTCAAATGGACCAATAAACCTCGGTGTAAGCTTGCCCTTAACATCGAATCTTCTAATACCTCGGTCGGGAGATACCTTGAAAAAAACATGGTCACCAACTTGAAATTCTAGATCTCTCCTCCTGTTGTCAGCATAAGATTTTTGCCTAGACTGTGCTATCTTTAGCCTTTCTCGAATGAGGTGTATCTTCTTGGTAGAATCTCTTACCATATCTGGGCCTAGAATTTGTTTTTCACGAACTTCATCCCAACATATTAGAGATCGGCAACTCCTGTCATAAAGTGCCTCGAAAGGTGCCATTTGGATACTGGCTTGATAGCTGTTGTTATATGCGAACTCGGCTAGGGGTAAGTGGTCGTGCCAACTTCCGTCGAAGTCTATAATGCATGCCCTCAACATGTCTTCAACAACTTGATTTGTCCTTTCGGTCTGTCTATCTGTCTGGGGGTGGAAAGCGATACTGAAATTGAGTTTCGTCCCTAGAGAGTGTTGTAGACTCTTCCACAAATGAGAGGTAAAGCATGGGTCTCCTTCAGATACAATTGACACCGGGACTCCATGCAACCTAACTATATCTTTGATATACAAGGCAGCAAGGATATCAAATGACCATCGGCTCTTGATGGGCAAGAAATGAGCCGATTTAGTTAAACGGTCGATGATTACCTAAATTCCATCATGTCTGCCCCTAGACTTGGGCAAGCCCATGATAAAGTCCATGCCGATGTCTTCCCACTTCCAATTGGGAATATCTAGCGGATGCAATTTTTCAGCAAGTTTCTGATGTTCCGCCTTCACTTGTTGGCATGTCAGGCAACGAAACACGAAGTCCACTACCTCCCTCTTCATATTAGGCCACCAGAAAGTTCTTTTTAGGTCTCGATACATCTTGGTGGCTCCAGGGTGGATCGTGTACCTTGATGGGTGAGCTTCTTCAAGAACCTTCTTTTTCAACTCAGGACAGTCGGGTACACATTTCCGTTCATGGAATAGCAATTTACCATCGGGTGACAGCTTGAAATCGAGTCTCTCATCCAGCTTGTCCTTTATTTCCACCAGTGCAGGATCTTCTTCTTGTAGCCTCTTAATTTCAAGTAACAAATCTGGATGTAGACTCATATGGGATAGAATAATACACCCGTTCTTCTCGTCTGTATTTATATTGAGCTCAGAGAAATTCTCCAGCAACTTCTATTCTTGAATCATACAGTTGGCCAATATGGCTCTCGGCTTTCGACTAAGGACATCAGCTACAGAATTACCCTTACCAGGATGGTATTGTATAGTGAAGTCGAAATCCTTGAGATATTCGAGCCATCGCCTTTGTCGAATGTTTAGCTCCTTTTAGGAGAATAAATACTTGCGACTTTTGTGATCGGAGTATACAGTGAATTATTCTCCATAGAGATAGTGTCTTCAGATCTTCAAAGCAAATACCACCGCGGCCAGCTCTAAGTCATGCATTCGGTAGTTCTCTTCGTGCTTCTTTAATTACCGGGAAGAGTATGCAATGACTCTTCCATTTTACATCAATACACATCCGAGGCTAATACCAGAAGCATCGGTATATACCTCGTACTTCTCACCTTCAATTGGTAGGGATAAGACTGGAGCAGTGGTTAAGAGATCCTTCAAAGTTTGGAAACTCTTCTCATAGTCTTCATTCCACTCATAGGACAATTCTTTGCGAGTCATTCTGGTAAGAGAAACAGCAATCCTGGAGAAGTCCTTGATGAAACGCCAGTAGTAACCAGCTAGACCCAGGAAGCTTCGAATCTCTGTTGCACTTGTCGGTCATTCCCAATTCTTCACAGCTTCGACCTTTGTGGGACCAACAGAAATTCCGTTCTTCGAGATCACATGGCCCAAGAAGGATACCTCCTCTAGCCAGAACTTACATTTGCTAAATTTGGTATATAATTTATTTTCCCTCAATATTTGTAATGCCTGCTCAAGATGTACTTCATTATCTGCTTCTGTCTTCGAATAGATCAGAATATCATCAATAAAGACCACAATAAATTGGTCTAAGTAGGGCCTGAAGATGTTGTCCATTAACTGCATGAAAGCTGCATGGGCATTTGTTAGTCCGAAAGGCATAACAGTAAATTCGTAATGCCCATACCTGCTTCGGAATACAATTTTATGAATGTCTTCTTCTTTGATCTTCAGTTGGTGGTAACCAGATCGAAGATCAATCTTGGAGAAATATTTAGCTCCGGATAATTGATCGAACAGCTCATCAATTCTAGGCAGCGGGTACTTGTTCTTGATTGTAAGGTGATTTAGCTGCCGATAATCAATGCATAGTCACATCGATCCGTCCTTCTTTTTGACGAATAGCACGGGTGCTCCCCATGGGGAAGTACTTGGCCTGAAGAAACCCTTTTTCAATAACTCCACTAGCTGATCTTTTAGCTCCTTTAGCTCAGCGGGGGACATTCTGTATGGTGCCTTGGGAACAGGACCAGCACCAGGGACAAGGTCGATTGTAAACGACACTTCCCTTTCCGGGGGTAAGCCAGGCAATTCTTCTGGAAAAATATCAGAAAAATCCCAAATTATACGGATGTCTTCAAGTTTAATCTCCTCAACTTCCGTGGCAGTCACAAATTTTATGAAAGTCATACATCCTTTACTTACAAGTTTGCTAGCTTGGAGAGCTGATAAAAGAGGGGATTTATTCTGAGGGCCAGTATAAACTAACTCTAGGTAATCCACAAAAGTTATCTTGCCATTTCGGCAATCTACAGTTGCTTGATACATGGATAACCAGTCAACACCTAGTATGACATCATACCCCTTCATATCAAGGCATATCAGGTCGGCAGGTAGATTGTTTCCTTTAACCATAACCTCACAATTTGGGTAGTGATGCAGGATATTGGACTTGTTCCCGAGAGGTGTAGATATGACTAAATCTAACCATTCGGGTTCTTTAGAATATTCAGTAGTAAATTTCTATGAAATAAATGAATGAGTTGCTCCGGTATCAAATAAAACTTTAGCAATCTTGGAGCAAATAGTTAGTGTACCTTCCACAATTCTGCCTTCTGTTAGTTCGGTCTCTTAGAGAGCTTGTAGACGGCCTTGCTTCTTCACTGGACGCTTCTCATCTTTAGTGGCTTGCTCATTCATCAATGGGCAATCAGGGATTCGATGTTCTCGGCTTCCACATCGGAGACAGGCTCCTAGCTTCCTCCAGCATTCCTCAGTCTCATGGCCGGCTTTGTCACAGTACTTGCAAACTTCCTTAGGAGGTGTGATGGTGGAGAATGGCTTGTCATTCTTCTGGAATTTCTTTCCTTTATAGAATTCCCCTTCATTGTAATATCGCTTCTTGTTGAATGATGCTTTGAAATTTCTCGGGCTTGTGATAAGTTCCTTCTTGTCCCTTCCTCGGATCCTCTCCGATAATTCGATGGCGTCCTCGAGCAACTGCACACGCTGAACCATTTCCGAGTAGACTTGAATGTCCATCGGTGTAAGCTATGCAATGTAATGGGGCCGACGCCCGTTGAGGAACCATCTTGCCTTCATCTTTTCCGTACACACCAAGTGGGGTGCATACCTGGACAATCTTGAGAATTGGGCCTCATACTCGGCCACTTTCAGGGTCTGTTGTTTCAGTGCGGAAAATTCTGCGGCCATCTTCTCCTGAATACGGTCAAGGAAGTACTTGTTTTTGAATGTTCAACAAAGTCATCCCATGTGACATGGTCGTTAGGCAATGTTGCTTCTACGGATTCCCACCAGCCTCGAGCGTCCTGCTCCAGTTGGAATATAGCCAGTAAGACCCTTTCCTCATCCATGCATTGAATTACACAAAAAATTCTGTCAATCTCATTCAACCAGTTTTCAGCATGTTCAGGGTCAGACGAACCCGTGAATCTTGGTGGGTTCATGTTGTGAAAACCTTAGTGGAGATCACCAGCTCCACGGTTAGCTCCGCCTTGCGCCACTTGCTGTAGCGCCTACGTAAGACCTTGCACGGTGCGCTGCATCTCGCGCCATTGTGCTCTTTTAGCGACCATGATCTTACAAGAGAATTTAAGTGTACTAAGTATCATGTTTAATTTATAAGGTCGAATGTCATTATAGAACTTAACCCATGGCTCTACCCATCTTACCAGGTATAAGGTGTAAACCTATCCTTAGAATTGGGTTTCTCCTAGATTTCAATCATGACTTCTAATTTCTGAGGAAATTGAAATCCTAGGCTCTGATACCACGAAGATTGTCACGTCCCGAGCGCGGAAGATACCCGGTGGCGCGACGCGTCTATATCGATCGTGTCATTAGAGCGGTAGATTTTTTTTTGACGTAACGACAGAGTGCGCATAAGACTATATAACTTATCACTAACTTGAATTTTTAACATAATACCCATGGTCCAAGATGACAATTATACAATTAATCAAAATTGTAATGTCCCGAATTGATCCATAGGGCTACAGATTTTGACAAGTTCCAACCAGCTAAATCATAACTAACCCAAATTAAACCATAAGATTACAAGCCTCAACAATAACTGGAAAATACAAGGTAGGACAGAAGACTAGTTGACGGTACATAAATCGGTGACTCTAGCACTCATCACTTGGTATCATTCCCATCCGGGTGGTGGTCGTTATCCAAATTTCTTGAAAAAATGTTGGATTACAACTTGATGAGCGAATCGCTCAGTAGGAATTACATCTCAAGTTCTAACAGTCTTTAAGTCAATTACATGTTCAATGCAGGTATAATGATGCATGTTGGAAAGAGCAAGATATCAAGAATTGTATAACAAGAATATTGCATGAATTCAAGGTAGCAATAAGATGTATCATTGAGTTACTAGCAATTAATTTGCACAAGTTCCTTCCAAGAAGGTAAGCAAGTATTTGCACAAGTTTTTCCAAGAAGTAAGCAAGTAATAACAAGCACATGTAATATCAAGTACGTGTAGTGGAATTGGCTATTTCATTCATTTCATTCAAGCAAGTAATTGCCCTTTTTCGGGCCACGCAAGTCAAATCAAGTAAGTCATGTCATGAGAGAGTAAGTGTGGAATGTCTCTAGTCAAGCAAGTCAAGTAAGTACTTCGGTGCAATGCTTAAACACCGTGGTCAATGAACTCCCATGGGCACAAGTACTTTCGGGTGCTCCTCCCAGGACCAGACCGGGCCCTATATGCACAACATTTCATATATTTCTTTCGACATCCACTCTCATTTATAGCCAATATATAATTTGAAGAAGTTTATACATTGTAGGAACAATAAGGTAGATTTTTAGGAATGGAGTTCAAGGACATATCACATGTAAATTATAGATTATGACTAAGCTACTTAAAATGCGTGACACATGGGTAAAGTCTTGTGGATTTTGACTCCCGTATTTGAGGGGTTTAAAACTGTAAGGACCAATCTGTGGTCATAGCAGAAGTTTTCAAAATCAGAGCTTTAAGGAGATGACATGGCATTCAAGGGGGATTTAAGGGTTAAGGCTGTTTATTTTAACAGATAAAAAGGTCAAGGACCACCTGATAAGGGCGGGACAGAAGTCTAGAAAGATCTGGACTGCAGGGAATTGATGCCCAGCATGGTGTCTTCTTTTAGAAAAAGGCGCCCTTGCAGAAGGGCGCCCTATCTTCAGTCCATATATATACATTTTTTTATCAAAGGAAAATGGCATCCCCTTATAGGTAAAATAGTGCCCTCCCAGAGGGTCTCTGTTCAAAAAGGTTATGTTAAAGTAGAGCCCTCTCAGAGGGTCTCTGTTTCAGAAAGGCTATGTAACAAATAACAGGTTTAACATGCTGTGTATTTTGTTGGAACCCTAGTTTTGATAATGACTTTCTATGAATCATGTTTAGATTAAGGTGTTTAAATCCTTCAATTCTATCTGCTATGTTTGGTTCACTTGGTGCATGTTATTTCATAAGAGAAATCATAGTCAGTGCATGTGGTGTCCTACTAGAGATCTAGCTTGGTGCTAGTCTAGCTTTGTTCTGCATTTCTCGCATAAGTGCTTGCCTCGGTGCAAGTTTCTGTTCACACACACACACTATCGTTCCGCTTCTCCCTCGGTGCATTACTTGTCTCATACATAAAAGGGTCAGTGTATTTCAATGAAGCATGCGCATTTAGGTCCGTGCATATCTTGCCTTTGCATCACACCTCTTGGGGTCGGTGCAAGTTTTTAGGTCCGTGCAATTCTTGTCCAGCACGCACTGTTTAGTTTTGTCATTTAGTGTCAGTGCATTCTTCTTCGCCATCTCGTTGCAGGCTTTCACATAGATAGTATATCGCCATCTCTATGCAAGTTCTGATTTGGACTGGATTTCTTGACTCGGTGCAAGCTCTATCTTGCATCTTTCTTTGTCCGTGCATTCTTCTTCATCATCTCGGTGCAAGTTTTCACTTGGACAGGATATCGACATCTCGGTGCAAGCTTTTGTTCTGCTCATCTTTACCCGACATCTCGGTGCATTTTCTATCTTACACATTTTTAGAGTCGGTGCATCCTCTGTTCTAGACACTTTATAAGACAGTGCATGTCTTCTGTGCATATGGTGTCATACACATTCATGTGTCGGTTCATCTCCCATTTTTTTCCTTATATCAACTCACTGCAATTCATGCCTCTACCATCTCTGAGGCCGGTGCAAACCGCTGATCACCTAGTACTAAGTCAGTGCAATGGTTGACTTACGTACATCTACTCAATGCAGGTTATGCTTACTTTCTCATTACGTCTGTGCAAACTGTGCAAAGTGTTTGACTAATGTCTTGTGTCTCTAAAAAAGTTTTCTTTCCGAGGAGGGGCATGTGATCCAAGGCGGATCATCCTCTAAAAGAATGCCACGTGGAAGGCAACAACGCTCAGATGGTGACACGTGGCTGAGAGCCTTCTGGAAGCATATGGGCGGGAGTTCTTCCTCCACACGCCCAATAAGAGAATATAAGAAGTTGCAGATCGAAGGCAGAAAAAGAAATCAAAAGAAGAGAGAAAAAAAAAAGTAGAAGCTGGTTTTCACAGCCCAGTCCAGAGAGCAAAAAAGAAGGAGAAAGATGTAGAGAGCTTGTGGAAAAAGGAAAAGAGATAGAGAAAGAGGGAGTTCGTGAGAAGAGTATCTGATAAGTCTGTCCATTGGTACTTGGATCAAATCCAGTCCAGTTTGGTCTTGTGTGAGCTATTTTCATCGGATTTCATTGTCAGCCTTCAGTAGCTATTTCCACCGCTTTTATTTCTTATCTTAATTTTTCTGTTCAAGCTGTGTGACAGTAGAGGTTAAGCTGTAATCCTCAGCGGTCAGAGGAGGGATCCTCTGGGTAGCAAGCTGTGTTGCTCAGCTATTTGTAAGCAAGCTGTGAGGCTCAGTGGACGCAAGCTGTATTGCGCAGCGGTTTCAAGTTGTTAGGCAGCAGGAAGCCTCACTCGGTTTGGAGTGAGGGATGGACGTAGGTCTGCAGGCTGCAGACTGAACCATCTAAAAAATTCCTTGTGTTCTGTGTGGTCTGATTGTCTCTTTTGAATCGATAGATGCATAACTAGGCTCGATCAGTTTCGTTTGGCTTTCAAGTTTACAGGTGCACATCAGTCATTCGAGTCTATGATCTGACTTAATCAGGCCATTGAGTTTGGATTAATTGATATCTGTTCGGTCAAATTTTTTGGAGGGATTCATTCACCCCCCCTCTGAATCCTACACGCACCATTGCTACATCCCATCATATTTAACAGGATAACAGGCTAACATGTTATGTAATTTAACAGGTTTAACAGGCTATGCAATTAACAGGCTATAGAATTAACAACGCTTAATGACGGCTAGGTAATTAACAAGGTTTGACAAGATATGTAATTTACCAGGCTATGTAATCAACAAGTTTAACAGGCTACATGGGCTATATGATTAACAGGCTATAGAATTAACAACACTTAATGACGGCTAGGTAATTAACAAGGTTTGAGAGGATATGTGTAGCACCCCGATTTATTAAAGAATAAAAATTTTGAGAAAATTAATAAGAGATTCCTTAAGAAATAAGATAAGTCAAAATTTGACCATTTTATAAAAATCTGGAAAAAAATAGAATCTCATAGTGGATAAAACGTTTAATAAAATTGTCTTCTATGACCAGCCCAAATAAAAATTGTAACCAAGTCGAATTAACAGATTAAGGCCCAAAACCATACTTAGCCTAATCGGACCTTAAAATGCAAAATTCGAGCCCAATACCCGACCATTTAAGCTAAAACCGGATGCAAATGAAAGGCTAAGATTAACTCTTCGTTTCCCCTCTGATTAATCTTCGAAACCCTAACCCTAGGAGGAGTATTTGGCGGCGGAGCAGTGGATAGACTCGGTCTCGCACGAATCTCTCACGTCCACGATGATAGGACTCTATCTTCGCGATTAGGACTCCCTTGACTCAATTGAACCAATAAAAATGACCCTTAGCAACCCTAGAATCGTTTAGTTGTTGTGGCGGCCGGAGAGGATAATGAGGGCATCACACCACATACCCTCTGGCTTGGCACTTCTCTCCCTCCCGGAGGCAGCTAGGGAGCAGCCCTTCTTCAGAAGGAACATTGGTGCTTATCATCCTATTACATCTTCCTATTTTCTTGAGTCATTTTGATGTATTTGCCTATGTTTTGAGTTATGTTACTATGTTATCATGTTATTTACTTATGCTTGTATGTAGGCTAGTGGGCTAATGGGGCTAGTAGTTCTTATTGGGCCATTTCTTTGGTCTGGCCCATGGGCGCCCCTCTCCCCACCCCTTGGTCTTTCGTCATTTGTCCATTCCATGAGGACTTTTTGTAAATTGGGTTTTCCTATATATAGGACCCCAAACCCCCTCTTTTGAGGTTAATGAAGATTTGAATATTGCAAGCATAAGTGCACTCCTCTCTCTCTCTCTCTAGCCTTCACTCTCTCCTTCTCTCTCTCTCACTAAGGGGGCCGACCCCCTCTCTCTCTCTTCCTCCTCCTCTCTCTCTCTCCCTTGGGCGAACCTGCCCTTTCACCTCCCCCTCCCCCTGCCACCTCAGCTGCCACCTCATCCCTCCACCCTTTCATATTCCCAAGACTCATAACTCCCTTCATTACCTCCTCCACCCTAGGCAACTCTTCCCATTCCCCATACACCTCTTCATTCTCCAAGGCAGCCTTTCCTCTCCCCCAAGCAGCCCTCCCTCTTCCCCACACCCTCCATTCATATCCCTAGGGCAAATTAACCCCCCCATACCCCTGCTGGTTGCGCACCCACCACACTAGCCCACCCCCCATTCCCTTGGCCGACCCCCACCACCCCTTTGGATAGCTGCGGACCCTCCACCCTCCTGGACCTCCACCTTCCCTCCTCCACCCCTCTCATCATTCTCCCACATCCCATCCCCCATCTACCATCACCACCAGCCTTCCCCCATAGTTAAAACACCATTCCCTTTAACCAAGCTCCACCACCACCCCTTTGCTTAGCCAAGTCTGCAGGTAGCAGAAGAAGGTTCGTCTTGCAGAAGCTGCCACGGAGCCCAACGGTGTCATCTGAAGACATACCATACCTTTCTGGAAATGTCGTCCAGTTCACTTCGCAGGCGAGGTGGAATCGTCCCGTTCTGAGTTCGTGGCCGACCGGGAGAGTTGTTCTTCCCCAACTGCGCCAGACATCCTCTGTAGAGAGCCTGATCTCGGTTGGAAGCAACTGCATGACCAACGGCAAAGGAATCAGACCGAAGGATCTTCATCAAAGTTCTTCCTTCCCCTGTCCCCGACCAGGAGCCAGAGACAGAACCTCATTCGGCATCCGGGGGCCAGAGTTCCGAATTTTCTCCCTCAGTCGCGCGGGTCTGCCTCCTGCAGTCTGCTGCGACTAGTTCCCACTCGCCGGCATCCCCCTGTCCACCCTGACCTCAGAAGGTGTTTCCGTCAGTTTTTCTGTGTAGAGGCTTCGTCCCCGGTTCCAGCGGCTCTGACTGTTCGTGATTCGGCGTCCAGGAGCGACCGGAGCCACTTCTGCAAGTTGTAGACATAAACAGGGAGCCACCCGCCCCAGAATCTGTTGCTCTGCTCAGACCTCCACTGCAGCCATCGCCGACGACAGAATAAATTGATATAAATCAGAGGCGTTTGGGTTCCTGTTACGAGAAGATCCCCCCTGGGCTTGTCTTCGGCGAAATTCCTGACCGAGATCTACAGGGACTACACCGACTGCCTATCAACATCCATAGCCAGCGGTCCACTTCGGAAGCTGTCCCTCCTCGTGGGCTACTAGCTTATTTCCCTCCTCTTGCCTGGCCGGCTTACCGCCCCTCCCTGCGGGAGGTAGTGTGTGTTGTAATCCATCAATTCCCATCCCCGAGATCACCCTCCTGCGTGAGGTGTAGTGAGTGTACACTTAAACAGGTTCGAAGCTTCATCGGCGCAGTGTGCGGGGAACCCACACTTCCCCGCTCGTCCTCGTCTCCGACCGGGGTTGGTTTCCTCAAACCAACCAGGTGAGCCTCCTGCCCTTGCCTCCTTATACTTGTTTATTTAATATCTGCGAAACATATCGGCCGGTAGGAGAGCGAGTGCCCGATCCCGGCGCCACCTTTCACTGTGGTCACCGTGGCTATAAGTGAGTGAGTGACCCCGTGCCCTTAAGGCATCCGGCCGCCCTTGTTTGTGGGCTTTCAAACCGTCGGGAGGGCTAACTAAAGTGGTGCTGGTCCTCTAACCAGTCAGGGGCTATCTCCATCACCTCGACTCGGCATCACCGGGTCACCACGGGAATCGTGTGCGCACGGTGCGTTGGTAGCTTTAACATATTCTCGGCGCCTTGTAATTGTGATTGTGAATTAGGTCCAAGGAATCAAAGTCTCCACTGCATTTGGTGTCACATCAAGTGGTATCAGAGCCAGGTTTTAGACTTGTCTCTACAAGCCTAGGTCCAAGGGCAATTGCATTTCTATCCCGTGTTGTCATCATTGTGCATGTCCACCCGTAGGGGTACCATATATCGGGCTGATCCTTCTAATTCCAACCCACCTATGGATCCCAATGTGCATGGCAACCAAAACATCCCTAGGGAAGCTCCCCAAACTCCTATGGATCGAATTGAGGCTGCCATCCAAGTCCTCACGGAGCAAATGAATGGAATTTCCACCCGATTAGAGAGATTGGAAGAAGCTAGGGCCCCACCTAGGAACCATGCCCAAAGAGTTCCTCCTCCGCGGGTTGAACATGAGAGGGAAGACCTAGATGATGAGTGGTATCGTGAGCAAGAGAGAGCCCCACGACCTCGATATCATGAGAGGAGACCACGAGAGGATCCGGATGACTTCCTAGTAAGAATGATCAAAGTGGAAGTTCCTAATTTTGATGGGTCTCATAACCCTAGTGCCTATAAAGAATGGGAGCATGGCATGGACCAATACTTTGAATGGTACCCCATGTCCGAGGAGAGAAAGGTTAGGTTGGCCAAGATGCACCTTCTTAAACTAGCCAAGACCTATTGGCTAAAGGTAGAAAGCCAAAGGAGGATCCGGTGTGAGGAACCCATTGACACTTGGATAGACATGAAAGATCAACTTAGAAACAAATATCTCCCCATCTCCTATAGCCAACTTCTTCTTGATGAATGGCAAAGCCTTACCCAAGAGGGAAAGACCGTGGAAGAGTATATTGAAAAATTTGACTCATATCTCCTAAGGTGTGGTGTGGTTGAAGACCCAGCCGTCACTTTATCTCGGTTTAGGAATGGTCTCCTTCTCCACATCAAACGGGAGCTTTTTATGAGGGAAGTGCATAGCTTGGAGATTGCCTATCAAATAGCCCGGGATGTAGAGAGATTTTCTAGGAATCCTAGGTTTGCCCCCCCCAAGGGCCCGGGACCCCGTCCCAACCTACCTCCTCTGCTAAAGACACCTCCTCCCAATGGGGGAACCCTCACTCGGCCCTACCCCCAACCAACCACTCCCACCCCCACTAAGACCACCCCACTCAACCCTCCTCCCCGAAGGGAGGAAGCCTCCAAAGGGAAGACCCCAGGGAGTAGTACGATTAAATGTTTTCAGTGCCATGGTTATGGCCACATAGCCTCCCAATGCCCTTCCAAGGGGATGTCGAGCCCTGTTATTGAGGGCGGACCCACCACATCCCAGGAAACCCATGAGGATACTGTTGAGGAGTACGAGGCTGCTTTAGGGTGGGAAGAGGAATATGAGGAGCAAGTCTTTAAGGAAGGTATAGAAGATGACCTCCACTCCACCCATCTAGGGGTGATCAGGTGCACCCTTACCCAACCTAAAGAGGACGACTGGCGGAGGACTTCCATTTTCCACACCTTCATTAAAATCGGGGACCATGTTAGGAAGGTCATCCTAGACAACGGGAGTTGTGTCAACGCCGTGTCCCCGGACACCGTCAAACTCCTAGGGCTTACCCCAACACCCCACCCCAAACCATACCGTGTGTCATGGATAAACAACCACTCCCTACCCGTCAACACATGTTGTCTTATCCCCATCACCTTCTCATCCTACCAGGGGCAAATATGGTGTGACATCATACCTATGGTTGTAGGAAGCATCCTACTAGGGAGACCTTGGATATGATGTCAATGCTACCATCCAGGGGAAAACAAACACATGCACATTTGAACACGAGGGGAAGACCATTCGCCTCAACCCTTCCCCACCCCGAAAGAAACTACCCCCCAAGGGAATTCTCCCTACACCACCTCAAAACCCAGGGGTCCCAACCCAACCAACAAGTCAACAATCCACCCCTAAGAGCACCATCAAGGGCCTTCACCTCATCACTAGACAAGAACTCGAGGGAGAGGTAGCCCTCGGGACACCCATATGCACTGTAGTCATATGCCTAGGGGAACCCACCCCCTCCAACCCTCATCCTGTGGAGATACACCCTCTCCTAGAAGAATTCAAGGATGTGTTCCCCGAGGAGCTCCCTGATCAACTGTCACCCATGAGGGATGTCCAGCATGCCATTGACCTTGTCCCAGGGGCCACCCTCCCAAACCTTCCCCACTATCGCCTCAATCCCACTGAGCATGCTGAATTGAGGAGGCAAGTGGAGGAACTCATTAGAAAAGGCTTCCTCCATCTTAGCAAAAGTCCTTGTGCTGTCCCAGCCCTCCTCACACCAAAGAAAGATGGGACATGGCGCATGTGTATTGATAGCAGGGCCATCAACAAGATTACCGTCAAATATAGGTTCCCCATACCTAGACTTGACGATATGCTTGATATGCTAGCTGGAGCCACGATTTTTTCAAAGATAGATCTTAAGAGTGGCTACCACCAAGTAAGGATAAGGCTTGGGGATGAATGGAAAATAGCCTTCAAAACCAAAGATGGACTATATGAATGGCTGGTGATGCCTTTTGGGCTCTCTAAAGCCCCAAGCACATTTATGCGCCTTATGACCGAGGTCCTTAGGACCTACATTGGAGTCTTCCTGGTAGTATATTTTGATGACATCCTCATCTACAGCCAATCCAAGGAAGCCCACCTCAGTCATCTAAGGCAAGTTTGCTCCACCCTTAGGAAGGAAAGTCTCTTTGCCAATTTAAGCAAATGTCACTTCATGACCCAATCCATTACCTTCCTTGGGTATGTTGTCTCCACAGAAGGAGTATCCATGGACCCAGAAAAAGTCCAAGCCATCCTCAATTGGCCGGAACCCCACACCCTCCATGAAGTCCGTAGTTTCCATGGGTTAGCCACCTTTTACCGTAGGTTCATCCGAGGGTTCAGCACAGTCACTGCCTCTATCACAGACTGCCTTAAAAAGGGAACCTTTGTATGGACCAAGACAGCTTCTAGGGCTTTCCAAGAACTAAAGGAGAGGATGACCCAAGCCCCAGTTTTATGCCTCCCTGACTTCTCCAAAGTCTTTGAGGTAACTTATGATGCTTCTGGGGTGGGGATTGGCGGGATCCTCAGCCAAGAGGGACATCCTGTGGCTTACTTTAGCGAGAAATTATGTGATGCCCGGATGAAATACTCCACCTATGACAAAGAATTTTACGCTGTGGTGCAATCCCTCCGACATTGGAGACACTACCTCTTGCCCAAAGAGTTTGTCATATTCTCCGACCATGAGGCCCTAAAATACCTCAATTCCCAGCAAAAACTGAATGCCCGGCATGCCCGATGGGTCGAATATATCCAGGTCTACACCTTTGTGATCAAACATAAGGCCGGAAGTGAAAACCGAGCAGCCGATGCTCTGAGTAGGAGGGTTTCCCTACTCACTACCATTCGGGTAGAAGTGGTAGGATTCAACCGGGTTAAGGAAGAGTACTCGGATTGTCCTGATTTTAGGCATGTCCACGCCAAATTGACCACCCATTCACCCCAGGAACATCAGGGTTTCATCCTGGAGGACGGGTTCATCTTCAGAGGACACAAACTTTGCGTACCTAGAACCTCACTGCGCGATCTATTAGTCTGGGAATTACATGCTGGAGGCTTGGCTGGGCACTTTGGGGTTCACAAAACCATTGCCTTAGTAGAAGGGCAATTCTATTGGCCTAGCCTCAAAAGGGATGTGGCCAAAATTGTGGGGCAATGTCGTACTTGTGCAACTGCTAAGCAAGTCAAATAGAACACAGGCCTGTACACCCCTCTACCCGTCCCGGACCGACCATGGCAGGATTTGAGCATGGACTTCGTGTTAGGGCTACCTCGGACCCAAAGGAAGCATGACTCCATTTTTGTCGTAGTGGACCGATTCTCTAAGATGGCCCATTTCATCCCCTGTTCCAAAACCTCAGACGCCTCCCATGTGGCCCACCTATTCTTTGATGAGGTGGTCCGCCTCCATGGCCTACCCAAGACCATTATCTCAGATAGGGATGTCAAATTCACCAGCTACTTCTGGAAGACCCTCTGGCATCTTATGGGGACCCTGCTTAAGTTTTCCACAGCCTACCACCCTCAAACCGATGGACAGACTGAAGTTGTCAATCGGAGCCTAGGGAACCTTCTGCGGTGCCTTGTTGAAGACCGCCCTGGAAATTGGGATCTCATCCTGCCTCAAGACGAGTTTGCCTACAATAATTCCATCAATAGGTCCATAGGCATGAGTCCTTTCGAAGCTGTGCATGGCTACAAGCCCAAGAAGCCAACAGATCTCATTCCCCTACCCCCGCATGCTAGAGTATTCGACACTGCTGAGTCCTTTACACAACACATTAGAGAGTTGCATGAAGAAATTCGTAAAAACATTAACAACAGCAACGAGATTTACAAAAGGTCTGCTGACTCCCACCACCGCCACCAAGAATTCCAGATTGGTGATTTTGTGATGGTGAGAACTGAGAGGTTGTTCCCTGGGAATACTTTAAAGTTGAGATCGCGTGGAGCTGGCCCCTTCCAGGTGCTGAGACGCCTTGGCACCAATGCTTACGTGTTGGACCTCCCTGAAGAGTACGGAGTAAGCCCCACATTCAATGTGGTTGACATGTTGCCCTACAAGGGCCCCACGGTGACACCCGGTGAGGAAATCCAACCTACTCCCTCCTTTGAGAGCGCCCCCACACCCCAGAGAGCTCAACCCCATTTGAGAAACCGGCGCAATGAAGTGGAGCAGATATTAGATGAATAGGTTACCATCACAAGGAGCAAGGCGTATGAGCGCTACCTGGTCAGGTGGAAGGGACGACCACCCTCGGACGATACCTGGGTGAGCCGGGAGGATCTCCAGCAGCTGTCCCCCGATCTCCTAGAGCAGTACCGCAGCAGGGAGGGCCTTTACTCGACAGAGTCGAGCTCTTCGCCGCCCGGGAGAATTGATGAGGGCATCACACCACATACCCTCTGGCTTGGCACTTCTCTCCCTCCCGGAGGCAGCTAGGGAGCAGCCCTTCTTCAGAAGGAACATTGGTGCTTATCATCCTATTACATCTTCCTATTTTCTTGAGTCATTTTGATGTATTTGCCTATGTTTTGAGTCATGTTACTATGTTATCATGTTATTTACTTATGCTTGTATATAGGCTAGTGGGCTAATGGGGCTAGTAGTTCTTATTGGGCCATTTCTTTGGTCTGGCCCATGGGCGCCCCTCTCCCCACCCCTTGGTCTTTCGTCATTTGTCCATTCCATGAGGACTTTTTGTAAATTGGGTTTTCCTAGATATAGGACCCCAAACCCCCTCTTTTAAGGTTAATGAAGATTTGAATATTGCAAGCATAAGTGCACTCCTCTCTCTCTCTCTCTAGCCTTCACTCTCTCCTTCTCTCTCTCTCACTAAGGGGGCCGACCCCCTCTCTCTCTCTTCCTCCTCCTCTCTCTCTCTCCCTTGGGCGAACCTTCCCTTTCACCTCCCCCTCCTTCTGCCACCTCAGCTGCCACCTCATCCCTCCACCCTTTCATATTCCCAATACTCATAACTCCCTTCATTACCTCCTCCACCCTAGGCAACTCTTCCCATTCCCCATACACCTCTTCATTCTCCAAGGCAGCCTTCCCTCTCCCCCAAGCAGCCCTCCCTCTTCCCCACACCCTCCATTCATATCCCTAGGGAAAATTAACCCCCCCATACCCCTGCTGGTTGCGCACCCACCACACTAGCCCACCCCCCATTCCCTTGGCCGACCCCCACCACCCCTTTGGATAGCTGCGGACCCTCCACCCTCCTGGACCTCCACCTTCCCTCCTCCACCCCTCTCATCATTCTCCCACATCCCATCCCCCATCTACCATCACCACCAGCCTTCCCCCATAGTTAAAACACCATTCCCTTTAACCAAGCTCCACCACCACCCCTTTGCTTAGCCAAGTCTGCAGGTAGCAGAAGAAGGTTCGTCTTTCAGAAGCTGCCACGGAGCCCAACGGCATCATCTGAAGACGTACCATACCTTTCTGGAAAGGTCGTCCAGTCCACTTCGCAGGCGAGGTGGAATCGTCCCGTTCCGAGTTCGTGGCCGACCGGGAGAGCTGTTCTTCCCCAACTGCACCAGACATCCTCTGCAGAGAGCCTGATCCCGGTTGGAAGCAACTGCACGACCAATGGCAAAGGAATCAGACTCAAGGCTCTTCATCAAAGTTCTTCCTTCCCCTGTCCCCGACCAGGAGCAAGAGACAGAACCTCATTCGGCATCCGGGGGCCAGAGTTCCGAATTTTCTCCCTCAGTCGCGCGGGTCTGCCTCCTGCAGTCTGCTGCGACCAGTTCCCGCTCGCCGGCGTCCCCCTGTCCACCCCGACCTCAGAAGGTGTTGCCGTCAGTTTTTCTGTGTAGAGGCTTCGTCCCCGGTTCCAGCGGCTCTGACTGTTCATGATTCGGCATCCAGGAGCGACCGGAGCCACTTCTGCAAGTTGCAGACAGAAATAGGGAGCCACCCGCCCCAGAATCTGTTGCTCTGCTCAGACCTCCACTGCAGCCATCACCGACGACAGAATAAATTGATATAAATCAGAGGCGTTTGGGTTCCTGTTACGAGAAGATCCCCCCTGGGCTTGTCATCGGCGAAATTCCTGACCGAGATCTACAGGGACTACACCGACTGCCTATCAACATCCACAGCCAGCGGTCCACTTCGGAAGCGGTCCCTCCTCGTGGGCTACTAGCTTATTTCCCTCCTCTTGCCTGGCCGGCTTACCGCCCCTCCCTGCGGGAGGTAGTGTTTGTTTTAATCCATCAATTCCCATCCCCGAGATCACCCTCCTGCGTGAGGTGTAGTGAGTGTACACTTAAACAGGTTCGAAGTTTCATCGGCGCAGTGTGCGGGGAACCCACACTTCCCCGCTCGCCCTCGTCTCCGACCGGGGTTGGTTTCCTCAAACCAACCAGGTGAGCCTCCTGCCCT
The DNA here is from genome assembly GCA_022559845.1 of Amorphophallus konjac. Taxonomy (NCBI): domain Eukaryota; kingdom Viridiplantae; phylum Streptophyta; class Magnoliopsida; order Alismatales; family Araceae; genus Amorphophallus; species Amorphophallus konjac. Next base: position 62,385,950 of record CM040125.1, read on the forward strand.
TGCCTCCTTATACTTGTTTATTTAATATCTGCGAAACATATCGGCCGGTAGGAGAGCGAGTGCCCGATCCCGGCGCCACCTTTCAGTGTGGTCACCGTGGCTATAAGTGAGTGAGTGACCCCGTGCCCTTAAGGCATCCGGCCGCCCTTGTTTGTGGGCTTTCAAACCTTCGGGAGGGCTAACTAAAGTGGTGCTGGTCCTCTAACCAGTCAGGGGCTATCTCCATCACCTCGACTCGGCATCACCGGGTCACCACGAGAATCGTGTGCGCACGGTGCGTTGGTAGCTTTAACATATTCTCGGCGCCTTGTAATTGTGATTGCGAATTAGGTCCAAGGAATCAAAGTCTCCACTGCATTTGGTGTCACATCAGAGGAGCTCGATCGAGGGAGAATTCCGGCGATCTTTGGCGGTGTGTACATAGTGCGTCGACATCCCTCTTCTTCCTTCATCCTTCGAATAAGGTAGGTGATAGCAAGCCAAACCCTAAGTATGATACATCAAAAGAAGTGTTGTTCTGTCCTCGTTCGATTGGTCTAGAAAGCCCCAATTTTAATCTAGTATCATGTTAGTATTTCGAGGTTTAGTGGAAGCATGCTAGAACTAGGGTTAACATTGTTCCATCTTAATGTACGTAGGGATTCCAGGCACTAAACACGAAATTGATCATGCTATCTTGTAAAACTTTTCATGCTCATTCTTTTGACTATAAAAGCCCTAATTTTTATGCCTTGTATCATGCATATTTAGTTCCTATTGCTAACCCTAGCCAACCCCGTCGGCGACGGGCAAGGCAAAGGGGTGGCGGATTGAGTTGGTTTGCGCGGCCTCACGATAGACCGCCCATCCATGTCAAGTGGCTAGTTCCTGATCGTTCATGTATTGTACTTTAGATCGGTTTCATAGTTTGCTAGGTTTAACCCTAACCGCCCTGTCATTAGGCGGCCTATTCCAGACCGTGCATGTTTCCCCAGCGGCACATTACAGACTGCTCCACCCTGACAGGCCTTCTGACCTGGAAGGAGATGAACGGCCTGTCGTGCGACCGCCGAGGCCGTGAGCGGCTCAGACAGAACCGCCCAATTGTACAGAACTGCTTGTTTTCCTTTTTAGCATGATTTAACTTAGTAGAATTTGGCTAATGATAGGTTAATAACCCATAAGAAAAAGGAACATATGTGAGAATATATTTCATAATGTTTGACTATTCTTTCATCATAGCCTTAATTTATTTCAATATGTTAATTTAACCATGATTTCATGCTATTAGGTTTGTTTGACAGTCGTTCTACTCCGGTAGGATTGACTGACCGCCATACTGATTTCTGATGATTTGATAGCCTCATTTCCTTGTAATGATTGGGACTCTTCACCGGATATTCCTTCCGTCAGACTAGGACCTTCATTACGGGACCTCCGTAAGCCCCCGTGAGCCTGGGATTCCAACTAGGACGCCGAGCAGGTTGTACCACCAAAGCCTGAACCTGTGTACAGGATCGAATCGCTTGGATTATCATGTTGTGAGTCACGGCTCAACTTGGACCCCCCTGAGGTTTGGGCGGCCCGACAGGGAGCGTCTGGCTCACTGGGCGGCCCGTTAAGAATTGTGCAACTCTGGCCAAGTGCCACTTACCTTGGTCGATTAACCTTGTTCTATCTTTGACCAAATTATGTTTGGATCAACCCGATAAGCCCTAGGCTGACCAAGTGGACAGTGGGCTGGACCTGGTTCAGTTCTGCCCCACTTATGACAGCCCGAAGCCCATTTGGGTAGATTTCTAATTCCTTGTGCTAAGTTCTGTTGATGATGTGACACAACCCCTTGGAGGTGGCAGCCACTTGACCAATGCACCTTGGACCAATATTCGCAAGCAAGCAATCGATCGGCGAACCCACTCTAGCGGACTCACCCGTGTAGTGCACACTCGGATCCGTAGATGGACCGGCGATAGTGGAGAGGGTCCGAGGAGGGACCTCGCCTTTCCGGGGATTTGACTAGCTTGGGCTGAACCCCTAAAGACCTGGGATTCCCAATTCCGTGGGCAGCCAGCACGCCAAGGGCGTGGGTTGTAGGGTCGCACTCTCAACTCACTCCGCGGTGGTCACACAATTCAATGGAGTTTGAGATCGGGCGCTCACCTCACCGCCGACGGGCAACTAGAAACGATACTAAGACAAGCAAAAGTAAAACCAGCAGAGGAAGTGACCAGAAGCTCACCTGATCGGCGTGAGGACGTCGATCCTGGCCGGAGATGAGGGCGAGCGGGGAAGCGTGGGCTACCCGCACGCCGTGCCGATGACGCTTCGGCCACTTACCTGCTAGTACAATCACTACGCCCTCACAGAGGGGGTGGACTAGGGGTGGGGATGATTAATTACAATCAAAACTACCTCCACGCAGGGAGGGGCGGTCAGCCGGCCAGGCAAGATCGGACGGAGAGCTAAAGGAGTCGCCGAAAGAGGACTTCGCCGATTCTGCCCGCTTCTGGAACTGCCAGATAGGTACTCGTTGTTGGCGCTGCCACGGGTTCTCCCGAACTTGGAATTCATCGAAACCAGTGCTCAATCTTCACTGACTGATCCGGGAGGGCTTCTGAATTTTCTTGTGGGTTCGAGTCATCATTGACGGCTGGGGCAGGTGCTGGACCGGTGCTGCTCTGTTATGGCTCTGACTAGTCCCAGGGCACTGCAGCAGGTTGACAAACTTGCCACGAACTCCCCCGAGATCCGAATGATGCAGGACCAGAACAGACGCGAGCGTGAACGAGTCTTCTTCGATCCACAACCAAGAAGAGCACCAGATGAGGTCGGAGTAGAGAGAACCAGCCCAAAGAGTGGGGGGGTATCAGGACTGTCTCTGACTGGCCAGACCTGCGTACCTGAGGGAAAATAATTGGAACGGGGTACTCCGAACTCCAAATGAGGCTCCGCTTATTTTGATGGATAGGGGACTGGCAAAGGTTCGTCCCGGTCAAATGGTGCGCCAAGGGGAGCCGGGGTGTGGTTGCAGCAGCTTCTGAGCTGAGACTCTGGTCTCTGCTCAGGTGCCGGATGCGCAGTCGGGCAAGAACGGACGTCGCGGATGGCTCCAACCTCGGAATGAGGCGGGATTACCTCGCCTGCGAAGCCGACTGGAAGAGCTTTCCGGAAATATATGATACACCTCCAGAAGATGTGCGGTGAAGACGTGGATGCCTCTGCAACTCGACCCTTGACTGCTGCCTGCGAACTGAGATGAATCGGGTGATGATAGGTGATGGGAAACGGGGTAGATGGGATGGGAGATGGGGTGGATGGGTGTGGGGGCGACCCCGGGCTGTGTGGGGGTCTGGTAGAAGGTGATCCAAGGTGTGGGAGGGGCAGAATGGGGGCTGGAAGATGGTCTAGCAGGTGGAGGAAGGGGGAGCTGCGAATTTGGGTTGGGAAGGAGAGAGGGAAGGAGAGATCTCTCCCAAGGTTGGAATGTGACTTAATGGGGGTTGTTAATGGGGGTCTTGGGGATGGGAAGGGGTGTGTTGGGAGATGGAGAGGGGTGTTGGGGAAGGAAAGGGGTGGCTTGGGGAAAGGAATGGTTGCTTGGGGAAGAGGAAGGGTTGCTTGGGAGAATGGAGAGGTGCCTAGGAGAGGGGAATTGAATGAGTGTATGGGGAAAGGGGAGGGGTCTTAATGAGAGGTGAATGGGGAGGAGAGAGAGAAAATTTTGAAATTGGGGGTGGGGAGGAGAGAGAATGGGGTTCGCCCCCTTTAGAGAGAGAGGAGAGTAGAGAGAGGGAAATCCACCCCTTAGAGAGAGAGAGAGAGAGAGATTCTCACAATTGTAGTGGAATTTCAAATTTTCTTTCAATCATTCATTAGTTCCAAATGGTGGGAGTGGGGTCCTATTTATAGGATTCCCACAATTTAACATAAGTCCCTGACTTTTGGACTACTAACAAGAAACCAAGGGAAAGGGGGGGTGCCCATGGGCCTAGCCCATAGAATTGGGCCCATTAACCTATCAAACTAACATAATGACTCAAGACTTAGCTAATGACTCACTTAACCTAGATATTTGACTCAATAAAAGGGAAATTACATAATTTATGACTCAAGAAAATATAAAAATTACATGCCATGATTAAGACAAATGCAGCGAACATGACGTCACATAGCTGGAAAGCAACGGGACCCTCGAAAAAAATGAGGAGTGGTAGGAGATGTCCCCATCATACCCCCGGGGTGCGGAGAACTCGACTCCGTCGAGTATGGGTCCACCGGGGTAGTGGTCCTCCAAAGTAGCTCTGGGCGAACCATGACCTCCAAACTCAACCCTGCGTCCGCAACCAGGGGATGGTCCTTCATCCTCTCACGGTGGCTTGGGCACACTCTCTTACTGGCGATGGTACCCTGCTTGCCTAGTATTGCCTCCGTGTGCACACGTCGGACTCTTAGGCTGATATGTGGTGGCTCTCCGAGGGTATCACTCACAAAGGTGGGGGTAGGCTCAAGGTGCTCACTGGGTTCCACCGCGGTGCCCATATAGGGTGCAAGATCTGCCATGTGGGAAATGGGGGTGAATCCCAAAACCCATTAGTAAGTCCAACCCGTTAGCCGGGTTGCCAAAGCCACTCGACACTTGGGAAGGTCCAAGTCCTCGTGCCCTCGAATTGGAGGTGACCCTAGGGTAGAGCCACTCCTATGCCATCATCACCAGATCACCTACTTGGAATTCCAAGTGGCGCTTGCAAGCTCTAGTCCGCTCTTTGTGAATCTCACCGCTCATTGCTAGATGCTTGCGTGAATGCGTATGCCATGCACTATGATGCGGTGTGGGTGTGAAAAGCTTGGTGTGTAAAGGTGGACCGGGGCAACCATAAATTGACCTATCATGCTTTGATGCCATGTGGACCTTGATGAACTTGGGTGGACCGGGGCAGCCACAAGTGGCCCTATCATGCATGGACTTCATAACAATGGTTGGAGGGCCGGGACATCCGTAGGGGAATCTATTGCGTATGGGTATAGCAAATGCCGGGGGTCCCGGACATCCGTGAATGCTCCTACTATGCTTAAGACCCATGATGAATGAAGGTGGACCATTACATCCGAATATGGACCACTTATGCTTCCTACTTGGCATGTGGGTGATATGAATGAATGGACCCAACATAGTGTTCATGCCGAGTGCTGTTGTATGCCAAGACTTATGCACTTTTGTACCAAAGATGTCTCCTATGTGTGGGCTTTTGGACTTCCATTGGAATGGATCAAAGGGGTCTAGGAAGGTGGATATCATGAAGTGGGGCACTTCCTCGATCACTAAGTGTATATTGCCCCAAGTCATGGCTTTCATGGTGTAACCTGAGTCTTGGGAGAGATGGGCTTGGTCCAACATAGCGGGTGAGGGTAGAAAAAGGTCGATGATAAGTGATGTGGGTGGACCACATGGGTTCCCGGGTTCCCATTGGGAGGGGTCAAAAGGATCGACATAAGTGTACCTGGGGGAAAGGAGCTCTATGTTTATCTCAACATCCTCAAGGTCCTTACAATATGGTGGTGGATCCTCCTCCTCTAGTAGAATGATTGGGCCAAAGTTTTTGGTGGGCGGGTTTAGGAAGGGATCATAGGGGTCATAGTAAGGGTCACCTAGGGAGAGTAACTCTAGGTCCTCATGGTCCTCACATAGTGGTGAGTCATCCTCAAGGTCCTCACAGTATGGTGGTGGATCCTCCTCCTCTAGTAGAATGATTAGGCCAAAGTTTTTGGGAGATGGGTTGAGGATGTCCTCTATGGTGGGAGGTGGATCCGGATTGGCATCCATCTCCACTTGGGTATGTGTGTGGGCCACAACTTCCAAGGATAATGGGGTAGGAAAGTCTATGGTGGGTGGAGTGATAATGGTCGGTGCATGGTACTCTCGGGGTGGTGAACATGGGTGGACTTGGGTTGGGCTTGGTCGGGGAAGTTCTTGGGTTGGAGTTGGGGTCGGGGGTGGAAGATCGGTTGGTTGAAGAGGTTTGGATTGTGGTGCGTGGATCTTTCTAAGATCGGCCCTCATTTCATCCCAAGATTCAATGGGTGCTTCCCCTTTGGCTTCTCTCAAACCTACAATGTTCTCCCATTCTTTCCTTGCTTGGCGCCAGAGCAAACTCTTGGCATAGTTGACTTGGATAGGCCCTGACAGGGTAAACCTCCAAAAGTGTCAGTCTATGGACTTCTCCCATTCTAGATATATGCTAGGGCGGGATCCATCAAACACAAAGGCTTCTAATGGGCCTAAGAGTGGCGAATATGCCAAGTATGAGGTAGTCATGATGGTGGACAAGGGTGATGCATGCAATGGCCCTAGGATAAGACTTAGTAGACACAAGTCTAGAACTTGCTCTGATACCAAATTGATGTGACACAACCCCTTGGAGGTGGCAGCCACTTGACCAATGCACCTTGGACCAATATTCGCAAGCAAGCAATCGATCGGCGAACCCACTCTAGCGGACTCACCCGTGTAGCGCACACTCGGATCCGTAGATGGACCGGCAATAGTGGAGAGGGTCCGAGGAGGGACCGCACCTTTCCGGGGATTTGACTAGCTTGGGCTGAACCCCTAAGGGCCTGGGATTCCCAATTCCGTGGGCAGCCAGCACGCCAAGGGCGTGGGTTGTAGAGTCGCACTATCAACTCACTCCGCGGTGGTCACACAATTCAATGGAGTTTGAGATCGGGCGCTCACCTCACCGCCGACGGGCAACTAGAAACGATACTAAGACAAGCAAAAGTAAAACCAGCAGAGGAAGTGACCAGAAGCTCACCTGATCGGCATGAGGATGTCGATCCCGGCCGGAGACGAGGGCGAGCGGGGAAGCGTGGGCTACCCGCACGCCGCGCCGATGACGCTTCGGCCGCTTACCTGCTAGTACAATCACTACGCCCTCACAGAGGGGGTGGACTAGGGGTGGGGATGATTAATTACAATCAAAACTACCTCCACGCAGGGAGGGGTGGTCAGCCGGCCAGGCAAGATCGGACGGAGAGCTAAAGGAGTTGCCGAAAGAGGACTTCGCCGATTCTACCCACTTCTGGAACTGCCTGATAGGTACTCGCTGTTGGCGCTGCCACGGGTTCTCCCAAACTTGGAATTCATCGAAACCAGCACTCAATCTTCACTGACTGATCCGGGAGGGCAGCTGAATTTTCTTGTGGGTTCGAGTCATCATTGACGGCCGAGGCAGGCACTGGACCGGTGCTGCTCTGTTCTGGCTCTGACTGGTCCCAGGGTACTACAGCAGGTTGACAAACTCGCCACGAACTCCCCCGAGATCTGAATGATGCGGGACCAGAACGGACGCAAGCGTGAACGAGTCTTCTTCGATCCACAACCAAGAAGAGCACCAGAGGAGGTCGGAGTCGAGAGAACCAGCCCGAAGAGTGGGGGGGTATCAGTACTGTCTCTGACTAGCCAGACCTGCGTACCTGAGGGAAAATAATTGGAACGGGGTACTCCGAACTCCAAACGAGGCTCCGCTTATTTTGATGGATAGGGGACTGGTAGAGGTTCATCCTGGTCCAATGGTGCGCCAAGGGGAGCCGGGGTGTGGTTGCAGCAGCTTCTGAACTAAGGCTCTGGTCTCTGCTCAGGTGCCGGATGCGCAGTCGGGCAAGAACGGACGTCGCAGATGGCTCCAACCTCGGAATGAGGCGGGATCACCTCGCCTGCGAAGCCGACTGGAAGAGCTTTCCAGAAATATATGATACACCTCCAGAAGATGTGCGGTGAAGATGTGGATGTCTCTGCAACTCGACCCTTGACTGCTGCCTGTGAACTGAGATGAACCGGGTGATGATAGGTGATGGGAAACGGGGTAGATGGGATGGGAGATGCGGTGGATGGGTGTGGGGGCGACCCCGGGATGTGTGGGGGTCTGGTAGAAGGTGATCCAAGGTGTGGGAGGGGCAGAATGGGGGCTGGAAGATGGTCTAGCAGGTGGAGGAAGGGGGAGCTGCGAATTTGGGTTGGGAAGGAGAGAGGGAAGGAGAGATCTCTCCCAAGGTTGGAATGTGACTTAATGGGGGTTGTTAATGGGGGTCTTGGGGATGGGAAGGGGTGTGTTGGGAGATGGAGAGGGGTGTTGGGGAAGGGAAGGGGTGGCTTGGGGAAAGGAATGGTTGCTTGGGGAAGAGGAAGGGTTGCTTGGGAGAATGGAGAGGTGCCTAGGAGAGGGGAATTCCACCTAGGGGTTGGAGGGAAATTGAATGAGTGTATGGGGAAGGGGGAGGGGTCTTAATGAGAGGTGAATGGGGAGGAGAGAGAGAGAATTTCAAAATTGGGGGTGGGGAGGAGAGAGAATGGGGTTTGCCCCCTTTAGAGAGAGAGAAGAGAGAGAGAGAGGGGAATCCACCCCTTAGAGAGAGAGAGAGAGAGATTCTCATAATTGTAGTGGAATTTCAAATTTTCTTTCAATCATTCATTAGTTCCAAATGGTGGGAGTGGGGTCCTATTTATAGGATTCCCACAATTTAACATAAGTCCCTAACTTTTGTACTACTAACAAGAAACCAAGGGAAGGGGGGTGCCCATGGGCCTAGCCCATAGAATTGGGCCCATTAACCTTTCAAACTAACATAATGACTCAAGACTTAGCTAATGACTCACTTAACCTAGATACTTGACTCAATAAAAGGGAAATTACATAATTTATGACTCAAGAAAATATAAAAATTACATGCCATGATTAAGAAAAATGCAGCGAACATGATGACGCATAGCTGGCAAGCAACGGGACCCTCGAAAAAAATGAGTGGTAGGAGATGTCCCCATCAGTTGAACTGACTAATTTTAACCGCCCACTTCATAGAGCGGATCTTATTGGACCGTCCATCTATTGAGCGGCCCCATAAGGCCCGTTTATTTTGTTCTTGGGCTCCCAGCTCTGCTAGCCTTGAGCGGTCCATTATTGACCATCCAATTCTTTGAACGGCTCGACATGGACCATGTACCCTTGACTTCGGTGAGGCTGATCCTTAGCCCATTTCTGTCCTGAACGGTCCAGTATCGACCGTGTATTTGTTGAGCGGCCTACTGTAAACCGCTTATCATCCAGAAGTGATTTTCCATGATTATTCGTGTTTGAACCCAAGGACCTGATTGGTTCTTGATAACTTGAATTTCTAGTCTAAATATCTCTTCAACTTATCCTTGGGATCCTCCGAGGTAAGTTATACCTTGACATTATTGGCCATTTAACTTGATTAATGTCTAGACATAACTTGGGATCTTGGATCCAACAAATCAATGTCAACGCATCATAAGGGCCCGGTCTGGTCTTGGGAGGAGCGCCCGAAAAGTACTTGTGTCCCGGGGAGTTTGAATGACATGGTGAGACATTGCACCGAGTGCATGACTATCGTGATGTCTACGACCATAATCTATTACTTGAAGTTTTCTTGACTTGGTTAGTTCTTGCTTGATTGGCCAATTTCCAGTTATATCTTGATTTTGCCTTCGTTCGATTATCTTGTTGTCATATTATCATTTCATTTCGTTCTTTATTTTTGCGCTTAAAAATGCAATTTAATTGGTTAATCACTTAAATTTGCCTGTTATTACCTACTGAGCGTTCGCTCACCCAGTTTTCTCCCCTTTTTCAGGTAGCTCAGGAGAGGATTCACAGACTGATGGGGATGGGCAAGAGTGATGGCCTTGGAGCGAGCCAGTTTGAAGCCTGTGGATCTAGTCGTAGTATTTGTGTCTATTTATGTTGTGAGAGGATTGTAATTTGAATTCAACAATGTAATAATGTTAAGTGGATGTTGTCGAAAGATTGTTTTAGGAAGTTTATGTGATTGGAATCCGGATTATTTAATTGTTAGCTAATGAATGGAGTTGTGTGTTGTTGATCTCTTAGCTTTAGCACATCATGTCTATAAATCAACATATTATTATTACTTGTTTCTACTACCAGTCCCGATATTCCGCGTCGGGGCATGACAGTTAGGTGGTATCAGAGCCTAGGTTTCTAATATTCCTAGGTTTTCTAAGTTCTAGGATTCTAAGTGATGTCGTAGAACCTACAACCTTGCTATATGTCTAAGAATCCAACCTAGTGAAAATTGGGTAGAGACTTGGGTTGATTTAATAAACAAATTCTAAACTATTCCTTCTAAATGATCCTAAAATAATTTATTCTACGTGTAGGATATTCTAATGGCAGCTAAACGTGCGGAATGGCGAGATATGTAGCGAACAGTTCAAGGACTCACTCGGGCCTTGTAGCAAGTGGCCCAAGGTGGAGCGGCAAATCATGGAGCTGGCGAACTTCACCAGAATTTCCGTGGGATGAATCCCCCGCGTTTTGGAGTCTCGACTGCCCCCGATGAAGCCGAGCACTGGTTGAAGGAGATGGAGAGGATCTTCGAAGTGATGCGTTGTAGTGACCAGTAGCGTGTTCTTCTAACGACTTTCCAGCTAGAACGTGATGCGAGAACATGGTGGGATGCAGTAAAGGTGACCCTCGGTGACAGGCAAATCTCGTGGAAGGAGTTTGAAGAATTCTTTAACAGTAAATATTTTTTCGACAGAGTCCAAGAAAAGAAAGCCGCTGAGTTTGCTGCTCTGAAGCAGCGGAGTTTATCTGTGGCAGAGTATGAAGCTCAATTCTCTTGACTTTCTCATTACGCCACTCACTTGATATCCACGGAGAAGATGAAGGCCAAGCGTTTCCTAAATGGGCTGAAGTTACATTATATTACTCAATTGGTGCCAATGGAAATTCAGACATATGCGGAGATGGTAAGGAAAGCTCAAGTTTTGGAAGACACCTTGGAGATGACAAAGAGAATCCGTGGGAAGAATGTTAAGAAGGAGCAACCTACTGGATCCGAGAACCCTAAACCCGACAATGGCAAGAAGAGGCCCAATGGAGGGTCTGGTTCGTGGAAGGGCAAGGTCCCGAAGAATGAAGACAAGAAGCCTGGCCCGATCGTGCCATTTAAGGGAGTGTGCAAGTTTTGTGACCATTCAGGTCATAGGATGGAAGAGTGATGGCGCAAGCTGGGCGCCTGTCTGCATTGTGGTAGTAGGGACCATCGTATTCCTGAGTGTCCCCTTTTGTCAGATCAAGCGACTCCCACTAAGCCGCAAGGAAATAAGAAGCAGCAGGGCAAGCTCCAGGCCCTACAGGAAGATGATGCAGGAACCACCGAGGAGGGTGGGCTCGTTGAAGGTACTCTTATTATTCATGATAAGCCAGCATTCATTCTCTTTGATACTGGTGCCACTCATTCTTTTGTTTCTCAGAAATTTGCTAAGTCTTTGGCTGTGAAGCCAGTTTTGATGAATTCTCCATTAGAGATATCAACCCCTATTGGTTCTAGTTCAGCAATTAAGTATTTCTATCCTTCTAGTAAGGTTGTGATTAATGAACAAAACTTACCAACTGATTTAGTTTGTATGGATATGAAAGACTATGATGTAATTCTAGGAGCAGATTGGTTGGCTAAGCATGAGGCCAATGTTCATTGTGGTTCTAGTTCCGTATCTTTTTCTAGACACCCGGGACTTTCCTTTATAGGGGTTACGCACCATAAGTCTGTGCCACTTATTTCAGCCCTCTGAGCTGATAAGTTGATGAGGAGAGGATGTCAGGCTTTCCTAGCCTTTGTTTATGTGACCCCTGAGAAGAAGATTGAGATTCAGGACATTCCTATTGTCTGAGATTTTTCGGATATTTTTCCTGAGGAATTGCCAGGCCTTCCACAAGAGAGGGAAGTTATCTTTTCTATTGATTTAATTCCCGGTGCGACCCCTATTTCTAAGGCTCCTTATCGTATGTCTCCTGCGGAGCTGAGGGAATTGAAGCAGCAATTAATGGAATTACTTGAGAAGGGGTTCATTCGTCCAAGTACATCCCCGTAGGGAGCTCCAGTATTATTTGTCCGGAAGAAGGATGGTTGGATGAGGTTGTGCATCGATTATCGACAATTGAATCAGCTAACTATCAAGAACAAGTACCCATTGCCGAGAATTGATGAATTATTTGATCAGATAGCAGGAGCTCAGTATTTTTCTAAGATTGATCTCCGATCAGGATATCATCAGTTGTGAATCAAGGATGAAGATATTTATAAAATGGCATTTCGTAGCAGGTTTGGGCATTTTGAATTTGTGGTTATGCCTTTTGGACTAACGAATGCACCCGCAGCTTTCATGTAGTTGATGAACAATGTGTTTCGGCCCTATCTTGATCAATGGGTCGTGGTGTTTATTGATGACATCTTGATTTATTCTAAGAGCGAGGAGGAGCATGCCGAACATCTGAGGATGGCGTTGTAATTATTGAGAGACCATCAGCTATACGCTGTAGACACGCTATTTCTGACATCCCCTAAGAAAATCTCATATTACTATATGACGCCCCGCAGTGGCTTTCGCATTTGAATCGCTTGAGTGCTTCCTATTCTTGAGTCTTCTTTCGCCTTTTGAGTGGGTAACGTAACACTTCTTCGACATCCAGAAACCGCCTCATTACGAAAATCATGCGGCATTCGGACGGCATCGCCACCAATCGGACGTATCAGAAGATTCTGAAACTAGGAAAATGTCTGGCGAACGGCTGTCGACGGCCTTTCGGGGGGGTCCGCAGGTTTTTCATGAAGGCGTCCGGTTGCATGGACGCCTTCAACAATGTGAAAAAAATAAAATAAAAAAATAATATTATTGAAGGCGTCCAGGCCCCTGGACGCCTCCTTTTGAGGCGTCCAGGCCCCTGGACGAAGGCGTCCAGGCCCCTGGACGCCTTCATTTCCCGACATCCGGACAATCCCGGTACGCCGGTCGATTTAACGCTTCGGAAAAATCTAAAACTTTGAGGCATCCATGGGGCTGGATGCCTTCATTCCTCCGCATCCCAACAATCTCGGCACGCCGCTCGATCTGACGTTTCGAAAAAATCCAAGAATATAAAGACGTCTTGCCAGCTAGACGTGCCCACTCGTGAGTCACGGGTGCCCACCGAAACCACGCGCTTTACCCACTGTCTACGGCTTTCGGCGGAATTCCGGTGGGCTTGAATGAAGGCGTCCAGTCTCCTGGACGCCTTCATACAAAGTTAAAAATAAAAAATAAAAAAATATATTAATTTATTGATTGAGGCGTCCAGGGTCCTAGACGCCTCAATCCACTTCCCCTCTATAAATAGAGGACCCCCTCCCTCGAAGGGAAGGGGCTTCAGATCTGACAGAGGAAGGAGAGACTCTGCCGGATCCCATTTCTAACCTGTGGGTTTTTGTAGGTGGAGGTTCCGCCGACTTCCCGGGTGCCCGCGCTCGCAAGAGGAAGGCCGCCTTCGTCCACCGTGCTTCCACGTCGTCCCTACGCTACCGAAGCTCCGCCGGATCCTGCCACCGGCACCTCTAATAAGCCATTCTCTCCCCTTTTCTCCGTAGTTCTTTTGCATTCATCATTTCACATTCTCCGTCTCCCTTCATAAGGGAGGCTTCTTTTATATACGCTTGCATATCCATTCATCATCATATTCTCCTCCTACTCGTGTCCGAGAGGGGTTTAAAGGCAACACCAATCAGGTGTGTGTCGCCTTCATTTCGTCATTTTTATCGCAAGGGATTGATACTGCACTGTCATTCTCTAATTCCATTTGTTTATTGTCTGTTGTTTTGCAAGGGTAACTGAGGAAAGCCCTCTCCATCGGCTGGCCGAAGGGAGAGGAAGAAGCAACCCGCCATCTCCGCTTTTGAGGTAGGCGCGATCACTCTTTATTTTGGGGTCCCCGGCCCCTGGCGATCACATCATAATCTCGAGGTTGTGGCGAGTCATTTCCCGCAATGGCCGTTTGAATTTCTGTCTCTATATATTTATGCTGCTCTTATACCTGTCATACTCTCGAGGCCGCGGCTAGTCATTTTCCGCAATGGCCGTTTGAATTTCTGTCTCTACATTTTTATGTTGCTCTTATATCTGTCATATTCTTGAGGCCACGGCGAGTCACTTCCCGCAATGGCCGTTTGAATTCTGTCTCTATATTTTTATGCTGATCTTATAACTGTCATACTCTCGAGGCCGCGGCGAGTCATTTCCCGCAATGGCCGTTTGAATTTTATCTCTCATATCTTGAACTGCTCTATTCTGTCATACTCTCGAGGCCGCGGTGAGTTACTTCCCGAAATGGCCGTTTGAATTCTGCCCCTTTTTTATATCTATCGCTTCTATATCTGCTGTACTCTTGAGGCCGCGGCGAGTCACTTCCCGCAATGGCCGTTTAAATCACTGTCACTTAAATTCTGTAATTTTCCCATCCCCCGAGGTCACGGAGAGTCACTTCTCGCTATGGCCGTTTAATCCCCATATCTTATTATATTACATCTGTCCCGCACGCCCCGCCGGAGTAATCTCCCGTGGTGGCCTCTCTTCTCTTCTCTCTTCTTTCTATGCTGTAGCAAAACGAGCCCCTCGCGCGCTCCGCTTCGCCTCCTCCGGCAAACTAATTCCGCGTGACGTTGCTCACAGTTGGCGATCACGGTGGGACTTCTGCTTGCTTTCCTACAGTTACCCTTGCAGTTTCTTGTGATTTGCTTTACTATCTCTTGCGCGTTGTTATATCTTTATTGTGTTATTATTCTGTTGTGCTCCATATATCTGTCAGCATTCCATTGCATACATACTATCCCCCTTTTCTAGTCTTTTTTATTTTTTCTAAGGATCACCCTCTCTCGGTGAAGGAAGGACTCTCCATTCGGAATTCCTCTCAACGGACTAGGATCTCCTCCACTGGGACCTCCGTAACTCCCCGACAGCGAAGAATCTCCTCTTCGTTCACTGGGCTGGTTGTACCATTGAAGTTCCCTGGAGTTAGTCGACCCATTCGTGGTGACACGAGAGCCCCTAGCTGACACGGCGGTGAAACAAAAATGAACTAGGGTCCCTATTTTGTGAGAACCTTAGATCTGGTTAAAAACACAAAAAAATCATCAAAATCAAAACACAAAAAAGGCGTAAAGGCATTCACTTGTTTGATAATCTTTGCTATCTACTTGTCGGTGTATGTTTTTGCCTTTCGGAAAAACTCTGAGCATGGCTCACGAGTCTTTTGAGGAGAACCACCCTGGTCGTTGTCAATCAGTCGAGCCACGAGTCCATGCTATGGACTCGGGTCCTTCTTATGAGCCTTCACGTGAGGTGCAGGTTACCACAGGGGACACATCCCCACCACAGAACATCTCCTCTTTGCTAGGTGTCCTCGCCAACACAGAGCTTACCTCTGAACATCTCTGGGCCTTCCAGACCATTCTGAAAGGGAAATATGTTTCCCCCGCCCCCCAGGAGTCAACTCCAACCATCGCACCCCTCCAAGAGTCAGTGCAGGACATCCCATCTCCTTCACTGGCGCAAGCCATCCAGTCTCCCTCGCTTCAAGGGCAAGCGAGCCAACAACCACCCTTGTTCCAGTTCCCTTCACAATCTCAAACCCCTGCTGTTCCCCACATACCGCTCCAGCTGGGACCAACTATCGGCGGTCCGACAGCTCCCTCTCATTCAGGGTTGCCCCCTCAAGTCTCCGAGAGACATTTTCCTCCCCAGTGGCACGTGCCACCTTCACCTCCCGAGGAGCTTGCCCAATCGCTCCTCAACAGGTTCAATAGAATGGACGAACAGTTTCAGAATTTGAAGAAAATGGTGGACGTGAAATTCACCCCGGAGTTACTTTGCCAATCCTTCCGGTGATCCATCTTCCTCCCTCTGAAATGCCCACGTACCGCAGGTACAATGGCACTGGCAACCCCTTTATTCACCTCAAGGATTTTATGTATGAATCCTCCTATTGGTAAAATGATCAGAGATCCCTGGCATATCTCTTTCGGAGATCATTGGATGGTCCTGCGCTAGAGTGGTTCTACTCTTTGGAGCCCGGCGAGGCCGAGAACTTTGATACGGTGCAAAGAAGATTATTGCAAAAGTATCGGGATAGGGTCGGTCCCTCCCTTTCCATTACCGACCTAGTGGCCGAGAAAATGAAACCCGATGAAGATTTTATCGGCTACGTCGACAGATGGAGGTCCCTGGCAGAAAGAATAAGAGATACCCTCTCAGAGCCTGAACAAGTAAAGATGATTGTGTCCAATGCAACCCCACAGTTCAGGCACGTCCTGGCCATGAACAAGCTTACCACAATGGAGGAACTCTATGAAAGGGCCCAGTATGTCCAGACCGAGTTAAAAGACTCCCCCATTATGCACATGTTTGAGCCGCCGCAGCCCAAGGTGATCAGAAAGATAGGCATTGGTGTCCCGGGTGGAGCAACAGAAGGGGTGGTGACGAATGAGCAGGTGAGTGCAGTCAACAAAGCCAACTATGCACTCAACCCAAGGCCTCCACAAATGCCCCGACTTCCCCTCCAACAAGGTCCTTTCCCCTCTCGTCCTCCACCCCAAAATAATCCACCCCAGAATAACATGCCTCAACTACTTCAACCCCAGCAACAACCCCGACCCCAGCAACAACAACTGCCACTTCAATACAACCAAGTTCCACCCCCAGGGAATTATGGCCCCCCACAGCAACAAAGGAGGCCGATTGGTCCCAAGAGAGCCAATTATCCACCATTGCCAGAAACTCTAGCAGATATTTTCAGCGCCCTCATGGCTTCAAACACACTCGTCCTACCCAGGGAAAGGCTAGTGCGGCCCCCGAATGTTGATACCTCTAGATACTGCGTCTATCACAGGCAACCAGGACACACAGTAGACAATTGCTTTCAGTTTAAAGATTACATCCATGATACGAATGATGAAGGCGGAATTGACTGGGATGAAATGAGGCGATACATCGCCACTCTCAAAGCCAGGAGACCTCCTCCTAGGCCATAGTTCCAGCAGCTACAACAGCAGCCACAGCCACAGCAACAACCACCACAACAACAACAGCCTCAGTAGGCCCAACCACAACAGTCCAACATGGGCATAATCCAGAATCCATTCCCGGAGCACCAACAGCCCAATCACCAGGTCAACCCCATCTCCTCCTTTTCGGAAGTCGGGAGAGAGCAAGGTTGGCATTCGGAAAGCACCTCCATCTTAGCTGCTGCCGACCCTATCATCAGGCAAACCCCTCACCTTGGTCGGGTAGCACCCCTCTCTCATCAACCAGCGTCACCACTTATAATACGGCCTTCGTTGTTTCCACAACCGTCACGCCCTCTCATTCGCACCCCTACCACTAACTCACCAATGACCTATTAGCCATCCACCTCTGTCATACCCTCACCTCCTCTCATTCTCACTCATCCCTCTATTTCACCATCTACCCCCGCTACCCCTATGCCTTCCAAACCACTCATTGTCCGCCATCCGTATGAGGCCCTGCCTACCTCTACTATACCTCCACTAATGCCTTCAAAGCCACTTGTCACCCACCATCCATCTCAGAACCATTATCCATCTCAAGCCTTATCCACTTTGCCTCCGCCTCCACCTTCCATACCCCTTACCCTCCATAGCCCACATGAGATCCCCTCTACTTCCACTTTGCCTCCACCTCTACCTTCCAGACCCCTTACCCTCTATAGCCCGTATGACGTCCCCTCTACCTCCACCATACCTCCACCTAACAAACCCCTCATCAGAATCTCTGCTCCCATCATCACCCCCGCTTCATCAACCATTCCTTCACCGTTACCCCTCAAACCTTTGCTTAAACCCACACCTAATCCCGTTGAGGTGCAAAAACCGCAAGCAATGGTGCTCCGGAGTAGAAGGATTTTCCATAGGATTTTCCCTCAGAATAGTCAGAACCCCGAGCAGTCTCAGCCAGAAAAGGACGGAGAGCAACCAGAAAAGTCTATCCCTGGAACACAGTATGATTTGTTAAAACACCTGGATAAGACGCCCGCTCAGATCTCCATCCTAGAGCTGCTTCAAAGGTCCACGTCCCATCAGGTGGCCTTAATGGAATATCTTCAAAAGCTCATGGTGAATGAAGACCTCCCTGTAGAGAAGATTTCAGCCGTCCTGACACCAACAGACACACAACCGGCCATCATGTTCCACAACTACGAGCTCGCTCCCAAGGAAGCCCGGAAATATGCGTTGTGCATTTCAATAAAAATTAATGGGGTATCCATAAACCCGTGCCTTGGAGACACGGGTGCGTCCAAAATGTGATCTCCATGAGCACCCTTCAGTTGTGCGGGGTCGACGAGGAACAGATAAGACCTTCCTCGATCACAGTCACAGCTTATGACAATAGCAAAAGGCCGCCACAAGGGATGATTATCATGAAGGCAGAGGTAGGCCATGTGTCAGTCTCCACGGAATTCTACGTCCTCGACATGGACCCCACATTAAAGGCCATACTAGGTCGCCCCTACATTGAAGCCATGGATGATGTGCCTTCCACCAACCATCAGTGCTTAAAGTTTTCTTACAATGGGAGAATTATTAAAGTGGTCAGTACACCTGTCCTTCACACGGTGGATGCTATCAACACCTCTCTGCCCTCTGTTTGGCCGTCTCATCGGCCCATATTGTCGCTGCTAGATGTGTGTGATTCATCTCACATTCCGCTAGCACCAAAGAAGCCGATCAAGACAACAACGCCATGTCTCCCCTTTCATTCCAAAGGTTGGGAGATTATGAGGAATATCGGCTATCAACAGGGCAAAGGTCTAGGCGCGCAACTACAAGGTAGGCTGAAACCGCCAAAGGAGATCAGGCCGAACCACAGGTTTGGCCTAGGCTTCAAAGGACTACTCAAGGCGGATTGGAAGCCCCTCACGTGGACCCTATCAAACCACTTCAACAAAGGGCCCGTTATTTAGATGGGGGATTACCCGCAAGAAGCACATGGGGGATCACATGCTGTATATTTGGCTAAAAAATATCCGAGGGTCACCAAAAGAGGAAAGATCAAAGATCCAGAATGCGAATGGGACAAGTGGTTTGATATACGGGATATTTCCGTTACACTGGAAAGGATGTTCTCGCCTCCACAACTTGAAGGACCGCCATTGATCTCCGAAATGTCAGAGAATGTCACTACTGTTGCCAAGGTTCTAAACTATCCTCATCCTCGCCAGAAGGACTCTGTCACCGGCGGATCTTCATCCGTCATCAACATTGCCATCGACGGCTCATTAGTTGTCGTCTTCTCCATTCACTCACCTCAGCCTTCGCTGATGTCTTCCTCCTGGGCCAGACGGTTGTCTGACGATCTTCCCAGGTCCCCTTCTCTACTTACATACCTGCGCGGGTTTCTCAATCCACGCCAGGTTTTTAATCACGATCTGCTCTACGAGCCTCCCAATCCTTTAGCCATAACCACTTTTCTCTCTCCTCTGATTTCTTTTCATTATTTTGTCGTCAAAAATGAAAATGAAAAAAAAAATGTCAATTTTCAAACTCCTCAACAACACATCATTGTTGAGAAAACGTCCTACATCTCCCACAAGTGCGTCCCGCCCTGTGGGCCACCCGTCCAAGGTCCTATGAGCGACATTTTCTACCCCTCCTCTAAGGGGTCCTTCCCTGTACATTCTTTGGCATCTTCTTTAGCTTATTCTTCATCCGTAGGACAACCCAGTCAACCTAGGAATAATGAGTCAAGGGTAGTATCCACAAAGAAATCCAAGGGTAAGCAGATCCCTCGTCGATTCCTTCTGGATTTAGCCACCAGGTGTCAGGCCCTTCTATCCGTCCCTCAGTTGCTAGAAAATCACATCCAACTACCGGAGATAGAGTGTGAGGACAATTGTGTGATTGATGAAGGATATGGGGTTTATGAAATCACCGATGAAGAATACCCTATTGAAGAAGGGGAGGAAGAATATGAGGATGCGGCTGGCACATATGCTAGTGAAATAAGGAGATTCGACGAGCCGTCAGCCGCCGTAGAAGAGTCCACCAAAGAAGTCAACTTGGGAACTGAGGAAGACCCTAGGATCATCCTCATAAGTGATAATCTACCACCCTCGAAAGAAGAGGCATTGGTCGAAGTTCTTAAAGAGTATAAGGACACGTTTGGATGGAGCTACGAGGATATGTCGGGTCTGGATTCCACCTTGGTCGAACATCGCTTAACTCTAAAACCAGGATCCGCCTCGGTAAAACAAAGGTTAAGATGTTTCCACCCTCAGATGGCATTAAAAATGAAAGAAGAAGTCGACAAGCTCCACAAAGCCAGGTTCATTAGAGTCATCCTTTATCCTCAGTGGGTGGCGAATATTGTCTCGGTCATGAAGAAGGATGGAAAAGTCAGGATTTGCATCGGCTTCCGGGACCTTAACCGCGCGTGTCCAAAGGATGATTTTCCCTTGCCTCACATTGATGTGTTAATCGATAACACAGCAGGTTATGAGACCCTCTCATTTATGGATGGATTTTCGGGATATAATCAAATCCGTTTGGCAGAAGATGATTAGGAGAAGACGTCATTTACTACACTATGGGGAACATATTGTTACGTGGTCATGCCGTTTGGGTTAAAGAATGCTGGAGCTACTTACCAAAGAGCTATGATGGCCATATTTCATGACATGATGCATATATATCTGGAGGTGAATGTGGATGATTTATTGGTGAAATCAAGAACCAGGGTGGAACATCCGAAAGTTTTGGCTAAGGTCTTGCACAGATCAAGGGAGTTCCAGTTGAAAATGAACCCGAAGAAGTGTGTGTTTGGTGTATCATCGGGTAAATTACTAGGCTTCATTGTGAGCAAAAGGGGGATTGAGATAGATCCCAACAAAGCTAAGGCCATCAGGGACATGCCACCTCCCAAAAATTTGAGGGAAGTCCGAGGTTTAATTGGGAGGCTACAATTCATCCGTCGGTTTGTGTCTCAGCACTCGCAAAGGTGTAGACCTTTCTATGAGTTGACCAAGCCAGGAGTAGAATTCCATTGGGATTCTAAATGCCAAAAAGCTTTTGAAGGGTTAAAGGAATATCTGGCTAGTCCACCCGTTCTCATTCCACCTAAACTAGAAAAGCCTCTGATCCTTTACATCTCAGTCTTGGATGACTCAAAAATACCGGACGTGGAGTACCTCATCTGTCGGAACCCTCGCCCCCGGTAGGCTTCTTGGTGGTGCTTTGCCAATGCATGGCGAGGGGGGTGGACCCCCCTCCGCCCCCTGCTCTGACGGAGGTCTCCTCGGGGGAACTTTGTTGATGGCGGTGGCGGTGCCTCGACGTACTTATGCGCAATCGTTGCTATCTAATCACCGAATACCTAAGGTTGCTATTCCTGTGAAAGAGCCTAGCTTCACAGATCAGGGTGAGCCAGCTGTTTTCTTCACAAAGGCTGACATTCAGGCATCCATGGCAACTCTCTCTAATGCTATCGTCGTGAAGTGTTCATACGGCAGACCGGCTTTTCCGGAGATCAAAGCTTGTCTTGCTCAGAGAATGGCTTTGTCTATGGATTTCATCATCAGCAGGTTGAACCAGAGGCATATCCTTCTTCATCTTGGTTGTGAGGAGGATTTCCTAAAGCTCCTGCTGCAAAAGAATCTCTATGTTAAAGGATATTTGTTCAGATTCTTCAGGTGGACACCGGCATTTGATTTTACTGTGGATCCGGCCAATGCTCCGGTTTGGATAGGCTTTCCAGCGCTTCCTGTTAACCTCTATCATGAGGATTGTATGAAGTCAATTGCTGGTAATTTTGGTCCCGTGTTATGAATTCATTATAGAACAAAGGCGATGACAGATACAGTGGAAGCTCTTGCCTGTGTTGAACTTGATATCTCTGCTCCGCGGAAGGAAAGGCTATGGATTGACTTGGATGGAACCGGGTTTTGGCAGCCGGTGAATTACTATAAAGTGCCACATCTATGTGGTCTTTGTCACAAGATCGGGCACAAAGAAGAAGAATGTAAAAGGAAGATGGGCAGTCAGACCACTGTTCAATCCCGGACAGATGGGAAACATATGTGTAGTGTGCAGGTGTTCAAGCCCCGGCAATCTTGCACTCGTGATGCTCGACAGGATGCCTCAACTGCTAACAGATTTGATGTTCTGCAAACAATAAAAGAAACTGAGTATGATGGAATGGCAGAGAAAGGATGTGAAATGCACACGCATAATGATGCGAACTTGGCTGATGTTGACTCTTCTGGTATTAAAAAGGATTCACAAATTGAATTTGGGGTGGTTTTGGAAGTCCAGGAACATGCCAGAATTGCTGATCCATCCACTTCTCAGCAGGTTAGTAATGTAGAGCTCCCTTCATCCCAAATGTTAAACAACAAATTGCCTCCAGGAAAACTAAATGCTATGCAGGAACATGCTGCTAAGGGTACTCCGATTTTATCTTTAGACAGAACAATAGGTAGTGCTAATGTTGATCAGTATTCAACTCTTGTAGATGTAACAGAACATTCAGAAGATGTAGAGGTTGATAACTCAGATAATACTAAGGTTCTTCAATTTGTTGATGTAAGTGGCAACCTGTGCAATAATGGCAATGGGGAAGGCAGACAAGACAACAGTTCTTCAAATAATATTAATCTTGCCAATCTGAAGAAAGCACTATCAACTTATAAGTCTGGCATTGGGATTGTATATGTGGCTGACCAATCATTGGCAGAGAATATATTCATGCATGACAGTTCAATAGTGGGTGACCTAGAAGCCATGAAACCTGTCAATGGAGGATTTAAACAGATGGAAAGCTACCTTCAACAGCCAATGACGAGAGCCAAAGCCAAGCATCTAGCGGGTGGACACCAAACTTCCTCTCTTTCACAATGATAAGTCCCACACTAATATGGAACATCCGAGGCATTGGTAATACTAAATCTTTGAGAAGTATTAAGATTCACATTAGGAGGTATGACATCCAAGTGGTTTGCATAATAGAGCCTAAGCTCCCTGTGGACAGGCTGGATAGTGTAAGACAAAGACTTAAGGTTGACTATGCTTGTGCCAACCAAGATGATAATCCCAAGATTTGGGTATTTTGGCAAAATTCCATTGTTGTCTCGATAGTGCAAAGGAATGCACAGTTCATGACTATTCTGGTGCAGAATGGAGGATGTGGGGAGTATTTAGCCACCTTTGTTTATGCTTCCTGTGATGCGGCTACCAGGAAAGAGCTATATCAAGACCTTCTACAGTTTGGTGGCACTGTCAACAAACCATGGTTATTGGGTGGCGATTTTAACGCTATCCTGTCACCGGAGGAAAAAAAGGGAGGCACTATGGGATTCATCAATTCCATGATGGATTTTCAAGGTTTTGTTGCTATGGCAGGGCTGATAAATGCAGGTTATATGGGAAACTCATTCACTTGGTCTAATAATCAGAGTGGGGAAAGAAATATTAAAGCTAGATTGGACAGAGTTTTATTCAATGACATTTGGGCTGAGCACCTCCCAGTGATTACGGTAAAACACTTAATGAGGGAGCCTTCCGATCATTCTCCTTTGTTTCTTTACCATTCACAGGTCAGCTCTGGCCCTGGCAGATTTGTGGTGCAACATATGTGGTTTGAGGATACAAGATTCAAAGATGTGGTGCGAGAAGCTTGGGAGTCCACTCCTGCAATTCATCACAATGCCTTTTACAATCTTCAATATAAGCTTAAAGCCATCAAACCAGTCATTAAACAGCGGAACCAAGAGCAGTTTGGAAATATTTTTGAGAGGAAAACCAAAGCTGAGGAGGGGGTTATGCAAGCAGAGAATGCATTTGATGATGAACCAAGTGAAATAAATAGATCATCTCTACAAGCAGCTCAAGCAGAACTTAGGAGGGTACTGCACTTAGAGGAAATATTCTGGGGCCATAAGGCTAGAACAAATTGGCTTCAAATGGGGGATAGAAACACTAAGTTTTACCACCTCCATGTGAAGCAAAGGAGAGCCCGGATGACTATTCACAGAATTAAACTTGAGAATGGTGATTGGTGTGAAGATGAAGCTGCCATCAAAGATCAAGCTATGGATTTCTACAGGCAACAATTTACTACTGCTGAGCATGAAATTAAAACTGAAATCCTTGAGCATATTCCTTCCTTGATATCCACTGAGGACAACGAAGCCCTCACAGCTATACCTGATGAAAAGGAAGTAAGTGAAGCTGTCCACTCCCTGGCCCCTGACAGTGCTCCTGGCCCCGATGGGTATACTGGTAAATTCTTTACATTCTGTTGGGATTTTATTTCACAAGATGTTATTACAGCGATACAGGGTTTCTTCAAAGGCATGGCTCTGCCTAAATCACTTCTTCATTGATTGCTATGATTCCTAAAGTGGCATCACCAGTCACTTTTGCTGAAATGAGACCAATTAGCCTCTGTAACTTCACCTATAAGATAATTTCCAGAATTATTAGTAACAGGATGGTTGACATTCTTCCCAAAATTATCTCAGAAAATCAAGGTGCCTTTGTCAAAGGCAGGAACATTGTGGACTCTATTTCAATAGCGTCTGAGATGATGAAGGAGATAGGTCGGAAAGTCAGGGGAAACAACATCATCCTTAAGTTAGATATGGCTAAGGCTTACGACAGGTTGGAGTGGGACTTCCTGATTGAGGTAATGAAGTCATTTGGGTTCTCCAACAAATTCCGCTCTCTCATTTATATGATGCTCTCCAACTGTTGGTTCTCTGTGTTATTCAATGGCTCGCCTACTGGATACTTCAAATCAACAAGGGGGGTAAGACAGGGGGATCCATTAGCCCCAGCACTATTTATTATCGCTGAGGAAGCACTAAGCAGGGGCATTGCCAGTTTATTCCTCAGTAGCAAAGTTCAATATTTTCAGGTCCCCCGTGGCTACAAACAAATCACTCATCTTCTATATGCAGACGACACCCTGATATTCTTAAATGGTATGGCTAGGAACATAAAAAATCTGTTGACATTCATTAGTGATTATGAAGCATCCTCCGGGCAAAAGGTTAACAATAAAAAGAGCAGCTTCATAATATCCCATAAAGCAACGCCTACAGTCATAAGAAGGATGTCAGCTAACACAGGCTTCCAACACAAAACCGGTCTCCAATCGTACCTTGGCGTTCCCCTCTTTGAAGGCAGAAAAAGAATATCACACTATAAAGACCTACTGGATAAAATATGCAAAAGGATAAACAGTTGGCAATCTAAGTATCTATCCCAAGCTGGTCGAAGATGCCTTATAAATTCAGTTCTGCAATCAATTCCTGTCTACACAGCCAGTGTATCTTGTCTTCCAGCGACCATCGTTGGAATTATAAACAAATTGTGCGCCAACTTCCTATGGACTGGTAAAGAAGGGCCGAGACACCACTGGGTATCCTGGTCTAATATCACTAAACCTATTGAAGAGGGTGGTCTTGGAATAAGAAGCATGCATCATATTCAAGTTTCCATGGTGGCTAAACAAATCTGGAAAATTCTCAATGGTCATTCTCTGTGGTCACAGTATGCCAAGTCTAAGTACATAAAGGATCATCTCAGCAATATTCAAACACCCTTCCTGCTGGTGTTCGACGGGAGGTGTTCAGTCAGGCCAGGGATTTGGTGTTATCTAACACCCGATGGATTCTAATGGATGGGCGAAACATTGATGTCTTGAAAGATAACTGGTGTGGAATGGTTTTAGATCCTAGCAGCATCACTCCAAAGGTAACTCTAAGCGAAGCCATCTCCAATTCAAACCATCAGGTATGGGCTTATATCCCCCAAAGCATTGTTCACAAAATTGGAAATATTCAATTATCTCCAAGGCCAGACAAATGTGTGTGGGCTGCTACATCAGATGGCTCATTTACAAGCAGATCTGCATACAATGCTGTGCGGGTTCAGGGGATTAGAAGAATGGCTTTGAAAAAGATTTGGGGAACCCACATTCCCCCAAGAGCTTCTCTTTTTGGCTGGCGGGTCCTTCATAATTCTGTGCCTGTGGACAGTGCCATTAAAAGGTTTGGTTTTCACCTCCCTTCGAAATGTGTATGCTGCAGAAATAATAATCAGAAAGAGTGTATTAACCACCTCTTCATGGAAAGTCAATTGGCCCAACCGGTGTGGAGGTCCTTTAGGCTTTTATTTGACTCCAAATGTAGACAAACCAACTCTACTATTGCTTTCTGCTGGGACATCATATGTACATCCGACAGTAAATCACCGAATGGTTTTGCGGCTATCCTCACCATGCTGCTCATCTTGTGGGAAGTGTGGAAGGCCCGGTGTAAATTCAAATATGAAGAAAAAAGGCCGACTACTAGAATCATTCAGCAACAAATTAAAGGACAGGTTGAATTCTACATGAAACAGGTGATCTTTAGCAAAGCACCATCAGAAAGTGAAAGGCAAATCCTGAACACTTACAGTTTTCCTTATAAACTCAGAGAGAGGCCCCCCAAAATTATCAGATGGTTCTGCCCCAGCTCAAGGTATGCCTTAAATGTTGATGGGGCTGCTAAAGGCAACCCAGGTCACTCTGGAGGTGGCGGATGTATCAGGGGCACTAGGGGTGAATTTATACATGGGTTTCGTATTATTATGGCATGGGGACCAACATGGTTGTAGAGGCCAGAGCACTGCTTGATGGGATGAGGATTCTGGTCAAAAGCGGGCTTCCTTTAGCTGTGATATACTCTGATTCTAAGACCCTTGTAAATTTGATCCAATCCAATAACCAGCCACCATGGAGAATATGTAAATGGTGGGATGAAATAAAGGACTTAATCACAAAAAACAACTGGATTTGCAGCATATATACAAGGAGGGGAACTCAGTTGCTGATGCTTTAGCATCATTAGCCTGCTCCAACCGATCTAATAAGGACTTCAGGTGCTGGCACGACCTTCCAAGAAATGCTCGTGGTTGTGCCACGGTGGATGTAGCTGGCCTCCCTAGTTGGAGGAAATAGAGATGGGTATTTGTCCTTCAGTCCTTTATCTTTGCTGTCACACATTCAGGGGTATGCCCCGTAGATTTTGTAAATAATTTTTCCACTATCAATAAAATTTAGACCGGGTACTATTGGAGGATTTAGCACACATTGTGCTATCCTTCAATAGTCTCTCCTCGGTCTCATTTATTAAAAAAAAAAGTCTTGGATGACTTCTTGGGAGCCGTCCTCGCATAACCTGATGAAGAAGGCAAGGAACGGGCAACCTACTACTTGTCCAAACTTCTCAATCCATGTGAGCAGAAGTACACAGTCATGGAGAAAAGCTGTGCTGCCCTCGTTTGGATAGTGCAGAAATTGAAGCACTACTTCTTGGCTCATGAGGTCCATTTGATTGCTCGCATGAATCCTATCAAATTCTTACTGGAGAAATCTGTCCTTACCGATAGGCTAGCACGCTGGCAGAGTTTCCTCTCTCAATTTGACATCACCTATATCCAGCAAAAGGTGATTAAAGGCTATGCCATAGCCAAGCATCTCGCTCACCATCCTCTTCCCAAGTTCGATCCTATCCAATCAGAGTTTCCAGATGAGGAACTAATGTCCATCACCCAATCTGACGAGCCGATGTGGACATTATATTTTGATGGAGCTCTGAATTCCCAAGGGAAGGGTATTGGCATTGTCCTTCTAACGCCCGAAGGCGTTACCATCCCAGAGGCATTTCACCTCGCATTTCCAGTCACCAACAACATTGCTGAGTATGAGGCTCTTCTAGCTGGTCTAGAACTAGCCCATTCTTTCTATATCATCGAATTGCGAGTCGTGGGTGATAGTCAACTTGTTCTCCGCCAGGTGCTTACCAAGTATCGCACCCTTGATCCTAAACTCAAGTCTTATCAGGAGTTGGTCTCCGCTTATGTCAAATTATTCACCAAACTAATCTTTGTCCATGTCCCTCGGGAACAGAATATTCTGGCCGACGCCCTTGCCTCCTTGGCGTCATCTTTCAGATTCCCTCTAGGTGTATGGTTTGAATCCATCACCCTCTACAAGCGTCTTGTCCCTGCCGTTCAAGACCCGCACCTCCTAAGAATCAAAGAAAGAGTCTTACGAAGGTCCAGGAGGGAGAAATTCTCGAGAAAAGGGAGATCATGTTGGCAGAAGTCGAGAAAGAAATGGCTGATGAGGAGACACCATGGTTCTATAAAATTTTCAAATACTGTAAAGATCAGTCTTATCCTGAAGGAGCCACCACAGAAGATAAGAAAGCCATAAGAAGGGTGGCCTAGAAATACACCTTGGTTGGAGGTCTACTGTATAGGAGAAGCCTTACGGGCGTTCTATTAAGATGTCTTGATGACGATGAGGTCTGGAAATGTGTAGAGGAAGCACACTCAGGTGTATGCGGTGGCCATGTAAATAGCCAAATGCTCGCCAAGAAGATTATTCGGCAAGGCTTCTACTGGCCCACCATGGAAGAGGATTGTGTTGTCTATGTCCACAGGTGTGTTAAGTGTCAGCTTCACGCCGACAAGATTCATTCACCATCTTCCTCACTTCATCCAGTATCCTCCCCATGGCCTTTCTCCATGTGGGCATTCGACATCACTGGTCCCCTAGGTGATCCTAACTCCCCCACCAAGCAGAAATCTTTCATCCTCACTACAATGGAGTACTTCATCAAATGGGCCGAAGCCGAAGCTTACACGGAAATCAAGGCATCAACAGTCTGTAAGTTCATCATGAAGAACATCCTCACCAGGTTCGGCGTTCCAAGCATAATCATCACCGACAATGGGCCACAGTTCATTTCTCAGGATCTTCAAGACCTCTGCAAAAGGTACACAATCACATTGCATCATTCATCACCTTATTACCCACAAGGTAATGGCCAAGCAGAGGCCACCAACAAAATATTGATCAAAATCATAAAGAAAACCTGCGAGTCTAGTAAGTTTTCAGATTGGCCAGAAAAGCTTATCGAAGCTCTATGGGCCTATCGCACCTCAATCCGTACCCCCACCGGGCAGACTCTATTTGCCCTTACTTATGGGATGGAAGCGGTAGTCCCGTACGAGACTCTGATCCCTTCTCTCAGGGTACAATTGGATAAGGAATTTCCCCTCGATGAACGACGTGATTCGCTCCTTGCCCAGTTGGAACTCTTAGACGAGAAGTGGCTGGCCGCTGTCGTGCATGCGCGTGTGTATCAAAATAGACTCGCTCGCTTTTACCAAAAGAAATTCGTTGAGAGAAAATTCAAAATTGGTGAGATGGTTGTTAAAAGAATTTTTGTCAAACCTGGAGGGCCGCGTTCTAAACTTCAACCCAATTGGGAAGGACCGTACGTGATTCAGGCTGTGCATCCTGGCAACGCCTACAGACTAGTCGATGCTGAAGGGACCGAGCTATCCCACCCTTGGAATGGGATTTATCTTAAAAAGTACTACCCTTATTGTCAAAAATAAAAAAATGATGAAAAAGAAAACAACAAAAATATGTATATAAACAACAACAACAACAACAACAACAAAAAGGAAAAAAATGCCTGGGAGTTACCATGGAGTTAAGTCATTGCATCTAACCTCCATGTTAGGATAGGGCCCATTAAGACTTGGTAGGTTCCCGGTCTTGGTCTGCCAGAACCGTGGAGATCCCTGTCCGGCCACGTCAGCCTATGCCCACTCAAAGGAAGCCAACGCATACACACTTATGTATTTTATCCAAAAAAAATTGGTAGCATCACCTACGGTGGGGCCTCACCCAGAAGATCTCCAGAAGCTGTAATCTTTATTCTCTTCCTTTCGACCAAATGAGACAGCCGGCGCCCTTAAAACGCTGAGCATAAGGAACAAAAAAACTCAAACCCCTCAAGGCAAGAGTAGGATCCATTTCCTCGAGCATCGGTCAGAGCACGAGAAGATGGCAGTGTCCCCGTAGGCATACAACAGGGAGCCCACAGCGTCAACAACTATATCTCCCTCGTAAAAAAGAAGCACAAAATCAAAATCAAAAGAAAAGTCTGGTCGTAACCGTGCCTGATTCAATAGATGAAACCCCTCAAAGCAAAAGTCTAAATCCGCAAAAGGGGCCATGGAATGTAAATGCTCGAGATTTGGTCCGAAGTTGTCCGAAAGGGAAGAGTTAAATGGGCCTTTATTGGCTCGCTGGGTTAACGGTTTTGCCGGTCCTCTCAGGAGGTTTATCCTCTACACTCTTCCTTCTTCCTTTAAAGATGAAAGCTCGATAGAGTGTCTGAACGGTGAAACCCGCCAAGGTCTGCGACCTTATTTTAACACACACATATGGCTGTCTACTTCGAAGAGCAAAAGCTATCGCTGCGAAGGAGTCTCTATGTTTCTGGCTGGTCAAGACCTCTGTCTACCACCTTGATGTCTTCTTATTTAACCTTGGGCTTAGGCCAATGCAAGCGTGTCACCTCTGGGTGCGACGGCGTCTGATTCCGGGTCACCGTCACGCGGTTGGTCGTTAGGGTTCCAGGGTGTTCCATCTTATACCATCTAGAGTTGTAAGGAAATAGACCCGGGTCGGACAAATCATTTACCTCGAACACATTTTGGGTGAATCCCTGTGGTCGGAAGCGACTGGGAGCCTAAGCAAGGCATGACGGTATTGTCATCAGGGTAAGTCTTAGCCGGCGGGATTAGCATTCGAGGAGTCTAGAGGCCCAAATCAACCTAGATGTGCACTTAGGATACCTGGGAGGTTAGTAAGAAACCCCTGTTCTCATGTAGGTTAGGTGCCATTTGGGTGCTTACCAAGCGTTAGTAACAAATAATAATAATAACAGAAACAAAAAAAGAGAAAAGAGAAAATGTAGATATTTGCAAAACAACAAAATTAGTATAATAACAAAAACAACAAAAAATGCCAGAAAAAAAGTATAAAAAGAAAAAAATAAGTCATCTCGCATGATTGCATTTGTATGCAGCATTTCACTTTTAAATCTCGCTTGCATTCGTGTGCTTGTCTGTCGCATTCATCGTCATCACATCTTTCCCTTGCCTTCATTAATAAAGGCTTGGCCCCTTGATCCGTTATCAAGGACAAACATCTGTTTATTGAGCAAGGGGCCAAGTCAGAGCAGAAATTCTGACTTGTTTCTTTCAGTGATGTGTGCAGGGATTCAAGGCAGCAAGAACGGAATGAAAACCAACAAAACCAAACCTTTTATTCCATTCCAAAATAAGAAATTGTACATTAAGCTCCATCTTCTCTCTCTACATTACTTGTCCCGCCGCTCTCCGGGCAAAACGCTCTCAAGGGTGCTACCCAACTACGAAAACTGGTACTTCTACCACTCTGTACTCCTCTTCCCATCACCACACCCCGGCGTTGATCCGTGCGGGCCGTAAAGAAGCTACTAACACGAAAGCCACGCTCTCGTGCTCTTCGGTAGCGCTCCTCACCATCTCTCCGCCATTGTTCAGCAAGACCAAGACTGGTTCAGAGTTCGAACAGCTGGGCCTCCATGGCCCTTCGTTCTTCCCTTTCAGCCAATCTGTCGGCTCTCTCTCTTTCTCTGTCCCTTTCTTTCTCTGCCCGTTCTCTCTCACGGTCTTCCCTCTCCAATTGAAGGGTGATCCTCATCTCTATGGCATCTCTAGAAGAGTCATCGTCGGGATGACGCCGCAGTTCCTCCTCCAGCTCTGATATTCTAGCCTCCCTCTGCGCAGCATGGGCAAGTGCCTCTTGCATCTCCTTTTCCAGCCAGATATACCGTCTCAGATATGCGGCAAGGCATAAGCAAGGAGAACTCAACACTGAAACTCTTACCTGTATAGAGAGCATTCCTTCTGCCTCCGCGGCACGCTCTGTAGCACGAGCAAGTTGCTCGTGAAGCAAGTCAAGTTCTGAGGTAGGGATCTACAAGCTGGAAGAGACGCCACCTGCTCCCATCGCTGATGAAGCCGCATCGATCTGGGCGCGCTATAACCACATGAGAGAATAATTAGCGGCCGAACACCTTGAATCTAGGGTTTTAATTAGGAGTGTGCATTGTACATACACCTACCGAAGCACTCAAGGCTCCGCGAGTGTCTCCCAATTGTTGCTCCGTCTCTGCCAGGCGAGATCGCAAGTTCGCTATCATGGTATCACGGACATCTTGCAGCCATAAGAGTCAGCATTTCCACAAAAAAACAACCAAAAAAAAGAGAAAAGAAAAAAGAAAAAAAGGGAGATCTACCTCCATAAGTCCCCGAGGTTGGAGCCGCTCTGCGTACATTCTCTTATACAGACGCAGATAGTCTTCCCTATCCTGCGCATGCGATTCCACGATTGTGCCATCCCGTTGCCAGTCTTCATACTGTTCGGGCAACCGCACACGCCAATCAATGCAGGTTGCTGGTCCCCGTGTCTTTCTCCCGACGCAAGGTGGCACAGTCGTATCTACCCATTCCTGGGCTAGCCCTAGGGTTCTCATGACCAATCGTAGCCGAAGCGGCTCGATTTCATTCAGGCAGTGCATCCAAAGATCCCGTCCGAACCGGGCACGACTTGTTAAAACCCATGGTTGGTCAGCATCGACCATGCCTGCGTACGGTCTCCAGTTTACCTGGGATAGGTTGTACATACTCGTTTAGCTGGTCAGAACCAAAATAAATAAAAACAACAACAACAAAAAAATCCCACCATCGCTGCAGGAAACTCTTGTAGCTCACGCCTTAGCACCATCAGTTGGTAGGTTAGAGGTGCTGCACTCATGATGGGTTGCCACCGCCTGGCTAACGGCACCATCACTGGTCGCCAATGTCGAGCTCTCCCCATCGGGAGGTAATAATAGCTCCACAACTGCATTAACATATGCCATCAGTACCTTAAGTGGACTATTACAAAAACAAACAAAAAATAAAAAACAAAACAAAACCAAAAATATACCTGGATAAGTGGTGTGAAGCCACTCACAGTCATCTCACGGTCTGCCTCTTGGGACAGACCGGTGAATAGGTGCGCCAGCATGGCAGTTCCCCAGGCATACTGACCTACTCTTTCGAGGTCTGATAGCAGCTCTAGGAAACGACAATGGATACCGTCTCCTTTCGAGCTCAGTATCAATCTTCCCAGCAAGAAGAGGAGAAATCTCCTCAAATCCATGTTGGATCTCTCCAAATTGTCAAAATCTATGCAAAACACAGCACGACATCCTCTTTCCATCCTTTCCATGAATTCTTCCGAGGACTCATCGTCCCATCGACGAGTATCAGTGAGCCCTAATGCCTCCATGATAGATGCCCTGGCTATTGACCTGTTCTTCCGACCATCTAGGTCTAACCCCAGTAGCTTCTGGGCGCCTTCTTGGTAGTCCGCGTAGGTGACTCCGGTCACTGCCTCGCCATCCACCTTGAGGCTCGTGATTCAGACCACATCTTCCAGACTGGGCACCATGTGCCCCCAGGGCATCAAGAATGCCTGACTCACTGGGTCTCATCTTTTACGCAAGGCTTGGATGAGGACCGGGTCGAACTTGATCAGCTCGATCCGGAGAAAGGCACCAAATCCCATCACGTCTAGCTTGGCCTTCTGAAAATTCGGGAGACCCCTATATGCTGCCACCACTAACTCCCATGAAATATGTGATTTCATCACACTCTGCACATGCACAAGGAATAGAGAAGGGTTTTGTCAAAGGAAAGAAAGAAGGAAAGAAAGGAAGAAAGGAAGAATGAGAAAAGGGGGCAGGAAAGTTCAGCTTACGAGTTACGATTGGGTCCTCTCGCTGAAGTGTCCTTCAAGATCTGAGAGTTTCCTAGAACTGCTACCGCTGGACCTGCTTCTCTTCGAGGAGTGGGAAGATTCGCCCTCCATCCAGACCTCAGAATTCTGAGTTCCTCCTCTCCCGTGGGAACTTGTACTCTTCGAGTTAGGTCTCGATGTCCCTGGGAGAACAAAAGAGGCATGTATTTATAGAAATGGAAGGGAGTGCGAGCCGAAGCTGCCTCCATCACCTTTAATGATAGCCCTCGCAATAGGGCACATGCCCTGCGGACCCATGTGTCACTTCACCGCTAACGCAGGTGAGTGATTGGACAGTGTAATATGACGACCCGCCCCCTATGCTGTCTAGGGATGCCCTATCATGTTATGGAGGTCGTCCGCAAAGTTTGAAAGATCGTCCAGGAGAAGGGGCCAGAGCCGTCATTATTGGCTTTGACGACAGATTCCCATGGAAAATGGTCACATCAAGACGCGATTCTCCGTTTAGGGCGGAGTGTCGGCAGACACATCACATGGGAATAGTGCAAATGAGAAGAAGCGTAGGGAAGAAGGAACGCACAAGAGAATAAACAAGCAGTAGAAAATTAAATCACTACATTCATAAGTCTACATAAGTTGTCTTAAACATCACAACCATAGAGAGGAGGCGGGTCCACTGGCTCGCCAACTCTCGCCATTATCTTCATGCTCGTCCCTCTAGGCGTCCCTCTCCTCTCCCCTGAGGAGAGGGTCCCTCAGAGGCCTTCTCGAACTCCGTGAAGTAGTACTCGCCTCACCCCGTGATACCTGCTCCATAGCGGCGGCTCGCTGCTGCTCCCTTGGCGTGGCAAAGAGGCCACCGACAGAAAAGTGGCCAGACTGGCGGAGTCGGGCCCCGAACTCTCTCGTAGCGCGTCTCCATCATTCCTAACCTCTCCACCACGGCCTGAAAGCCTAACTGGAGCTCCCTCACCTGGACCTCCATGGCTCTTCTTTCCTCCCTCTCTTTCTCCCTCTCCTGTCTCTCTCTTTCCGCCTCTCTCTTGGCCACCTGGAGGAACACCCTCAACTCTAGGATGTCCGGATGTGGCCTCTCTTCACTTTGACGCCGTAGGTCTGCTATAATCGCTACCCAGGCATCACGCTCCTCTTCAGCCCGGGCCACGCGGGCCACCGCACCGGCAAGTTGCTCTTGAAGGGAGGTAATCTCAAGAAAAGGGGTCGAGGAGCTGGAAGATGCACCGCCAGCCATTCCCGCCATCGCTGCCTGCTGGGCACGCTGGAACAAACAAACAACGGCCATCGACTAAGCTTCAAATTTAGAAAAAAATGTAGCACTTAACTTACTAGGATCGTCAATTCCTGTTGAGTGACGGTCAGCTGCCGCCTAGCCTCTGTCAGTTGGGCACGCAAGCCGTTGATGTCACACGTATCACCGGGTTGGAGAGGTCCCACATGACTCTCTCTCCGTTGTCGCAGGAAGTCGGTACTGTCCTGCACCAGTACGCTCCCTTGTTGTCCAGGGAGACGTATGTGCCAGTCCTCGAGCTTCGCCTTGCCGCGACTCTCCTTCCTGACACGGCTCGGCTCATCTGCACTCGCCCATTCATCAGCTAAGCCCGGGATCCTTGTCATGCCCTACATCAAGAAAGAAGGGTCTTACGTCAAACAACGAGAACGCATCTCCTGTCAAGGACGCGTCCATCATTTGAGTGCAACACTCGCCGAACCCTTTTCCCCTCTCACATGGCTCGCTCCAAACTCCAAATGGATCAAAGAGGAGGAGATCGGAGGACCTACCCGACCGTGTTCACCTCCCTCCGCGCCATCGGGTCCCGCGGGTCCCTCAGGCGCCCGAAGGGGCCCTTCCTCTTCCATGGACGCCTCCCCGTGCTCTTGCACGTCCCTCCTCGGGCGAGGAGTCCCTCGCCCCTCTCTCCTTTCACCACGATCTGGCCCACCGAACACCATCAGTCGAGAGTGGAAGAAGACGAAGATGGACGAGCAAATCTCGACGGGAGGCGGGCTCGTTTGCGAGTAAGGCACGGAAGAAAAAGCGCCGCCTGGCGCTTTAAATTTGAATTTGAAAGTTAAGACGCGTCCTCGCGCCTAGACGCACCCAAAAAAAAGGGAGCAAGGAAACATGATTCCTCCGTGTGAGGCGTAGTTCTCCGCTTTTCAGGGCAAGGTCTCGTGAAGCGTGCCTCGAAAGAACAAGTGCAAGACAACAAGCGTGGGAGAGAGAAAGTGCACACAACAGAAGGAACCATTTCATTTCACATAAGCAAACAGTCAATTGTACATCATAAAGTGAAGAGGGTGGGGTGTACAAGCAACTCTATAACTCTCACTGCCGCCCTCTTGGTCATCTCTCTCTCTCTCTCTGACGGGGATCCCTAGGGGGCCTCCGCGAACCCTGAGAGGCGGTGCTCGCCTCGCCCTGTGGTGGCACGCCAGCCTCGAAGGTGCGACACCCTAGGAAGCTACCCATGGAAAAGGAATCGGACTGACGAAGTCGCGCACCGCGCTCCCTCGCCCTCTGATACCACCCCTCACTCTCCCGAAGCCTCCCCCCGCTGTGCCGAGGCTTAATCGGAGCTCCATCATCTGGGCCTCCAGAGCCCTCCTCTCGTCCCAATCTCACTGTCGCTCCGCCCTCATGTCCTCCCTCTCTCTCTCTCTCTCTCCCTCTCCCTGTCCTCCCTCTCTCTCTCCCTGTCCTCCCTCTCTCTCTCTCCCTCTCCCTGTCCTCCCTCTCTCTCTCCCTGTCCTCCCTCTCTCTCTCTCTCATCGCCTCTCTCCTCGACAGCTCGAGGGTAATCCGCAGCTCCAGCACGTCGCGAGGAAGCTCCTTAGCCTCCCGCCGCCGCTCCTCCTCTAGCTCCGCTATCCGGGTGTCACGCTCTGCCGCCCAGGCGTCGCGCTCCTGCTCGGCACGGACTGCACGAGCCAGGGCATCCTGAATCTCCGCCACCTACCAAAGCCCATATTCCCCGTAAGAGATCAGTAACTAGAAGGAG
Organism: Amorphophallus konjac; assembly: GCA_022559845.1. Lineage (NCBI taxonomy): Eukaryota > Viridiplantae > Streptophyta > Magnoliopsida > Alismatales > Araceae > Amorphophallus > Amorphophallus konjac. Next base: position 62,422,511 of record CM040125.1, read on the forward strand.
AGTCGGGGTCAAGCGAGCACTCACTCGAGCCTCACGCTCCCGCTCGGCCTCCTCAGCCCGGGCCACCGCGTACGCCAGCTGCTCCTGAAGGGAAGAGACCTCCGGAGGAGGGCCCCACGAACTGGAACCCGCTCCACCAGCCATCTCGGCTGCCACTGCCTGATGGGCCCGCTGAAACACAAGAGCAAGCGACAGTCAGAGGCTAAGCATCGAAAATCCAGGTCATAAAAAATGTATGGTACATTGCATAGCTCACCAGGATCTCCAACTCCTGTCGGATGGCCGCCAACTGCTGCCTGGCGTCCGCCAGCTGGGCCCGCAGGTCGGCAATGATGTTATCACGAGCATCCTGCATTGCACATAGGTTAGTGTCACATGCTTATAGGAAAAGAAAAATCTTCATCTCACACTTACCCCTGCCGCCCCACCGTGGTAGAGACGCTCCCCGTACGTGGTCCGGTACCGCCTCAAGTAGTCGGTGCTGTCTGGTACATGGGACACCATGGGGACTCCGCCCTACTGCCAGTCCTGATACTGTGCAGGGAAGCGCGTGCGCCAGTCGACGATCTTTGCCTTGCCCCGGGTCTTCCGCCCGACACGGCCCGGCTCATCTACGTCGACCCACTCCTGGGCTAGCCCCAACTTCCTCATGACCAGCCTGAGCCGCAGTGGCTCATTCTCATTCAGGTAATGGACCCACACGTCCCGCCCAAAACGAGGACGACCCGCTACGACCCAAGGCTGGCCAGCATCGGCCATGCAAAGGTAGGCCCTCCACACCACCTGCATCACCATACATGCATCATATTAGTTGTCATTTTCCTCAATTAAGTCACATGCATAAAAACAAAAAAATCATACGCGTTATACCATAGCCTCGGGGTACTCGGTCAGCTCCCGTCGAAGCGACGCCAGCTGGTAGCCGTGCGGTGCCGCAACCATGACCGGCCTCCACCGCCGCGCCAGGGGCACGATGTTGTGTAGTGGACAGCGGATCTAGAGGGGAGGGGTGAATAGATCAGCCCCACTTTTCACAATGCGGCCCTCTAAACAGCTAGTTAAAATGAATTGCAGCGGAATAGAAACTAGCTTCTAAGAATGCTATGATTCACTTAGCAAGATAAGCAAGATATATAATAATTCGATCCTAAGCATGCATCTAGAACTAATCAATCACACAAGCAAACCACACTAGACAGGATTTTTAAGGTGGTTCGGACTGAATCCTCAGCCCTACGTCCACCCCTCACCAAAACCCGGTGAGGCTTCACTTGTGCAGCGCACCAACCCGTAAATCGAAAACCACCGATTGCCTTCCTACTAACCAATGGTAGGGACGTCAACACCGCAGATCGGAAACACCTCCGATTGCCTTCCTACTAACCAACGGTAGGGACGAATCACAACTTCAATGTTTAACAATATTGAAAGGAAAACAAATGTGAATGAATTAAGACAAGAGATTGAGTTATGAGTAGAAATGAATTGGCCCTTGTATGAAATGTTGATCAGCAACAAGGATCCTCTTGGCTTCAACTCAATCTTCTTGATTCACCCTTGATTGGATAAATGTTCTTCACGGAGTACTGTTCACGTGAACAGTACCTCTTCCTTCAATTCTTCTCTCTTGATCTTCTCTTTGATTTTCTTTGAATGAATGAAGGAGATGATGAAGCTACCTTGAATCTTGATTGCTTCTTTAGCTTCTAGAAGTTTGAATGCTTGAAATATCACCTTGAATGAACTTGAAAGAACTTGAATGGATGAAGATGATTTCCCTTGATAGTGAGCTTCAATGGATCCCCTTGAGATGATGAAGAGGATGGAGGATGCAGCTTTCTCTTCTCTTGGCCTTGATCTTGATCCCCACTTGAAGAGCTTGAACACTTGAGGATGAAGACCTTCTTCACGGAGTACTGTTCACTGCTACAGTGCTCCGAATTCCTCTCCCTTGAACACACTCTAGCAGCCTCCCTTGTAACCCCTTCAAGCATTAGGGTTTTCATCCCCTCATGTGTTGGTTTTATAGACCTTGAATGGTCTATAGACAAGCCTCAGACCAGATCCACAATTTGTGGGTGATTAGGTGACATTTGGATTAAAGAAATCCATGTTGAATGGCCCTTTTCGAAGTTGGAAACAAAGTCAAAAATGAAGGCTCGGGGCTGGCGGTCGACCGGCAGCTCCTGGCGGTCGACCGCCACTGTAAAAGGCTGTAGACGAATGGCCCCTGGGAATTCCGGTCGACCGCCACTGGCTGGCGGTCAACCGGCAGCAGGCAGACCTGTAGCCGGGGGATCCCTGGCTGGGGCGGTCGACCGCCCCTGTGCTGGCGGTCGACCGCCAGCTGGGCAGAGCCCGGGTCACCCCGGTTAGGTCCGTTGGTCGCACCAGCTCCGTCGCTTGAGTCCGTTAGCCACCCGTTCATGTCTGTGGCATCGACCTTGATTGTCTTGAAGTTTTATTACTGAGTATTCAAGCAAATTTTTGTTCCGGGGGCTCCGCCCCCGGAAACCCCCACAAGGGGCGCTGCCCCCTTGACCCCCGAGACCTGACCGGGCAGGTCGATCCCCGCGACCTGACCACGCAGGTCGATCCGCGTGCGAGGGCGCAACATTGAGCTTTCATGTGCATATCTGTCATAAACACAACAGAACATATGTCAGTCATATAAGAGTGAAAAGCAACAATGACGAATAATGTTTAGCCATTATCAAAACCAAGAATATCACAGAACACATATGACCATAGAATGATGTCGAATGACCCAAGTGACCATATGAGACTCAAATAACCACAGGGGCACAACACACGACTCTCCTGTTCCCCTGCCTGGCTCTTCCATCGGGAAGTAGTAATAGCTCCACACCTGCATCCATCAAACATCATTAGCACGAGTAATTGCATATTTAACTAAGGTAAAATGCATTAACAAATGTTTACCTGGAGAAAAGGTGCGAAGCCACTAACTGTCATCTCCCTCTCTGTGCTCTGAGAGAGATCGGCGATCAAGTGGGCGAGTAGGGCTGCTCCCCACGCGTAGTCCCCCACTCGGTCCAGGTCCACTAAGATCCCGAGGAAGCGGCAATGGATGTCGTCCCCCTTTGTCCCCAGCAGAAGGCGGCCCAGTAAGAAGAAGAGGAACCTCCAGAGATCCAGGTCCGCCAGCTCCCGCTCGCTCGGGTCCTGAGTAAAAGCCGCCCGAGCATCTCCCTCCAGACGCGCTAGGAACACTGCTCCAGTCTCGCTAACCCGCTGCCGCGGGTCCTCGAATCCGAGCGCCTCCATGATATCCACTCGGCCTACCACCCTGCTGTCTCTATCGGTCGCGCTCGTCTCCAGCCACAGCAGGTCCAGGGCGCTCTCCCTGTAGTCGGGGTAGGTGACCCCGCTAACTGCCTCTCCGTCCACTCGTAGCCCGGTGATCCGAGCTACGTCCTCCAGTGTCGGCACCATGTGCCCCCAGGGCATCAGGAACGCCCGACTCGGCACGTGCCACCGCTCCCGCAGCGCCTGGATAAGAGGAGGGTCAAGCCGGAAGGGCTCGATCCTCAGGAACGCTCCGAAACCCATGGCGTCCACCGCGCCCTCTGGAAGTCCGGTAGCCCCCGGTACGCTGCTACCACCAAAGACCAGCTGATCCGGCTCTTCATCACGCCCTGCACACCACAAAACAAACAAAAAAAGGAAAACATCAGAGTCATGAATAATAAACAACACTGTGCATAACATTTTATTTTTTATTTATTTTCAAAAAATATATTTTTGAAAAAAAATGTTTTTTAAAGGCGTCCAAGACACTGGACGCTTTCCTTTTTTAATTATTATTTTCCAAACTTTATTATTATTACTTTTTTTAAAATAATAATAATAATAATAAAATATAATAATAATTTTTGAACGCGTCTGGATCGTTGGACGCTTCCTTTTTTTTATTTTTTTATTTTATTATTTTTGTATATATGATAAATAATAAAATTAATATATATTATAAATCATAATTAATAAAGGCGTCCATCTAGGTGGACGCCTCCATATATTTTATTTTATTTTATTTTATTTCTAATTATTATTTACGTAATAACCAAAAAAAATAAAAACAAAATAAAAAAGAAAGGATGGAGGCGTCCAGACCCCTGGACGCCTCCTTCCCTCACACTCACCCCCCCCCCTTCTGAACGCCGTCTCTCGCCCCATTTTACGCTTAAAACCACACAATAATGCAACAAAGTGGGATTCTAAGGGGCTTACCGGGTCGTGCTCATCCTCTCCCGCGTCGCCGGGGCCCTCAGGACCCTCCACGGCCAAGGGAGGTGCCTCCTCTCCTGCGGCAACCTCCTTCTCCACGGCGGCCTCCTCTGCACGATCCCTCGACCTCCTCGGACGATGAGCAAGTCGTTTCCGCTTCTCTCCACCCTGGCTCGGGCCTCCTTGCTCCATTAGGAACTGAGAATGGGTCGTTCAGAGTAGAATGGGTCGTTGGAATGAATAGGGAAAGAGAAAAGGGGGCGAAGCCACCCTTTTATAGAGATTCATCCCTTTTTGGGGCGTCCAGGCGCATGGACGCCCCATAAAAAAAATTTTAAAAAAAAATTCAAGAATTTTGGGGCGTCCCCATAAGAAAAATTAATTAAAAAAATTCAAAAATTTTGGAGCGTCCAGACCCCTGGACGCCCCCATAAGAAAAAAAATTAATTTAAAAAAAATTCAAAAATTTTGGGGCGTCCAGGCCCCTGTACACCCCCATAAGAAAAAATTAATTAAAAAAATTCAAAAATTTTGGGGCGTCCAGGCCCGTGGTCGCACCCATCAAAAAATAATATATATATATATATATATATATGATCATAATATGAATAAATAAGAAAAAAGAAAAGAAAAGGAAGAAAAAATAGAAAAAATAAAATGATAACAAAGGGGAACAATGGTCCAAAATGTCAAATTCCAGATTTTATTCCATCAGAAAGCAGAGTAAGCTACATCAGGGGCTTAGGCGCTTTAGGCCTTAACTTCCCCAGTTCGGTTACATAAGCTCTCCACAGCTCGCATTCTTCCCCTACATGCGTTAATGCCTTTCCCGTGACACTTGTCTTCCATGGTACTTTAATGGCCTTCGCTTCCTTTGCATCTGCTTCCGTGCCCAACCCCCTCTTCTTCAAAGGAACGATGCCAGATAACGGTGGGAACAAGTGGCGGGGAATGCCAATCTGAGGCAGCACCGATGCGCGTTGTAAAGAACAAACTCAGTCGCGCCGATCAGTTGGAGTTCAGCTCCGGGAGAAGACACCATGAGGAGTTCAAGCGAGAGTAGACATGCCGGTGCGCAAGTGAAGAAGCTTTGTGTCATGGTTCTAAAGTGAGACCGCCAGTCTTCACGTTTCCTCAGCCACGGAACACGGTTCGCTATGGTACCATCGAAGCCTAACACATCGGCTATGTGATGAAGGGAGCTCTGTTGGAAGAGCTTCGAGGCAGTTGGCATACCCTCGCGGTGGTCAAATTTGAAGTGCAAATCAATCCAGCAATTCAGAACAAGTGCGCAACCGAAAGGAGGCTTACCCATGCTGGAGGTAGTAAGGCCGCTGTAAAGGTAGGCAAGGACGGCGGGTCCCACCCTCTTTCCTCTCCAAATCCCGCAGATGGCACTCAATTGGTCCTCCTCCACTATGTTGTCAGTATGAGGGAATAAGAGAGCACCCGCCAGACAAATGGTGAACCCTTTCATGATTCCTTCCAAGCGGTCATCGTCTGGCGACCCTCTCAAGGCATCCATGAACCATTCTGCGAGCTTTTGCAGATCAATTCCCTTTTGAGTCCGGACCTTTCTAGCAGTACCAGGCGGCATGAAGCTTCCGAGGACACTCTCGGAGGTCACCCTTGTCAGCATCCGCATAACCTTTATCCTCCCGTCACTCTTGAATTTATTCAGCCCGAACAGAAGTTCCACCTCCTTAAGGAGAATGGTCGCCTCGAAGGTAGGGAAGATGAAAAAGTGTGAGTCTGAGGATGCCAGATCTCCACTAATGCGCCCATGGCCGCCCAGTCCATGCGAATCTTTTCATATTGCTTGGCATGAATCAGGAGCCCCTGAAGATGCCACTTCGTGAGTATGGCCCTCATGCCGATGGAGATGTTGGAAGTGAGTTTTGAAAGCCACGGCAGCTTGGAAAATTTCCTCGGGCCTGGGAAAAGAGGGTACAGCTGGAAGAGAAAAAGAAAACAAGGAAGGAAAAGAAGTGAAAAGAAAGTTCGCACGCAGAAACTTTGAAATAAATCAGCTTACCACGTGTGACTGGATCATCCCACTCAGATGACCTTCGAGGTCGGAAAGTCGCCTGATTTCACCGCTAGGCCTGCTCCTCTTCACAGGGCGGGAAGACTCTCCTTCCATCCTGGTGTTGACACCTGAAATATAACAGACAATACAAACGAGACATAATGAAAGATTGAGTGAAAGATGAAGATCCCGGAAGTCCCTGCAAGACCAGGATTACGGAAGATTTATCACTGAAGCTACCACCCGGCTGAAGCCCTCCCCGGCCAAGCTGATGTCCGGTGTTGTCGTCGCTCAGACGGCAGTACTGATGAAGAACTGCAGTCCACTGACTGATGAAAATCCCCAGAAATATTCTGATGAAGCTATGCTAACTCACCAATTGATGGGCCTTCGCCTAGCCTGACGAACTCGAGGGACCGACAAATGAAGGGACAGATTAAGCGGCTTTAACAGCTCAAGCTTACTGATGAGGAAGCATAAAAGATTAAAAGATCTAAACGGGCCCAGCCGTGTGGCACCGAGAGCCCAACAAGACCCATATGAGGAAGGGGCGCCGGGAAGCCTACTGCCTCCGAATAAGGCGCGTCGGGAGCTCATCAACCGGGCGCCGAGATGATCATGCCGATAGGGAGGGGGTGCTATGCCTATAAAACCCCCTTTCTCTCGAGACGAACAAAAAGACGGAGGAGAAAAAAGAAAACCTCATCTAGAAAACAGATAGAAAAGAGAGAAGAGACCCTACTGAAAAGAAAGAAGAAGAGAAGAAGAAGAAGAAGCTCCAGGTGGGCTGCTCGGGGGAGGGAGAGGAGTCAATGCTCCACCCTCCCCTCCCCCATGTTTGCTTTTATTTTGATTTCCTCTGTATGTAATGGTATATGCCTTCATGCTTTAGCTATTCAGATGAGGTCGAGAGTTCTTTTCTTCCCTGCCTCTGTTCCTCCCCTTACCCGTTTCTCGGCTTTAGCCTTGCAGTCGATGTAAGTGGTGATAATGAGATGAAATGAAATTTAGTGGTTGCCGTGCTTGATATTAGGCAATCAAAGTTTTGCCCTCTGTCTTCTATGAATGTATCTTTCATCTGAACGTCCAATATTCTAGACGTTTCGGTTTTCAGAGTCATCCCCGTGAGTCTGTGCTTCAAAGAGGAAGGAAGTCAGGGCCCCAATCCTTATCTAATGGGTTATTGGGTCCTGTTTCCCTCTCCCCTCCTGTCTCGATGGCAGATTCTTCGCAGGCATCTGAGTTTCTTGCGAGGCCCCCAAGCCGTTTAGGAATCGGAGACATCAATCTCTTGATTTCCTGAATTGCTGGCTATAGAAGATGTGTCCCGTCTGTAGACGAATGCGATCCCAGGAGGTTCTGATAAGTGATGACCTTGACCCTTCGGTCCCTCAGCAAAACCCTAATGCCATGGCATCGAAGTCCACAGTGCCAGACTGATTTGATCCCCAGATACGGTCCCAATCAAATCTGAATTCCAAAACAGGGCTGTCGGAGCTTCTCGGCAGCAACAGCCCTCGGCGCAATGGTGAGCACGCCGGGAACCAGCGCGCCGAGAACCCCCTTGCCTGTTCATCTTCCTATGCCGAGAGCCCCTCTTTGGCTAATCAATCCGCGCCGAGATCCTCCTTTCAGGCCAATACACTCATACCAGGAGCCTGTCTCTTCATCTGCCTTTCAACCCTTGTCCAACCTGTTATATCGGCTGAAGGGGATATTCATGGTCGCCATATGTACCTCAGGGATGAGATTAACGGGAGGAAACCCCCCCTACATCATCTTAGATCAAATCCATTCATAACCCTATAACCTAAGGGGCCATACCACTGTATAAGCCCCGACGGTTCTTGAGGGGATAGCAAGCATTGCCATGGGCACCTGCATCATCAGGGAGCCCAAGCCTTCTTTTCGGTTATCATCCCGTACCCGTGGATGACGGCCTATTTCCTTTGGCATGACCCGAAAGAAGGGGAAACGCTGCCGAAACTCTATGCGATAGGGTGAACCCCGGAAGGCCAAGGGAGTGTGATCGATACGCACCCCACTTGACTCTATCCACCGGGAAAATGAATATCATAGACCCTCCAACCGAGTAGGGAGTTCAAAGGGGAAGATCCCCCGCTGTTTATCTGGATTCCATCCCGTCGCTACGTGGATGGCTTCCTATCCCTATTTGGCATGTCTATAAGCCCGGGGGATATGCCGCCCAATTCAATTCATCCAAGCTCGACACGTTAATCGTCTGCCGGCTCCCCTTTATATGCATGCCTGTTTAGGATGGGACAGAGCCAACAAAGCCCCAATCCTCACTGTGGATTTCTGGGCCTTGTTTCCCCCCTCTCTCCCTCGATGTCATCGATGATTTAAACGTCGCGGAGTCCGTGATTTTCTTCTCAAATTTCTCAAGCCACTAGGGCCATTGCAGGGATCAGAGTTTGTCGTCTCTCGATCTCCTGGATGGTCGGCAATACTGATGGCGTGAAGCCTGTTCCTGAGAGCTCGAAGGCCCGGTGACTCTGATCCCTCGAACCCCTTTCATCTGTGACCCTCTGCTGTCAACCTGGTAGGCCCCTGGCTCTTTCCTCACTTGCCTCCTGAATCCATTCCCCAGGCCATGTCTGAATCCCGTGAAAAACCCCCAAAACAGGGTACCGTAAAACCCCATGAGCCCTCACGGCGCTCAAGCCCAGCACCTTCTCGGCGTGAATAGTTCCCGGCGCGGCGCGCGCCGGGAACTCCCGCGCCGAGATCCTCTTCTTCCTCCCTTTGGCCTAGGCCGATAACCCCCTTCATGGCGCGCCGGGAGCTCCCTTCAGCCCACGCCGAGAAGCCGGGCCATACTCCTGATCCTTACGCCGAGAACCTCTTTCTTCTTGGCCTAAACCTTGATCCCCATGTTGTACCCATCCAAGGGATATACGGAGAACACTTGGCATCCCTCAGGAAATAAATCAATGGGGAGGACCTCCCCTACATTGTTCTGTTCCGATCCGGATTTCTTTATAACCTTATGGACCTAACGGGCTATGTCACTACATGTGCTCCGACGGGTTCCGAAGGAACATAAATCGGTGCTATGGATGTGGGTGATGGCCCGGGCCTGGTGCCCCCTTCTTTTCCGGCTTTCATCCCGGCATCCCGTGGATGATGGCTTATCTCCTCTTGGCATAATCCAGGATAAAGGGGATATGCTGCCAAAATTCATTCGTATCACCTTGAGTGATCATGGTATTCTCTCCTAACCCCGCTGGCCCACGGAGTTCTGCCCTTGCATGTTCTCCGATGGTCTTCCGAAGGGGGATATCAATAAGACATCACGCCTGCACAGGGTGTGCCATGTCGCACCGGTCCTTATCCGGATTCCGGGTTAGATATACCCGATCTTTTATGGATCCCACCCTGCCGCTGCATGGGTGGTTTCCTATCCCCATCTGGCATAGTCCAAGGTAATGGGGACATGCCGCTGGATTTGCTCCGCATTTGATGTATCCTTGCTTCACTCAGGCCATTTAACGCCCTGCTGATGAACCAACCGTCTCTCTCGCTTGAGTCTTATTTTTGCCGCTACCTTCCTCCTATTTTTGGCGTTTAATCAAGGGTTGTCCTTCTTAGGAAGGGCGTAATTAACGTCATAGCCTTTATGGTATGACGGACTTCGGGTCCCGACTCGAACTTCACAATCGACTGATTAAAAGTCAGATCGAGCGCATAATAAAATTGTCACCCCGGTGACTGGCACGCCAATAAATCAATAAATAATCCACATATATATATATATATATCAAAAAAGAAGAGAACGAGAAAGCGCGTTCCACAAGTCTGGCACGCCCGGTGGGACGAGTCTCCCTTCATCTCTACGCCAAAAATAGGAGGCCCAGCGGGCCCCCCTCAAATTTCTGATTCTGTGCGCTTTCCTTATTTCCAGGAAGCTACAATGACTACTGGACTCATGTCCGTGTGCTTCGACCAACAACCGATCGATGTGCATGTCCGAGAGGGTTACCTGGCGGTACCGCTGTCATTCGGGTCGATGCCCCCTGCTGTCGGGCTGCCCAACTGCCTGGGCCTCGTCTTCACCGACCTTCTGCAGGTCGACAACAACGAGCAAGGCACTGCTGCAAGTGCCCCGATGAAGACTGCTGATAACAAGGGTAGCTTACCAGAGAGGATGACCTCGACAGCCGTCGCCTGCTATGTTCATCATGTTCAAAGGAGGGACACGGTCCCCGCTGCTGCCCAAATGAAGAAAAGAACTAACCGGAGGAGCTGGTATGCTGCTGTCGACCGTCGTCTCTCAAATTCTGGGAGGACGATGATGATGGGTGACGTTAGGGTGAACCTCAACGGTCGCCCGAGAGAAGTCCGGCCGGACAGGATTGTCCCGACCGTCCAGATCGACAACAAGTTCCAAGTTCTGGCCACCAGGAGGGCCAACGGGGAAACTGATGAGAGGAAGCCGCTGGCGCCCAAGCCAGCAAGATATAAACAGGTCTGGCGACCAAAGAAGATTCAGAGCTGGGCCCCAACTCGAGATGAGGGGAAAGCTACCGAGGATGCTGTTGCCCGCTTCAGGGCAGAAAGCAGAAGAAGAGAAGGAAAAGACATAAGAGATGATGCTGCTGTTTACCCCAGGGCTTGGGGTAAGAAAGATGAGAAAGAAAATGAAGAAAGAAATCTGACCACTGTTCGCCCCAGGATGAGGGGCAGAAAATATGAGCGGAAGCAAGACCTCTCGGTCCCCCATCCCAGGGCTGGGGGCAGAAGATGGCAAAGGAAGAACTATGATGCTGCTGCCAACTACTGCCAGGATGGCGACAGAAGATTTGAGAAAGAAGAAAGAATGAGAACAAGCGAACCAGTCGCTGCTGCCATTCCAAGAAGACCAAGAGCCTGTGCCAGACAGGCTGATATATTTAGATATTCCAAAGCCGAGCATCTGAATGCTCAGGTGGCAAGACTGGCTCATCAGCAAAGAGGCCAGGAAAGACTGATGCTCCAACCAGAGCCACAAAGGCACAATCAAGAAGAGATGAAGCAAGTGGCTCAAGACTACTTCCACTACCTGGGGAATTCTGCCCTCGGTCAGCAAAGATTATCCCGTGCCCTGGGCACCGTGGATGAAGAAGAGGAAGAAACCCTTCAAGAAGTGATGCTCGAAGTCTCCTCCTCCGATTCCAATGATTATGGGGAAGGCCGCAGGGCCGGATATGGGAAAGAAGACCTGTGTGGGGAAGAACCTGAAGAAAGAATATCGGTCTTTGACCGACTCAAATATCCCGACCAGGCAAAAAGAAAAGTCTACAGGCAGAAGGGAAAGATGCAGATCTTCACCTGTAACATGGCTGGACTTGTCAGGAGGCAAGACATGCTACCAACTCAACCGGACGAGCTACTCAGGCTGGCAACCAGACCCGGGCCTGTCACAAGAAGAGGCCAGGCGGCAAAAGATAAAATGAAGACTAATGGTGAAGCCTGCAAGATCACCACTATGACGGTTAATGTGGTGACAGCGGAAGAGGGAGATAATCCCTTCATTGATGATGCTGAAGGGACTTCAGAAGATATACAGATCCCGTCCACCCTGGATCCCATGATCCAGATGATGTTCAGAAGATACCAGCAGGAGATCAATGCTCTCAGAAGACAGCTCAATGAGAGACATGAAGCTACACCGGTCTCCAAGCAAGCCGAGCCTGTCGGGCATACTTCCAGCTCAACAGAGACGGCTATCCCAGCTAATCCTCTCCTGGCTGATAAGGGCAAAGCACCGAGCCAACCTGTTCCACAGCAAACAGTAGCTCAGCCCTCTGCGTCTCAGACACAGCCTACCGCGCCCACCTTGCGCGCCACTGTGATGACAACTCCTCATAGTCAGCAACAAGCTCACTTCTTCCCAGAAGACATAGATCCAGCCGTAGCCCACAAGCTGATGATTGAAAGAATTGTGGAGATGAAGCTGTCTGAGAAGACTGGCGATGATGTTAGTACCTATGATGTGTACAAGGTGCCATATCCTCCCCAATATGCTGCTAAGAGACTACCTCCAGGCGTCAGTAAGCCGCCTAAGTTCGAAAAATTTAATGGCCAGGGCTCCCCCAGAGAGCACATAGCTTACTACACCACAATCATGGGCGACCTGGCAGTCGACGAAGCTTATCTGCTTAAGTTCTTTGGCTCATCCCTTACTGGGTTAGCCTTTGAATGGTATTCAAGCCTGCCAGCTGGATCGGTGGTTGATTGGCCTGATATGCAGAGAAAATTCCGCGACAGATTTCATGTCACTGAAAGAGAAATCACAATAGCAGAGCTATATGCAACCAGGCAGAAGCAAGATGAAACTGCACTGGACTACATCAAAAGATGGAGGAACTTAGCCATGAGATGCAGAAGACCCCCCCATCAAGAAGATGCAGTGCAGATATGTAAACAGAGCCTCAGGAGAGAGGTGCTAGAAAAGATGATCGGTGCAGATGTCAGAACATTTGACCGATTAAACAATATAGTGGCGAGGTTGAGACGTTCTTGTCCAAACGTCCAACCGCCAATGTTCCCAATGTGCTGAAAGGTAAATCTAATGATCGACGACCATCACATTCTGAGGCCAACACCGTCGATTTCAGAACCTTCGAGCAGCAGAAAGGGAAGAAGGGGGCAGATGAAGCTCCCCCGCCTGAGGGTGCAGCAGAAAGAAAAGACAAGGTCTCTCTAAGAGACAAGATGAAGAAGGCTTACTCTTTTCCCAAGGAGAAGACGGCAGCACTATTTAACTGGGCATATAAGTTCAACAAGGTAACATTGCCTGAACCGAAGAGACCCGAGGATGCGGCAAAGAAAGATGATCCGCTGTTCTGTCCATTTCACCGTGCGCTGGGGCACGCAATTGAGGATTGTTATGTCTTCAAAGATATCATGGAAGGAATGGTTAAAAAGGGTGAGCTGCAGCTGGGAGATTATCAGGTAAAGCCGCCTCATCCACATGAGCCTCCGCCCTGGAGAATGGCCGCCAATATGATCTCAGTTTACCAGCAGCTGCCTAAGGAAGCCGTTGAGGAATGTACCAGGCATACCTATGAAGCTTGTTTCCTCACCCCACTGAAGGATCAGGAGGGATGGCAGACGAAACCCATAAAGAATAGAAGGAAAACTCCCGCAGCCAGTGCCAGCGGGGTGATTATTCGAGGTGTCACACCAAGGCCTGAACCGCCTCCAGTAAAGCCAGTATGGCGCACAGCTGAGACCGGGCCAGTCATCCGGATCCCTACTCACAACCGGAGGAGACAAACTCCCCTACCCGCACATAAAGAAGTAAGTCCTGCAGCCAGGCGTCTACAGCAGTATATCAATGAGCTCGATGAATATGAGCAGAAAAAGCCCAAACACCTGCTGGTAAAAGACTGTATACTCTGGGAGCAGCTCGAAGAATTGAAAATTGAAGAGCAGCCAGAGGCAGAACAAAGAAAAGATGAGACTGAGCCCTTCTGGGGGCAGGAGCTGGCAAAGCCAAATTCCCAGAAGAAGAAGAGACGGCCCAAGTCCAAAAAGGGAAAGAAAGTCACGACAGTACAATGTAACACCCTGTCAGTGCTCTTTTCCTTGCCCGGGGAGGATGATGAGGCTGAAGCATCAAATGCCCCGCTAGAAGCCAACCATGCTGAGGCCTCTACCTCAGCCCATGCAACACGTTCTGGGAAAAGATGGGGGCGCCCACCACCAGCTAATCATAATATTATATTCAGAGGGGAGCAACCCTACCAGATCCCAGAACCAGAGGTACGAGGTGTCCAGGTTCCTCCCCCTGCCAGCTTGTACCAAGAGAAAGAAGAAGCTCCTTCATTCCTGGAATTCTTGTCCAGTTTGGAGAATGAGCAATTGGCTCACACTGCTCCAGCTAAAAGCAATAAATGCCAGCAGACTGCGGTTAGGAAGCAGAAGCAGCATGAAGAAAATGAAGGAAGTGACCCTCTAGCAAAGCCAGGGGCTGTTGCTACAGAAGAAGCCTCCCGGGAAACAGGGGAAGAGAATGAAACTGGGACTGGGCAGCAAAGGCCACAGGCACCACATGAACCTCCAAGACCCCGATGGGCAGAAGAAATGAGACTGTCTAATGTCCGGGTAGGCAGTCGAATCATGAAGATGTTGAAGAAGCTCCCTACCAGGTTCTCCATCTGGGAAATCCTCTCTCTGAGTGAAGAAGCCCGCCAAGCAATTGTGGATGCCTTGCAGTCACCGGCACAATATGAAGCACTCTTAACAGAAGTGAATTCTGGGCCATCGATCACATTCACAGAAGATGATATGCTAATCCCGAATTCCGGTCATAATAGGCCGCTGTATATGAAGGGTTCCCTGAACTGTCAGCCGCTGAGCAGGATACTGATAGATCCCGGGGCTGCTGTGAACATCCTCCCATACCGCATCTATCAGAAATATTACTTTGATCTGCAGCTTACCAAGGTCAGAGATATGAAAATTGCAGGGTTCAACCAGAAATGTGAAACACCTCTTGGGGTGGCTGATTTCAACCTCACATTGGGCGACCTCACTACCGTGGTACGATTTTATGTGATCGATTCCAACACCACGTATAAGGCCCTGCTGGGGAGACCGTGGTTGCATGAATATCAGATAGTGCCATCCACGCTACATCAGTGCATCAAATACTGCCATGAAGGAAAAGAAGAAAGGGTGTTTGTAGATCTGCATCCCTTCGAAGTATTCGAGTGTCATATGCTCGATTCATCCTACTACACCGAGGTGTCACAGAAGGGTGAAAATAAAGAGGCTATGGCCAGCCAAAAGAAGCCGGCGACGAAGGCAAAAAATTGGTCTCCACCGCCACCCAGGGGCTATATTAAAAAGCATGAAGTATCTCACATCTCTTACGCTGGTGACTTTGCTCGGATCACCCCTCCTAGCATCCGTCCAGAGGACACCGATGAAGAAATGAAAGATAGGTACATACAGGTGAAGGTTCCACAGGGTTTATTTAAACCCATCGTCAGCCTTGAGTACCAGACGGTGCTACCACTGAGGACTATGGAAGTCCCTCGCTTCTGCGAGCCTCCCATTATATTCTACACCGGGGAGTCAGTCGAGGAAGATGATCAAGACTGCATGGTCCCTGAAGAAGCTGCGAATCGGATGGTGCCGATTACAGGCTTGGATTGTACTACCCAGCGGGTTTCGCAGATGTTCTCTAAGATGAAAATGCCATCACTACAGTCTGCCGCCCAGAAGAAAGCATTCAAGGAGTTATGGGATCCGCCTCGAGATAATAAAGAATTGAGGAAGATCACACAGCACCCGGGACTGGGCTATACTTTACAAGAATACTATGAGGCCGAGGTGGATGTCATCTCTACCTTCTACCAGCATGAAGATTCCCCTGGGGTGGGCTACGACCCGTACCCTTCGGAAGATGAAGAAATCATTTATCAGTCCATAACAGACAATGAAGCCCCAGACAATCAACCAGGGACGGGAACGTCTGATGAAACAAAGAAAGATTGGTGCTGGGAAGACCTACCTTCCAAAGAAGATCTGTTCCATGCTGAAGCAAAGTTTGACACGGGAACCCCGGATGAAGACCAAGCAGCCAAAGAGCTGAGGGAATGCTTGGAGTTTGAGCGCATCCTGGAAGAAGTCCGGGCTCTACAGAATGATGATCTCTCAAGGGAGTCTGCATCAGAAGAGCCTCTAAGGGCGGAAGACTCCGTCTTTGAGTTTCCTGCTGATCCAGTTACGTCCTCGGGGCACACTGAACAGAATACAACAATTTTGGCCGTATATGATGAGCCAGCACCCGCTGATGACCAATATGATGAAACAAAAAATCATGAAACTGAAGAAGATTATATCCCGGGAGGCTTCATTGACTTGCAAGAAGCCCCGCCCGAGGTCGAAGACGGAGGTCAGGCCACCGTCGATGAGCTTGTGGAAATAAATCTGGGAACCGCAGATGAGCCAAGGCCGACATTCCTCAGTGCACTGCTGGAGCCAGCTACCAGGGAATAGTATATACAGGTTTTGAAAAAATTCCGAGACTACTTTGCATGGACATATGATGAAATGTCGGGACTAAGTTCTGATGTGGCGCAGCATCGATTGGCAATAAACCCAGAGGCTAACCCTGTAAAGCAGCCTTCCAGGAGAATGCGTCCTGAATTGATAAATCAGATTAACAAAGAGGTTGCCAAGCTGATTGATGTAGGCTTTGTCGAAGAAAACCAGTATACTACATGGCTGGCCAATATAGTGCCCGTAAAGAAGAAGAATGGGCAGATCAGAATATGTGTTGATTTCCGGGACCTTAATAAGGCTTGCCCGAAAGATGATTTCCCGGTGCCAATCACTGAGGTGATGATCGATGCAACTACTGGCCATGAGGCCCTATCATTTATGGATGGGTCATCCGGATACAACCAGATCTGGATTGCTGAAGAAGACAGAGTGCACACTGCATTCCGCACCCCGAAGGGGATATTCCACTACAAAAGGATGCCGTTCGGCCTCAAGAATGCCGGCGCTACCTACCAAAGAGCCATGACAAAGATCTTTGATGATTTGCTCTTCAAGAAAGTAGAGTGCTACATTGACGATCTGGTGGTGAAAACCAGCAGAAGAGAAGACCATTTGCAAGACCTGAGGATGGTGTTCCAGAGGTTGCGCAAATATGAGCTCAAAATGAACCCTATGAAATGCGCCTTCGGCGTGTCCAGTGGAAAATTCCTCGGGTTTATTGTCCGTCATAGGGGCATTGAAATCGACCCGTCCAAGATTAAAGCTATCCAGGAGCTCCCTCCACCAAGGAATCTGCACGAGTTGAGATCCCTGCAAGGGCGTCTGGCCTACATCCGACGATTTATATCTAATCTATCGGGAAGATGCCACCCCTTTCACAAGCTCATGATGAAAGATGTACCGTTCCTCTGGGACGATGGCTGTCAGGAAGCTTTTGAGAAGCTGAAAGAATATCTCAAGACCCCTCCAGTGCTGGGGGCACCTATTAAAGGCAGACCTTTAATACTGTACATTGCAGCCACACACTGTTCCCTGGGGGCAATGCTGGCACAGATAAATAAAGAAGGCAGAGAACAGGCCTTGTACTACCTAAGTAGGAGGCTGATTAGAACTGAAGAAAGTTATAGCTACATAGAAAAGACCTGCTTGGCACTGGTCTTTGCTGTCAAAAAGCTCCGACACTATATGTTGTCACATGAAGTCAGATTGATATCTGCAGCAGATCCGCTCAAATATATATTGACTCAGCCAGTACTGAAGGGCCGGTTGGGCAAATGGGCAGTAATTCTGATGGAATTCGATATTACCTATACACCCCAGAGGGCGATAAAAGGACAGGCCGTGGCTGATTTCTTCGCAGAACATCCTGTGCCAGAAAATGATATGCTAGGGACTGAATTACCCGATGATGAGACGCTCGAAGCCTGCCAGGCTCAGTCAGCTATGTGGCAGTTATTCTTTGATGGAGCATCCAGAACAGAGGTGGACTCCGATGGAAAGACCAGAATGCGGGCCGGAGCCGGTATTGTGCTGAGATCACCGGAAGGGGAGGTTGTGCATACTTCCTGTTCTATAAACAAGCCCTGCACCAATAATGAAGCCGAATATGAAGCTCTGATAATCGGACTCCATATCAGCCTCAACATGGGTATCCAAATGCTTCAGGTATTCGGGGATTCGATGTTGGTGATAAAGCAAATCCAAGGGGAGTTCGAAGTGCGAAAGCCAGAACTGAATCCCTATCACCAAAAGGCTGTGAGCCTCATGGCGAAATTCTATCATATTGAGCTCAGGCATGTGGGCCGTGGACATAATGCCCAGGCTGATGCACTGGCAAAGCTAGCCAGCTCACTAGCAGTCCCGCCAAATGAGACACTGAACATTGTTGTTATGAACCGGCGGCAAGTCCCCAGTATGCTAGAAGGGTGCCCCGAAGAAGAAGAAGTCGCTACTGTTAGCACAGAACAGGCATCTGACTGGAGACAGCACTTGCTACAGTGGTTCCTGCACCAACAGCTACCGCAGAAAAGAGAAGAGAAGATGAAACTTCTGAGAATCAAAGATTCTTATGAATTCAGAAATGGGACTCTGTTCCGAATAATGGCAGATGCGCGCAAGAAGATTCTACTCCGCTGCCTGTCCACTGAGGAAGCTTGGCAAGCGATGAAAGAAGTACATGCTGGGACAGCAGGTGCCCACCAGGCTGGTCCCAAGATGAAGATAGAAATCAAGAAGCTGGGCTACTATTGGCCCACCATGTTCGAAGACTGCTGTAAATTTGCAAAATCATGCCAGAAATGCCAGGAGCATGCTACTGTGCCTCGAAGGCCTCCTACGACTCTGCATCCTACAGTTCCCAGTTGGCCGTTTGCGCAATGGGGAACTGATGTAGTCGGTCCACTGCCGACTTCCTCGGCCGGACATAAGTACATACTAGCCATAACAGATTACTTCTCCAGATGGGCGGAGGCTATAGCATTAAGAGAAGTGACTGGTGAACTGGTCGCCAGATTCATCAAGCAGAACATCATCTTCCGGTTCGGGATCCCCAGCCGAATAATATCTGATAATGGAAGTCATTTCAGAAATCAGAAAGTCTATCGGCTTGTCGAAAAGTATAAGATCGAATGGAGGACTTCCACTCCTTACAATCCGCAGGTAAACGGATTGCCAGAAGCTTTTAACAAGACTCTCTGCACCTTGCTGGCCAAGGTCATTGGCTCTAATAAAAAGGACTGGGAAGAGAAAATGTATGAAGCTCTGTGGGCATACCACACCGTCTTCAAGACACCTACAGGGTGCTCACCATACTCATTGGTATACGGCTCAGAGGCAGTGGTTCCGCTAGAGCTGGAAGTCCCGTCACTCAGAGTGGCAGTCTAATATGACCTGGCCCATGGCGAACAAACCAATGTTGAAAGAAGGTTAGAAGAATTGGCTGAATTGGAAGGGAAGCGCATCCAAGCTCAGAAGAATATCCAAATGTATCAGGCCCGCATGGCCACTGCATTCAACAAACTCGTAAAAGGACGAGAATTTAAGAAAGGTGACCTCGTCATGGTCAAGAAAAAAGAAGTCATGGCGTCCAACCCAAAAGGAAACCTAAATGCTAATTGGGAGGGCCCTTATGTGATACAGAGGGTCTACGAAGGAGGGGCCTACATGGTTGTTAATCATCGAGGGGAAATCCGATCCTCGCCACTCAACGGTAGACACCTAAAGCTATATCATGCTGCACAACCAACATTCCCCGAGTAATCGGAAGAAGGCTACCTTTTTCTTGGTTTAGCGGCACTCCGCCCTAACCGAGCTACTCTTTTTTCTTGGTCTAGCGGCACTCCGCCCTAGCCGAGCTACCCTTTTTTCTTGATTTAGCGGCACTCCGCCCTAGCCGAGCTACCCTCTTTCCTTGATCTAGCGGCACACCGCCCTGGCCAAGCTACCTTTTTTCTTGATTTAACGGCACTCCGCCCTAGCCGAGCTACCCTTTTCTTGGTCTAGTGGCACTCCGCCCTAACCAAGCTACCCTCATCTTAAGCTGGTGACATTCCCACTTGTCACCCTCTAAAAAGGAAGGAAGAAGAAAGAACAAAAAAAAAGTAAAAGTAAAAAAATGGGGTTAAAAATAGAGATACCCCGCCAGGCTTGTTCAGGCATTCTGGACAAGGGCAAAAATGGCCAAAACCCAGCTGTGGTGAAAACCCGAAAGGGCACTATAGGCAAAATCGGGTACCCCGCCACGTGAAAACTCGAAAGGGCGCGTGGGCAAAAGCAAGAGGGGGCTGGCTCTGGTGAAAACCCGAAAGGGCACTTGGGTCGGTAATGTGGTGACCCCAAAGAAAGCCTCATCTCCCACCATAAACTCCTCGTCGATCGGCCGGCACCTCGTCCGATCAATGATTAAACCCACTCAGTATAGACCCTACGTCTATCCTGATGAGACCCTCATTCACCCTATCCAAAGTCCCACCATGGTGAAACTCACCGTTGATCGACCGGCACCCCGCCCGATCAATGATAAGACATGTCCAGTTTAGACCTTACGTCTATCCTGATGAAGCCTATGAATTCCTTTGCATTGGTATAAACCCAATACCGATGATGAAACCCACCTTTGGTCGACGGGCTCGCTGCCCGATCGGTAAAGAAACCGGTCCGGTTTAGACCTTACGTCTGTTCCGACTAGATTTGCATATCTCTTTACGTCCCGCCGTGATGAAACTCGCTGCCGATCGACCGGCACACTGCCCGATCAGCGATGAAGCCTGTCCGGGCTAGACCCTACGTCTATCCCGATGAAACCTATGAAATCCTTGCATTGGTATAAACCCAATACCGATGATAAAACTCGCTGTCGATCGACTGGCACACTGCCCGATTAGCGATGAAACCTGTCCAGGCTAGACCCTACGTCTATCCCGATGAAACCTATGAAATCCTTGCATTGGTATAAACCCAATACCGATGATGAAACTCGCTGCCGATCGACTGGCACACTGCCCGATCAGCGATGAAGCCTGTCCGGGCTAGACCCTACGTCTATCCCGATGAAATCTATGAAATCCTTGCATTGGTATAAACCCAATACCGATGATAAAACTCGCTGCCGATCGACTGGCACACTGCCCGATCAGCGATGAAACCTGTCCAGGCTAGACCCTACGTCTATCCTGATGAAACCTATGAAATCCTTGCATTGATATGAACCCAACACCAATGATGAAACCTGCTATCGGTCGGCTGGTGCACGGCCTGATCGACGCTAAAATCCATCCAGGGGGGACCTTCCGTCCGCTCTGACAAAACACGACACAACCCTTCAAATCAATTCAGACCTTCCATCTGGATAGACCATGAAACTTTATTCCTTTGCGTTAATGTCGACCCCACATTAACGATGAAACTCACATTCTCAGCAAACGGCCTCGTGCCCGAGCTGCTATTTATATCCTCTAAATCAATTCGGACCTTTCGCCTGAATAGATCATGAAACCCTACTTCCCTTTGCATTGATGTTGACACCCACATCAATGATCGTGTGTCCACAATAAACATATGGCGCCATGATCCATATGATGAAAGTTCTGGTCCCAGAAAAGACAATGAAAAAGGAAAAGAGAAAGAAAACGACAAAAAAAAGTATATATATAAAAATGGGGTTGAAAATAGAGATACCCCGCCGGACTTGTTCAGGCATTCTGGACAAGTGCAAAAATGGCCCAAAACCCAGCTGTGGTGA